>OX638394.1:26944127-28201127 GCA_951813805.1 Limnephilus auricula
ATTTTATTTTTGTATTCTAAATAAAAAAAATTATAACGTCAAAAATGGACACCTCAAATTACCTCTTGAATAAGTACTCCATAAAATAATGTTTATCTGACTTGCCATGAGCGATTTTTTGTTTTATACAAGTTTGTTATTATTTTGATTTATTTTTAGAACTTTTCTTATTAATAGGTAAAGTTACAAGTCGCAAAAAAGAAATCCGTAACTAATTGTTTTTATTTTTGGTATACTACAATAACATAATGTTATAATATCAAAAGTGGACATCTAAAATTACCACCTGAATGAGAATCTCCATAAAATAATGTTGACTTGCCACTAACGATTATTTGTTTTATTTATAAAAGTTTGTAATAAATTTCATTTATTTATACATATATCTTGTCTTATTAAACGAGATAAAGTAGCAAGGAAGAAATGCATAACTTATTATTTTTGGAATTTCCACACGTACAACAAACTGATAAAATGTTAACAGATTTCCCGAAAATTAATAAATAATCTCAACCAACGTAACCAGCGTTCTTTTTTACGTCACATATAATAAGATGCTGTTGGTTTTATAAAAGTAACTGTACTTATTTAACAACTCAACATTTTTTAACAATTTCAACAATTTTTTTGTTTGTTTTCGAAAACTTATTTCTCATTGATCAAGTAAAAAAACAATATTTTTTGAGAGATTAACAGATAGCTTCGAGAGATTAATAGATAGTTATAGGATCCAATAAGCAATTATGAAAATAGTCGCCGTAAATTTTCAGCGAGACACAGAAACAATCTGCTTTACACTGAAGATAATAATGAAATAATCTTAGTACTTTGACCTTTTCATTTCTGTTCGCTGCATCATATCGCCGGGTGACCCTACGAGGTTCAAAGCGCCTACACCTCGGTCACTAATTATTATACTCCGCTGCCTCCGCTGCCTCCGCTGCCTCAGCTGCCTGCCGCCGGCTGCAACCGCCGCCGCCGTGAGAGAGCGGGCACATTTCGCGGGAGGCTTTCACTTTCCGCGGAAGATTCACCCAACTACCTTAGTTTATCTCCATACCGTACCGCACTTAGTACTACCACTACCTGCATACCTTCGGCGGAATTAAAGGAATACAAACAATGGTACACAGACGAAAATGTATGGCTCGATAGAGCAATGATCATTATATGAAAGCAAAAATAATGAACCATTGATGAGGAAGACGAAATAATTAATTAATCGAAACGAACATGACAAAGAAAAAGTCAAAGAAAATAAAAAAAAGGTGATGGTCGCAACTAGGAATCGAACCCAGTACTTCTGTCAAACTGGAACAACACTCTAATCACTGAGCGACTTGAGACTTATTATTAATTTTCGTTATTTTTATCGATCTCATATTTCAATATTTATTGACTTTTTCTAGAACGAATGTTCAATTAATTGGAATAACTTGTAAGTAACATAGATCCGACCTTCAAAAGTTATTCCAATATATTTAAAAATAATCACAATTATTTGACATTCATTCTCGACCTTTTATGTAAACTGTTATTATTTTTGTGGACATGTTATTTTTGTGAGTTTCAACTGCTAAATGCGGGGAAGATTGTAAAGGCGTAGGTTCTGGGGGATGGAAAGAAAGAGGATTAGGTAGTACCTGGATATCTAGAACTAATCACTAAACACAGCTAAAACTATTAATGTACATTTAATTGCAAAAGCTCATACAAAAATGAAAAGATTTTTATTCGTAATTTCTCAACAACTTAATGACAAAATTGTTTTTAAAAATCGCTAATCCAAAATGTCCCCAGAAGTAGGCAGTACTTGATATTATATATTACAAACTTGAATGTAATATTTAGACATCTTTTTTTAGAAATTTAAATAATAAGCATGTAATCGGAATCATGTTGTTAATGTTGCACGTCGCACAATGTGTGTACATCGTGTTCTAGTAATCGTCTAGTGAACATCACTATCCAGTATATGTATGGAGAGCAAACAGCTCGTATGGTGAAAACGAAGTGATTATACTGTTTTACGAATTTATTATAAAACAAAAGAAGTGAAGATTTTTTTCTCTTCGGACATACATTCAAAGCAGAAATACTCGTAACTAGGATTTTTTTTACAATTCCACTGCACCCTTGCGGGTTTCCTTTAAAATATATGGAAAACGCTGATTTAAATGTATTTTTCATTTAGATGTAACAATATAATACCATACTTGATGTGCGAAAAGCAGTGAAATAAGCGGAAACTGGTAAATCTATATTATTATAATTATTATTTTTTTAATTTCGGCAACTAAAGGGATAAAAAAAATTTGGGAGCCTACTCCTCAACCCATTTTTATATGCAATTAAGCGCCTCCGCCCACTCAGGCAACTGAAAACTCTCAACTGCCAACTGTCTTTGTATGACAATGTGATGGCCCGCACATACACAATCACACAAAACCCCGTTGTCAATGGTAACGCAAGCGGTGACTTGCGACTTGCTCTACTGGTTGCCCTGGGCAGCCATTGATAGTTGCCAACTGTCAGCTGATTGTTCTTCTTCTATGGTTAACCAAGCTTTTTGACCAATCAAACAGAGAAACAGCCGGTTTTAGTTGGTTTTCAGTTGCCTCAGTGGGCGGAGCGCCTAACAGTTGTTAGTAACCCCGTAGCAACCGATTTTTAAAATATTTAACATTTAAAAATTCCAACAATTTAATGGAAAACAAAAGCTTAAATCAAAAAAAGTTATACCACAAAATCGGCTTCAATACACAATACAATACACTTAGATACACTAGTTTTGCGTTTGCACCATTAATTTGCGGAAACCATGAATAATACAATATATGTTTCTAAAAAATAAATAAATCCACCATCACTTATATGAATATAAGTATCTACATTTTGTGGGCATGTACCAGGGGTAACTGATGACTGTAATTTCAAGTTCCACTAAAACTCAACTAAGTGACATCTCAACACGCCTTTGAAAAGTCATTAAAAGTTATAAAAAAAATAAAAAATAGCCCATAACCTATAATATTTAACCATTTTTTTTCAACACTTAATGTCATTTCAAAGAAGGCGAGTTGTCTTGTCACCGTAATTTCAATATCATCCGATGGGGCCCTGCTTAGACACCTACAGAGAACTGACGGTTCTGGATGAGTGAAAGTTGCTTTGCTGGCAAAATTTAAAGAATTTACTTATGAAGAACAAACTTGGCCACGTATTCTTTAAAAGTTTTTCATTATAGTCCATGACGTTGCGAGCTAAGGTATATTTTTTTTATTTTTATATTAGCTACACACAGTAGGCCCTGAGAAAAAATTATTTCCCTCAGGGTCGATGTCATCTTTGGGGTGCTGTGTGGAGGGTATTTTTAAGGAAAGAAAGAAGAGGAAGTTCTGGGAAGGATAATGATATGATGGTTGGGTAGGAATCTGGGGTTAAGTGTGTCCTGATCATCCGCCGCCAAGACCTAGACAAACTTCACCCCATGAACCCGGGCACCCCTGCTAAGTCACTAAACGTAGCGAACCCCTTGGGGTGACCTATGGCAGAGGAGGTTATCCAATAAATTGTTCGCGGGGCGGCGGAACCCATTACCGCCTCCCAAATTAATTATTTACCAACTCAAAGCGCAACGCCTCCAAATTTCGTAATATCATATTCCACAGGAGGCCCTGAGGAATATAATTTCCATTAGGACTTGTCATCTTTGGGGATTTTGTGTGCTGAATCTTTTTGAGGAGAGAAATAAGTGAATCTGGGTTTTATAATCATTCCCCTATTGAACTCAACTCAAGAGTTAGTCGTCGAAACGACCCGTTCCCACGTGATACACAAATAATGCTTGGCGCTTTTTTTCAACTGAACCTATGTATCTACAATCTACACATTTGCTAAGAATAAAGCTTGAACAGGTGTTAACCGAGCTGTACGCATAGAGGAATCACCACCCATATCCACTGTTATGTTTAAGAGCCGCCGATGGATTCCGTTGTTTCTTCGCGATAACTATCAAGGCTGTAATGCCCGCATTTATAACAATGATTGCAATTAACTGACTTTCTACATCAGAAAGTAACGTATGAAGGCAAGAGGTGGCCGCTCGCTACTGCCGGTAATCACAGTATTCATAATAATATGCTAATTCCTCTGATCGGCTTAAACGGAGCGGCTATTCGCTTGTCTTTTACTGTTTCAGATTATACTGATAACTAATTTACCAGTGAATAGTTTAACTATCATAATATTATAGATGGTTGCATTCCAAACTGTAACTACTCGGAAAATGCTGTTTCTGAGAAAGTCAGCCACTTACGCCGGTAATAGACTAGATTTAAAAAAAGTTAATATTCATGATTTTTTATAAATGCGTTTAACAACGTTAATGTAATTTTTGTACAATTAAATCACACAAGCATTTGTTTCTTGGACTACGTAACTTTTTTAATACTGCCAAATGAATTTTGAAAAAAAATTCATGTTTTTAATATAATAAGATAATATTGAAAATCTTCAATTCAACTAACTGTTGCGTCATAAATCTGTAGGGGTTAAAAGTACGTAATATGTGTCGGTGGTAGTGGGAGATTTTTAAATGTTGTTGGGTTATTCGTAACCCGGGAATGTTTGTCTTTCTTAAAAAAAAAAAAAATCTCTCAAAAGTCTAAGTTTTAATATTATCAACACATATCAGCAAAAATGGGTACTGAATGTTTCTATTCTACTTTCGACTTTTCTTTTCCAATTTCATATTTCACTAGATATGTTCCATGGCTGGTATCAAAATGCCATTGTGGAATGCTTGCCTAACTTCCTCTCTATGAAGAACATGACGTTAAGTTAGAAATAAAAAGTGGTATGCTTAAATTGTTTTATTACACAAGACTAGAAATGTTTAGGATTCATTAGTGACGCCAGAAAACATGAAAATCGTAATGGATGGAAAAAGATATTGTGTCCGATGAAACCCAAAGAATCATTAAAAGCAATTAAAAATGTCGTTAATAAAACTCTAAAACAAATTACAAATGAAAAAACAGGAGGGGCGGTTTTATGCCCAGGGCGTAAAAGAACCAAACTCGACAGAACACCAGCGTGAAGTTTATATGCAGAGTAATTTATAGCGTATACGATTCATGAAAATGTTTATCAAGATCAACAAATAAAACAACACTGAGAAGTAATAAATTTCACGTGTCATTTAACCAAATAATAAAATAGCTCGTTCTAAAAACAGTGAACGAAATTTGATAAATTTCAAAGGAGCACTTTAAGATAAGAGACAGTAATAAATGTACAATTTAGCCAAAATATTAGCTCACTAACAACTTCCACCCACATACACAATCCACTGCTTGAATATAAGCGGTAAAATAATGCTCAAATACTAAATCTCGCGGTTTCTACCAAGCAATATATGGAAACAGTTTTATAACGCCATTATCAAATAACAATATTGAGATTTCTCCACCCACGCTGCAAAAAGCTCATTCCCTTCATATATTTATTAAATCTGAAATGAAATTGTAAGATATATGATAGCATAAACTGCACATATAGTTATGTTTAGTAAGTGTGATCAGCAGACATAAAATATGATTTGTTTGTCTGTCGAATTATAAAGTGAAAAAAACGCAGCTTAGAGATTTGCCCCCTGGCAGATCGCAGATTAAATTGGATCTTGATTTATGTTGGCTATTGTTGAGACAGTCGTAAGAGACAAAGCCGGACAAATACTTTAATTGGAAATAATCCTTTAGTTGGTTTAGTTACACATTGATTCAGTGCGATCAGCAACGGACAGATGCTCGACAAAGAACAATGTCGTTGGTCATTATAAATTATAATTCGTACGTGATCACAAATAAACTTCGGTGGCTAGTTGATTGTTGATACGGAGTCGATCTGTACTTCTCTCCGCATTCCTGAGAGGTTTTAATTCCGTTGACGATTTGTGGCGATGAATAGAAAATAATGCAGACGGAGTTTAATTAGTGCTTTGAAGCCAATACGAGATGGATAAAGCAACACTTTTTCTACTGGAACTATAAAAGAGTCAGCATTGCCATAAAATACAGCTGAGCCATCTCTGTGCACATTACAAATAATTTCGAAAATTTCGAGATAACGGTCGTCGGCAATGATGAAATAATAAGATGTTTAAAAAAATGTGGAAAACAAGTGGAAATTGTGGTAATCGCCAAAAGTAGTGAGAATGGGTACAGTACTTTACTTTACTTTAGTAGATCCATTGACATAAAATTCAAGGCTGAAAATAACCGACAACAAATTAATGCTGTTTATTTCCCCGGTAAAAAGTATGCTATCTTTTTAGAGGGCGAACCACTTGCTCATTGACTATGTCTAATGTTACCCGCAGCAGAGAATAAACCTTCCACGGAATAAACCCATGCTATGTTTTCTGCTTTTCTCCGTCACAGTGCAATTATTTACCCGCGGGGAGCCACTTAGTGGGAAACTTTCAGAATTCTACAAAGTCGTCAATATTTATTCTGCAGAAGAGAGTCTGATTTTAATTTTATCTGAAAATTATGTACAGATGTTGAAGGCTGACTGAAATATGTAATACACTATGTCATTGTTCAAAAGAAAATCAGCAACGTTGAAGCGATTTCTAGATCTTTATGACCCGCAGACATAAAAAAACAGCTTATACTTAACTACACATATTTTAATTCCTCGTTAATGTGTGTAATTTTTTTTCGCGTAAGAGCCATTCTACCCTTCACAGGAATTATTAAAATTGAAATTAGAAGCCACGATTTGATATATTTAACCTTATTCATAGATTTACATTGCTTTATAGTGTCAGGTAATAAATTAAATATCTTCCGTATGTTGTATTCGAACGTTCTCTTTCGTTCGTTCTTCTAAATTTCGGAACTATTAACCCGTCGTTGCACGTGAATCTAGTGCTGTATTTATGTTCTAATTTCTCTTTATGCTGCGGGGTAAATATATGCTGAATTATAATTGTACAGCCTTAACAGGTAAAATTTTGGCACACTGAAACAGCAACGCTGTATTTCTATGTTTGAATATTTTAGGGACTACTAATAATTTTACAATTGCTTTTTGTACAACTTGGATTTGTTTCAGATTGGTTATAGTAGTATTTCCCCATATTGTTAGTGATTCCTCCAGTGACATATAAATTATTTTGAGTGTTTCGATTGATAGAAAAAAATTGAATGTGTACATTAAATACATTTCTACAAAACCTTCTTAATAATTATTGTCACTCGTGTCAATAATTCAAAGCCGAGATTTAGACCAACTGATATACCGGCCCTAAGTCCTTCATCATGACACAAGCAACATTTACCGCTTATTGTGATGGTGGGAGAGTTTCAATAAATGTCAGATTATTCGTAACCCGGGAATGTTTAAAATTAAAATAATGGTCTCTAAGAGCACAAAAAAGTGATAATTAAAGGATTACCGGGAAGCCAATCCAGGTACAAGTCTGATATAATTTATAAGCGCATTTATAACTGATACCAAATAACTTCTTCAGACAAACGCCTATAAAATTTTATACAGTCAATATAAATTTTGGCGTTCAGGCTGGAATTGTTTTAACGATCGAATCGGGTTTTTTAAAATGATACCTACGCAAAAATCACGATATTTTTATTTATCGTCCCTCTAAAGGTGCGATTCCGTACCACGCGGCAGTCGGCAGACGGCAGCAGCAGACGTCGACTGCAGTGACGCCGACGGCAGACGGCACTAATTAATGCTGTCGCGTAGGTTCCAAAGTCGACGCAGTGACGGCAGTCGGCACTGCAGTTGCTTCTCTGCATTACTGCCGACGGTTGTCTTCCACACAAAATGATGAATAATAAAATGCTGCAAGTATTATTGCAAGAAGAAGAAGACGATGATGATCTATTATAGTATTATTACTCAAGTAGAAATCCTATACTGCCAATGTACTTAAATAGACTGGAAGAAGGCGCTTATGAAACGTTGATAAAAAGACACCTAAATGAGAGTGAACATCAGTTTAATTTGGTAATCTCTTTATCTATAGATTGGTTATCTTATTTTATCCTTTCTTTTCTCTTTCCAGTTATTATTTACACAAAATATATACGGACGTATGTACATTATAATACAAATACCAATTCGCTTTTTTGTTTTAATCTAAATAACCTTTGTTTTTAAGTAGATATTTATTTTATTATTATTATTATTATTAATTAAAATAAACAAACGTTGGTTATCTTTATGTTTTAAGTGGGTTTTTTTTATTTTATTTTATTCTGTCTTCTTTTTTTTTTCTTCTTATTTTATTCAACATATGTATGTAGGACCATAATATGCAATACACACATTAGTTTGTTTTAATGTTTGTCTGTTATAATTTGTTGTCTGCTATTATTTTAATATCTGTGCTAAACAAACAAAAGTTATTATGCTATAAACTTTTAGTTTTTCTTATTCTTACTTTTTTGTTGTTATTATTCTTTCTTTTCTTTTTATTTCCTTCATTTATTTTTGTTTGTATAAAACATGCTCTGTTCAAGAGGTTTTGCTAATGTTGGAGGCTTAGCGATCCGAGACACACTAAAATATCATTTTTGTTCCCAAGTAGGTGAAGTATCTTGGCAAAGAAGGGTTGTAAATTGTACACAATAGTCAGTAAAAGTTTAAAATAAATAAAAATAAAATAAAAACCTACTGGTTTTATTGAGATCTTGAGCGATCTCTTTCCAAACATTTTACTTATTCTTTGATATTTATAATTAATATTCTTGCAATTAAATAAGCACGGATTTTTGGACACTAAATTAATAAGACTTTCGCTTTCTCCGTCTTTCAACACGTCCATTATGTGTGAAGTCGACGGCAGTACTATGCTTGCACTCGAGTGCCGTCTGCCGCTACGCGTCAGTCGTCGACTGCAAGTGCCGCGCGGCATTTGCAGTCGTGTGTCGGAAACGGTCCAATACAAATTCATACGGTTAAGTAGTGCCGTCTGCCGTCGGCGGCAATGCAGTCGACGTCTGCCGCTGCCGTCTGCCGTCTGCCGCGTGGCACGGAATCGCACCTTAATACGTAAATTTTGCGGAGCTATATATCGTATTAATCATTCGTACAGTAAAGCTTTTGGATACCACCGACGGTGAATTCCGGTTTCGGCGCCACCTGTTATTTCAATCCTTGGCATTGTACTGTCAAAATCATGACGTGATTTGGAACATTTGGAAAAAGCGAAACTGAGATTTCATGAATCAATTGCGAGTCAAGCCAAGCAGAATTTTATACGGAAAATTAAATTAAATATTGGTTGCGTAAAACAATCGTGCAAAATTTTAAATACGTAAAAGAATTAGTCAACGTAAGATTTTCCCAGGTTGATAATAGGCAAGGTACATCGTCAAATCGATAAATTTACACTTTACCGGAAACAATTAAAGCGCTAGAGGTAAGCGCTAACCCAAGAAAAACCAATGTTTGTGAAGAACACAGTTATTTCTTCAGGACTGCAGCAGCGCTCACTAGCAGGCAAAAATTTTAATATTTTGAAGAATGGTGAAAGGTGATTAGATTTACATATAGTTTAATTAAACAGTAAATGCTGAACTGTATAAAAAAAACAGGAATTATCTCGCGTACTAAAAAGAACGTAGTTTTTAACAAACTAGGTAATTACTTTGTTCGAATGCCCCGAATCCTTATAATCAAATCGCTATTTATGAGAAGAGGGAGGATTGTTACGTTTATTTCGAAAACTTTTTGAAAAAATCTACTTTCCCAAAGTCTTTGCAATCGTTAAAACTCCTGTCTGCGATGATCCAAAAGGACAACAAAAGGATCCAGAGATCCAAAACCCGCCGAGGGCGTCGACCCCGGGCATCTTCCCTCCTGCTCGATCGCATCATCGATCGCGATCTCCCCGTCGATTAGGTATTCATAAAAATAAAAATATTCACAATCGAAACTCCGACGCGCCAGCTAATAAAAGGTGTGCACCACGTCAGAATGTTTTGCATTTGATCCTCAATTTTCAAATATAATTAAAATCTATAAAATATATGTAAAATTTAGAAGGTGGGTATTACTAAAAATTCAGGAAATACTTTTACATAACGTAAGCGTCGATCCGCGTGCAAACTAATCAAAGCTGCCTAGGCTGATATTATGAAAGAGATTACAAACTTTCAGCTCAGCGCGCAAGCACTGCGGAAAGCAAATGACTCCAAATCATAGAAAATCTCCACCGTCATGCTGATGCAATTACTCCTCTGCGTCATCACGGCGACGTGTATAAATCACATACGAAATCACACCGTCATACGGCCGATTATGCCTTGCAAATCAATATCAACATACAACAGATATCTCCAATTCTTCACCGATGGAAGTCAATCATGACGGGACGCTCCAGTTTGGAGTGTTGCATCACGTGCGGTTGAATACTGATGCATACAATGACTCCGAAATACAGACCCAACTATTCAGGTTATGTAACAAGAGGTACTACACGTGATCAAAGGAATTCAGTGGGTTTGTCAAGTATGTTATACGTGAATGGAGCGGTCTTGCCGATAAAAGTGAAGCGGAGGTAGAATTTCTTTTGGACAAAAGTAGTTGCTAGAAATAAAACTCGTAAGATTTCACACATGTAATGTTTTGAAGAAAATCATCAGGACAGATGTAATAATCCATGTATGTAGTCAAAACATTATAAAAGCGAGAACTGAATCAATTAAGAAAACAAAGATTGTAATTTATACTTTGGTACAAGAAACGAATACAAAAGACGTCGTATTAAATCCAATGATTGTTGAATAACAATCCCTTCAAAGTGACAAATTATGATCACGAATTATTTCGGTTGTAGAAATGTTAACGTTGTGACTACCATTACAGTTTTTGCGACCATATAAATATGCATATTATTTTTTTTTTAAATAGTCATAGCCAGCATTCAGGTGAAGAATGTTAGAGAATGCCTGCATCCTTTAGCTACTGAGACATCCACGCCTCACCAGCCATTGAGAGGCAGTCCGAACCAGCGAAGGCGAGGCGAGGGTTGGATTCCTGCGACCCGAGCGGCTGTGCGTTGACCAGGTCTTAAAAAATGCTGAAGCGAACACGCAAAAACACTTTTGAAACCAATCTGCATGCCGTTTAAACTGTCCTGCGAGCTGCATTAAATGCAAATTGGACTCCGTTCAAAGTTCCTCGAATGCCTGGTGAATTCTTCATTTGTACAAGGGAATAAAAAATATCCATTGGAAAAGTGAAATTGAAGCAGAATAAATAAATTACTATTAACCAAGAAAACAATGTTTTACTTACTGATTGCAAATGCCTTAATATCCTACATAGTAATAATATAAGAATTTGACTTTGATTGGGGAGTTGCGGGATCGATTTTCCGAGAAAACAAAAATATATTTTATCAACGGTTTTTCATTAATGTAATAAATGGGTTGTGAGGTCTGGATGTTGTAATGATCAGTGTACAGTTTTATAGACCATTCAAAAACTAATAAATATATCAAAGGAAACACTACAACATTGTTTTGAGCTTTCGGTTAAAAATGATGAGGCTATAAATTTAAATTTGCGAACGTAAACTCAATTTTATGAGATAATTGACGTCCAGGCCTCGCATTTAGGTTTTGTGCACCGGGAGGCTTACGTTATCATACCGAGTCTGATAAAAGGGAACAAAGAATAAGGGTTTTCAAAAGAATAACAATCTCAGATCCCGGTTCTATAATAAATGACGTGACACCCCGTGACAGCTTGAACGTGATTGAGGTTGGCCATTTTGAGGTTCGGTTCTCCAGTGTATTGGAAAATATCGAATGACAGCTGAAAACTAAGTTCTAAATCGAGATTAAGAACTAATAACCTATTTAATTAATCCCAAGGGAAGAATATAATTGGAAAAAATTAACTACGGCATTCATTATAACTATTATAAGGACGCAAATAAAATAACGAAGTATGAACAAGTTCAATTCAGCTCGATAAAGAATATTACTTTAGCTAATTATAACCAGTTAATAAATTAATAATAATTATAACCCGTAAATTACTTGGAGTGTTCCCTATAATAATTTCTTCAAACTTCGCGAAATAAGGGTAATTTTGTACGTATCAACAAATTATTCTTACATTTTCCCGCCAATAAACATTGAAACACTGTTAATTTGTTCGTAAAAACTTCAGTCCCGTTTTTAACCGATGGTTAAAACTTTGCAAAAACTATCGAATAAGTCCTTTTTATATTTAAGTCAGTAAGTTTTTAACGGTTTCAACAAGACTGTTAACTCCTGACTAAACGTCTCGTTTTTGAAACTTTACAAAATGAGGTTTACTTTACGTAATTTAATCATCACTTTATGTTTGCTAGCATAACAACTACACGGAGAAAAATGTTTTTCCAAAAAACGATAATTTTATTCGTAAAAACGGGACTGAAGTTCTTACGAACAAATTAACAGGGTTTCAATGTTTATTGGCGGGAACATGTAAGAATAATTTGTTGGTATACGTAATTTCGTACTCGAAAGATAAAAAAATATACCAACAAATTATTCTTACATTTTCCCGCCAATAAACATTGAAACACTGTTAATTTGTTCGTAAAAACTTCAGTCCCGTTTTTAACCGTGTTTACGAATAAAATTATCGTTTTTTAGAATAACATTTTTCTCCGTGTAGAAACTACAATTTTACCTATTAAACAGCACATCAACATACCTACTACGTGATATATGAAGTATGTTCCTACCTACGATAAATCTGTTTCACTTACGTGTACCTATCCGAAAGGTAAAAAAAAACCATTCGCGAAAGAAGTATCACGAATGATCGATAAAAGTGCCGAACCGTCACTCGGTGGATTACCGAATATGAAAAACTTTATAACAGGCTTTATAACATACCCGTAAGCTGTATTGCGTACAGTTACCAAATTCACAAGTAACAATGCGATAACCCCATTCGATATCGTTAACTCCAACACACAATGATCGGAATAATGTCGAATAAATTATGCATTTATTGGGAGGAAATTTTATTAATAATAATAAAGTGGAAGTAGGTACGTAACGAAAACTGATCGGTAATTGGATTTTTTACGGTACTCGATGGGGTAATAATAATATCGATGCATTGAAAGAAAACACACAAGTGAAAGATACTCTCAGTATCACCCTAGTGAGAGATGACCATTCAGAATTAAAACCTTGTATGAAATAAATTCGATTATGTTTAGTAGTCAAATCTGATAAGTTAAGTAGTTACTAACGTTTTTCTTTGCTATCTCCTTCCACTTTCCACATAAACAGCCTCACAACATTCCCCTTATTGTAGATACCATAATCATCCTGGCTCCGAGCAGTTAGGACTCTCCTAGATTTAAGTCGTTCAAACTATTCATGTCACGATTTGCAATACTTACCAGATAACATTTTAAAACTGTAAGTGCGAATAAGTAAAAATATTAATTAAAGAATATAATTTCGGTTGTGATGTGATTGATGTACTTAGAATATTATTTTAGTAACTCAGAGGCCCTAGCACACTCTATCGACAACGATCGATAGGATAACTATCGGTAACTTCTCATCGTTCCCTAGCGTGATTACAGATCGCCAACGAATAAGTGACAGTTCACAATGACTAAGTGTCCTCAACATATTCGACATCAACTGTTGGTTGTATGTTAGCGATGTGCAGTTGTTCTAGGGAACGATGAGAAGTTACCGATAGTTATCCTTATCGATCAAGTGTGCTAGAGCCTCAGACCCGTGAAAATCGTGGGATATTATACTTGTAGACTTGTAGGATTTGTGAAGCTTGTGTTCTGAGAATTATTTTTCACACAGCTCCAATTATGTAAATTACACTTAAATTCAAAGCTAATTTGAGATCGATTAGTACGTTTGGATGCTATTATTTTCAGTGCCTGCATAACATAGTGAATTTACGCTGCCGTTCTTACAAAAGTTGGTGGTGTAATTGGGAGCGTAGTTCCTTTCGATGCAGCTGATAGGGGTTCCAATCTCGGCCGGATTAATTTTTTTAAATCATTTTTTTTTTAAAAGTGTCGTGATTTTTCATGGGTTTCTAGTACCTACTAATAATGTCAAATTATTTTCATATAGAGGGCATATCTTTTGAATTCGTAACTATGGTAACTGACGCTTCAGTGCAATTAAGAAAATCACATCCCAACGGGAAGGAGCGTGTGTTAAAAAAATAAACACCAACGAAGGAAAAATCCAAAAGGTTTTTATATTGTTCATAAATATGGCTTCTGCGCGTATCAACGTTTCACCGGTCAACGAAAAAAGCTATCGAGTATCCGAGACACCCGATACCCTTGAAAGAATATAGTAAATATCTTGACGATACATTGTTGTAATGGATGGGTAAATTTATTATTCGTGATTTCAATGTCAAATTAATACACTATGATCGTTTGTCCATGATTATCATTCATTAGAACGAGATAAATAGGTACTCATTCCGCGCGACGTTGTTTGTGGTAGGTCCGGTAGGTAACGTAGATAAGTTATTAGCTTTTTTTCTGTCAAAGTTAATAAGTAACGAATGCATGATAATCGATTGTACGACGAAACGGATAAATAAAAGGATTTAGACAAAACATCGCTAATTGTAAAAATCCAAGGTGATATTCATGCTTTTTGTGCAATTACTGACAAAAAATACAAGCAAAATGTGGGTGATAGTAAGACAAAAACAGAATTTTCCTTGTGTTGTTAAGATTGTATTTCGTTGAAGGTTTACTTTTTACGTGTTTCAAATCGACCAAAATCAAATTTAGTACTTTGCTATAATACAAGAATTTACAAAGTTGGTGGTGTAATAACGATTAATGGTAGATTGAGACTAGGTCGACGTACGTATGCATCGCTACGCCTAACAATATCTGGGCTACTTAGCAACAATAGATTTTCAATGAAAATTTATGTTTTAGAATCACATTGGCCACACGCATGGCGACGTGCGATGTCTGCTTCCATTTTCATAGAAAATGTATGGTTGCTAAGCATTGTTTGGCGTAGCGATGCGTACGTACGTCGAACCAGTCTGAATCTACCTTAAGCCTTGTAAATTAAAAGCACACCATTTACATTCGAAATCCAAAAAAATATGAATAAATTAGACTTATTGAACATACGAACTTCAATCAAACGAAAATTCTTAATGAAAGTATAGTTAAGTATAGTACATATTGAAGAAATTATTTTATTATGATGTTGATAATGGGACTGTAGGCAGGTAAATGAAAATCTTAAAATTTTATTCGACTAACTTTCGGTCAACTAAAAACCATCATAATACACATCTATATGAGAATTGCATTTATCAGAACACGTCAAAACTAATTTAACAGTATGTCTAAGACAAACGTTCTCAAGGAATACGAGAAGAAACACAATGGAAGAGGAAAACGATAAAATAATAAGATGTCTCCGGTGAGACAAGTAGCAATTACGTTTAAAAGTGTTGTTCTACAGAAAAAGTTGCCCAAAAGGCGTTGTTCAAATTGTTCTTAATTGTTGTTTCGTCTGCCTCCAGATGTGTAATTAAAAAAAGGTTCCGTGAAATTACACACAACTGCCCATTATGAGAAGATTATTTAATGGTAGGTTTGCTTTAAATCTGCTGCACGGAATTCAGTGGCTGCGAATCAAATACATACTTATATTATTATATTCGGAAAATGAATTCACAAAGCACGAAATTAACCATGTGAAAGCAAAAGAGCAAACTTTTCCCAAATGAATATTCTTTACGTGCTATTAACTTTTATCAGTTATAATCTACATTATAAATGATATCCCGCAAGGATTAATTAACCCACAGATTTAGTAAACATTAAAAGATTTCCTTGCCTCCTGTGAAACCTCATCATTCTTATGATAGCAAACATGAAGTGATGATTAAATTACGTACATAAAACCTCATTTTGTAAAGTTTAAAAAACGAGACGTTTAGTCGGGAGTTACCACAGTCTGGTTCAAACCGTTAAAAACTTACTTACTTAAATATACAAAGTACTTATTCGATAGTTTTTGTAAAATCTTAACCGTCGCTTTAGCTGTAGCTACTACGATGGAAATAGCCGGGCCTCTACCAGTCTGTCCAAATAACCGAAACATGCGAAGAAAAAAACAAATCAAAACAAACCTGATTCGATTCAAAAGCTCTGTGGGTATTTTGTGAGCCAGAGTTAACAAAAACATCATTGTACTTATAATACAGATGTCTTTTGTCAACTGCTCCCGGGCAATCTGATTGAGCGCGTCCTCCAACAGCGCCCAGATCGGAGGGCCATTCATTTTACAACCCACCCACCTGGTCGGCGTAATACGCATTTTGCCAAGATCATGATTAAGCATTTCAAAACCACCAAACGCAATACAAAAAATAAATGTCGAAGGTGAATTCACGTGTCACTGAACTTTAAAGAGAATGAATAAAAACTTCTCGTAGAAGTATATTAGAGTCTGGCGCACAATGGCATACGCATAGTAAAGTTTTGCACAATGGCCAAGTTATTTTCGGCCCTTCCGCTGCAGGCTAATGGGACACAAGACGTATGCCATTGTACATTAAACACGTGGATGATAAATAGTCTTAAAGAACTAACAATGTAACACAGAGTTTATCCCGACACTTTAACGTTTTGAGTTTTATTATACATCGTTAAACGCAAACAGAGATGACTAACCCTTCATTAAGTTTATTGATATCTTTTAGTACGCTGCAATTTAAAAGTTCGCAATACCAACGTTAATGGTAGGGTTAACAATTTGAGAAATTGTCAGTATATTTCTATATTGGCAATCAGACCCAGTGTTATGCACGAGAAGGAAGCAAAATAATTGGCCTGTACATGTACACGACTCGAAATTATTATTGTATGTTGTTGCCATTCAACAATTTTCATTAAAAATCCGTTATACCTATATCATATTTGGTATAATGCTAGCAAAAAGCAAAACATCATTTTAATCAGCCATCGCATAATATGTTTGCAATTTACAATCACATTGACATCGCAGAACAGAGCCCAGTACACAGAGGTCATGCAAAACATTGATCTTTGTAACCTTGATATAATAATTGATTGATTAAAACAAATCTTATGAAGAATGTGTGTGTGATATGTACATAGATATTAATTGGGTATCTATAAAACCTAGTACAAACCTGTTTTACGTCATCCACTGTGCAAAACTTACGTAATTACCAGGTAGGTACACAATCACGTTAAATACAGCTATCAATCAAACACCTGTAAACGGCTGATAATGTATTCATAAAAAAGTGTTAAAGGGATTCTCTTTCACAAAGCCGACAATAATTTGTACATTTAATATGACCATCTCGTATGATGTTACGTCATAAACAATCGAGGCTATTACTACGATGATGAGTGCAATGAATACCTCTCAGCATTGGAAAGTTTAAAGAGCAAATCTCCTTTCAGATTCCTACCAACCTTCGGTAAACACCGGGACATAGGGCCGTCTTTTTCTATCACACGGTATGGAGATGAGAGAAAACGGAGAAGGGATTTAATTCTAACGAGATGCCCTTAATAGTATATAACATATCTGGTTTTGTAAAGAGACTATACAAATCGTACGACACGATGAACGGATATTAAGTATTTTATTGCCGGCAACCAGGTCGTTTATGGAGATCAAATAATCATACATAAACAAGTATGTCACTCGCCTCACTAGACAATGTCTGTTCTGAGACGGGTAATAGCAAAAAAAATGGAAATATTATGAAAAGTGAAAAAAAGTACATAAAAATTAACACATGCAAATACAATAGCTTAAATTAAGTGAAAAAAAAGACCAAAGTATTTCACATATCTCCTTAAAAGAGATATATTTACATATTTTCCATTAAAATTAGACAAATTTACAAGTGTGTATTGTATTAAATATTTCTGAAGTCGGCTTCCTCAGAATACGGGACGCCTTCTCCAGAACTTTTCACGTAGTGGCCCAAAACCACACCCTCCTCAACAATTCAACGCAGAACTCCAGAAAATGCAGAATCGTTGCGTAACTCGTATCTTCGTTTACTTCTTGGTCCATCACCTAGTGGATGATGTTTTAAATATTTTTGCTTCACTTTAATAAGGAGTGCAATTTATTATTTTCAAGCTTTCTTTTAAAATCAGTAATTACATATTGTGACTTTCTACAGCATTCTCGTAGTTATGCGTTATTTTTCCTTCCATTAAAATTACAACAAAAGGAAATTTATACCATGAAAATTGAGACACAATAGTGAGTAAAATTAATACGAATAAGAACTTACACAGTAAATATAAAATAAACAAAACTGTTTTTGATGAGCACAACGGAAAAGGGAAAATCATTTTATGTGGGAATTTTTGAAATCAAACAAAACAAATAAGACTTCATGAAACAATAGACCTTTGAAACTAGTTAATTAAAAACTGAACATTTAACAGAATGTTAAAAACATTCTAATCTGTGAAAAAAATTACTTGAATTTGTGACATTAATTTTTTATGACAAACAAAAGTGTTCATTTATGATTAATTTAAGAAGCAACGCAATGTTTTCGCATTATTTTTAACGAACTGTTTTCGCGGTCAGCAAAATGAGAGCATTATAGGAAACATAGAAAATTAATATCTTTAAACATTGATCTTGCATCTCATAATGCAGGGAAAGATTGCCGGAAGACGGGGCCCTGGAAGAAGGAGATATCATGGCTGAAAAACCTGAGACAGTGCATTTGGCCAGTCTACTGTAGAGCTGCTCCGGGCCGTAGTAAACAAAGTCCGCATGACCAACAAGATAGGATGATAGCAAACGCCCGTAGAAGGGACAGGGCACGAGAAGAAGAAGAAACACTGCCTCATTTTAAATAAATTTAATTTTCGGTGCTAAAATAATTTCTAATTTAAATGAAGGGTTGACCGTCGAGAATACGTAATATATTTTTTTAATAAATATTATGTTGGGAATAATATACAGGATGTCCGGGGGTAAAGTGCATTAACTTTGGGTGGTGATTCTACATGATGGTAGGAGTAAAAAAGATTAAAAACTTTTTTAGAAGTTCCAACTTTTTTCCCATACAAAAAGACGTACCTATTAAAAATCCTTAGTATAAGGTACAAACTTACCCGATAAATTTGCTGAGAGTCAGTCGGGCGCATTATGGCGGCGTTGGTTTTAATTGGCGCGCATCGTAACAGCGGAAAATACCTAAGAGTGCAGGCCGCACACGCCCTACTTATTTTAACTTTTTACCAAAAAAATACCCTTAAAAGTTGGAATTTCGAAAAAAAATATTTATCTTTTTTACTTATACTATCATGTAGAATCATCTCCCGAAGTAAATGCACTTTACCTCCGGACACCCTGTATTATAACAAGGAAGGTTTTTTATAAGGTATTAATGGTTTGGATACACGTTAAAAACGTCAATAAATAATATTACAGCTACAAATTAAACGACATCTTTATCGATTGAAAAGGGTAAAGGTCAGCATGAATTTCAATATAAATTAGAATATTATAAAAATATTAGTATTAAAATGGTATGAGATCAATATGTACAGATTACGAAACCATTTGCCGCTTTATTACGATCTGTAAAATAATGTCGACCGTGAAAAGAGAAAAGACAGAAGGATATAACATTTATTTACAGTTATAGAAAACATAATATAATTCGTAAACTACTACACCGAATAATGAGAGAGACCGTAAATGAATTTACATTACTTACGATCCATGAAATAAGAGAACGCAAAGTGAACCTATCGAGGCATTATCGGCTTTTCAATTATTCATTCATCGGTACTCGCGAACTCGAGAAATCTACGAAATTCGTAAATAATTCGAGCTGCCACTTTTTATCAAGTCAAACAAAATTCCATTGGCGAATGGATAGGAATCGTGCGTAAAGCGGTTGGCACAATCAAGATTAACCTGCCCGTATTAGAAGGAAAATAACTTTCCAATTTCTTTCTATACTAGACATGATCGAATGCTCGTGTTTTTATTTAATAATAATTCTATAGTATCACGTCACGCCGGCCGTTTACGTCATGGTCAGTTTTTGCGGGAGGTATTTAAATTCACCGTGAATATAATTTTATTATTAAACAGTTTGCTTGACTATGTCATGTAGGTAACTACCTACTAATCCATATTCTGAGGAAAGACAAGCGTTTGTAGGGGCAGCTCCGTAAATAAATAATATAATGTATTTTAATACGAAAATTATGAGACCTTGACGATTACTGTAAAACCGTAATATAAATAAGGTCTGACTTAATGAAGTTGTAAACAATTGTAACGCTATTTTAACATAAAGTACGTTTCACTTACTCAAGTTGATAAAACAATTACGAAAGAAGCTGTTAATATTTCTATTTATTTTCACAAAGCAACAAAATAAGATTTTGGAAGTATTTTATTAAAAAAAAGTAAGCATGGCAAAGTGGAATTGGTACAGATATATTTTTAAAATAACGGGGTCGCTTATGCCCATTGATTGAAATAACACCGATCCGGTGATTAAATTCTAAAGAGTAAAGTATTACAGGTGCCTAAACGGAAATTAATACAATCAGAAAGAGAAACCACGTGCAGCAAAATTTCCAGAAAAACTACTGTACCTACAAACAAAAAAATAAACGTGAGACTACTTTCTGGCAGGTACTCATCCAAGCGGTGGAATTACATATGTATCATTAACATCAGCTGTCCAATTATATGTACTTATTCGTTCATTATAAGGGATTTTGAATGAAAGTAATACATATATTCGCCAAACATTAAAAAATAAATTTGTGCAATTTCCGTAATATATATTACAATTCAACTCAAAAAAGGCATCCAAAGAGATTATACGTAAGATGATTTAATTAGTAGTGCATCCTATCACTTTTAGAGCCAGTGTTTCACATAATTTGAACAATTCACGAAATTTTAAAGTCCAAGTTCTGTGAAAGTACTATTTAAGTTCTGTTAATATTTCTGTTCTGTAAAATAACTTACCCATAAAATTAAATTTGAAATTTAACGAATTGTTAAAATACTATGAAACAACAGGCCAGTATTTAACAAATTGAAAATATGACAATTTTCGACAACGCTCCATAATAATGGAAATAATGTTGAGAGCTAAAAACAAAAAAAAAAATGCCTTCGAAACATCAGAGAGAAAGCGCATTATTTTATGGTGCAAAGCTCACCATACAATTTGATAAAAATTAATTTTCTACGGGATAGACAAGATTCAGCAAAAGTGTAATTTCATTCCTGTTCTAAAAAGTTTTCCGACTAAAACAGGAACAATATTATTATGAATTTCAAAAATAACACCAAAAATCTTCAAATGCACCTGCCGAAGGCGCCAAAATGATAGATAACACTCTTGACACGCAGATTGTGTGCTCGAATAATACAAATAGCGTGCCTTGTCAGACAAACGGCGCACACTTTGAATTGAAAAGTTTAGGGCGTAGAACCCTAATTTGGGTCGCGTGCTGAGCCTTCTCCGGTTGCATCAAGCAACAGCCCACATCACCGTCATACATCTGCCAGATAACTATCCGAGAATATAACAAATAATGCATTCTCCTTCACTCTAATTAGGGATTTCTCCTTGACTCTGCGGACGAAGATGCCAACTGTTATTACAGCCTCTCGGACAATCTCACGTTCTAAATAACGCAGATACACGAGTTATACGAGTCATTTGGGTACATGAGTATTGTAATACAGAATAGAAAAATAATTGCAAAGTACAATTCAAAATAAAATTGCAGGTTTTTGCGTGACTGTATTGACATGCTTAAGATCGCATTGTGCATGCCATTCTTAAACTAACCTAACCATATCCAAGAGATAAAGCGTAAGAACGGCCAAATGGGGCAACCAAAAGAGAAGAAGATTGCTGTGGGGTTAGGTTAGGTTAAGAGGGACATACACAATATTGCACAGTGCGATCATAAGTATGGCCATACAGTCACGCAAATACTAGTAGATATATTTTCGATTGTATTTTCCATCAGTATAATATGCGTGTATCGTCATTATTTGTATCCGAGATTCAATTTGGCAATAACGAACGAAATATTAGAGACTTCATGTATGAATAATTAGATCTCGGGAAAGGAGCCGGGGCTTAGGAAACAATCACAGAAACATTGTACACAGCCGCGGCACACAATGGACGGATATGTCGGCTGGTACCGACTCGGTTTTACTAAATACTAAACAATGATTAATGGCGGGAGACACAGCGACCATCGCAGAACAACTATGACGAGACCATCACGCTAATCGTTTAATATTTTAAAAAGATTTACAGTTAGAACTGAGCGTGTCAGAAAATCAGCACAACAAAGAGTAGGCGGCGACCCTCCTTGAGCATGACCCTGCTTAGTGCTTAAGACGATAGACTTCGCTTTTCGGCCCATACAAAAAGGACGCCCGGGAAAAAACACGTTTCTACACCGAAAATTGCAAAAAATGAATATATTTTTTTATATTGCCTTTTAGAGGGTGAAAACTATGTCGGTATGTTTTCGAATTTTCGATGCGTTTCGTATTAACGTAAACATTCACTGTCAAATATGTACGATTTATCAAAAAATATTATTTAAGGAAGAAGTGCTGCTAACTCAACTCTCATAAAGAATTATAAAATTATAAAAAGCTACCGACGTAGCTTCTTCTTTCAAAAAATATATATTTTTTTAAATTTCAATTTCGTGAAAGTTTCGGTGTAGAAAAGTGTATTCTCCATAAACCCCTTTTCAAGCGATTTCTGTAGGTAAATTTGAGCGTTGTCTCATTCGCACATTTCGCATTCGCATGTATTGTAAGTGTGCGTGAGCTTATTGTGAGCGGGACAGAATGACAAACGCGTGTGTTCCGCGTGTCGTTCAAAGTCTAGCCTCTTAAGCATTTCACTAATGGTATACCTTAAATGTAGTTTCAAGAGCAGGATCTATTTTTCTAATCCAGTAGAATTTATTACGTCTCACACAGAGAAAAATGTTATTCGAAAAAACGATCTTTTAGTAGTAAAAACGGTTAAAAACGGGACTGAAGTTCTTACGAACAAATTAACAGTGTTTCAATGTTTATTGGCGAGAACATGTAAGAATAGTTTGTTGGTATACGTTATTTCGTACGTATACCAACAAATTATTCTTACATTTTCCCGCCAATAAACATTGAAACACTGTTAATTTGTTCGTAAGAACTTCAGTCCCGTTTTTAACCGTTTTTACGAATGATCGTATTTTATAATAACATTTTTCTCCGTGCATAATTAGTTTGAATGTACCTTTAACTAATCTATTTTGATGTTCTAATTTGATCTATACAAAAACTATTATAAGTTTTATAATCAAAATGATATATGAAGAGATTAAGTTAGATACTTGAGACATTGAGTCTCGCTTCAAACACCGTTCAAGAGACCTTAAAATCCTAATTATTTACAATAAATAGAATGTGCCCTGGGGCCATAAACAGCAGAAAAACATAAAATTATCATCTCTTTCAACGTGATTGATATTTAGATAAACGACGAGTAATTTATCTAGCCCATTAACACTGAAGATCATACAAGGTAGAGGAAAATTAATCCAAGAATGATTTGGTTAACCATAATTCAACGCCGCCATTAGATCCACGCGATTATTGAGTCTTTGAGGACACGATCTAGAACTACTTATACAAACGTTCTCACTCTCAATCTAAATGCATTGCACAATGCCTAATCTGCTTTCAGTGTGTTCTAAAGAAGCTGATGAATTGATAGCATTGAGAATTTATATCAAATTAATATAATCTAAAATAACATAGCAAGGATAACATAACAAAGATATAATCTATTCGTGTCAAAAACATGATAGGACATCGATAAAACATACGAAGGGCCCAAGTTATTTTTTAAACATATATATAGACGCTGAAATCTTCTCCCCCTGTTTACGAAACCCAGCGTGACACTAAGAAGGGATTGCCAGATTAAAAAATCGAATGAGCTCTCGAAATAATACGCAATTATGCATGCTAAGTTAAGTAAAAACAGAAGGCAGCTAAATAAATTCCCAATAAGGGGTCCGATATAACATAGTTTATTATCAGCAAGAATAACAAGCAGCGGTTCGACGAACTTGTCAATTCCATACGTGGGATTAAAGTGAAATGCGTGCTTGTCGCTGCCAACAAACAGAATAATTCAAGCAACATGCTATTATATTATTATGAAACGATTAAGGCCATTCAAATGCAGATTCAAAAAACTTGGCCCACAAGACTATAAGGAAATTGCTGAACAAAGGGGGATGGAGTTGACTTGTCAAAGAGAACAGGGGCGGCCATCGGAAAATAAAATGAACGCCAGGCAGTTCGCGTGAAAGAACTAAATGTAAGAGATTATCGCAAATGTGAAGTGCTCTTAATGGACTGAAGGGTCTTCTGATAACAACAACAACCTACGTATAAGTACCTACCTACGTCATATCAATTAAGATACAAAGTCAAGAATCACATAATAAGATCACCATATACATATACACAACACCACAAGTATAGTAACTCTCAAAAGCAACTGAAACATGAATGGAAATTTAAATCTAAAAGAATATTCTGAAGAATGAAATTCATAGCTTGAAGAAAGATTCCAGTTTTATTTATTTTTTAAATTAAAAAAACTAAAATAGTTATAAACTTAAATTAAATTGAATTCTACGAATTAAAACATTAATAATTTACAGTTTTCACCTAGTAAAGGTTTTTACCTAGCAAAAGGCAATATAAGAGATAGTTTGATTTTAAATTGTAAAGTTTTATAGTCAAGAAAAAAAATTCTAACTTTCGACCGTGGGCGACCTCTAGTAAGTTCGCCATTTTGTATGAAAGGTGCTAAAAATTGTTTTTTTTTTTCAAAATAATTCTTAAATGGTTGAATAAAGATGTTGAAGACAAACTAGAAGATGATTTTTTCGGAATACCAATCTTATTTATTTATTAAAATTAACGCCCTTTTAGGGGCTCTAACATATTAATAGTATATGCAGTAATTATTGTACATAACTGAACTGCTTTTGTATTAACATTTTGTATTTGTTTAGTGACAAATTGAAGATGTCCACTGAATTGGTATAATAATTTCCTTCCATTAGAATAACAATATAAAATCAAAATACCTTTTAGACCACCTTTTACAAGGCAAATGCCTTTTTTATCTCTACTGACTGGGCTATAAGTTCGGTAATAGGGATATGCAAATCAAATCACCAAAGAATTTTGCGTACAAAAAAACCCAACCTTATAAGGCGTGACGAACAAACATACCCATTAGATCAAAACGTTTATAATTATGTTTTCGTTCAGGCTTCAGAGCTTAGCGCTCTTAATCTTATTGCCATAACTGATGTGTGTCGATACCTGGGTACTAAATCCGCTCAACTGCAAGCTCGCTGTTAGGTTGCGATAAATCAGAAACCACAGTAATGTGCCATCGAGCTCGCGAATCGGAAACCATAATAGTTAAACCCAATCAGATCCGATAAAGTGCTGAGTTTGAGCTTCGTAGCAGCGTTATCACGTGATATAGCTACGGGAGAGAACACGTGTTGCCACAGTGCTACGACCCCACAGCGGGAGACGTCACGTTGCAAATTGAACTGTATTGTTATTGGTTTTGCTTGGAAATCCAACACAAACTAACCAAAAATTCTAAACTCGTATGAAGTAAAATGGGAAATCGAAAATGAAAATACATGTGTTTCGAGGTAGAATAAAAATGACAATAAGTGCAACACAGTTAAAAAGATGACTGTCAATTATATATGCATATTATATGAAATCGCAGATCAATTTATTATTATGTAACACAAAACACGAAGGTTTGTAAAAAAGTCATTTCAACGACTAAAAAGGAACTAGTCTATGCTGCTGTCAGTAAAATCAAAGGATTATTTTTCAAATTAATTTAGATATTTGGAATTAAAATGACTAATAACCCCTAACCCATAAGATATAAATATCACAGCAAACTAACCAAGTGATAAACTTGTGTTATTCCGCATTTATTCATTAAAAATAATATATATATTATAAGGTGTTAAGTGACGTACTTGACTTACTTTAAACCAGTGATTCCTGACATTATTTTGAGTAAAAAATGATATTTAAATTTTGGTCTCCGGTGAATTTTGTCTCAATAAAATTTATTTTTTTATGATTAAACCAAAAAAAATCTTCCACATGTCGTCACTAGTCACTCAGTAGAGTAACCATTCAACCCATCATCCCACCCCTAACTATCCGATACCTAGTGATTTTTAAAATTCTTAGTTGAAAAAAAACATCGAAAATTTAATTTACATTTTTTACTCCATCGGTTCAAGTAAGTCAAGTACGTCTCTAAACATCCTGTATAGTATTTTTGCGGTACATTCCAGAGTTGTATATATATACTCTCAGTATCACCCTGGTGTAAGACCACCATTTAGAATACGTTGCTTGAAATGGTTTTTGCCGTATTTGGTACTTCACACCTTACTCTTCCCTATCTCCTACCCCTCCCCACTACCTTCAGCCCCATAACATACCCCAATAGGGGAAACCATAGTCTCACTGGCTCCAAACGGTTGGGAGCAGCTGGGACTCTTGTGCAGTATTCACATTAAAATAAAATAACCATCACGAAGTTAGGCAGAGAGAATGAACCGCCAAACAACTATAAGACTGATTCAATTCTAAAATGTCAAATATTTTTACTTCCAACTAATAAAAAATGTACCTATCGAAATTAAGCAGATCAAAAATGTACCAATTGTTAAAATAAATAAAAAAATCAACTAGCCTGTCTCGAAACAGGATATTCCTAGTGAGACCGGCACAATATGTCTAAAAAAATGTGTGATTTTTTTTTTTAAATTTATTTATTTATACTGGGTTTTACAGATGTTCTCACTTGCGTGAGAACAATACAGTTATGAAACTCAACTGAAACCTTACTTATATGCACGAACCTAAAACATAAACTCATAAGGTCTTGGCACACACTCCTTGCTTCATTCACGTTCAATATCCCAGCATATTTATTTATTTAGACATACACTGTTCATTATTATAAAATACAATGTAGATATATTAAATTTACATAGGAACCTAGTACCTACCTATTATGAATGATCATAGAAATTCTTATATCTGACGTTTTAAAAGCTTTAAATTAATGACTTTAAATCACGATAGGTAAATCGTTTGTCCATAAAAGCATGCAAGTTAAAAATAAACTGCACCACTATGTTGCAAGAAAGCCGCCAACAATAAAAAGCAGAAAAAGAGAGAATAATCGATGAGTAATGCGGGCAGTAATCAGTGATGATATTCCAATCCATCCGAGCTGGTCTAATGAGCTCCTAGAAGTTGTCAGCAAATGAAACGTAGAAACTCTGCGAGACTTCTGAGGAAGCACTGAGTTTTCTAGCTGCATTCTGCGCATTCGTCAGCGTAATACTTTCGAAGCACTTTTAATTACAGAAACAAGTGATTTCACTGCGCATTTCTTCAGTCAGACACATATGGAACAACATTCTATCTGACAATGGACGATAATAATATCAATGCGGATACAAGCGAATCCAAGATATTCTCGCTCGTGAAAATATTACATTTTATGAGGATAAAATATGACTTCCTCTTGCTATGTTGTAGACATTTCGAGTTTCTGTTGATCTTGAAGAACAACTGCGAACTTTGTACAAATTTCCAAAAAAGTTTATACATATTATTTATCGACACAGATATGATATATTGCGTGTAAATAGAATAATAGCGATAAGCAAGGATTGCGAGCTCACAAACATTTGTGTTACCTAATCTAAGTGGTAATCATTTTTTTTTAAATACACACTGCTCGGGAAACTTATTCGCAACCTCCCAATGCAAAAAGCAATATGATATGAAAGTCGCTAATATCGGAAAATCATCTGTTATCTTAATCGCGAAGCATTTGCCTATCCGTAGGATTATCATGAAGAACATAATATATTGGCAGCATTATTGGAATTCGTGAGTACCACGGTGACAGTTTAATACAATGGGTCATTATAATCGGAACTGGGTACGCGATTACAGCAAATGAATGGCCCAATGAATAATTATATTGACAGGACGATCCGTCACCGGTTGAAAGGCAAAATCAATTGTTGTTTCCTCGGCTGAATGCAGAAAGTGAAAGCCCCTATATCTTGACATGCTCGGACGACTAAAAGACAAAAGGCTTAAAAAAATTAAGACAGATTGGCAGCAATTGATCTGCAGAAAATAAAAATTATCAAGGGATCTTATTTTAGGAGATATTTTTCCAAACCACTTAACTCACACCCACTTACGCTCATGTACGCCAGTAACCTCGAGACGAAAGGCGAAGATGGAGGGTGCGAGATCGAGATTAGGGAGGATTGGTACGCCCAAAAAGAGCCAAGAGTTCAAAATTTGGAAGGATCGATCGATCACGAAACAAAACTCAGGCTTGTGAAGAAGCCGTTTATTTATGTATCCCTGCAAAATGTGGATCCAAAGACCACAAAAGAAGTAGAAAGGGTAAATAAATTGTCATTGATTTCAAGACCCAACATCATCAGATATTTTGTCAACCAGGAAAAATGTGTATTTTTTCAATTGTAAAAAATTACATTAAATATTGTACATTTAATATTATGTACATTATTTGTGTTATTCCCGAGTGTAATATTAAAGAACAGTAAGTAAGTACCCACAAATATCATAGTTTTAAGCAAAAAAGTACCAGTGATGATCTGAAAACTGTCCGGTCGGAAATAAATAAAAGTGGAATACAGATTAAAAGTTCGTTGTGTTATACTTTATTAATCAAGATGAAAAAGGTTTTCAAATTATAAGGAAACACGCGACTTGAAAGGATTGATCGTTTATCACACTCAGTGTTCAATCAACAAGAAGAAGGGGGTTTATGAAATGCAGGGGATCATAATTCTAGTTGGTGAAGAGGATTACTAGTAACTAGATAGGTACATATGAGCAGCTAACGTCGCTGAACCACATCCAGTACAACTACCTGAAGTGGAAAGAGATAAAGTGTTTAAACATGTTCCGGATGTCCTATTCTATACAAACATGAACACTGTATTGGAGCTATTGAAATCGTCCAAGGCATTGATATAAAATACACTATATTGGCTACGGGTAAAATATAATACCTGTGTTGGTACTTACATATTCAAATCCCTCTTAGCTATGGCTCAAGAAAAATGTTACAAACTAAGTATTTAAGTATAACTAATGTGTGAAAAAACTCGACACTGCTCACGCTTTATCCGGAAGCGTTTTGCAAAGCTTAGGGTAGTGGGATTTTTTCATTGTAAAACTTTTCTGCGCAGGGTCTGAGAGCCCGTTTCCAACCGAGCCTATCACATATTACTTATCACATCGGGTTGCGTAGCAATATTAAAAAAAAGATATTCCTTTAAAATCAGGGATGTGCATTGTGCACTTTAAAAAAATACAACCATCGTAATAAGTATTTTTTTCTGTTTTCGTAAAGTTATGTATTCGTCCGTGCTATTATATATGTTATATTGCTTAATTTCTATATTTCTTTATTCATTCACGGTAATTTTTTTTCCCCATAAATAAATACAGCTTTTTTCAAAAGCCTATTCCGACATACATATCAATTTATTATTGCATAACACTATGGCTAGGTACTTAGGTGTTTACGTATTATTTTAATTAAATTACCTGTGAGATAATTCACATAAATTAAATACATTTAAGAGGTTGCTAACCACGCCATCACCAGTCCCGGCTATGTTGTTTGACTGGAGACAGTGATGATCCTGTACTGGCTAAGCAAATCTGGTCACTAAACACGACCAAAGCCATTTCAAGCAACCGGGGCGGTACCGAGAGTATCTACCACATCTAAGCGCAAACAATGATGTACATACATCCTGATATGTATTATTTTAGTTCAATTATTTATGTGTGAAATAATTAACATAAAATACTAAAAAATGAAAACAAAATTTTATGATACGAGCTTTTATGTGACAACCCTAAATATACGTATCATGTGCGTTCACCCAGCGCGCACATGTCTGTTATTGCGGTAAGTAAATTATAACTCATTTGTAAAAGTATCTTATCTAACTACTATAACAAAATATTCGATTTTGGAAACAAGCGGAAATTTTTATCGAGATTTAGAATTTCTAAAAATGTGTATTGCTGCTAGCAATTCGCGTGCTATTATAGTAAAAAGGACTAGTAATTCGTAAGCAGATTTTATTAACGAAGCTTTACAGTGATGGTAGAATGCGAGTTGCCTTAGAACTGTCGGATACATTCACTTCCCGTCTCTTCGCAATATTCCCCTCACCGTTTTCACCCTTTCTACTGTTCCTCATGTCTATGAAAATCTGATTCACCCTACTCTAAACTTTTCAAATTTGTTGCAGATAATACGTTAATATTATCCGATAATATATAATTCAGAAGATAGATATTTAAGTAGGTACCTACTTACTTGAATTTTAATGTTGGTACTAATTTATAAAATAAGATAAAAATAGAAACATTACTTATTGGACTTGAGATCTACTGATATTATTTTAGATTTTCACAGCCAAAAGTATTTTTCTTATTTGTTTTTGGGGTGTTATGCCGTGCTGCGCTACCTCCTTCTTTTAACAAATAACAAAAAACGAGATCTACTGTTTACATAACCACTATTAGTACTTACATTGTGTCTGGAAGGTTGGATTTTTTCACATCTGCATATCCTATCGAAGAAATGATGTGATGGTTGGTCAATAGTTAGAATAAATGTAATTTGGTTTTATTGTTACTAGCGGAGGGCTCATCTAGTACATCGTATATCTAATACTCTTAGTATGGCTATGTGCAAATTTGCGGTCAGGACGGACACCGCGTAATATGCCTTTGACACGAGGATCGCGGAAACGACGGACTGAATGCCAGCGAGTAGAGGGCAATATGAGGATGATGAACACTGATGATTCAAACAACTTCTCCGCAATCTCTCAATCCATCCATTTTCTAGAAACGATCAATCAATTCTCTTGGCCAATCCGGTGTGTTATGAATGATTAAAGTTATAAAAGTTACATCAATATTCTCGAATTTAGAAAAAAAGGATTAGCCGGGTTTAAGTTTAAGTACAACTACAAATTTAGATTATCATTGTTTTGACAGACTTTTCGCCTTTTTAACCACTGGAGCGACCACGCGAAATAAATAAATTTGCCTCGATTGCTCGAGATTTCCAGACGATCAATTCGAAATTTTTCGCCAACATTAAATAAAATCATATCTTCGAATTTTAACATAAAGACATAAAAACTTATTAAAATGCTATATAGCCAATGAATTAACCTCTATTATACCGTTTACCTCATATTTTTGGAATGTATAAAAAAAATATTAAAAAATCGTAAAGTTTATAACCGCGCGGTTTGATAATTTGAATCTGCCGTCAGAGGTACTTATTCGAGTCAATATAGAATATTTTCGATTTCTGTATGTTCTCTGTGGTATACTTGATAATTGAAAAAGGGACTTAATTTTAACCATAAACGAAGTTCGAATTTGCAACATCTACGGCTAAAATAGATAAAGCATTTCAATAGCTTCGTTTTAAGACCGAAATAACAAACGTGGAAGCTACAAATATTTTTTTGCCGAATCAAGAGATAATTGGCTTTTTAAAGCCGTAAAGCAATCTTAGACATTTAAAAAGGCGCATAAATAATCCAAAAATCGCTTCAGTGGTAAAGGCATTACCGAAATATTTATTACACATAGTCCTACTTGTTGTCTAAAGGCCGGTCTCTTGCGACCAATTTCCCAACAACCTCAAACATTACCATAAAGATGGGTCAGGGCAACAACGTTTGTTGTTTTCCATGGGCCACGGAAAGTAAAAACATTGTGGCCCCGACTTAACTATCCACAAAGTGTGTAAACATTTTCGTCGGAGGAGACGCTGCTTAATATAAACAATAAACATACATTTTTACACCTTAACTTTCATTTACACTGTAATGGAAGAAATTATTTTTTTCAACCAATTGATTATTACTAACCCTTGGGTAATTTTTTTAAAAACATTACAAGAGTATACCCAATGTAAAAGCCCCATGGGCGTTTAAAAGAGTAAATAAATAAATTTATAATACTTGCTACATACATAGGTAATTTTTACATTTTCCATTGAATTTTCAACTAGATACATTTTTAATTCTACTAGGAATTCATTCGGATGGCTTTATACAGTAAAAAAAACTGTGTTTTTGTTTTGTTAATTTATTTAGATTGATATTTTCTTTCTGTCTTGTATAGTGTTTATGGAAGTCTTTCTTGATTTGTGATTTGTCTCTAAAGTACGTTGATAGTAATTGTCAAAAAAGTGTAGATAAAATTTAAACATTATGGAAAATTCATTGTTGGCATGGCAATCATTTCTTTTTAATTCCTTTTAAAGTACTTTCTATGTGGATTTATATTATTACACTTCAAAAATTGTATTTTCAAGCTAGCTACATTACTATGTTAGAGAATACTAGAATTGCAGGTTATGCGTGGGTGCAAATTTTTTTTTATAAATTTTATTTTTTATCGTTTTTTTATAATTCATCTAATGAAAGACACAGTGTAAGACATTTTTGAAGATATTCAAATATGTTTTAAATTTTACTGAGATGTTGTAAAAGTACTATGAAAAAACAATATAACCGGAAGATTATCAAACACTAGACCATATAGAATTATTTTGGGGAGAATACAGGTGACGTTATATATTTACACCAAATCAGTAATGAAAAGGGTTTTTGTGGAGTTCGAGATCAAAAATCATAATAACTTTTAAAATTCTTCTAGAATAGTTTCTTTGATTACTCTCCCTACACATTTTGCAAATGCAAATAGAATTTGTAGTGCTCCATTTAACATGCACTTAAACATAATAGAATCAGTTGGAAAATATGCAGCTAGTAAACTATTAAAGCGTTATTGCTCTACGAATTATTGAACGGAGCTTGCTTCCTGACATTATTTTGCCGTAAAATTACCCATAAAATAGCAATAAAACTAGAGGAAGCTTTGTTGTTTGAAAGTAATGTGGAAGGAAATATTAACAAACCATTTCGAATTGCTTAATAATGAAATGATTTTTCGAACAAATTTCGTGGACAGTAAAAGCAAATAAATGTAAATTCCTAATAACAGAACACAATATGATAATAATAAAATAAATATGCATAAATACTTTCCAAAAACGTAGTGATGGCGAATAAATCTTTTAAGAAAGTGGGAGGTCCAAATACAGAAGTTACTTACCTAGAACAAAGAGAAACAAAAGATTAGAACAATTTGCATTACGTTATTCCAAAACCTACGCCAATATGTACTGTGGTATTGAGATGAATGTGCATTATGTGCAATACACAAATGGTGTCTTTGTAATGTGATATGCACACGTGTAGGACGTCTCAAAGAAGATTGAAAAGTGCAAGCAGCAGGCAAGTCTAGTGCAGGACTAGGTACCAGGTACCAGGCACCATGTACCAGGTACCAGGTGAGCAGGAAGTGCAGGAGCAGTAGTAAAGCAGTACCGCCCCGAGAGCCATTCCCGATGATTTAATGACATCTCAAGCGACACGCAACGTCCTCGGTCACCACTTCTGTACATAGATTAACTATAGGCTATAGGTCGGCTTGACCTCACGACCGCTCTGGCCTGGGTTTGTTGCTTCTCTCAGCTTATAGTAGCCAAGCGTGGAGTCTAAAAGCATCAGCAAATTTACGTGCTCCCAACAGACCACACATCATGCTATTTCTTGAGAAAGACACATCTATAGGAGATGTACAAATTGCAAAACTGCTAAGAATCTATATTTGTCTGCAATCTTAGTTCCATATGTCGAAATTCACTATGTTTTTTGCCATATTTAATTAAATATAACTATGATATTAATGTTTCCTTTTCCATGAACGGTAGGCTTAAAGCTAAAATTGAATGTTATAATTTTTCGATTTACTGAGACTATTAAAGACACCGAATGTTTCAAACTTACAATATATGAAAGATAGTCGAACAAGCGTACCCATGTGAGTTCGCTGGCATCCTTTAACATTATAATATAGCCAATAAATCCCAAAATCTTTGGACAGTTAACCGATAAATTAGCTAATTCTTTGGACTTGTCTACTCTGGTGGGATGTTGCTTCCAACAACACTGTTCTTAATGAGAAAATAACTACCACTGATAAACTACCACATTGTAGAGAGAAGAGAAAAAAAACTGGATTTTTCTGGGGAAAAAAAATTACTTGAAAAGAGTGGGTATTTTTGTTGTCAAAATAATGCATGAGTAAAACCCACAATGCGAACATTTTTTGTAGATTCTTTGGAGTGAAGATTTACAGCATCTAACTTCAGCTAATTGATTCTATATTTTTTTTACTTCCAGTCACAAATAATATTCTCTTTAATTAGTATGGAACGGTGGCAAATATTTAAAAGCTCAAACAATTATTCATTCCAGCTTTTTTCTGCAGATGCGTTTAAAGTTAACCTCGTGAGACATTTAAAATAATTTCAACGGGCAATGAGTTACGTTGCGAATTATGAAAAAGACAATATTTTTTCTTCAATGTGTATTTGAACCAGTTAATGAAATCCCGGAAACCTGTGAACATTATGCCATGAATATTTATCTAAACACGCTCCAATGGCGAGCTTCATTAGCGCCATGATGGATTTCCTGCGGCCATTGGGCCGCCAACACTAGACGGCGCCGACAACTCCAAATTTGATTTTTAAATTATTCAAAATATACAGAACATTGCCTTTGAGATGCTAAGTACTAACATTTATATCAGAGGAAAATTAAAGAAGAGTTACTTTTAAAACCAAACCTACTTACTCCGGTAAAAAAAACTGCAAACCCAAAGCAGCCCTGCAAAAAAATACTCGTATCTTGATGCATTTTTGACAACGGTGACGTCTAGCGTCGTAGCGAAATTATTTTTATAGAACTAAACTATCTTAATAATTTACCAAATACCCAGATCGTAAATTAATAAGATCATAAAACATACCTATACAAAATATTCCTTAGGTAGGCGTATTGGCAGCATGCAATCTACACGAAATGAATAAATTTATATCAATATAATTTTGGACTTTGCCGGGAATAGAAAACGAAAGCTAATTTAAGATTATATCAGAATAGAGCTTAGTAGGTACCTCTTTGATAGTTCAGCTCTGGATCCGCAGTCTCGAGTTCAATTCCCAATAAAACACAAGTTTTTTTTAAATAATAAATAATAATATAACATGCACGAAGGATTTCCGTCTGGGTATCGTCATTGTTACAAACACAAGCTTCCCCATATCTTTGTATATTGTACCCAAATCCGAGAAGGTAATTAAGGTGAAAGAGAATTGGAGTGGTCTTCATTCTGAAGACTGCTCTTCATTTAAAGTCGAAAGAGTATGGCCATTTTTTATTTATTTAAAAAAGTTATTACATATAATAGAAATTAAAATTCATATAAAACCGAGGAATAAAATAATAACAAGTAATCTTGAACCCTTCACAGATCGTTACATAATAACATGTTTTTTAATGGCCGTAACAGAGCGGGTGTCGTCGTCTCAGTGAGAGGCGAGCTATATTTTAGAGACATTCCGTATTGATTTTTAATTAACTGACAAGCGTTTATGTCAATTTTTATTCATATTTTAATTGGAAACACGGAGGGCGGGATACACTTTTTGCCGCTAGTAATTTAACTTTTAAAATTATTACCATGTTTATCTATCGTGAATACAAACACTCTTCTTACTCGTAATTGAAAATAGTGTTCTGGCAAATAAGGAGAGACTCAATTTGTTATACTAAAACGATCGTGTATTTCAGAATTATGCATACTTCAATGTTGAATGCGAATCGAACACCGCAAAATTATATTCACAAATTATTCAGTTTTATAGCGTCGAAATAACTGTCAAGGCTTAAAAGGAGCAAAATCAATAAAATAATAATGTCTTCGTTAAACTCCTCCATACAATTAGCATTTTAAGGAGTATTCGATGTTTAAATACGTGATTAACATAATAAGAAGAAGATCGGTTATATACACAGCAGATAATGGATTGCTTAACTAATAGAAGAGTACTAAAATTACAATCGGGTAATGACGCGACTCGATAACAACTACTAATGGCTTACATATTTAAAGTAGTAAAAGTCGTATATGGATGGTTCTCGCTGAGTTCAAATACTTGAAGAAATTATGTGATATTAAACAAACATTAGTAAATTAGGAAGGTCCATGTCCATATCTGCATATTTATCTGCGTGGCAAAATATGCCTGAACTTTGAAAAGGTTTGATTTCTTTGCTGATTTCAAGGAAGCACAGCACACGAGCACACTAGTTTTGTTCGGAATAATCACTATATGTATACTTGTACGGATTTTATATACTTGTATGGATTTTATAATCCCGCGGTTTCATCAATAAATGTTTTGAAAGCCGAAAGGTTCGGTATAGCTAAGCTCTTATGAATTAGCAGTTGTAGAATTTCAATTATAATTGGCAATGAAATGTGTTAAAAAAGTTCTCGCCCAACTCGTTCGTTTTATTTTCACACCACTGTGCAAAAAATGTTAACAACTTTATAAACACGAACAATTCGATTGAAGTAGTATGTTTTTTCCAACAATAACTGTTCGGCGGTTGCCATATCTCATCTTCCACGTTTTAAGATCTTGTAGGAATAATTGCTAAGTTTGACAGCTACTCGTTCAATCAGCCGAGAATGATAACGTAAAGAAGTCGATCGCCACTACAAATTAATTAAAGCTGAACAAATTCACACACCGAGGCTGCGTCTGCAGCGGCTACTGAAAGTGGGTGTCGGAAAAAAACCCCCATCAATGTTAATAACGTCGTTAGCAGTTTTGGCCTCACCGCAATTATTTACAACAATCTAAGAGGAGAATCTAACCAGCAGTATAAAAACTCGACACTTCTTGTGCGAGCTATCTAAAAACCTTTCTAAGAGATTTAATGCTAATGTTTATCGATTTACAAAAATCACCTTGAGCTCAATAAGGACAGTTAGATGAATGAGGAATAACAGTACCCGGCGATCAGACCTTTTTGCACACGGGATATCAATTGGTCAAATGCGATTCTCTGAATACGGAGACCATTTACAAAAAAGATACAAAGCCGAGTTCCCATGAAGAAACTAACTAATGGTAGCAAATCTCTCGCAGTAATAATCTACATATTAAAAATAAATTAAATACTAATACCTCATTCATCCGGATTCCCTATTTAGGCTGGCAGATGTTTTTAATGTTTATTTTATTTTATAGGCATTCTTACTAGCAGAAGACATACCTTTGTTGATTCTAGAACGATAATGTTCACTTATTAACGCAAAGTTGTTATGTTTGAAAATAACATAAGCCTGACAGCGGATTCCATCAGTTTACTGGGAGTAGTATGTTTTATCATTAACAGCCTCCGCGCTAAAATCCTGCAAGCAGGTTTAGTAGTTTGCTTGTTGATTGCACAATCTACAGGTAAGCAGGCAACAAGCACTGAGCAGGTATTAAAAGTCTGCAGCAGCAGAACCATTAATGATTGCGACATTTAGTGGGTTCACTTGTTTGATCCGGCGCAAAGTGTGTTATTAACATGTCACTCATATTACAACCAATACGTACCACCATTTGAATTGACGCTTGACGCGCAGAGGTGGAGCGAGTTACTAACTGCCTACCTGTCTCAGATAATCATGCGTTATTGAAATAGAAATAATTATTATAATAAGAAGCTAAGAAACGTGTGTCCCCTTTAGCTTGGCAACGTCTCGAGAGGCGATCGGCATCTCTGGTCAATTAATCAAACCATGGCTCCGATGATATCTATTTTGCTCGCTCAGTATCGAAACGTCATCTGGTTATTTCAGTGGCAGATCTTTGTACCACAACTGTTCTCAACGGCTTCAAGGGGTAGTCGAGCTTTTGAAAAATCTTTTGAAGAAGCTTTTGATGAAGCTCTTGTGGCACAAGATTTTAAAATTAAACCTGTGTAAAATTTATATCATGCATTTGCTACATATCTTCTACATATGAGCACTTGATTATTTGTGGATAATGTGAGTAAGTCATAAAGCCGTGAAAAGCGAAATAAAAAAAACCTAGAAGCCAGTTGAAATTACCATCGATTAAACATGTATTTATTGTTGTTGTGTTTAATCGTTTGAAAACTATTATTTTTTTAAAAACTAAAGTAGGTAAATCAAATTTAATAATGCTTGTATCAAGTTCTGTAGGTATTTTAGTTTTTATTATTGTGACAGCTGTTTCGGCGTTCAAGGCCATTACAAACCGTAAATATTAACAAAGTATCAAATTAATAATAACATCATAAAATTTGATTTTCCCTTAATAACAAAAATATATATTTCATAAGTATTTTAAATCGATTATAGGCACACACATAAAAACAATATTTGCAAATCGTAAAAACAATTCGAAATACGTAAGACAGATTGAATAAACACCCCCCAGTTGAAATAAAACGTCATAATATTTGAATTGGTCTGAGATGTATGTTTATAATCTTGCGGGATTAAATTCCATTGATGTTATAATATTATAACATTCCACTTAGGATTATGAAACGTTGAAGGTTTCCAAGGAATATCAAGAGCACCGAGAGGTAAATTAATAATCCAGCAACCCAAAGACGTCTGCCGTGCGCACCGCACGTAATAATACATATAACACGATGCCATGATTAATACGAGTACATTTTCATTGAAAAAAGTTACCAACAACTTAAAAGTGGCGAATTCGTTTCCAACCGACGGCGACGATAATAAAATATGCCTACTTGATTTATCGATCTGGATAAAGCCAAGGAATGAAATCAAACATTTACGAGGTGATTGATGATGTTACATAAAAAACATAGCTAAATGATGGCACATTAAAATATAGGAAACATTCCGATACGCAAGTACACCGAACAATTCGGTACAAGCTCAAGTAACAATTGAAGACATTGCATTACAGCTACACTTTTATTTATTTATTTGGAAACAAATTATTTAAATAACACGGCTGAGAGAGATGTAGGCATTTAAAATTAGCGACGTGTATCGTATATGTTAAGAAACTGCACAGAGACGCGAGAGGCTCCATCGCTTGTGATAAGCCCCGGGGCGACCGGGCGTGATTGTTGGTACGATTGTTAAAAAAATATACACAAGAAGAGAAAGAAGGTGATGTCTTATTTAACATATAAGTTTCTTGGCAACAACTGGCTACGAGCAAAGCCGGTAAGCGCCCGGGTACCATAAATCATAATAAGATAGTGAGCTCTAAATAACCAAGGCAGAAGGCTGAAGGTAGAAGATGGAAGGTAACTGCTGGTAGCAATATCAAGAGGAAAGCGCTGGCCAGTAATTAAGCGAGCAATATTTGCAAACTGTATTGTACAGCGTACAGCGAGTACAGAGTAGAGGAACAGGCGGGAGTACGCCGACACGGAGCGCATGCACTATTTGATTTCCCGCGGCTGATTTTACTATTGAGATATCAGATTGCTGCAGAGCGTGTCTCGATAACGGGTTAGCAGATCCAACAAGGATCAGAGAACTAACTGTGAGACAGATACGCATCTCGGTGTGAGAAGCGGAGAACTTAGGCTAATGAATCAACCGAAACGCCATTAACGCATTCTCACATGGTTGGTCGTGGCCGGCCGTTCTGGATATTGGACTGGTCTCCTTCACACTTCATACTGACTTCACACTACCTCACTGCTGACTGCTGACTGCCTAGCCTCTTCACAGTTCAGCGGGTAAACTCAAGGACCGATAACTACTAATACATTGTTAACATGCTCCGTTTCATATAACATGTTCCGTTTAGCTGTTATAGTTCAAATGCCTTACTTACCTTCGGCCGAATCAATCAATTCTCTGACAGTTACTTTTTTTTATAGTATGGTGCGTGATATTAAGAACATAAGAACATTACTTTAGCATTAAAAACAACCTTAACATTTAATTATTTGGATATAGAGATAGTGATCTAATAGACTATTCATATTCAAACATGAGTTAAGCCTACAATGTCAAGGTCGTGCGTATTTAAATGTTCAAAGTATGTTAAAATGTCGGATTAGACTCATGTTCAAACACACTTGACTAATTTATTAACATCCAAGCCGTACAGAAATTAAATTTCCATTGTTTTAATCGTGTCGTGAATTATTGAAAATAAATTACAATAAGCTAAATGTATCAAGCATTCTATTTAACGTATATATAAAACAATAAGGAAATAAATAACACTGACAAATTTTATCGTTAATATGCTAGTAAGTAATACATTTTGATATCACAAATGATTTCTAATGAATTCACGATAAGCAAACTTCGTTGCATTTTCGGCGATTAATGTGAGATAACAAAACTGGATTATTTCACTCAATTTTTCAATTTCAGAACAACGGAAATAAAACATTCATCATTGTGTTGTATTGAAAACCTTTAATGTTGGTAGGTATGACATTATCTAGTAAGAGAACATGACCAAAATTTAGACACAAAAGTAGGATGGATGATGTAGTAGATGATTCTTGACTTATTTCCATTTAAATATTCTTACACCTTTTTTGCGAAACATCACCCATATAAACACATACTATGGTTTTTGATAATTTTATAATAAATTTATGTATTTATATTATAATTATAATAGGAAGACATAATGTAAATTCTTTACACGTATACGTTTAATCATAGTTTTTAAATTTGTCAAAGTATAAAGGCGTTTAAGGAAGAAACGCTCATACGAGTAGGTAACCTACATCAGGGAAAATGAATTAAAAAAAATTTAATACGAATAATAAATACAAAATAATTTATTGATAAAATAATGTAATTTTTTTACATATGAGACAACATGCAGAAAATAAATCCTTTTTTTATATTTCTACATCTGGGATAAAAAAAGGTAAATTCCGAAGGCTTTCAATTTTTCGATTCCAGAATGTTAAATTTTTTAAGAAATCGTGTCTAAAATCTTATTGGGAATTTTTAAGTACACACAATGTTTTATGCTCAATATTTAATCTGATTTTATTAGCGCTGTAAAATTTAATTACCATGTAATAATTTGTAAACTGCCAGATGTAACATTAAACGGGTAACCAAAAGCGAAGGAGCCGTTTTTTATAATCTCAGTAAAGCAAGTAAGTCTTTAACACGGTGGAATTTGCAGAAACATTAAAAAGATGCCGACATGAATACGGAAACATTCTACAATTCCTAAAGTAGGAAGCGAGCGGTATCGTGTTTGTTTGAATTCTTTGCCCATAAATGAGGCAGGCAGAATGCGCAAGTCCTGAATCCTGGCTGCCTAAAACAGGGCGATCTTGATTTTTTCTGCGATTTATGAACAAGCAAATTACTACAAGCCACACATTCCAGATAACGCACAGAAAGCGAAGTTTCAAAAAGGGCGTGATTCAAGGAAAATACCAAAGAGATTAAAAATGGAAACAATAAAAAAAGAACGTGCGAAAATAAGAAGACGAGTACATAACTGAGTTTTGAGTTTAGTATGCAAAGTAATAAAAGTAAAAAGTACGAAAGGACAAGTTACTGTACGAGAGGTACAGCACGAAACGATAGTATGAAATTACAGTAAGAAAGGAAAGTACAGGTTCAATTTAGTTCGAGCTTATTTTGATTCATCAGTCTCAAACCAAACCATCTTCGAAAAAACGAATTTTTCATCTGTCGGATATCGCAGAAAGAAAAATTAAGCAGTGGTCTATGAATCGGTTTACAAAAATCCAACCAGAAAGATTGATGGTAGAAATCCTGAGGTTTGTTCTTAGCCGAATATGAATTAAATTTGTTTTGAGCGGCGTCTATGATCACGGACTGCTCTAAGATTAAAATAAAGCCGATCATGTTACGTTAACGATCAAAAGTCAAAGTTTTATCAGTGTTTCTGCAGGTTCGGCTGTGCTTGCTCCCGGGCACCGGGCACCGGGCAAACACAGCTGAGCACGCAGGCCAGACATGTTAATAATATCACTGTCTTATATCTTCCGACATCTTCTGTGCCCTCGGGGTGGCTGGGCCGGGCCGGGTAGTGTTGTTACCATTGTTTGATCGTGTTACAGACGGAAACGGCTGAAGCTATAATGGAACCGTGTTTTCCTCTCCGGCGCTGGCATTGTGTGTGGTGATCCTTGCTGCAACATTGAAATTTATGGCTCGTGCTGAGTGTTTGCGATGTCGAATTCCGCGACGGTGTTTTCAAAACTTCCTCATTCGCCAGCGGCATTGACACTAACTTCCAGTGTGTCGTGTTTGATTTCAGATTAACAATCATTGTAGTCATTATGTGTTTTGAAACACGGGCTTTATTTTTTAAACTGAGAAAACCGCGTACGGCTTGGAACACGGAATAATTCATAAAATGTATGTTATGAATTTAAAGGTATTTTTCTGTTAACCCATTTTTATTTTAACTTTATAGTGTACCGAAGTTTCAGTTGTGTCGATGAATGACCACTAGAGAAACACCGAATAATAGATCTTTGGAGACTAAGAAAAATATCATTTTCCTATCCCGGCAATAGTAACGTCAATTATTGTGGGAAATGAGTGACACTCGTGATAGTTAGAGCCTTAGAGAGTTCGAGCAAGTGTCGGCTTTGGTAAGAAATTGCTTTGTCAATGCAGAAGGATACATATAGCTAACGTAAAAAAATGCGGCAACTGACAAATGAAACGCGGATGTCAATGAGATTTAAAATGGCCTTTGAAAAAAAAATGTTTTGTAAGATTGGCAAACCGTTAGTGATGGCAATAAGATAACACACAATTCGGAATACACTTTATATATATATTTTAAGGTAAAAATGACTGCGTTCTATTAATTTTGAATTAGACAGCATTTTTGCTTTATTTAATAAGTACCTATAACCGCTGCTGCAGAAATGACCACAAGTCTTGTGTCAATGGTTTGAGCTTAGACTTCCAGCCATCGCGTTACGCGAACAGGTCGGTGGTGCATGCAAATGTCACTATTCCAAAGCCGCCGTTAAGTATTCGTTATCTCCACCATAAAGGGAGGAATTTGACCGTGCAGACGCCGGCTGATACTTACTTCCCAATATGGATCTAATCGAGAGACGAGAGTGTCACTCCTGAGTTCAGAACGTAAACAGCGGGGCCAATGAGCGGAGAGGAAGACATCTCCATCATTTTGTCAGCGCAGTCACTTGACGCCTGTATATTACTGACGATCGAACTGACAATAAAATAAGGTACATAGTTAAACGTGCGATTAATCTTTTACTACTGATAATCGTGTTTCACTGCATTGAAAAGATAAAAATAATCATTTCTAAGCGCAGTTAATAATAAAGACATTAACATTCTGGAAATTGATTCAATTCCGCGGAAATGTTAATACTCTATTGCACCAGTAAATTGAGATAGTCCGCCCTTCATTTAACGCGAGTTAATTGCGTTTAATATCACACAGGTTCTGCGGAGCTGGTACTCGTTACACATACATAACTATCTTCTACATCCTGCTAGTTAGTTGGTAGTAGAGATTTTTGTTGTCCGCGCTGACCGCCTCCGCCACGCTCCGATTTCCCTGGGTGGGTCCGATTTCCCGCCCCGTATCAATTATTCCAATCGGCCAATCCAATTTGATACGTTTATATTAATAGTTCGCCGACACGATAGGCCGATCTCATAATCCCTAATCGCGTGTAACGGGCCGAGGCTGGCCAGCTGACCCCTGGGTGTAAGGCAGGCGCGCCACTGCATACAAAGGCATGCCGCTGATAGCTCCATTGTAACTTCTCCCGCTTTCTCATAAACGAGACGTGTAACAGAAAGAGAGTTTACGTCGGAACACTCAGTGGCAGGATCATAGCGGAGTACCGCGAGGGAGATTGAAGGAAATGTGCTTGGCTTAGGGCGTGCGTCTGTATTTATAGGTGAAGCTTGGCTAATCTAACAGAGTAGGTACTTAAGATGGAATGAAAATATTGCAAAAATCCAAACGTGAGCCATTTCGTTATTACTTATTAGACTTATTGCCAATATTATTACAAGATATTTCCTACACTGAACGAGGTAATAAACGAACAAAAATGTTCACTTGAGAGTTTCAGAAAATTGTTACTGAGAGAAGGTAGAAAAACGGTGGTAAGTACATATATGTATTTGCCATACAATAGCGTGAACATTTTGGTAAATGAAACAACGAAAATTAGTGTTTACTTAAAATTTGTGGCACTTAAATAAGTATTTTGCTGGAACAAAATGGTTCACAAATCCACTTATTGGCATGGTGGTTTAGGTGATCATTTGTTTTTTTATTTTCTTATAATGTTGAGGTGGGAGAGAAACTTGATTTGTTAAGAGCCTAAACGTGTAACGAGTTTTTTAATGAACTCCAAGTGTGGCGGTTTTATTTAAAGAATTTAGTTTTTGTATGACGGCACGTCAATATTTAACAAACTAAAGGCAATATTTTGATTATTTGGTCCCAACAAATACGCAGGTAAATATGTACTTACAAGAGACTAATTAATAATATTAATTAGCATAAAGAGGCAACGAGGACTTCAAAGATGAACATAGAAAAAGAGTAAAGTTGAAGTACTGATAGGTGTATTATACATAATTCTATGCTTGCAAAACAATATTACAGAGGAATTCCAAAACGGTTGCCATTAGCGATGGAGCAAGCGCGCTGATGGAACAAGAGGCCATACTTTACAGCGGTGGGTGTTGGAACAAGCTTGATGATTTCCCCACGCCGCATGCTGATGGTGGAGCCAATCCATGGTGTGCTCACTGTACTCTGTTTGCGTTCGTATACAATTAAGGCGTCAATCTCGTGTTATAATAATAATGTTGACGTGACGCAATACAGGGAGACATAAATGTTTCAGGCCCGCGATGTCCGTGGGCAGGACACCTGCGCACTAAATTCTCTCAGCTTTGGAAAGGGTTTAGAAATTAAACAAACGCACGTTCTGGAATGAGAGGTATAATATTATATTATTTATTTATTAAAAGAATTTTATACATAGTGTAGATATTGTGTTATTTCGCCCGCCATGCTAGGGATGTCCCTGTGTTATGGCGGGTGAAGTATATAACTATTTACCTACCAACATGTCAGTATCTCTTTCTCCAAGGTTCATTTTAAAAAAAAAAAATTTATAGAGAATACCTCACAAGAGTCCCAACTGCTCCCGTCTGGAGCCAGTGAGACTATGGCATCCCCAATTGGGGTATGTTGTGAGGCTGAAGGAAAGTGGGGAAGGGAAGGAGATGGGGAGGAGGAAGGTATGAAAGTACCTGGCTATTCAGATCTAGTCACTAAACACGGCTAATGCCAATATTAAGCAACGTTTCAATTCTGAATGGTGGTCTTACACCAGGGCGATACTACTGTATCTTCCACTCTGGAACGTGCCGCAAATATAGTATATATTATTTTTATTAATTAATTGTGAAATAACACAAATTAAACAAATAAAATTTATTTGCGCACGCCGGGTTCGAACCCGCGACCTTGCGATTGTCTTACCACTGTCCAAGTGTCTTACCACTCGACCACGGACGGTCGTATTCATAGTCTTTAAAACATTTTTCTAATTTACTTACAGTTAATTTGTGTAGCTTTAATGAATTAATGTTACATTATTATGTAAAGACCACAGAGAAAACGATTTTAATTAAACATCCCTGAATGCGCACTTGTAGATGGCCGCAAATTGCGCAACACAAATGTATCCTTATCAATATGGTCCACATTAAAATTGTTTTGGAATTTGCAGATTCAAGTTTTTTTTTTTTTTTAAAGAAAGACAAACATTCCCGAGTTACGAATAACGAAAGCGGAAAACGTTGTCTCATAATGGATGCCAGTCGAAGATTTGAACTCATGACGCCTGTGTGGGACCCAAACGCGATTCCAACTCAGCCACTGACCGGTCTATTCATATAGATCAGCCGAAGCCGGGAATTGCCGGGAGCCGGCGAACAAATCACGTACATGGTCCACAATTCCATTATTATTAACCTTAAATAGTGTATAAATGAAGATATATTTGAGATATATTCCAAGTTTACATTACCAAAATTAGTAATCAAAAAAAATTTAAGAAAATCAGGAAAACTGATCACAAATGGACACCAATTTTTAACTCCTATTAGTTTTCAAACAACCCAAATGCAAAACCTTTATATTTACCAAAGCCATAAAAAATTACAATCTATACTGAATTGCGCTGTATTAATGAACAATCTAAACAAATAGTTAAAATTAAACATTAGCTCAGTGGTTAGAGCATCTGCCCGGAAAGTCGAAGGTCCTGGGTTCGAGTCCGAGATATGACCCGATCTTTTTCTGATTGTTCTGTTTCAGATATAGAGAGTTTCGCTAATATTGCCTTCATTAATTAAAAAATTAAACACTTTAAAGTAAATAAAATCTTACTTGGGTATCTTACTTATATGTAAATAAAGCAAAGGAAATATTATATATCAACCAAATTAATTCGGAAATCCATTTTCAGGTGCGAGAACTCCTCTTTACTGATAAGGTATACATGACCAAGAATGCCCTTGAATGCACTATTTTAAAATCTAACTCATAATTTATGTTATAATGAAAATATATTAAAAAGGTTTAAAACATAAAACAGATAGAGATTAATAGTGAAAGCATTCTATGGATATAACTGTAAAATAATCATTTTCATACATAATAACATGTGAAGGTTCGCCTTGCAGTCTCGTCCTAGGACATCCTTATAAAATCCAGACGTTTAACGCAGGAGAAGATGTTTAGAAATTACTTACTGATTTAATGCAAGTGATTGATCACGGTGAGGTATGTATGGCTTTCAAACAAGACAACCAGTCGAAGATTATTATAAACACAAAGTCGACACTATCAGTTGCAGTCATTTACACTTAATAACGGCATTGGTTCATGGGAAATCAGATAGTTTGAAAGCTTCTATGGAAACGATCATCAAATATATACGGCTATAACTGATACAACGTATACAGTGTATTTTTCACGTACCTGATAAACTGACAGGCAACATTCGGAAAAACAGTGAATATGCTGCTTTCCATTAGGCGAAGATGGATGGTTTTTTAGGCGGAAGATCGCTCACTGGCAGAGCTAAGGCAGTTTGTTTTGTACACGGATTAATGAATTAACGTCTCAATCAATACGGTAATTAATCACCGGCGGAGAAAGAAGCTATAATCTGCCATGCAAGGTGTTGTATGCGGTTTGAGAGATAAGTTACAGGTAAATCGGTAAAATCGTCGGTATACACTTGCCAATGTGTTCCGGTCTTTTACCTTTAGAAAGATTCTGTGCATGGCAAGGAAATAGAAAATCGTGCAAAAGTTAATCAATTTAACAATCGTCTAAAATACCACTCATCTGATAAATACATAGCTTGAAAAAATATACATATGTATCATTAAATATCACAAAAAATCTAGCTTCACTAACATACCTTAAAAGCAATATTTTTGGTAGGGGCAAATTGAACTTCTTTTCGATTCTCGATACTGACCATATGCAAGTACTAAATATACATTGAATCCTAAGCTAATAAATTTTGAAAGACCTATTATATAAATAAGCTACTGATCTTTGATTTCATTCAATACATTGAAACCTAAGCCAATGAATTTTGAAAGATATATTATATAAATCAGCCAATGATCTTTGTTGTAATTAGCGTTGGTACTTTAATAATTTAACTGTTGTCCTATAATCGAATCAATGTGCCAAGCACCAGAAGTTCTTAAAATATCTACTTCTTTAATAACACAACGAGAAGGCCAATAAATGCTTTATGAACTAAACCGATTGATCGATAAAATAATATTATAAAGGTTGCATATCTTTACAATATTGTATATTTAGGGTGTAACAGCACATATTCGTTAACATAAATTCAATGTTATATTATCTGTAAATTTCATCTATCAATTATTATTTTATCTGTAAATTACATTGTCATAAATTCCTTGTTATATTTATTACCTGTAAACATCATTATCATTTTCGTTGTTTGTTTTTGGGGTGTTATGCCGTGTTGTGCTACCTCCTTCTTTAGCCGACGTTTCGGACAGCGTTGCAGTGTCCATCATCAGGGCAGATCCGGCAGATCCATCGACGGATCTGCCGGATCTGCCCTGATGATGGACACTGCAACGCTGTCCGAAACGTCGGCTAAAGAAGGAGGTAGCACAACACGGCATAACACCCCAAAAACAAACAACGAAAATGCTTTTGGCCGTGAAAATCTAAAAAACGTATCATTATCATTAATTACTATATTATATGTTAATTTCATTATCATAAATTCATTGCTGCATTAACTGTAAACCTCGTTATCATAATTATTATATTATCAGTAAACGTACTTCATTACCTTAAATTATATAATCTGCATACTTCACCCGCCATAACACAGGGACATCCCTAGCATGGCGGGTGAAGTATGGCGAAATAACACAATATCTACACTATGTATAAAATTCTTTTAATAAATAAATAAAATAAATAAATATCGTAAGGATTGTAACCAGCGATTCAGCGATTTAACCAGCGAGTAAAAAATGTAGAGGTCAATTTGCTGTCCGACATTTTTTTCAATTAAAAAAATTAAAATATTTTTCCATCACACGACGCAACTGAGTAGTCGGGGATATCCTAGCGGTTCTCATGATAAGCACTCCGTCTCGTTCTAGCAGCACGGTAATGCTTGAAATAGCCCGTTGCAATATGTAGGAGTGTGATCTGAGTGTAAGAAGTGATCGATATTGGTACTGATAAATTTCTCAACGTGACAACAATTACGCGGTCCTATGAATCGATAGCTATTGCCATTATCCATGCATTGTCTTATCACAAGTCTGGGAAAAGTTTAGTTCCAGTTCCAGGTGTAACACCAGTGATCAGCGAATATCTAACTAGATCGTGTGAATGCTAATCTTGAGATGTGCCCAGGAAAATATATATTATAAATACCATGGGAAGTGATACGAGGTGCGCTGCCACACTTTATACTATACACCGGTAATGCTGAATCGATTTTATGATCACATTTTACATTTTAATCAGTTGTCACCTTCAGGCGATCGACCTAAATATGCTGAACTTAGAAACTGTAATGTGGATAATCTGCGCTTCTTGACACTATTACTCACTCAATCTTTTACTCCAATCTCAAGTTCTGCGGCATCTTTGAGCAATTGAAAAATACAAGGTCAGTGGGAAAAAGCTCTAACTTCGGGAGGTGATTCTATATGATAGTAGGTACAATTGAAACTGGTAAAAAACTTTTTTGAAATTTCAACCCTTTTAAGGTATTTTTCAGGTAAAAAAATTTAATTTTTTTCTTGGAACACTGGTTGAATTAAAAAAAATTCAATAAATAAATAATTCCGGAGCCCATAAGCTAACAATTACTTGAAATCAAATATTAACGGAGGCTGAGTGAAATATGCTTTTGACTTCAAGCAAAAAAAAAATCTACAGCGGTCACTTAGATTCGTGAAACCTGTCGTCAATGAGAAACTAAACATAGTACACGGAGAAAAATATAATTCGAAAAAACGATCATTTTAATAGTAAAAACGGTTAAAAACGGGACTGTAGTTCTTACGAACAAATTAACAGGGTTTCAATGTTTATTGGCGGGAGCATAGAAGAATAATTTGTTGGTATACGTAATTTCGTACGTATACCAACAAATTATTCTTACATTTTCCCGCCAATAAACATTGAAACACTGTTAATTTGTTCGTAAGAACTTCAGTCCCGTTTTTAACCGTTTTTACTATTAAAATGATCGTTTTTTTTCGAATAACATTTTTCTCCGTGTAAAACGAAAAGACTGTTCTCACACATTATGGTAACAAGTTTAGATCCATGTGATCAATTTTCCGAGATTAGCATAGAAAAAAGAATGTATATTAACATTCCACTAGCCAAATCAACAACTAATATATTATTCAGATAGTTACGAAGGTAGAATAAGCTAATATTATTATTATTGCGATCGCTTATTAATGTTCCAACTACTGAAATAAAAAAAATGTTAAACTTCAAAGAAGGAAGTTTTTAATTCCAAAATCCAAAAGCGTCTCGAATAATATATTCATAAAAACAGCAGGAAACTAATTTATTAACAATATAAATTAACAGCAGATTGTAATAAACCTCAATAAAAAAATAGTATACCCCCACAGTGAGACGATTAAAGCAACATAAAATCTCAACGTCCAATAAATGCACCAATTTTATTACCAAGTTGTGATACGACATTTAAATTTTAAAAAAGCTAGCATCGTTGAGATTATTCACAGAGAGTTATGACTTTGATAAAATTATATCTCGCCAGAAGCTGTGCTGAACATGATATCTTGAGATAAATCACAATAAACTTAAATGCCCATATAAAGGTGAAACATCTAATAGCTCCATTGTAACATCTCCCTCTGTCTCATAAACAAAATACGTAAAAGAAAGAGAGGTTACAATGGATCTCTGGTATTTCAGATAGGTACAAATCAAATAAAAAAAAACTTTTTCGAAGAATTTCCATTATTGAAAGGATTGTAGAGAATATCGAAAACATAAATATATATCAAAATTTACGAGAGGAGTTGGCAGGCAATTCGAATTGCGGCCTCACATCACTCATGATATTAATATTGTTAAAAAAAACAGCAAGGAAATGAAAATGTAATGCGGTAAAAAAAATAGTGGCAAAAATGATTAAGTAAACTCATACTATGATATTACAAAGGTTTATTTAAAACTGAACTTAGACAACCGAGATGGGTGTTTATTAACAATTTAATATTAGTCAAAGTATGCAACCTGAAAGGAATATTTAAGAAAGATTTTGGAAACATTAAATGAATTTTCAAATACCTATCTGCAATTAATGATAACGCATAGTTCTTGATAACAAGCTGTTTCTATTTATATGGGAAAGTAATTGCATCTTTTTACTCCGGAAATATTGATATTATCTTTAAAAAAAACTGGCTGTTACATACTTCGTATGGGTAATACATTTTTAAAACAGAAACACGTTTTTATCTCGGATAAAAATATAATATAAAATAAATAATATAATAATGATAAAATAATCATAGTAATTATTTGTAAACGGGAAAGATAACAATAACTAACCAAAGTTTCAACAAAGAAATAACCACTCGAGCACTTTTTGCCACATTATGGCACTATTTCCAAAACCTCGGATTGCTTTGTTGCCAAAATGTGGCAAATTTTCAAAAAAAAAAATTTTTAAAACGATTATATAATATATTGTACATTCAAAATATTCTCTAGATTCTTTAAAATGTTTTAAGGTTAAAGATTTAAATATATATTTTTTTATAAATCCTACAAATATGTAATAATAGACTAAAGATGGGGGAATTCATTGGCTACATAGAACTGTAATCAGTTTGTATGACTTCATATTCAAATTTGGAGGTATGATTTATTTAATGTGGGCGGAAAATTTTCCTTTAGCAATCCGAGAAAAATATTTTAATTGCTCTGTTGCTCCAGTGGAAATAAAATCAATCCTTCGAATTTAAAGTTCATGCCGCCAAAACTATAGTTTTCTAGCTCAAATGAATTTTATCCACATACATTGCGTGGAACTGTGGACAAGCCCAATGCCCAATAGGCCATTACGTCGCGTAGTTGGGCAGCGTCCTACGGAAGTGATAATAAAGAAGTCAGCAGAAGTAGGTACGAGTATAATTAGCTACGAGCCGCCACCTCATTGCAGAAATCTGGATTCAGAAGGCGGTGTCGACCTCGATCCACTATGCAGAGCCTAACGGAAGATGGTGATCGATTATGTTAGTGTAATTGGCTACTTAATCCTTGAGGAGTAAATTATGATATTTTAATTGCAGATGCCTATTTGGATTATGACTGATTGCTCCGTTTACTGAATGCCTTGAAACTTGCGGGAGATATTAATGATCGCAAACAACATATCGGTAATTTTTTACGCTTGCATATCCATTTATAAAAACTACGTATGAAAATATTTATTAAATTAATTGATAAATATGACGTGCGTAGACCTCTATACCACGATTCATAAACTTTTTTAAGACTAACTTATGCTCGAAGGTTTTTTCGTGCGTATTCATTCTCCAAATACATACTTATAAAATATTAGTGAAAATATGAAAATCATCGGAAAAAAATAATTAATGACAGGCATTGATTAATTTTTTATTCTTTACTTATACCACAGGTTATCACACTTCTACAAGAATTTTATCGCTAGTGTATTTTTTATTTTTTCTTCAAACTTCGCAAAATCACTAACTTAACTAACTTTTTCTTATTATCCTGACGAAAAACAATTGGTTTCGAAACATGTCGGTAATTATAATTATAAAGTGGTGTAAACAAAGTTAGTTGTTTCATTTACTTACTTTTTATTTGTTTGGAAAGTATATTTAGATGAATGCAACAAAAAGTCATACGTCTGCCAAAAATAATACACCTATTATATTTTACATAAAGTAAAACGAAGAACATAAAGTAGAAATAAAAGGTAAAAATAAAAATAAGTGAGATATAAAAGTGTGTAAGGCCGTTACGAGACAAATGTTGTCTCTGGCAATTAATATAATATCGAAAGAAAAGTCTCATTACCTCTTTTTTATTTATTGGTATATGGTCGTATCGGCTTAAATAAACAAATACGTGAAGTATTTCTCACACTGAGAGTATTCACATTCTTAATAAGCCAAATGGTCAACATGATTAGGAGGCCATGGCCAGCAGACTTATTTCTTCGTTTACACGGGTGTTTGGTTAGCACTAGAACAGTTACTCAAACAATGCATGGGGAATATGAACAACGATACCTTTACCGGCGATAGTCGGTAACAGCCTAAACAGCCTAAACGATCTAAACATGCCGCTAGGGCATAGAAATGATGTAGTAGTGGTCATGGGTATAAGAAAAACTGTTAAAAGGTGATATTTTGATATATTTATAAAATAACATTTCTTTGTAAATAAAAATAAAATTAGAATTGCAGAAAAGTCAATTTTAGAATATTCAAATTGTCGGTATTAATAGATGCATCAGATTTCCATTAGATGGTTGATAAACTTTATTTAAAGAATAGAGAATTTGGAAATAAGTTATGAAATTGGCCTGCAAACAATTTTGATAAAATTCTTATTAGATAAAAAATTTAAGTTGGACTGTGTATATCCATACTTTAATGTTTCCATCGGTTTGCTTTCTCGCAGCCGATTCACGTACACGTACAGGTCGTACAGTGTACGTAAGCCGTACACAGAACAGCCGCTAGACTTCTCCACCCGATTGGTACCCGGGCCTTCTACGGCTGCGGCGCGATTACTAAATCCAATTACAGGATTTCAATTTGTACGGTTTCCACGGAAGGGGAGCCATCCCATCCCCACCGAACCGCTGAACCGCTCGCGGAACGAATTACCAGCCTAACGGTCAACTTAAAATTGTCGCGGCGAGTTGCTCCCGTAAACGCATGTCTCGGGCCGAGCCTTACGGGGCATCGTACACTCACGAAGAAAACGGCACAGAAACAGCAACGCAACGGCATCGTGCCGTAAATTATACAAATTCGATATGTGCAACAATTCCACTGAGGTTATTACAGAAAATATAGAGTATCAATACATATTATTACTGCTTGAGATATTTCCGCAATGCATTTTCCGTTCTTTGACTTTACTCGTAGCATGCACGGCTCATTAAATTTTCGAAGTTATTTGGTTTCTTGCAGATAAAGACCGAAAGAATTACGTAAACATAATAATTTCCGGCTGTGTCTACAAACACAATAAGTTTGGGGTCACCTCTTATCTTAAAAGGTATAAAGAATGACACAATCCTAACAAAGGCTTAGAAATCAATTATATTGATACATTTGCTTGAATACGTTGATAGAAAAACTATGATTTACCGCACGAAACTCCAAAAGAAATTTGATTAGGCAGTTGGATTAAGAAATATCTGAACATATGCGTAACGTACATAAAAGACAACACAAAAACATGACACAGAAAATATATACGATTCATGCATACATAATGTTAGATTAAACTGTACATTTTTTATAGCAACGTTAATTTATACCCATATTAAGGCTTCGATCGATGAACATCAACTTACTCAGGAAATCGATAATCTTGCACGTACTATTTTGCATAGATAACATAATTGGATGCTTACACTGGTAATTGAATCTAGCAGAAACTAGTTACACATGTGAGGCTACTACTGACCCCTTGCAATCATTAATACACAGTTACATAACCCAGTCACTCATAACTCATAACCAATTTGCAATAATAATAATTCCGATGAAGTTCACATTTTGCTTCACGACAATCGATTGGTATGTCTGACAGATCGAGGAATTTTCAAACTTATTGTCTGCGATGTGGTAGATATTGCTGTACGAAATGACTATGTGGTTTCTAAGCTGGTGAGTTCTAACACGAGTGATAATAATTATTATGAAGGTTTTGTAGAATAGTTGCAAGGTGCTATGGTGCAAGTCAAATATATATTTAAGGATTTAACACGGAGAAAATGTTATTCTAAAATACGATAATTTTTTTCGTAAAAACGGTTCAAAACGGGACTGAAGTTCTTACGAACAAATTAACAGTGTTTCAATATTTATTGGCGGGAACATGTAAGAATAATTTGTTGGTATACGTAATTTCGTACGTATACCAACAAATTATTTTTACATTTCCCCGCCAATAAACATTGAAACACTGTTAATTTGTTCGTAAGAACTTCAGTCCCGTTTTTAACCGTTTTTTTACGAATAAAATGATGGTATTTTAGAATAACATTTTTCTCCATGTAGACGAACATAAAGCCATAAGGTCCCTATTAAAAATCGCACAAAGCCTATGAAAATGGTCACAGAAAAGAGATTGCGTAATAAAAACAATTGAAGGAGTTGAGTAAAAATATTTTTAAAAAAAAACCTAATTGAAAAAAACCGTTTTGCTAGTCAGGTACGAGACTATGGTTATGCGCAGAATCGTCTTTCATTATTATCAAATTACAGTACAAGACGAAAATTCTATAAAATAGATGCTGAAATCTGAGAAATTTGCATAAATTGAGTTGATTAATCGACCTTCCCATAAAAAGTTCAATAAAGTAAAAATTTAAACATTTTTGTACGCATTGTTCCAAAATTGCATTTTCCAGCTCCAGTTTGAAATAATATATATATTATTAAATATATATATATGACCTATATATACAAATATATTTTTTAACATGTTGTTTTCGGAAAATTTGAAAAATATTTCATATAAATATGAAAACACAACATGCAATGTAAAGGCTATGTAATCGATTCCGTGCAAAAACTAACAATTGCCTTACTCAAAGAAAAACTGGCCCATTAACACAAATTACTTATAACATGCAATGTAAACTAAGCAAACGATTCCGTGCAATACAAACAATTGCCTAATTTAAAAAAAAAAATTGCCCAACTTACACAAACTACTTAAATTCTTTGTAGCCAATTGAGGCGCTTGTTGCTCCAAAATAGTTTTTCCAAGCTGAGACGTAGTAGAAAATCACTCTAAAGCTCCAAAATATTATCCATTTAAAAATAATAGAAAAGCGTTGCACTATGTTGAAAAGGCGTTTAAGTTGTCATTGACAGGTATAAAGATTAAAGAATTGGGTAACTACCGCCGAGAGAACAATGAATAAATAAAAGTCCATTGCGAGAGAGTATCGTTAACACCCCAAGTGATGAAAATAGATTCAGGCGAACCGACCACTTTATAGATTGCAGTATAACCTCATCCACCGCGGATTAATATTTATAGGAAAATAATTACGGACTCTGAGAGACTTGATCTGCCCGGCAGTCGATACATATTTTAATATTTATGGCTTGTCTTTACACGAGGAAATTGTAGATGCAATAGATGCGATTCATGCATTGATATTCACTCTCTGTGAATGAAAACTATTAGATTGGGAATGGAAATCATGAGAAAGCGAAGTATATTCAAATTTATATTGGAATTAAACAAGACAAGCCTACCTACAATACATTATTGCCTATGTTTAAATTATTGTGAAATTGTGCATTTCACGACATTTACAATGTTCATAAGTTCTGGGTTCAAAGTTCGCCGGGTTAAAAGATTAAAGATTCGAATATTGTTAACTATTTTACATGATCGATAATACTCTGTTTCGTCCTGGCGAGAAACTACCATCCGGAATCGAACCGTTGGCGTTGCGTTGATTGATGTGCATTTATTATTATGGCCGTTTAATAACCAGATCTGAATATCCAGGCCCTTACTAACCGTTCTCTCTCTCCAATTCTTTCCACAGCCTTCAATCTCACAAGGGTGCCCCATGCCCAGGCTCCGGGCTGGTGGAAGTCTTGAGCACCAAATAATTAACAGGGGTTATGGGTTAAAACATGGGTTAAGTGTTAATCGCACAAAAAATAATCGCACAAAAAAGTGTTTAATACTATGACTCCTATTCTAAAAAGGCAGCGGGTTAAAATGAATAATTATAACACATGCACACACACAAACACTCACAAACACCTCTCTCCTTCCATAATATACTAACTAACTTAATTAAAGTAAAATATATAATGTCATTAGTACCGATTGTACTAACTTTGTAACTATTTTCTTTTGTGTACCTACTGTTTGTTTCTGCAAAATAAAATAAAATAAAATAGGTAAATAGAGGAGAAAAAGCTGATGCATATGCAGCGCCGGATCTGCCATACGTTCAAAAACGTGCAAAAAACCTGGCGCCCACTACGAAGGGGCGCCGTGATAAAATAAATATTGTTTTAAAATTCAATTAAAATATTCCCCGAATCGTTTAAAAATTACTCGTAATACGGAATTATTAGTTCGCGCTGGCAACACTCACTTTCCATATGCGTGAACCTAATGCGCGCGCATCGATGGTTAAAATTTAACGAAATACGGATTTGACTTACGTCGAGGAATTTTTTTCCAAATACAATATATTTCATACGAACGTAAGACCTATTTTTCCTTGTTGCTCTTACGACCATTGTATCGTTCGAAATTCAACAAACATTGTGATTGGTTCATTAATCGCTTCTCGTACGGATTTCCCTTCGTTGATTACAAGTTGCTCTTTGATGATAGTTCGTCGCTTTCGCCGCGTTATTGGTTTATTTATGTTGCCATTCGCGCGCGATTTGGCACCATATTAAACAAACTGATCAGAAAATTATTATTTCTGAACTAAACTGCCTCATGTTTCATATTATATTTTGTTATGATGTTATTATTTTGTCCAGTGTCATAGATAGCTACCGCCAGGTCACTTGGAAAAGTTACTCTTGATTCTTGTTGGCGGGATATTAATTTATTTTAAACGTATTGCATAATTTTTATTTTTATTTTTTATATGTATATAAATTTTTTATCTGAATTTAAAAAAAATGTTGGGGGGGGGGCGCCATCGGTACTTCCTGCACAGGGCGCCAGATTTCGTAGAACCGGCGCTGTGCATATGCTTCCATTTCTTTCCACTTTATTGATAAATAAAACAGTGACGGTGCACGTATCCCCACCACCTTTGGCCTCACAACATTCCCCAATTCCTCACTGGCTACAGACGGGAGCAGTTGGGACACTTGTACGGTATTCACATTTATTTTCTTTCCTCGATCACCATTTCTCATTTACTCCTTTATGTTTTCTAAATACAGGGTGTTAAGCATCGTACATGACTTACTTTAACCAGTGATTCCTGACATTATTTTAAGTAAAAAAATGTAAATAAAATTTTTGTCTCCGGTGACATTTTTGAAGTTTTTTTTTTCTACAAAAACATAAAAATCAGTAGGTATTGAGAAGTTAGGGGCGGGTGAGGGGTTGGTTGGTGACTTGGCTTAGAGACCAGTGACGACATGAGGAAGATTTTTTTTTTCTTTGATTTTGAAGAAAAAGTTTCTGAAAAACAAAAAAAAAATCTCGTCAAAAAAGTCACCGGAGACCAAAATTTCATTTGCATTTTTTACTCCAAATAATGTCAGGACTCACTGGTTAAAGTAACTCAAGTACGATGCTTAACACCCTGTATATAATCATCTATGTAATGTAAGAGTATTGGCGTCCGACCTGTTTTATAGAGACCATGAAAAAAAATTGCTATATTTGATAAAGTTCCTATCATCATGAAACGACTTTATATAAGAGATAAAATATAATGACCTGATGTATAGCAGATAAATATAAAATATTGTAAAACTTCATTATTATTTACATAACCCGAAGACAACTATAAAATGGTTTTATACTCGTGCAGGTACCTATGTATAATACCCAATTAATATTCTTCCCATACGTCATATTGTAACCTACGCGCACAAGAAACAGGCTAGGTAAAAATATCGCAAATAATTTTATTTAATGGTTCGTCCATTGAAGGCTCGTAAACCAACTTACCACCCAAGTCTATTTTTTGTACTACACTTGAGACGTCATTCTGTAGGCAGGGGATCGTGACAGTATTATCGCCAACCATAAGTGATGCGACGGATTATTTGAAATGAGGATTTTTGAAAACATTATAATTATATTTAATTTTGCAACTGGTAATTCGTAGTGGAAATTCATTTTGGTATGAATTTATGATTAGAAAACATAACTTAAATTTTAAAAAATATATCAAAAATATGTTGCAAATTTTTGTGAAATATCAGTTCAATTGCGTACCTATAGATAATATAAAATAATATTTAAATACTTTTAGTACCCGGTTTCTCCCGAAATTCGAATTGCAAAAGCGGAAGAAATATTTCAATGCTTCGTACTTCAAGATATAAATAACATTGTGTGCATTTAAGTACAATAAATATAACAGGAAGAAAAGCAGAAGTTACGTCGATCTAATCAATACAGGCAGAAAAGTCTGTGCAAATTTAACAACGCCAGAGATCACTGCACCAAGGTACAAAATTCTATCAGATGAAATAAATGTTTTATTGAATACTGATGTATGTACAATGGATCCGAATTCTTTCGAATTTTTTTTAAAATTCTAATTATGTGATTGATATGCGACAAGACTTTTCTAACGATTATCTGTTATTGAGTAATGTGCTTAGACCATAAAATAAATAAGAAAACTGGAAGTGCCTTCCATACAAATTGGATTGGAACAAACGTTGCGTTTAGCCCAATAGCCCAGCGCTGCATCTACGTACACTCGCCTGACATCGTATATCTCCATCCCATTTGAATATTATGTAAACACAGTTTTGTGTTGGAAATCTAAGTCCCGATTAGGCAAATATTTGGATCACGAAATACGCCCACAAAGCAGTTGTGTTATACTTTGTGTTATTCTGTAACGAATTTTTTAGGATTTTTCCCTCCCAAAAAGGTTGTACGAAAAACTAAAAATGACGGTATCAGTGTTTCTCCATCAATGTGGGCAATTTGGCCGGATCCTGCGGGGCGCCGGACCCTGAGTCCGCTCATCTCGTGTGACCTCAGCCAGGTGGCGTGTCTCGGTCAGTCCGAGGCCGCTCGCCTCCGCTCCCCGAGGGGATCAGCCGAGAGCCGTGAGCCGATCAGCCGCGCTGAGGCCGACCCTCCGTGCACCAGTCCGAGGAGGGACTTCATCAGGCGATTTTAAGCGTCGTAAATCTGCGGAATCATCGTCTAGCCTAGGTGGGAGATGCGGCGCTATGGCGGAGATGAATAATTGCATGATTAACATAAATCGGAAAAATAATAATAATTTGATAGGTATGTAGATTATCTTTGGTGCATCGTAGGAGGGACATTTTTAATTCCACGAATTGTTTTGCCTCAACTGAAAAATAGTGATGAAAATAATGAGACTTGGTATTAAACACAGCTCATAATTATATTATCTACATAGAAGGCGATTGACAGTGCAGTTCGTAAGAGCTTTTTTTTAACAAGCCCCCAAAGGGCGCACAAATTCCAACGGCTCGGAGGGCTTTGAAACAGAGAATGGATGGTTGCCTCGAAGGTATTTCTCTTGGGGGTAAAAATAACCTCGTGGAATTTAATATCACAAAGATCCAATCTTCTCTGATTATGTCTAAAAGGGATCGAATTGAAAATCTAGTCTCCTTCAACGAAAGCAACCTTCCAAACAGATCTTCCTTTGATATGTTTGGTGTAACTCAAAGTGACCAGCAAAGATATGGGGGTTCCACCGAAGCTGGACGTACTGCACAGAGTCCAAAGATAATTTAACAGTACACAACTGCTAATCCTGTACATATCGCAAGTGCGCCCTTCGGTCGAAATTGGTCTGCAGCCACAAAGTACCTGAAAACATCCGTGCAGAAACGTACTGTCCGTTTGATAGGATTGCAATCCTTAGAGCACAGGCTGGAATGTAGTGGGAATACTGACCTTGTTCTATCGGTATTTTTTTATGGATTATGCTCCGAGGATTTAGCGTCATGATTCCTTCGGCATCGGTGCACAGTCGGTAAACAGGCCAAACGCGCCCCCAACATTTGCACACAGTTGAAATTTATCAAATGAGAACGAGTCGTTTCGACTCGTTTAAGAGTTCAATAGCTCGGCTGTGGAACGATTTGCCGGCCTCTGTATTCCCTCCCTCCTACATTAAATTAAATGAAATTATTTTCCTCTGTGAATCCTGTGTGGAGTTAATGCAAAAAAAATAATTTAAAAGTTACTCACGAAGTTATAAATATATTTACATTTAAAAAATAAGACGCCATATTTTAAGAAAAAGTACGTGTTTAAAGACTTTTTACGCAAAGTTTGAAATTCGAATAGTGGTCTTAAACCGGGGTAAAACCGACAGTTTATTTAACCCCTGTATCGTAGATCATAAATAATTTAATGTGAAATTAAAATATTAGACAAGATTTGTGGGTAGAGAAATAATTCAACATTGCACAAATGTTTGCACTTATTGATTATTTATCACAAAAAGTAAAGTTGACGAACATTGAACAAGCCGCGCTCGTCCGATAAATTTAAAGCTGTACGAATAACGAGTAAATCAACAACCCGGACGACCGTGAACGTCCACAGGAATAGTATGTACATGTACAGGGTGACTGGTACTTGTTGCGAAAATTGAAAGACCAAATAGATTAAAAATTATATATATAAACAAAATTAAGACAGTGCCATTTCTTAACAGTTACTAAGATATCTAATTACCTGATATAAACGGAAAAATTAAGGTTATAAATAGTAAAGAAATAATCGTTGTTGGTTGTCCCCCCTACAAACAGTCAATGCAAAACGCCTAATGCAACAGTAGTAGATTCTATTAGGTATACGTTCTTATTACTTGATCTAAAATAAGCCAACCTAAAGCGTATCGCGACTTTATTGAAGAAAAAAATATTAATCTTAAATATATAAATAAATAAATATATACAACCTACTTATGTACTCCCAACAAAATAGGGTGATTAATACCCACTTAAAAATAAGCCCTGCGCGTTTTCTATCTATTCAGCCGTAGTTTTTTTTATACTTTTTACCATCTAGGTAATGGTCAAGAAATGAAAAATGTTCCCAAGAACTTTTTTATTTTTTTTAGATGGAGCCTTATATTAAAGAATATATTCATTGCGATCTTAAAGTCACTTTTGTTTAAATTGTAAAAAATGTCTATCTCAGACGAAATGTGGTTTAGAAGAGTAGTCATTCTCCCCAAAGGCATGATCAGTGGTAGGTTTGTAAAAATAAACAGTCTGTGCTGTCTAGCTCTGATGAAGTTATCGGGGACATAAAGCGAAATTCGTTCCAGAATATCAGGATTGCAAATTTGCCCATTTAGCAGCTTTTGTGCCACTAACACCATTGCAATCTTTCTCCTAACGTCTAGACAATCTATTCCCTGCATTCCGGCGAGAAAATCAGAGGGATACAACAAAGGGTAGTATCCGAACTTTCACATGTAGAGGTATCGTATAAACTTTTTTTGCACCTTTTCGACATCATTATAACAGTTAACCTGAAAAATCACAACAGAGGTGGAGCGAAGACCTAAATAGATGCGAAGGGCTAAATGGCAGAACCTGGCCCTGGATGCCAATACCCAGCATGGGTCTATCAAACCCATAAATAATTTATTATTTTCTATGATCTAAGATTAAACCTAAGAAGTCTATACGTCCTTAAGGCGATGCACTATAAATTAATGCAAAATCGTGTGCTTTGGGATTGAAAAGTGGATCGCTTAGAAATATTACAGATGCTTTAATTAAATACTGCGAGTATAACATCTAGGTCTTTGAAATAATCGTGATTTTTTTTAATAAGCTCAGAAAAAAACTGCTTTAAAGTTCAAAATCTCCTACTTACGAAATACCTTTTCGGTTATGGTGTTATTGAATCAAAACAGGCGGCTGGTGTTAAGCGAAAATTTCATCCTTATCGTCATCTACGTAAGGAGTGTTATTGTTAGAGGCCGGATTCCAAACGTTACACGTGGTACCGCATAGCATAGTCTTAATTATTTCGTATCAATTACCAGTCATCCTGTATAAGTGTAGTAAACAGAATATAATTATTTGTAGATTCAGGAGGTTTCTTTATGGAAGAGAAGTGATCATGTTAAAATTAATTACGAATCTTGTTTTATTCTCGTTATATCAAGGACCTTCCAAGACTTGCAGATTAATCGAATTCTGAAGGATTTTGATTCATGCATTTAAGTGTAAAGAGAATGGAGCTTTTGAATGAGGTCCATGAATCTCGGTATACAAAAATACTTGTTAGCATTTTCGGTTGATTTTTAAATGTAGTCCTTTTTGGCATGGTGCTGCAATATCGATTGCTTAGTTCACTGACCGAACAAAGAATACTGAATTGCCTAAAATTGCAGAAACCAAGGTGTATGCAAAGGGATAAATGGTAAGAGTGAATGATTCAAGTTTAGAGGAAAACTAAAACTAGAATAAAAATATGAAAATTTGAATTATTGAAGTAAATCTATAATAAATAAATAAAAATAATACATAAATAATGCTATACAATACGATTTAATATCTCCGTCAAGCCAAGTTTACTAATTTCCTTAGACTCAGTTTATCTTCCTCGCACGAAGAAGCACTTCTCAGTAAAATTAATTTCTACGAAAATTAATCTTAAGAGGTCTTGCTTTAGAACCGCAAAGCAAAAGAGATATAAGTTAATTATAACCTTACGACGTGCATCCTTTAATATTCCGTTATATAATTTGACTATTCCATATTGTGTTCACATGTTCGCTTGGACCACGTCCTCGCGAGTGCTTCGCCCAACGTGACCACCAAACGTAGTACAAATCGCCCGCTCGGGTTGTCTAATTGGTTCAATGGTATTCCCGACTAATAATGTGGTCATAAGGTCAGATTCACATTGCCAGCGTGAGGTGCACTGTACCTACACTGTACAGTACGCTGTACAGTGCTATTGCCGAATCGTGTGTGACCCGCACTCCAAACGCGTAGTCATTTAATATGGATCATTGACACGCGAAGTTTAATCGGATCGGTTTGCCCAGTGGTCGGAAAACTCATTCGTCAAAAGAGCCAAATATCAGCATACAAAGGATTATTTTGAGAGTTAAATTCTTTACAAGAACCCTTGTTTTTAAAATTCGAATAAAAATAGGCCTAAGTACTGAATAAATACTTTTAATCAGTTGTTCGCTAAATATTTTTGGGAAATATGAGAAGCCCAGATTTAGAAATTTACTAAGTTTTGCGGACCAAAATTGCGCACGAACAACTGTTTTGAAAAAAGTGCTTGAAATTTTTCACTTCTATCTCGCCAAAAGCAGTTTTAGGTTACCGGGAAGCATAAACATTATTTTGACAAATTATGGTGAAAATTTAAAATATAATAAAAATGACAGAAAAAATTGGAGGCATGTGAAGTTATGTGTCTAATTCGTCTGTATTCATCGTTAAGCTTCTAGACGCCACATTCTACGGTACTTATAAACACTTTAAATTTTTAAAAAAACCTTAAATTTTGTCAAAATAGATCGCAAACTACGCACTCACAATTACAAAAATTTCTGACTTTCTGAAATTAGAGATAAAAATAAACGATCCGCAATAAAATAATTAATACATAAACGCGAACAACTATTTAAAATGAATCGAAAAACGATCAGTCTAAAAAAAGTCAAATACCAAACGCCTACCCATAGATAAGGATAGACGGGAAACTTCAGCGGTAAAGGTTGTACCAGAGTGACCGCTGACAGTTCATCCTGGCGGATGAGAACAGTTGGTACAGTTCTCACAGGAATATTTTTTTAATTATGTAGTACTTACCTGCGTTAATTTTTATTTTCGATAGAAAAATATTTTATGATTTATGAAAAATTATTATTAATTAGTTATCATATTTATAACCCAATAAGTTAAATAGCCGCATGTGGCTCGAGAACCGCAGTTTACCACCACTGGTTTAGCCCGAAAACGAGGAAGTTAACCTTTGATGGCTTTGATGCAACAACGGGAATATTTTTAAATGATCGTGCTTTGTTTTCTTTTGGAAGACAATGAACTCGGTATGTGGTTGCTTGGTTGATTTGATGGCGATCATATCCTTTTTAAATTCACAACAACCTAGATACTGGCGTCGAATTCTTCAAGAAATATTTGCACCAGTGTTACGATTGTCTTCAATTAACTAGAAGTATATTTATTATTTTGTGATGATCTAAGCATTCCTTGAGAGGTGTAATAAAAGAAGCTGTGAGATGTGCAAATTAAAATGCTTTCGAATTAAATACTCCGTAATTATTGCTGTTATTAAAAAGACATCAAAGAATAAAGCGACTTTCGAAATATGACGACAGGAAACTAAGCCACGCTCCGAGATCGAGCAGATAATTTGAGTAATGTTTATCAGAACAATCCACCTATAATTTGATGTGAAAATAATTACTATCTAACGAGCGGATATTTCGTTAATCGTAATAAATAACAAAACTGTATCACCCATTTCAGGTAGCGCGTTCACCTTTGCATGATCGGTTTTTTGACCTGGTCGATATTAGGCATGCATTCGTATTTGACGTTTTTAAATACATATGTTACAATTTCAATTCTATTTGTTTGAATGAATGTATGATTGAAGTGGAAATTTGGAAGTTAAAATTAACCCGCTTCCCGAGCTGAAACTCAGTAGAAAGACTCGTTGTCGATGACAATACAATAGCGGCAATTACGCACACATACGCGGATGAATACGCATTTCTCTGAAAATCGATGACATTACAGCGCTTAATATACGAAATAAATGTCAGTCGATTCATTCGGCATTTGGCTCCAGTTCCTGGGAAGGAAGGTTCAATTTTCAGTCAATCCAAATATATATGCATTTATCTTAAGTTTTAAAATGCAGTAACGTTTTTTACAAGTTGTTTTTTTGTAGTATGTAATGCAATACAATTATTGTATTATTTATTACCAGACAGTTTTGAAAACTAAACCAGCTAGGTATTTAGTTCATTTCATAATAAATAATAAAATTTTATGTTAGAAAGGTACACGGAAAATATTAATGTTTTATTACGAGTGCTAGGCAATGAAAATTGATTACGAAAAGTACGCATAATATGCAGCAGTATTTTCTCGAATGAAAACTGTGTGAATAATAATAATTAACGAGGGGACTAACAATATTCCTTATGGAACAGCGATTGGAATCTCGACGTTTTCTAATTGAGAAGTTTGACATAAACCACTCGATGCCAGTGCAGCAATACAGTTACGTGTTTGGATTCCTGTTTCGGTGTATATTGTACCATTAGATGCCGAGGCGATAAGTCAATGCGTTCAACTTCATATCCATCTCATGTTGCTCTCGTTTCCGTCTGTCGTGTGGCGTTACGTCACTTCCAGTCACGAGCGAGTAACACGAATTAGACTGCGAGTGACCAAATAGACGTTTTACAAGAGGAGAACAAATGGAATCCACCGAGAAGAAAGATCCAGAACAATCTCAGGACGAACAAAATAATGCAAAACCCTCTCGAAGTTTTTATTGTCGTCGTGAACTTGAGAAGAAGCCGAAATACGAAATGAAGCTGAAAGATACGAAGTATTAACCTCGCTTAATTGGTTATCGACTAATCGGAATTGGTTCTCATTTCAATCAAGCTGCTCTTCCGAACATTTGATACAGCACAGATGGGTTTCTGTTTCAAGACGGCCTCAAACTCCGCATCAACCTGTTTTAACCGGCCACTAACTCAAGTTAATCTTAACACGGCTTAATTGTTAGTAGCACTTTGAACAAACCGATAAACGGACCGTTCTATCAACCGCCTTGAATTTGACGAAAAATCAATCCACGAATAAAGTGAGTGAGACTCGGCTTAATGGTGGATCAGGCATCGGGCGGACGGCGGGAGGTTCATTAGCATCTGAATGGAACTTAATGGCAGGTATCGGAATAAACCTGAGAGGCACGTAATTACAATCCAGCGGGTCCGGAGTCCGGCGTCTTCCCAGCCAGTTCAGAGGCGTCTAACTTTGGGAATATCGTTATTATTAGCTGAGCCGCCGTGTGTTTGTTTTTCTATTACTACACGCACTTATGGGGTTTACAAGTCAAATAGGTAAAGGAAAATACTAAAATCAGTTTCATGAGATACTAAAGCAAACATTTCTAGATAAATACATGCCTTATGTAAATCTCAACGTCTTTAAGACGTCAAGACGTCAATCTGTAACTTTACTGGGAATTTTGCAATCGGGAAAAAGCTCGCCGTGTAGAATCATTTCCTCTAAAGCATGAGAAATGAATCAAGTCAGTTATTAGTTACGTTCGATTTAACGTACGAGTTCATAATCGAATCGAGGAATTCATGCGATTGATAGCGACTGTCGTGAGGGGCACGCCCCCAACGGTCGCCACGTGAGGCGGCCGAGCTCCAGGAATCAACTGGCCGCGGCCGGGGCCGTTTGAAGATCGAATGTGTTTTGCTCGAAGACAGGTCTTGTTCTCGAGTGCAAATTCCGTGATTGATACAAAGACAAAAAAACTCAACTAGTTTCGAAATATCGTGTAGGCGGTATAAATTTTCCGCCGAATTAGACACAAAACATGGCCTAAAAAAGATGGAATACGCCCGAAGGCGCGCGATCACCGTTCTCGATGTCGAGATCGAGAAGATATCCCCCTGACAAGCCGGAATTGCGATTGAATTATTCAAATAGGTATCTAATAATCCTACACCTCTGCACCGGACAGCACAACATTGCTCTAATAATATCATCAATAATTTAATAAATCAAAAGCAATAAATAATACGAGACGCCCACACAATGAGACACAAGAAGCCACTCAAGCTTTCTGGCGTTTGCAGATTTTGTGATTTTGACTTGCCAACCAAAAATCTTAAATCTAAGAATATTACTAAGGAAACTAAAATAATCCACAACTTATCACCAATTTAACAATAAACCACATCGCTACGATTGAGCCATCTACGACCAGTAACTTCTTTTTAGAGCAAATTGATAAATTTCATTGCTGATGATAGGATTTAATTTCAATATAGTGAACCGTTACATTCTAATGAAATAGTTTTTTATTTTCTTCCTCTCTCAACTGTATTATGCATTCACTTCACTACGGTTTGACGAAATTCCGGTCATACGGCCTCCGTTCTGATTAATGGCTTAATAAAAGTAGACTTTTTAACTAGGTATTCATAAAAATGTTATTTAAGCAACATAAAGGCGCACTTCGTATATTGAAGATAATAACGAAATAAAATAAAAAAGCTATAAATAAAAGAATAAATTTACTAGAATACATAAACATCATAAAGGTATTGTGTTACACGTATTTTAATTTAGGTAGCCTATTAACGAAACGTTAAATGCCATTAAAACAAAGTTTTTAAAGTTGTTATTCTCATTTAAACAGAATTTAAAGCTTTGTTTTTATTATTTCCAGTAAAATTTTACTAAAGACTTCTACTTGGCATATTATTTTATCTGTGATAAATTTGTGGTAAATTAATAGCCGACGCTTTTGACTCGTGTCATGAGTTTATCGATTCAATTCCTGTACCGGCGAAAAAAAATTGCCAGGATATATTTTTTTTGAAAGACAAACATTCCCTCGTTATGAATAACCAGACAATAAATATAAAAACCTTCTGTTATCACCACGGTAAGCGAAAAATATTGCTTGTATAAATGTATAAATATGTATAAAACGTGATGGAGGACTTAGCCAGTCGAGGAATTAAACTCAAGACGCCTGTGTGAGAATTAGACGAGATGCCAACTTAGGCACTGACCGGTCATATCATTTTATAGAGGCTGCTGTGAGATGTTGACGGACCATACTTTATAGGCCTTGCATGAATCACGTCGCAAGATAAATAAACAAAGATAATTAATTAAAAAAAATTTTTTTTAATTAAATTTAATAATGTTATTTTTAAGTTCTGCAAGTATTATATATTTGTATTTTCGTTACAACTGTCAAAGTTTGAAAATGGCCTTGTAAGCCGAAACAGCTGTAACGAAAATACAAATCTATAATACTTGCAGAACTTAATAATGACATTATTAAATTAAATTTAAATTTTAAAAATTAAAAAATTTAATGGAGATCTATGAATTGAACACAAAAACAATAAATAAAGATAATTAAAGAAACGTTAGAACTTAAAAATGTAATCCGCCTCTACTAGTATTTTGTAAAGATAATCTTGCCGTCTAAAGGACTGCGATAAAATATTGACAATAATAATACATTAAAAACATTGATAAACTAAGTGTACGCTGCCCTATTGTCAGATTACAAACTGGTTGTTCTGAAATCGATCGTGAGAGTATCCTTATAACCGGGAGATAAGACAATCTGCTAAATCCTATGTAATCTTATTCGAATTGATACTGAGCGAATTGTGGCAAAGCGGTTTAAAATATTGAATAACCTACTTCTAAACTAACTTAGAAAAAAATTATATTTCACAAATGAGTTATTAAGGATTAAGGATATCCCTTACATAGCTGATAAAAAGTTATCATTGTAACAAGGTTTAGTTTATCTTAAGTTAAGTAGAAACATAAAACCATTATAAAAAAACGTAACAGATATGTTTATTTTCTCATTGGGATTGAATGAGGTGACATTAGAGAATTCACATTGGATTCGCTTTACAAAAAATAACATTAAATTTATTATCACGAGAACAAATTTAACATGTTAGTATTTTAGTATTAAGTAACCTACTCGTATTAGGAAAAATATAAGTTGTTTTTTTTTAAATCAATGAAATTTGAGTGTCCGACCAGGTTTTGCTTATACTCGGGCTTTATCGGAGGTGAGGATTATTATTAAGTAAATTTAGTTAAATTAAGTAAATGATAGTAAAAGAAAACTTACGTGTTCGTCCAAGGAATAAGTCAGCTCTCCGTCGTCGTACAAGACAAACCATCTTCTCTGCCATCTCTGTAAAGAAAACAATACATTTTATTATAATTTGTTCGCGAAATTATTTTTAATATTTAGTAGAAAATGACCCTAATAAGGATAAAGTTTAGAAATATTACACGAGGGAGTGAACACGAAAACTGACAGATCATAATTATATATTCTTACGAACAGCATGAATTAATGTATGATTAAAACGAAAGTTTATTTTATGTTTTGCACAGTAACGATGGAAATATATATCTATGGTGAAATCCATTCGATTTTGTTTTCGCGGAGTTGTATGCAGAAAAAAAAAATCGTATTCTTAAGTAAATACTTTGTTCATTTACACTTACTTTGCGGACGGAATGCTTGTTAAGGTCTGTAAATTAAAAGCATCGCCTCCGCTAATTGATTCAACAAACAAAAATTCCGTTGTATTACCTTGACCGTTGGAACATTGGAAATCTTAATAAAGACTGGTGATATTTTATGATAATTAAATTAGTAGCACATTAAAATTTATTAACTTGGTCCTAACCAAGAACCGAAATGTAAAGAAAAGAAAGAGACAGAAGGCCCGTGATGAAGTTTTCAGCTTTCTATGTTTTGAATTTTGGTATTCATACAAAAAAGAAAAAATCTTTTTCGTAAATTTATCACATATTTTGTGAAATTAGAACTTTCTTGTTATTAGACCTCGGATTCTCGATGAGGGTTGTTATATGTTGCTTGAAAGTGCCAGGCGCATAGCCGCACAAGGAATTTATTTTCGCAATTAATTCCTTTCCGAGTATTTTTTCCGCACATTTTTCGGAAGATCGAATGCAACTGGCTTGATTTTAATAAGTGGAGGGTGAGTACAAAGGACACACGGAGGTGGCGCGTATAAACCCACCTAAGCTCAGTTAAAAAAAAAATGATCCACCAAACGATTCGGGCACCCCTTACCTACTAGTTAGAAAAATGGTTTTATTTATATATAGCGCAGACACGTGATTGTCTGAAATATTGTCATATCAGTTCTAATTTTGCATATGACAATTAAAATAATTTTCAGTTAAAATATTAGTATTTTTTTTTTTTTAATTACTACACTTTTTTTCATTTTTATATATTATTACAATGTATATGTGTTCTCTCGACTTATTTATAGATAGGGATACTTAATCGCTTGTCTAAATTATTTATACAATCAGTTTCAATTTTGAAAATGACCCAGAGAATGTATGACGCAATTGTGAATGGTGAGGCGTGATGATTACTTACTTAGTAACTTAAATTCAAAACTAACACGAATAGAGTAACAATTATTACAGACAGACCCACAACCGAAATTAGTATGACCGATGGTAATGAAAGCATTGGATGGACTACCCGAATCTACAACCTGTTTAGACTTAACCTTAAGCAAAACCCACCACGCATTGATTTTTAGAGCCAAAAATTACAACAAATTATCAACGTTAAACCTGAAAGTATCCTTAAAGGTTTTAAAAAACACGAAGCTAGGTAACCAAAGAAGGCATAAGTACTTAAAACCGTATTATTAAAACCTTCGAATACTATGTAGAACATAACAAACCACACAGTATAATGGTAAAATTTGAAACTGTTAACTTTAAACGATCGGTTTAACTATATATCGCTATGCTATGAGAAAAGTCACTAGAAACATAAATACTTATTGAAGTTTAGAAAAATACATTATAAGGAAAATTATAAATAATGACTCAGGAAAAAACTGTTTCTATATTTTCTATTACGCTAACTTTATTGATCGAAAATGAATGTAAATATTTATATTGCAAAAATTGTGCCGTGTGAATTAGACGTGGGACTATTTATACTTTCTTCGAGTAATTCAAATAGGTCATTGAATTCATTATTATCGAACATGTGTTCAGCCAATTACGTTGTATGACATAAGTTATTTCAAGCAGCTGTTAAAAATGATTCATTTCGGTTTATTTAGAAAAACAATATTGTTCATGTTTCAGTAAAAAATTAAAAATAAAGTATCGAATGCGTGAAATAAGTGCAAATCTCAGAATAACGAAGAACACAGGAAATGCAATGCATGCTGCGGGCGTGTTTCATGATCCAAAAGTCTAACCTTATGCTTATTTCAAATGCAGGAATTCTTAATACCATTTTCATTTCGATCAAATGAAATGGCGATATACGGTGTCAGGCAGTATAAAAGAGATTGAGGGCGTGTGCTAAATCGTGGTTACACTAGCTACAGTAAGTTTCCTTCAAAACGACATGGAATGCACTTCTAGTTTGTATTACCTATTCAGTGGTGCAAATACAACAGGAACATTCATTACAGTGCTTATAAATAACTTGTATTGTAACGAAACATTATGATAGAAGAAGGTTAAGAAAATAACGTTTTATAGCGTTGTTAAAACTTTATTAAGAATTTCATGAGCCTGTGAAAGATTTTAAGGATTCAAGTAACATGCTTACATTATACCATTACATTTACGACAAACCTTCCTGTATGCCATACAAATAAACATTTACTTTGCTTTTCAATACATTGTTGCTACATTGATACTATTCTTACTATTACGAAGTAGGTACTTTAACTGCTTCTCACCTAATATACAATAACACTTTATCTAAAACAAGCGAACAATTGTTTTAAATAACGTGTTATTGTATATTAGGTGAGAAGCAGTTAAAGTACATCATAATAACCTAGTAAGAATAGTAGCAATGTAGCAACAATGTTTTGAAAAGAAAAGTAAATGTTTATTTGTACGGCATACAGGTAGGTATGTCGAATTGTAATGGTATAATGTAAGCACATTACTTGAATCCTTAAAAGCTTTCACAGGCTCATGAAATTCTTGACAAAGTTTTAAGAAAGCTATAAAATGTTATTTTGATAACGTATCTCTCTTCTGCCAGAAGTACACTATCTACACGGAGAAAAATGTTTTTCGAAAAAACGATCATTTTAATAGTAAAAACGGTTAAAAACGGGACTGAAGTTCTTACGAACAAATTAACAGGGTTTCAATGTTTATTGACGGGAACATGTAAGAATAATTCGTTGGTATACGTAATTTCGTACGTATGTAAGAATAAACATTGAAACACTGTTAATTTGTTCGTAAAATCTTCAGTCCCGTTTTTACTATTAAAATGATCGTTTTTTCGAATAACATTTTTCTCCGTGTATATACACCTGTAACAGTGTAAACTGTATGTATGAGTATAGAAATAAAAAAAATAATAAATAAGAATAACAAATATTACAGTCCAGTATCATTTTTTGTAAATACTATTGAAAAACAATTGATTACTACTCGAATGAGACACGAACAGTATACGTCGAATGCTGTCTCCTGAATAAGCTTTTTCAAAAGCTAATCTTCGCTTAGCTACAAACAAAGCACCTTGAGACAGATCATGCTCCATCCTTGAAAAAGCATAATCTGGATAGTCGAGGGTACAACCGACCTACATTAGCTTACAACGGAGGAATGTCAGCGCAGGCTCAGGCCGGCCCATATTAGGAGAGAATGCCTCGGGCATACTGGGCAGCATCCACCCAGCAGAGTACAGCGTACAGCCTTCAGTAGGCACTAAGTACCCGCCGACTCCGTCCTCATGGGATGTCAATGGTTTGAAAAACATCGCGGGCATTCCAGCGTTTAAGGTCAAAAGTATTTGTGTTCGGTTCAACCCGGCGTTGTGTTTATCTTGTAGTTTCGTAGAATCGATGCATGGACGGGTCCGCTGTTTATCCAACTAATGCGAGTTCAAACAGATTTAAACAACCCGCTCGTACGAAAACGCGAGTACCTACATTATGCAGACAAGCATAAACCATCGCAAAATGTCTCCGTGCGCACTGTTCACTGTGCAGAGTGCATAGCCTGATATTATGGTGTAGTACATCACGGTTCTGGAACTCTACTTGTTTCTTCCAAGAATATTATCAGTTCATGTACGCATGTCGAGTTCATCCTTTTGCTAGAGCATTTCACTTACGTAAATGTCGAAAACTGTTATTTATGTAATGAACTAACTTTAGAGATTGTGTAAAAAGCTTTTTAACTCATTGATCAACACTGCAAAAACACGCAAACTATATTTCGTAAAATCAGGTTTACAGAGATTAGCAAAAAAACATTCTCAGGGGAAGGTGAAGCCAGTAAGCACATGAGCAAGTTACTTGTTGAACAGGTACAATCGGATTAAAAAGTAATGCTATACACTGTATGGTGTATATACTGTACATAATACTCGTAAGAGGCGAGCATTGAAGACGCAAAGAAACTTAAAATGTTAAAACACGTTGAGAATGATTGTATTCTGAGATGTCGGTTTGTGGCTTGTGCAAATGACATGTCTCAATATGCCAGTTTAATCGAACAATCATAATCCCAATAATGGAAGATGATACATCGACGCCGGGTATATTATTAATCACCTTCAAAATATCCATACCTCGGCAGGTGAATGGCCGCAACGTGAGCAATGGGTTCAATAATACTGTATTTACGACTTGGGTTAGTCAAGTCGAATCTATTCATTGTTGGAATTGACACAGGCAAATTCTTTAATCTAAAGGTCATTTATATATCACGCTGGGCAAATCAGTTGTTTAGTAATAAAGTGAAGATTAGCAACTTGGCCAACTTGTATTAACTTTTGGTTTCTGGCGCAACTCTCTTTATCAATAGACCAACGGGAGGAAGAACGATTTCGCAGGTCTTTATCTCTCCATCGCATTTTCGGATTGTTTCACACAAATAAACAAACATTTTATTTTATTTACATTCCTCGAGATAGGCGATAAAACACCGCGGTAATCACTTGGAGTGGATTTGTGGGGCAATATAATAAATACGTGAAGAGAGATTAATGAAAAGTATTAAACTGTCTAACGACTCCAATTAGGACAAACTAATTGAGCACGTGAATCAGTTGATGCCAACGATAAATAAGATAATTGGTTTTTTTAATCCCGTGTATTTCCTAATTCAATGTCCGCAAATAAACCGCATAAGGAAAGATATCTGCGAGTATTAACTTTCTGATTAAAATATTGCAATATATCTTAGGTTGTTCAACGTGTGTTGGCGTGCTTAGTTACAGGGCAAATAAATAACCCAGTGATGTGTATATCATGTACACGGGTAAGTGAATCCAGAGGGAATCTCACTGTCAAGGCTAAGTATAAAGCTTATATAATATTTCCACCTCCAAAAGGATATTGCATTCGAACAATGTCCTTGGAATATCTCGCAAACTCAATACAGAATATACGTGCTCTTTGAAAAGTAGGTTCATCATGATATTTAGCCCGATAAAGGAATCTACGCAAATTAATTGATCTTACTCATTAGTGATTTATTTAGTTTTCATAGTTTTGACGTAATACAAATTAAAATTATTTTATATCGAAAAAACACCAGGTGGATGATCTAGGGTCGGTAATATATACATACCTACATCGTATTATTTTTAAATATAGGCAAATCAACAGTATATCAAATTGATTCGAAATAGTTTAAAAATAGTTCGAAATAGTTATGTTGTCCCCTCTTACGGTCCTACGACACAGTACGCCTCTATACAAGTAATAATATCTTTAAAATAATTCTACTGATGATATTTTATTATGATTAAATTTAACGTAGAAATACATGATAAATATAAATGATAAATACATGGTTTAAATCAATTTTAATATGAATAATATTTTTTTAATCTGTATAACTTTGATCCACTTATTTATTTTCAACCGGACCGATTTCACACCTAAGATTATCGGGCTTCCCTGACGACAGGTTTAAAAAAAACCTTCGTAGAGTACTTTCGTTTAGTACCTTAGTAACTGGTAAAATGCGATTTTTCATCTATCAGATGTTCAAAAGATCACCTACGATAATTTAAAACGTAACCCATGATTCAAAAAGGTGCGCTGAACTCTCCCGTATCGCGAGAAGAAACAGCAACGAACTTAGACAATATTAATGATAGCCAATAATCGACATCAGAAGACGACTAACAAAGCCAAAAAAAGTTTAGATTGAGAAGAAGGCATCGAAAGGCATCGATCGATATTGATATCCTAATGATACAGACATATTCACGAGGCAACGCACGCACCGAGATTCAAGTATATTCTGAGGTATAGATGCGTGATTGTCAGAGTGGGATTAAACGTACGCAAGATAAATGTACTTAAACGATTCTTTTGAAGTGACCCTTTCTCTTGGAAAGGCACCGAAGTTGTATTAATCTTCACATACAAACAAGTGTTCAATGAGAAGTAAGCAAATATTAATGTAGAAAATGTACTTACACCGCGCAAAGAGAGAGAGAAACTTGATTGGTCAAGAGGTTTGATAGGTAAGCTGTATTTGATAAATTTAACAACACACAAGACGGTCCTGAGATTTCCTTACTCTTTGGTGAAGTAGTATGAAGGGATGGGTGAAGGGAGGACTAAGACCGACATCATTCAGCAGAATTCAGCAAGTCAGAATTCAACGACCCATTCCAATAAAATTGTGCAAAATCGTGGTAAAGAAGGTACGAGGCGTTTGGCGTATCTCTTGGCTGTTCATCGGGATCAACGGGAACACCAGTCATTAAAATACAGTTAATTATAATGTATTTATCATTTTCCTGCAACCTCGTTCAAAACTTCTTTTAGAAACAAAACAAGACGCATACGGTACCTCCACCCACAAGAATGCATTTCGAATTCATGCCTCATCATTTATACAATTTGTAAATAAGGTTTCTTTAATCAGAATGCCATTAAATCCTACCCACTCGTTTTATTTGCTGATTCAGCTCTGTCATTTTTCGTTCCCAGAGTAATCGTGCGCAGACTTAATACGGTCGAATATACGTTATTTAATTTCGCTTCATTAATTACGTTATCGAGCCGCGAGATGGGCGGCGCTCTACCGGCGCTGACTGAGGATTGAGGATGGACCAACAGCGAACAACGAACATGCCATCGGTATTTCGTGCAGAGTCCCAAGGTCGGAGGATTCAATTTATAACTTATATTCTTGTCTTCGTGCAGTGAATGTTCAGCTGGAACATCCGCATTGATTTATTGCAGCGTGGAAGTTCTTTTTAATAGAATAACATCAGCATTCATGTGAAGAACCTGGAGTTTTTGGTAACAAGGAAATCACAATTTTTTCATCGTGTATTATTTTTTTCTTAAGACAGGCGTGATATTGAAAAGCGCTTATGAACATAAGATAGGAAGCTAATAATCAATTGATATATAGTTAAAGACGCTATAGAACCATCACATCATTCCGTCGGAAAGTTAGAGTTACTTTCTTCCCCGCACTCATGGATTGTGTTGGGTAGGACACGATTCCAGGATGAGTTTGTATAAGGTACTCAAATGATTTGTCCAAGTGTCCCACCTCAAATTAGGAGGAAAAACCATAACCGCTTCAAAAAATTTAAAGTAATACAAAATATTTGTTTTAATTTAAAACCTTAGGGGATAATTCAAAATATTTGTATAAGGACCATTTTTTCAGCAAAATGGGACACTTCAAAAGAACTGATTTCTTTTTATTATCTCTATAATAATATATATTATTTTAATGTTGACGTGAGATTTATATTGACCCCCCCCCCCCCTCAGTTTAAATCAGATTTTACTTTATTAATTAATTAATGCATGCCCCCTAAATACAAAAAATTTTGTAGTAATACAATAAAAAAAGTTGGGACAAATATATTTTATAAGATGGCAGGCCATTTTATGTTTTTATATGGGAAATTAAACTTGTAGACCTTGTAGTGTATCTATCTAGCAAGAGGTACTCAACTCTACTTATATGTACATACACATCCTTCTGCAATTCCGGTTTTATATTTCCCTTCTTTACTTCACTGACTTATTCTCCTCCTCTTGCGTGTCATCAATTCGACTCAGTCACAGCCTAATGATAAAATAAAGTTATAATGATTGTTTGTTTGTGTGTCGGTATTTTGTATCGTTTATTAATTACGTACAATCGAAGCGTGTTTATTACAATAAATATCAAGAGGTTCCATGAAAGTGGAAGAACAATATGCGTAGTATTTTAGAATAAGAAAAGTGGCAATAGTAGGAAATGAGAAATGGATGATTTACAATTGACGTGCACTTTCTACAAACAAGAATGCCATTGTGAAAAGGAAAATATTGCATGTTTGAAATGGACTTCTGTTGTAAAACAGGATTTTTATGTTACGACAGCAAGTCATGCTATAAATCTAAACTTATGCGTATTGAGTTAATTTCATTTCCATGTTGCATTAATGATTTGCTGTCTTCGTTGTTTTCAAATATTCCAAAAAATTTCAACCGACAAAGAATGCTTGTAGTATAGGAAATTCATTCTACAATCCAATAAGCGTGGTATTTGTTTTCATAGTTTTATGTATTTTTTTTTAAATGCCTGTGAAAGATAGCCACATGTACACAATTATTTGCTAATTTAATATTCTGGAAGAAAATATGCCTACTTATTGTCACTTAGGGGACATACATTAATTAAGTGAGCAGTTTTAAAAAAAATGTAGACCCCCCCCCCTTGGTGAGATTAAGTGATATTTAGTGGAACCCCCCCCCCCCCTCCCCCGCACGTGAGATTTTTTTTCTTACTCTCGAAATAGATGTTTTTCATAATAGCCATTTTTTTCAGCGGGCAAAATGGGACACTTCAAAAGAAGTGAAACAATTTATTATCTCTATAATAATATATACTGTTGTAAAGTTGACGTGAGATTACTAAGGACCCCCCCCCCCCCCCTCGGTATAATGAGATTTAGTGAGATTTTACTGCAACCCCCCGTCCTATTTTTTGCTCACGTTAATAATGTATGCCCCCTTACTAAACTACAAAAAAAGTTAAATTTATTTACAATAATATTATCGGTTTGATGCATAAAGAATCATAATAAATAATATTAATCGTATTAAAAGACCCCAAATGAAAATCGGTTTGTAAGTATTGCGCTTTAGAAAAAGTTACAGTTTTTACGCTTAATCAAAGTTTCAGGAGGAAAAATAAATATTTGAGGGCATCTGTGTTTCCTACCTCCTGCAAGTTTCCTCCTGGTAGCCTGCCAATTCATGGTCTTTTATTATGATTATTTTGACAATCAGCAGGATTCCAAAAAAAAAAATTATTAATAACTTTTTCACAAAGTCAACACCGTAAAATAAACAAAAAATATTTCAACCCATTAATGTACAGGTAGGTACATGTTTTTAGAATCCGAGTAAAAAGTTTTTTTTAATTAGATTAAAATTAATCAAATACGAATTAATTTATTCGCCCGGATACATAAAGCTTAAGTGATACCAATTCAATAACATGAATTTATTTTGATTGAAACCTCCCGGTTTTTTCTCGATTATGATACGTGCAAATAAAAAACAATATGTAAATGTTAGAATTTAAAGGTGAGACTTTTGGCCATTGAAGGAGGAATTTGTTTGATCCATAATTTATTGATGCTCTCCGATTTTACATTTTAAAACATGAACAAGTACGAAGTACAAAATAGGACTACGAGATGTTAAATACATTTTTTTTATCATGAGAGAAGAACTGAAGAAAATTAATTTTCCATCAAATAAATATACTTTTTTAAATTAAATAATTTTTAAAATTTTCGTGTGGATTCCAGTTAAGGTGAATGAAATATGAATGTAATATGAACAAATAGGTAATGAGTAAAAAAAAAGAAACACAAGACCGAGTGTTTCTCACCTCGCAGGTAGCACGCAATATTAGCATTCCGGGTATTATTGAAGATTTCACTTTGTAAACACAAATAGAAATTACAAAGACCAACAGAAAGAGTGGTTAACCGACCAACAATCAGCTTCTGTTTTCTCCAAAGCACATTAAACTTTTATAGCAATACTGTGTAGGTTTTCCGAACGACCGACAATATCAAACTTCGTGGGAACCGTACTTTATGTAAATAAAAAAAATATTGACAAAGGCAAAATAACGCGGTAAGCGATGTACGGCCTGCTATAAAAGAAGTCATAAACTGCGTAAAATTATTACGATAAAATTAAGAAAACCATTAAAATGCTCCGTGTATGGTTTTCGTGTTGTTTTTTTAAGCGTCGAGAACGAATAAGAGATTATGAATGTAAGAAATGATAATATAATTACAATATTATAGCCGACGTGTTGAAAGCTAACTGAAATTAATATTATTATTTAATTGCATTGGTTTATACTATATAAAAACGTGAAATTCATTGGCAATTATTGATTTTTTATAAAAGTGTTAAAAATAAAATAATAAAAAATTAATGACCTTAAAATCAAGAAACGACATTTTTGTGTGAAAATGGTTTTCGCATTACAAAGTTGTTTACATGCCATCTTTTGGCTCATGACAAAACATTTGGGTATTTGAAATTCTACACTTATTAATGATGATAACATCACGATTAAACGCGCCAAACGATTACTACGTCTTATGAGGAACGGCTACAATACTTTCATTTTTTTCATTATAAAAAAAAAGACAATCTACTTAATATATTTATACAAAATTATTCACAACAAGCTTGAAACCACTCATTGTCTGAGTAATATTTACACTTAAGTTCCTAATAGTTCACGTTATTTAAGAGGGTATTACCAGAGAATACCGGAAATTAGTCTTTTTTAAATCAAATTCTAGACGAATTGACCCTTTTTTACAAAAAACGCAGTTTTAAAATTTTGAAAAACTAAGTTAATTTTAAATTTACTAAGGTTATACCGTTCAGATATGATCAATTTTCAAACGATAGATTCTATTCAACAACAAAAATTTGAAATCATGTAATCATACAACAATAAATCAATACTTAATGTAGTAAACACAGTTTTTAGAATTTACATTTAATTAAATTAAAATCAAAAGAAATCCGAGAACGTGTTTTGCGACAAAAATATCTCAGTTTTTCTATTTATTTAATGTCTTACAAACTAAAATATTTAATTTTTTTTACACACTTATTTTGTTTAGACATTATTGAAAAATCATAAATACTTATGATCAAAAAATACTTCCAAGAAGTACACGATATTTAATAATTTTTCATGGTGCGTTTTGAGCATTTTTATTGCTTACTTGAATGTAGGTATACATTAAAGCAAGTTTTGAGTGAAATAAATCGATATAAAATTTTTAATTTCAAAATTTTGATAGGGGAATAATCGATATTTCTCATTGGAACCTCCCTGTACAGTTGCAAGCATTTTTAAACTTTTATCTCAGACGCTGGTCAATCGCTCTTAATATATTTATACAAAATTATTCACAATAAGCTTGAAACCACTCATTGTCCGAGTAATATTCACACTTAAGTTCACAGAGTCATAAAACATTTCATCTTGAGTTGTTTAATAACAATATTGTCTATTTCAATCCAACGTGTCGAATTGAATCCAAGATTGTATAATTCCTTAAATTGTGATCATATAGACAGATATCTTTATAAATAGCTTCGTAAATTTAAAAAAAAATGTGCTCATTTTATTGTAAGCTAATCTGATACCATGGCAGTACATGAACTAAAAATAATTGCTTTATTATGTTTTATTATTATGTATTTTCTTTCTTTCTTTCTTTCTTCTCTTTCTCTATTTTGTATACTTAGTATGTTATATATTTTATTTTGCTTATTACTATTTCTGTTATTTCACTAGTAGCATCTAAACCTAGTAACAAATACAACTTGATGTATGCATTCTGTAAACATTTTTAATAGGAGAGTTAATATATATGCACACTCCAATGACAATTTCATTGATGTAATAAATGTTGACACTCTGTAAATATTTAAAGCAATAAATAAATAAATAGATTAAGCCTCTCGATAAAAATAAATATAGTTAAGTTTTAACTGATCAAATTTTGCAATGCAGTTTGCATCTACGGAATCCAATTTAACCAGTTAAATAATATCCGCGCAGTTTGTAATATTTCAGTTATTTCAGTCTCGCGAAATGTTATTGCTGTGGAGCTGTCACCTGACATGATATAATCACTTAAATTAAGACATTTGCAGATAACTTCTGCGCAAACACCTGAGCTTAGAGCGTGCAACACGATATTTCGTTATAATGATCTAATATGAATATTGGAGTAACGAGTATTTTTATTACTCACTCAACGCATTCATAGTGGCAATATCGGAAAGTCCTAGCCTACAGCTATTCGTTCATAGCATTGGCGATTTTAATCGTAATTTGCATGTAAAATCACCAAAGGTTTCCGGATCGTGTACATAAAATTAATAAGGGTTTATTTATTTTATTTAGTAAAAGATTATACATATATTATGCATTATTTATAAAATGTTTTAACTGCCCAACTACATGGAATCCCGTTTTAGGACAGTCAAATTAGGATGATATATCGTCGTTGCATATAGAACACGAAGCATGCGAAACTGAATACATTCTGAGAAAATCGATAAAAACTGTTTAAAATAATAACGAAACGGAAAATAACTATTATAATTATGGACAAAGTAGGAAAAATATATTTCGTTCAATAAAGGAATATATTTATGGCAAACACTAATTATTTTATGCCAGAAAATTGAATTTTAATGCGTTCTTCTCATATGCTTCATATTCTATGCACAGTTTTTCTCAAATGGTTCATATTCTATATACAGTTTTCGTCATAATTTTAAATATCTTAATAATGTCAAAATATTTAATTCAAATTTAACAGCTGGGCATCACAAAATGATGATAATATTATGTACATACCAAGGCAATTGAATTGTGTAGTGGTATGCAGAGGATATGACTTTTTTTATTTTTTTATTATGTACTATTTTAATTGTCTTTGTTAAATATGTGATATTTTTACATGGCGCAAATTGTAGAAGATGGAGAAAAAAATAAGAAAAATAACTGTACATTTAACTAATTTTCGTCAAAATTGTCACATTGTTCATATTAAATATGCAACGACGATATGGAATATATGGAACATGTTTTGTACAAACAAAAAGAAATGAAGGAAATAAGAACGAAGAGAAAGAATAAAAAAATAAGAATAGCAATAAGAAAAAAATAAAAGTTTAAAACACAATAGGTACCTGTTGTTTGTTTAGCACATTTATTAAAATAATATTTAAAAAAATTATAATAATACTTAATAACAGAGGATTAAAACCAATTAAAACAAACAAACATTAAAAACAAGCTGGTGTATGCATTGCATACATACATATAGTCCTACATACATGTGTTGTATAGCATAAGAAAAGAAGCAAAAAAAGAGAAGACACAGAATAAAATCAAATAAAATATGAAGGTAGCCGTTGTTTGCTTAGCAAAGTTATTTAAATAATAATAACAATAAAATAAAAGGTTTTTCTACAAACAAAGGATTAAAACAAAAAGCTAATTGGTGTTTGCATTGCATATTATAATCCTACATAGTATAGCAATAATACTACGAACATTTTAGCGAATAATATAATAAAATTTAATATATAAAATGTTATTTGAGTTTTCCGTGCTATTTCTGGGCTTATACAATGTTGTCAAAGGGCCGCATCCACAGCTAACCCTTCCATCTCCAAAACTCAACTCAAATTTCAATAATTCTATAGCTGAAGAATAATTTAGAATGCTTCATGAAATATGTATTTATTCATTATATAAATATATACGGTAATTATTTTTAAATTGTGTGTTGAGTGTCGCACAAAACCGTACAAAAATGCTGTAAAAAGAAATATAGATGTTTATTTAAATTCCCAAGTATAACTAAAATGGGTCGGACCACGTAAAAACGAATTTGTCTCAAGAAACAGTTACGACCTATCGTGCAAATGTCAATTATGATTGATTTTTTTATACTCCCCGTGAAGAGGTCTCCACCGGAGTCCACCGTCCACCTGAGATACGAGGTTCCGCCGCAAGTGCCGAAGATAAGGCAACGAATTGATCATCAGTTGCAGGTGACCTACTGATACCATTCCGGACTGTTAAAGACTGGACTGTTTACATTTTACATTCGGCCAGCCCCGCTGCGACCGGCTCAGGTACGTTGGCCGCCGAACAAAAAGAACCGGGTCATTTAATCCCAACAGCTTCAGATCTGGAGCGAAAGAAATGACATTTTCATTACGCGTGTGGATACTTGGAGGAAGACCTCTAAAGCGGAGACTCCGGCACTTGTCAGGCTTTTCTTTTGAAGCGACCGCGTCGTTAAAGCCTCGAGGTATGAATGAGATTAACGATGAGCTAATGCAAAGTGTTCGCGGAAACGCACTGCGGACTAATTTATTTATCGATCGAAGTGAAGAATTAAATTTATTTATATTGTTTACTTGGTTACTTTGTGACGTCCCTCAAACTGTCCGATCAACATCACATAAATAATAACACATCTCTTAAATAATAACCATCACTGCGGTGACAATAGATATTTTTCACTATTATAGTATGCATTAGTGGCAAACTTATCTAATTTTCATTGAAGACATAAACAGAATTACTGGATCAATATTAGTTTTTTTTTTACATTAAATCCACACAGGAGGCCCTGAGGAAAATAATTTCCCTCAGGGCCTATGTCATCTTTGAAGATGCTGTGAGGAGCGTCTTTTTGAGGAGAGGAAGGAGTGAACGTGGGTCTTGAAGAGACCCATGTTGTAGGAAGGAGGAAACACAGAGGCCGGAAAATCGTTTCACAAATGTCAACCGTGTACAAATGTCGGGCGCGCGTTTGGCGTGTTTCCCAAATTTCAGAAATGTTACCCGATAATACCTGGTTACATCTACAAGCACAAAATCTAGAATTTTGTATAAATTTATTAGACCTCATAGAAAACGATTAATTAGTAGTTTTTAGTATACGTAATTATTTAGTAAAATCAATTGTGTAGGTACTAAACACTGAAGGAAATGTCTATTTTTTTTTTCTATTTTAGCATGCAATTTTTAATTTCTTTTTTTGTTTCTTATATCTTATGTACTCAAAACTTATTAAATTAATAACTGTACCCCTTTCTTTTACTGAGTGGAATGTGCGGAAAATTATTTAGAATTATTAGAAGTAGATACCTAGTCGGACTACAAAATTTATAAGCTGATAAACGGGCTCAGTCGTTTCACATTCCCATAAATAAGTGCCGCAATGACCGTAGGCAGGTAGGTGGTGTCCGAATCTCAATTATCGGCCGGAGTAGCTACTTCTTTATGGAGTGGTTAAACTAGATATAGAGTAGGCATAGCTATTTTCAATGATGGATACGAATATAAAGTGTATCTGTTTCGATAATTCTCCCAACGTGTAATCATCGTCGTCATGCAGAACACGATAACTATAAAAATTACCTGTGGCAACCGATAATTTCCTTCGCGGAACAAAACACATGAGCTATTTGTTACATGCGAGCGTAAGTACATAAACATAGAATCCGTTACATGAATCACGACACGGAAGGACCGGCCAAGTGAACAACGAGCAACAAAGTAAACACGCAAACAGCATTACATTGCAGGTGGTTGAGAAACACCTAGGGGCGGAGGTTAGAGGCTGCACCTTTCTATTAGGAGTCCAGCGCTGGGAAGGCTTGTCGGCTGAGCGAGGATGAAGGTGACGTATCTAAGCTCCGCTGAAAGCTCCCCGCGCATGACGCGACGTACGGCGCGCGCGGCTTCCGGTCAGCGCTGAATATTCGCTAAGAAGCGGTTTCCAGAATTTTTCCCGCCAGGCGACACACTTTGGCCGGGTTTGCCGTCTCGTGGCACACTTTCAGTACCAATTTCACGCCCGGGTGCCTGCCGGCTCAGCGGCTCACCAGCTCACCGGCTCACCGGATCGCTGCTAGCGGAATTAAAAGGACCTGAACACATCACTGCAAGCCGAAAGGGGAATGATTAAGTGGTAAGCCATCGCCATTAACCTAAATAGATACAATATTGTAAAATTGAATACGTTTGCGCACATACAAAGATTTGCGAGCGAGGTTGCATTGAATATGAGGCTTTAAGTAAATAGGTAATCATTCCAACCTCAAACTTCAACGGCTGTATAAAATAATAATATGTTTGATTGCATATTGCGTTATTCAAAAGGCTAAAAGTGATTCACAATATTTTTTAATGTAACCATGAAATTCAGTAAATAGACTCAAGTACACTTGAAACAATTAAACAAAATCTGGCGTCTAACAACAGCGCTGGATAATTCAAATAATTAATTTTAACACTAAGCGTAATTAGGAACTGTCTGATTGATCGCTTCAATACCTTTTCATATATTTGCATGATTGATGAGATCAACAGCTTATACAGAAGGTGGCTTTACAAACTAAACTAATCCATTGCACAAACATAATTAAATAATAACCTCAATTGATATTTCATCGAACGACCTCGTATGCACCTAATAAACAACGTAATAATTAAACGCTCAATTACTTTTGTGTTTCATCGTATAACTCTAAAAATATATTAATTACCCTATTCAAGAAATGTGTTTCGTAATGCGAATCGAGTCAGATAGAGCAAAGAATATATAATAATAAGTTTATTGATTCATTTAATTCGTCTCATGTGATCTTTGTTGTAAAAATAAGTTATAAATAAAGTGTATTTGTAATAAAATGAAGAAAAAAATGATATAATGATTTATGTAAAGATTATATTAGATATAAAAAAATCGCCATAACGTAAAAACCCGTTTCATCAGAAAAAAGTTTTCACCGTTACAAAGGTTTTGGATCTTCAAAAAAAAATTTGTGGATATAAAAGTAGCGGTGCGAACATTTCAGTGTAATACAGAACAACTTCACGTCCTGTCAACTATTTATGGATAAGATAAAGAATGTTGTAAAGACGGAAGAAGCTCAAATAATTCTAGTGTCATTCGGAATCAGCGTTCGCCTTGTCTAACTGCCTTCAGCCGAGCGCAAAAGAGATCACGAATCGACATATATTTTTTACACAACCCCGAACTCGTATAATATGTAGGATGGAACAAATGCAAGAATAAGTCGGTGGGACAAAGTGGTGAAAAAACGTGTTTCGGTGATGCCATTGATGGTTCGACTGGGGTGAACCGGACTCGCCCACTGACCGACTTGGGAACGAGGATTCGCCACCAAACTATTCGCCATATAATCACGGCGCACTCATGGACGGATTCTGTTACTTCATCCATCCATTACATCCATCATCAGCGTGACGTTAGAATAATACAAGTAATCCAATCTCTCCAAATACAGCACGCGTTGGAAAAACAATACCAACCCAAACAAACAATCTTAGACACATTACATACAACGTGAAAAACGCTTACAATTTATTTTGGGTATCGTTTGTTAAATCTCTAAATGAGCTACGTACTAACAAGTCATTTTGTATGATAATGTATCAAGACGTATCACTTCCTGAAACATCAATGGATTAAACAAAACTCACGATCAAGATGATGATATAAACCATAAATAAAAGCAAATTTGATCCGGAAGTAGCGCATTATACACTATAAAATGAAATCAATCGGTGGTTACTTATTTGTTAATTTGTGTTCGCATCATGACCGGTACATTAATTATTCATGTATTCTGAATACATTAAATTAATGTTTTCTAGTGTATGAAAAAAGGAGCGTAGAAGAAAAGCATCAAGAGTAACGGTAACAACAAAATAATGTGAATAATCGCCACCATGGCAGTGCTCTTCGGAACATCGTTTTCTCTTGGTTTTTCCGCAGTAATTAAGTTATTCACCTGAGCGTTTTTTGCTTATTAAGAGCACTTTAGTGGTGCACTCGCCTAGGAAGACGGATAAATAAGCTGAGCCGTAAGAGTGAATGGACTCATCAATCCTTAGGAGATAGGCGATGCGAAATGCACCGCGCGTGGTTAGCTTGGCCGGGTCAGGAATCAGGAACGATCCAATGTATCCGTGAATGGCTTCCACAGATTTGTTTGTACAAGGGCACGAGCCGTTACTATTCAAGGGTCGGGGTTCATCAATCATGTACCGGCAGGGTGTGGCGACCATTGTCTCTCTGGACTCAATACTCAGTAATCAGTACTCGAGTCGACATTAGCTAAGGCGGTCAATTAGGAAAAGCAACAATATCATTGCAGCCGCAGAGCGAAGGAACCTTGATAACGGGAGAAGTGTGTCAGACGTGCAAAGAGATAGATGTTGTTAAGTTTTCATTGTCAGGTCAGAAACGCGTGACGCTTGTAGCGATACGAATTGTTGGCGTAGGTACATTGTACTTGTAAATACCTCCAAGCGGCTAGTGTACTAAGAGAGGTGCTGATTGAATTGGAAGTCCAGACCAATCTGCGGCGAGTCGGTATGCTCTTGAATGACATTCAACATTCAGCACGTCATCTTTAATGAATCAGGTCACTTAATTATAAAGATGAGACTGATAACGCGGTCCTTACAGACATGCAAACAACTACCGTTCTTGGAAAAGATCAGGAAGCCCACACTGGCAATATTGTCTGAATAGAATGTGGGATCTTTCCGAGGTCATTCTGATATATTTAACAAATGGGAAGTGACTCGACCCTTTCGTCTCCCATAAACAGCTAAAGATTGGCAGTTGAATCACAAAAATGACTCGTCCATATTTGTACGTAGGCAAAATAGTAGGCACGCTGCGCTTTCCTAAAAAGGAAAGTGTGCAATGGTCCATTGTATCCCGCATAACCGTTACTTACCTAATTATTGTATTAATATGCAAACCGCTGATCGTCCCACGACTATACAGCACAGCGCGAATTCTCCCGACCGGTACTCGGTACTTAGATGGTGCCTCCGCTGCATGTCTGACAAATATAGCTGTTATGCCCGTCCAGATGCAAAAGGTTAGTTCTCAAGCAGATGCCTCGAGAGCTTCTGAGAAAATGCATTGCACCTAACCGAAGTGGATATTCATCAAGCACTCAGCTGTGATCATTTACCTCGTTCCTCGTACCTCGTACCTCGCACCTCGCTCTCCGCGACTATTCTCAGAACAAATTCATGAGTCACTAGGACTGAATATAAGTATCGTTATAAAGCACGAGGTTAAGTTGTTAGTTTCAGATTATTTAATTGAATGCGTGGAATTTACATAACGAGAATAAAAATATACTTTAAACCTTAACAAGATCAATATTCATAAATACGACAGAAGGAAAAATATAATACGCAGAAGACAATAATTTAAAGCTCGGAAAAGCGAAATTGAAATAAATAATTTTCATTCTTTAAACGTTTTGTGGAGTCCACCTTGTAGGGAGTTAGCATAAAACATCGCTGTCTCCTTACAAAAACAAACAAGGCGCGATAAAACGAGTCGCGCCTTTGAGGCGAAAACGATAAATCAAACAGGAATTCTGCTCGAGAGATTCATTACCCGCACAGAAGTTATATTCTCGTTATCTAGTTTGGAGCTTTGAACACTTAAGGACGCTGCTGAACTCAAGGAGACCTGGTCGCCAACACAACACACAATCGGAGCCATGGAGTCTCAATGGTCCGTCGCCATTCGCCTCCGCCTTCTAATTCCAGGCCCAGGAATGCCGACTTGCTGATGCTCACTGAAGCCAGTGAACACTCAAAATGCATTTAATTATCAAAAAATATTTGTGGGCTTAGGTCACGATACGGATAAGTGCAAAAACAACAATTTTCGGTAAATCCTAAAGGTTTGAAACCTTAAATCAAAAGAAACTTAAATCGAATTTTTTTTATCATTGAAGAAGAAGATAACAATGATCTAATCTAATCTAATTTTAAAAATATGAAAATGAACAAGACACAGAAAAATAATAAAAGATAATGGTTGCAAATGGGACTCGAACCCAAAACCTTACGTCTTACCGGGACATACACCTCTATCAATTTTAATTCTGAAATTTGAAATATGAAGTTGACAATTACGACAGTCTCATAACAGATCGCAGTGGCCCAATTGGTAGAGGTGTATGTCCCGGTAAGACGTAAGGTTCTGGGTTTGAGTCCCAGTTGCGACCATTATCTTTTATTATTTTTCTGTGTCTTGTTCATTTTCATATTTTTAAAAATTAGATTATTATTGTTATCTTGTTCTTCAATGATATATTACATTGATGGGAATAACCTAGTTAAAAAGAGATTTTTTCATATAAATAAAAAAATGATTTTTTTTTTCCTATACAACAAACATGTCTGCAAGTTTGCGAATAACCTTCAATTTTTTCTTACTTATAAAGGATTGAACCAGCGATGTCTGGGTGCGAATCTGACACTTTAAACCGCTCAGATACTAACCGTCAATGATTTTCTTTGTGAAAGCCATGAATTCCGTCTGCCTGGAGCCAGTAGAACATGGCATCCAAACTTTTCAATTCTAAATGGTATATATAGTCTCTCATTGGGGTGATGGATTCTAAACGAATCGTTATTTGTGTTTGGATTGATTGTCTGGATTGTTAACCATTTTTACAAAACGACAGAAAACCCAATACTTTAAATTTTAAATGATTCATTTTATTGAATAACAATAATAATGTTCTTTTTTTAAATATGAAAATGAACAAGACACATAAAAATAAAAAAAGATAATGGTCGCAACTGGGACTCGAACCCAGAACCTCACGTCTAACCGGGACATATTTTACACTTATTATATTGACCTAAGGCCGCAAATATGTATTTACGATTCAGCATAATTGCGTTTCACAAATTATAGACAACCATGTAATGAGCTTTGCGGGCAATTATCGTTAATCTGGCCGCTATATATACCGAGGATTTATAGTATAGCGAGTGGAGCAGGCACGCAGACACTATGTTCGCACTTCCTTGTGCCTGTATGGCCTGCTATGAGATGATGTGGTAAGTCGCATTAACCTGTTGGCAATTAACCAGGTAATTTTTCATAATCATAAATATCGGTCAAGTTATTATTGCGCCACTTGTGGCCGTTAAAAATTACCCATATTTTGTAATTTTTTCACAATTATACCTGAACGAATTGCGATAGTCATTTTTTTGTAAATTCGTCGAAAAAATAATGGTCGATCTACGATCAAGAGATTTCCACAAATTTGAAAAATGAACGCAATATATTACAAGAAAAATGGTCTAATATTCAGCATCCATCCAAAAACTATAAAGCACACTACATCACCCAGCTTAGTGCTTAAATAAATTTAAAATTTTGGTAGAAGTTAATGCATTAAGTAATAAGAAGAAAATTAATTTTATTGAAAACAGTAATTTTGGTTGTGATTGTCCGTGACTCCGGTCAAATTATGAACTATAGAAATTTTTATTTCAATTTAAGTGTAATTTTTTAAAGTGGAACTGTTTGTTTGGAGAATTCAAACAAGCGATCAACTTTTAATCATTGAAGACAATATTAACAACTCCCAAACGAAAATTTGAGACAGAAAAATCAGAAAAAGGTTGGGTAAAGAACATTAGCCTTGCCCAGGCTCTGCTATAATCACTGAGCTAATTCGACCCTCCCCGTCGGTCATATTTATTTATTTATTTAAACGCCATTAAGGCTTTTACAATAAGGTGAACATGGGTTTTGTTTACGGTTATATAAAGGAGGGAAACAGTATTATATTAAGCAAAATAAGGTACTCTGAATTAATATAGAAATATCTTCACGAATACCATCAATCATTTAACTGTATCATACTTCGAATAAGAACTACCATTGCTAAATTACAAAATTACTAAAATTACTAAATTACTAAAACATTGCAAAAACACCAAAGTCTACATAAAACCGATATTTTAAAACTAAATGACTAACTGAATGATAAAAAATTGAAGGTTGTCCTCCACAACATAGGTGAACTCCTAGTGTGGGATAACGGATAACACGCAATATCTTTGAGGCACTGCTGAAAACCAGCTGCATTCCAGGAGAAATCCTGAATTGCAACTGAGCAGTGACCTTTTCGTCAATAGAACCAATGTGTAATAAAAAATGTATATATATTGTAAAAAAAAATTATATTGATGAGTAAACGATATTATTTTTTTTATATGTAAATAACAGGCAGAGGCGAGTACTGAGTAATAATGTAACATGCTTAGTAGAAGATTTCAGCTTTGCAGTCCACAGGTGAAAAGGACGCTCTTTCTAGCCTTTTGCACTACTCTGTATACGTGCGAGCTCTGGGCAAAGTTAAAAAAAAGAACCATGGAAAGGCTTCGGGTGCAATACAACAATGCATACCGCTTGCTATTCGGACTTCCCAGGCACTGCAGTGCCTCCTCAATGTTCACAGAAGGGCGAGTTCCAGGATTCAAAGCTGTAATAAGAACCAGGGTTGCAGGACTGAGGGAAAGAATAAACCGCTCCATAAACATACTCGTCATAGAATCCCGTATGACCCCAGGATCGAGCATAGAAGACCATTGGAGAAAGACGCTGGCTCCCACAATCCTAGATCCGATGGATTCCTGCGTTTCCGTGTTTTGATTTTACTTTTACTTTACTTTTATTTTTATATCTTTTTTACTTTTTGATTTTGATTTTACTTTTACTTTACTTTTATTTTTATATCTTTTTTTTTACGTTTCATATCTATATAATATTTATGTTTTTCAATATTATATGTACATATACTATCTATGGGATGTGTGGGATTGCACTCACCTCCCCACATTCTGGAATAAAGAACTTATTATTATTATTATTATTATTATTATTATAAATGAATAAATTTGATATATTTGTAAGCGATTAAAATTACATGGTTTTGCTTTGTTATAGTGCATCACATTAAGCCCGTTCACAAGGAAGACAAATGTTCGGCGGTGAGACACGCGTGGGAATCTTACCAATTCACGCTAGTGCTACTGCTTACCAGAAGCGCGATGTCAAGTATCTGTTTGACATCAGCACCTTGAGTGTACACAATGCTTATGTTTTTATGTAAGATTTATGACCGAACGAAGAAAAGTATACCAATAATATTAAATTCCAGGGTCGTTACATTTCATGCGTTGGTTTGTGGAATCGATGAAGTTAGCTTTCCAGCTACGAATATGTATTCTGCATGTAGTTAATTTTAGTAGTATCCTAGAGTTTTTAGTAACCATGCATACAAAATCGTCAGGCTACAATTTCTGTGAGCATTCTCACGTCATATGAATGGAAGATACTCCCAGTATCGCTCTGTTGAAATACCATTATTCAGAATCGAAACTATGCTTGAAATTACAGCCGTGTTTGTTGATCAAATCTGAATAGCCAGATACTTCCTGGTCTTCATCTATCTCATCTCCTTTCTTTTCACATTATCTTCAGTCCCACAACATACCCAATCGGGAAATTTATCAAGTCGGCAGTAGTTAGGAGTCACGTATTCAATTTGCAAAAAACAGCAATTTGGGTGGTGGATATGGATCCCGACGCTCCGGGAATACAACATTTATTTGATAACCAACATCCCTGCCTAAGGTAACCCCAAGTGGATTACTACGTTTGTTGACTAAATAGAGGTGACCGAGTTTAAGAGGTGAGGTTTTTTTACCCCCCTACCACGGCTTTTACCCCCCTACCACGCGGCGGGCCGAATGGGGAATGACTGGTTGAGAAAGACCTTTTGAACTCTGCAGCCGGACTCTATCGACCCATCGTCTTTCACTGCAGTGGGAGGAATGGATTTATACGTTCGTCACTCCTGAACACGGAGAAAAATTTTATTCGAAAAAACGATCATTTTATTAGTAAAAACTATTAAAAACGGGACTGAAGTTCTTACGAACAAATTAACAGGGTTTCAATGTTTATTGGAGGGAACATGTAAAAATAATTTGTCGGTGTGCGTAATTTCGTACGTATACCAACAAATTATTCTGACATTTTCCCGCCAATAAACATTGAAACACTGTTAATTTGTTCGTTAGAACTTCAGTCCCGTTTTTAACCGTTTTTACTAATAAAATGATCGTTTTTTCGAATAACATTTTTCTCCGTGAACACATTGACCCCCAGAATCCTCCCCACCCCTCACATCTTTTTTCATCCCGGAACTTCCTCTACTTCCTTTCGCACCCCATTGAAACCCCGTCCATCAATGGGGTTCTAGGCGGTCGTATTAATTATGAATTCAGCGACCAGCCGCCGTGTTAACGGGGCTGTAACTGTAAAGCGGGCAAATAAGAAGCGGTGAGGGATTAGAATCCGCGAGCTTACAGCTTACAGCTTACGGCTAACAGCTAACAGACCTGTACGCGGCGCGGAGTCGCGTGTACAACAGCGATGCACTGATTGTAAACAGCGTTCTGCATTCCGGCGCCGCGCCGTGCGATACGCGCGTGCGGCAGAAGCGACACGCTCGGGGGCGCGGGCCCCTTCCTCCCAGACTAGCGGCTACCACTCGCACACCAGCTGCAGAGTTTCTCAAACATATTCATAGGCATACCGCTGAAAGCTGGAATTTGTAACCTCTACTTATTTATTGTAAAAGACGCACGTAACTGAAATGATTACCTTAAGGCCGGTTTTATAACCGTCCGTTCGTTACGCTTGATACCATTTTTGGTTTACTGCCACAAATATTTGGTCTACCGCCTGATTTTTCCGTTTTATAAACGTTCGTCAGGTTATCGATAGGTTATGTTTCGGTTAATGCTTAACTGACTGATTTTTGGTCAGTTCAATGGATAACGATCGGTTTGATAACGTTTTTTGACAGTTATCAGTAGACAGTTTTTTTAAGAGATAATATCATATAATTTGCGTTTGTGCAATGGATTTCCTCATCGAGCAATGAAAGTGAAGAAGGGCGATTGACAATTCTCGACGATTATTTCTGAAAAATTGCAATAATTACATTAAAACCTCATCACGACAGTGTAAAAATACGTCAACCTTTAATTAATATACGTAGGTTAGTTTATGCGCACATAAAACTACATAATAGTCTCGATCAACATTATAAGTTTTCGTACCCACTAAATTATAAATATAAACTTAATTATTTTGGAAGTGTATTTATTATTTATAAAGTTATTTAAACTTAAAACTTTTAACAACAATTTTCGAAACAACGCGCTCTTGACAGCTGACTAAATCCCATAGACATGCCATAGATGAAAACAGTATCAGAGACAATTGTCTACCTAAAACACTGCCAGTAAAAAAACTTTCGGACTAAGTGTAACCGATGACAGCTAGTAATGCAAATTTATTTATAGTACGCAAAATAAGATTACGAACGGATAGCGGTCCGTTAACGAAAAGCTGTTCGTTACGTAACAGAAATTTGGTATGTCGTTTATAAAACCAGCCCTTTATAGTCAACCACGCAATAATAATAAAAATAATTGAATAATTTGTAGAGTATCGTTTTTGTTATTGTGAAAAATCCTCTCAAGGACGCACGCTGTACAACTTATTATGATTTCTCAGGCTCTATCTAAATTTATTATTTAAAAGCGGATACAGAAAACATACTCGTACTTGCCTGGCAGGTGGTCACATCCGATAAAGAGACATTTATCAAAAAGTTTATGCTTGAAGACGATATGACGTTGCACGCTGAGGACACTAAATTTAAAACACTGGACATGAATTTACATTTGCTACCCCTCATTGCTGTTGATATTACATTTATGAGAAGATCAGTTGCAAAAGTAAATACTTATATTGAAAGACTAGAGAATTTAGGACTCTTTAGAACTGGAGAATTTAAAATCTTAGAAGTTCTCATTTGCATACATTTTCACCCAATTGGTTATTTACAACATTTGTAAATAACCAATTGATTAATATATCACGGGCTGTGAAGACGAAAGTGAATTAATGTGTTTGTACGAATGTAGGAAGATAGGAAAGAGTCCAAAAATAATTGACCGGCTGAGATAGTATCGCGTCTGGTTCCAAGTGAGTTCAATGTATCGGCTGGCTAAGTCCTCCATCATGACACAAGAAACATTTTCAGCTTACTGTGATGGTAGAAAGATATTTTCAATCTATGTATTGTCAAGTTATTCGGGGACAGCTCAAAAAATTTATCGGGAATACAAAAAATATTTATTACAAAGGTTTTAAAATGTTCAATGAACTCCCTGAAATTGTTGAGGAAGCTTAAAGTCTTGCAGTTTTTCGTGGATTATGTTTCAATGTCGTGAAGTCCAAATTTTAGTAAGTAGGTACCTAGTAAATAATATTATAGAAATCTTAGAATAGAATATATTAGATATAAAATGTAAAATTACATAACATTATTTATTATTTTGAACAAGGTAACCTATGTACAGTTAAAAATGAAATAGGTCGTAGACATACTGAATTCGCTGAAAGCTGGACGTATGATTTAACATTAAAATAAAAGTGTATCTGTTAAGACCAGCCGTTATAAAAATCGATCATTCGTACGAGTAAAATGCACTGTGTACTTTTTCTAGTAAAACACAGAACGTTGAAACAAGTATGTTTTTCACCGTTCTTTTCGGTTTTTTATGGTTCACGTTTCACAAGTATGAATGATTCTTGCAAAAATCCCAAATTATTTTTTCCAGCGATTTCTTATTGCCTTCGCCGCTCCTCTGGATATCTCTTTGGGAATCACTGAGCTACCGGCTAACAGCATAACACGGCTTCTGCATGTCGAGTGATGCGCGTCCAACGCATCCATCGTCCGAACAATGAAACTAGCAGGATATGAAGGGTCTAGCATACGGTATTATAAATTTATTGTTACCGATAGGTTTTCACGTACGCCTGACACATGACTGATTTTGACGAATCATACATTCATACGATTTATAGGATTCCACGAATCATACGTTTATATTATAATAATATAGAATTGAATTGCACAACGCATCGAAAATTTCCTTTTAATACTTTAAAGTTGTCTATTTTATAGGCAGCTCATATTCCAACATTCCCGATTAAGAGGAAAACACTACCCAAAATTGTGTATATTCTTAGTGTGCCTTTAGTTACCACGAGTATAGGCGAATTGCACAAAAATGGCTTGCTAAACCGCGTCCTTAAGCGCAAAAGTTATGATTGCCATAATAAACTAAATGCGCCATTTTCTTCAGAATCCTGTTTTTTATTAGATTCATTTTCGATAAAAGTGGTTGTACAGGTTTAAAGAAAATGCCTTCAGGCTGAAAAAGGTAATGGTCCACGCGCAAACAAAGGGAATTGTCCAATTTTACAGTATGTAAATATGTTTGAGCTACCGACGAACGAATATGATTTTGCCATTGAAATAATATTTTAATATGTAATATTATGTAGTAACAAAGGCTAATTATGTAAAAAATTTAGATCTGATTCAGATTTTTTATCTTACATACATTTATTATAATTTCGTAGGACTCTTTTTATTTACCTTATGCGTGTACCATGTCATATTTAAATATCAGAAATATAAGGGGAAAAGTGAAAAAATCCCCCTTTTCCCCTTGTATTTCTAACTCGTTCAATGTATTTCTTTTAATTTAAAGTTAAGTAAAAACGTTTGTTTTTTTTTTAAAGATTAGATGTTAAATTTTGTTTGTAATATTGTACGCACAGTAACAAATAAACTGGAAGTAAACAAACAAAAAAATAACAAATAAAATGTAATATACCCTTTTTTCTTGGTTGTATACTTTGGAAGTTTATAAAGCTCTTTTAAACAGTTTATGAATTTATCCTTCCCTCGCCATACCCTCCAATTGTTTTTTTACATTAACATTTCCTTCACAGCAAGAAAAGGTTAGCTTCATATTTTTACACGAGGTTGAATAGAAAATGTTCTGATGATAAACATGCCTTTAAAACATTAATAAATTAAAGTTGCATTTGAAATCAGCTTCTCCAATATCAAAAGGATTAAAAGATCGAGCCTCTGATTTCGCTAATCCTTCCATTATAAAAAAAAATAAAGTCATTATTCTTTTTTTACATTTCTTCGCCAACGGAATAATCCTGACAACATAAAAGAAAATGGTTATTGGATCTGTCACACTGCTTGAAATACAGTTCCTGGCGCTCAGCTCGTATAACGAAGGATTAGCATTTTAAACAGAATTTGACGACAAGCCAGAATCGTTTAATATCAAGATAATATTATAATAAACAAAACTCGCCGAAGTATGAGAAGATTTTTAACAGCTCCCAGCACGCATGGAATAACACCAACTTCGGTTTACGTCCAACGTTCAACACATTTTTGTATGAGATATTACGGCATTTGAGAGACATTTTAAATATCAGACAAACACTTTATCGCCCGTGAAATAGGATTAGAGGACAACATAATATATTTAAATTAATGCAAACATAAGTTGTCTAGTAATGCAAGACACCTAATCAATGACACAAAAAACGAGTATTAGAATCGGCCCACAAATATTTCGTACGAAATATCGTAAATTTTGTTTCCATAGAAGGAATTGTAATGGATGGTTAATGGTATAAGAGATTTTTTTTTTTAAATTTAGTGTAAGAAATATAATAAATTTGTTCTTTTTTTCCGGGTTGTACACTTTATCAAGTCTTTATGTCGAGCGCCAATAAATCACTTTTTAAAACGATTAAAAGGATTTTGAACCTTTCAATTTCATTTAATTAATATGGGTAATGTAAATGTTTGAAAGGTACTAATGCTAATAGACATTAGAATTAGGGGGTTTCTCACCATCCTCCCAGTAGCTTATCTACCCTAATAACGAATATTTTCGATTTACGATTTGTTAAGTGTCCGATGACACCGTGTGGACTGTAAAACTAAATTATGTGGCGAAATTACGAGTGTATAAGATTGTGTTTTTAAATCGACAAGGGAGAAAGGAAACGATAGGAATGGCCCTTACCTTGATGATGAGGTGACAGCTCCCAGTTCTTCTTTACGATCACTTTCCAATGATGATGACCCGATGGTCTTAATTATATTATATTTATATTATTGTTATTTGCGAGATTGGCGAAATGCTTGTACCAGCTTGGTCGAATTTTCAAGATCAACTGAATGTTTTTATTCAAAAAAAGGAAGTGCAAAAGTGTTCTTTTTTCAAGTGTTTTAAATCATCTTCTTTGCTTCTTGGGTAAGGGCCTTGATGTGAAAGGAAGGGAATCACAAGGAAGGAATATTTGGTAAGGAACATGGGTATAATGGATTAATGTCCTAAAGTTATTTCAACACTAAACATTCCGCCGGCCTTGAGAAAATGTGATAATTTTCTCAATAATTGTGCATCAACGACACGAAAGAAAAAGAAAGCAAAAAAGAAAACGACAACAAACCAAATTAAATGATAGAATTAATAAAGAAATTAAAATTATAAACTAAGCAAAACAGATATTTAATCGATAGGTAGTCGATACAGTTTTACCACGGGACGTTTAAAAACACCCTGGGGAGTACATACCGAAACGACACGGATAATTCCATCAGCGCCGGGAAATAGTTCAACGACTCGTCCGACAGGCCATCGCATGGGGGCTGATTGCGAATCATCAATCGGTCGTCAACTTTCAAATTAGGGTTTGTCGTAGCCCACTTGTTTCGTTGTTGAAGAGTGTGTAGATATTCTTTCCGCCAACGATTCCAAAAATAATGAGACATTTGTTTCAATAGTTGCCAACGCGATAAACGATTCATTGGTACATCCACAAAATCTTCTTCAAGAACAGAAACGAGGGGAGCCCCAATCAAAAAATGGGCAGGAGTTAACGGGTCCATTTCAGATGGATCCGGCGATAGCGCTCCGATGGGTCGCGAATTTAAAATTGCTTCGACGCGAGTCAGAACTGTGGTTAGTTCTTCAAAGGTGAGGATTTGATCTCCCACAACCCTTTTCAAATGGTGTTTGGTTGACTTAATTCCAGCCTCCGACAATCCGTTGAAATGAGGTGCGGAGGGAGGATTAAAGTGCCAGGTAATCGAACGAGTGACAGTTGCATCCACAAGTTTGTCGTTGTTTTCGGGTGCATTTATGAATTTAGGGTTATTTTTAAAACAAACAATGCATTTGCTCAGACGATGTCGAATAATAGGATGGCGAGCATTTTCCGAAATTTGTGCATAACGAATACGTCCACCGACTCTCAATATTCCATTTTCGTCGATAAATGGAGCGAGTTTTTGAAGTTGTGTCGAACAGACATGATGCGACTGTATACTGTCTATATCTTGTTGAAAATAAATAGTTTGAACAAGCTTAATGCAACATGTCAAAGATAAATTATTTTCTTTTAAAGAGAGTGGGGAAAATACGTTGAAAGTGCCAATTGATTTCGAACGTAATTTATTAATAAATTGACGACACCAAGATATAACACGTAATAATTTCGATAATGAAGAAAATTTCAGTAGAAACTCTTGGTCACAAGTTGACACATTCGTTACGAATGAGATCAAGTTTTTCGATTTGTATTCTGGTAGTTGTTCTGCGGGAATAGTTTGAGGTTTAACTAGTAACCATTCTTCCAAAGGTGATAATAGAAAGTTAGGTCCGTACCACCATAATGATGCGTCAGCGATTTCATTTGGAAAAACTCCTCGTGATCCCAAATCCGCGGGATTATCTTGCGAGGAAATATGATACCAATGTTCATACGGTATATTTTCAATTATAGCTTCAACACGATTTGCTATAAAAGTTTGCAAAAGAAACGAAGGTGTCTTCAACCATGCCAATACAATGGTCGAATCCGTGAAAGCGATGATTCTTTCTATTTGAAGTCTATCTTTGTATACTTCTTTACAATAAGTCAACAAATTTTCCAATAAAACTGCTCCAAGCAACTCCAATCGTGGGATAGATGTCACTTTGATGGGTGCAACCCTTGACTTAGCCAACAAAATATGGCTCGATATTTCTTTGTTGTTAATTACAACTAAATATACAATTCCACAATATCCTCTTTCAGAGGCATCTGAAAATCCAACAAGTATACAACGACTTTGTAGACATGTTGTAACATAGCGATCAATTCTTAGATTGGCGAGGGATGGAAGTTCTGTTATGTAAAATGTTAAAGGATGACTAGGCGATTCTCGCCATAAATTACGTTGGAAACGGCGAGAGTTCTTATCCATGAGTATTTGTCGATACATTTGACGTATGTCAGCGGTAAAAACGATTTTGTGTATTCGAAAATTACACATCAATTCGACGATGTCCTTTTGTAATTTGGGACCGACCAAAAGTATGTCGTTCAATGACATACCCGATGACGTTTTAGTACTTGCATCAAACACAACCCTTAAGCGAGTGGTAGAACTCGTCTCCTTTATTATTCCATGATGAGGTATGAAGTAATTACCAACAATTGGCGATTGAGATGGTATTTCCATCTTGTGTCCTAACGATAAGTATTCTCTCATGAACGAAATATATTGGGATTTGAAATCAGGATTTCGATCCAGTCTCCTTTCTAAATGCGTGAGACGTGACAATGCTGTGTCATATGATTTTCCCAACTTCTCCGGGGTTTTCTTAAATGGTAATGATACAACATATCTCCCATCTTTGTTACGGTAGGTATTTTCAACATATAATTGTTCACAACGAAGTTCATCAGGCGATTGAATTTTCTTCAAAAGAGGAACGTTTTCGATTTCCCAGAAACATTTAAGTTTTTCATCTATTGATTCCTCCATTGAAGTGAAAAATGAGTTAATAGAATGATTTAATGGTTTGACATTTCCCATCAAAACCCAACCTAATTTGGTTTCAACGGCTACAGGTTCATTTTGATTGCCAATTAATTTACCTGAGCACAATAGCGACGCAAAGATATCACTTCCGAATAGGATATCAATTTCTGAAGGTATGTAGAATGTAGGGTCTCCCAATTGGAGTCCTGCGATGTGTGACCACTCATGCTCGACGATACGAGATGACGGCATATTTGAACAAATGTTATTCAAAATAAGAAATCTGTCGTAATACCAGATTCCTTCGAGGCGACGGGACGAAATTGTGTTTTTATTAATCCGTTGGAATTAATTGTAGGAATGTTGCCAATACCTAGCACTGCAAGTGAGTGCTTCTTTTGACGAGGCAAACCTAAGCGTTTGACGCAATTCTCCGAAATGAAATTAGCCTGGCTGGCGCTATCGAGCAAAACTCTAGCCTTTTTGAAAACGCCATTTTTGTCCAATATTTCAACATAGGCTGTAGATAACAACACCGATGTGTTAGTTTTATTGTACACCGTTGTCAAAGCAATTGGTTCCGACGAATTTTCTTGAGGTTCTGGATTTTCCAACATTTTCTTTGGAAAATGCAACAGGGTATGATGTCTTGCTTGACAATGCTTGCAAGAAAAGCGAGATTGACAATTTTTCGCATTATGTCTCCCTTGGACCAAACAATTAAGGCATAGATTATGTTCTTTTACGAATGAGTATCTATCCTTTGCAGAAAGGTTTAAAAATTTGTCACATTTATGAAGAGCATGTGGCGATTTGCAAGCAAGACACTTGATTTCAATATTCGATACAAACGAATTAACATTACTATTATTGCTCGAACGACTTTTAAAATTATAGGCCTTCGATGGAACTTTATTAACATTTTCCTTTTGTGTCATATGTTCCGGAATAATACCTGACGCCATTTCCTTAGCTAAGCATTGTCCCTCCAAAAACTGCAATAGTAGATCGAATGAAGGAATTTTTTCCGACTTATGTTGTAACTCAAAATCAATACGCAATTCTTTTGGTAATTTGCGTAGAACAATATGTAATAATATGAAACTCCATTCACGTACCGGAAAATTTAAAACTTCCAAAGCGGCAATGTTTTCTTTCAGCATTGAAATAAATTGCCTCAAATTGTCATGAGCCTTTACGGGCTGGGACGACAAAATTACCTCCACGTGTATATCAGCCATTAGGCGTACATTATCATACCTCGTCTTTAGAATATGATAAGCAATAAAGTAATTTCCTTCCGAAATCGGCAAATGTTTCACGCATATTAATGCCTCACCAGTGAGACTAGTTAATAAATATTGCATTTTTTGAACGGAATTTAATGAATTATTTGAATGAATTAACGAGTCAAAAGTGTTAATAAAATTCATCCATTCTGTTGAAATTCCAGAAAAGACTATCAAATTCAACTTAGGTAACGAAACATTAGTCAAATTATAGTTCATTGTTTTATTGTCGATTGCAACTGTCGACTTTTCAGGAAACAGTTGGTTAAAATATGATTGTATTTCGTAATACATATTTTGTATCTCCGAATATTTCGATTGTAATACCGTTACATCAGCCTCATCCTTTTTTGTAGCTTCTAGAGATATATGAGCCTGAATAAAGTTTTCTCGTACAATTACGAGATCTGTGTAACGTATTTTGAAAGCATCTTTGTCAGATAAATTCATTGTTTGAATTGCTTTCAAAGCCGACGCACGAATACTCTCCATATCCAGCACTGACAATCTATATTTAATTGAATTGGATGCCATTTTTGAATATTTAAAACCAAAAATATTCAAACCAAACAAAAAAAACAATAACAAAACTGCGTAAAAAACTGTCACTCTTTACAGTTTACCTTGACAACGAAATCATAAACAAACTTCACTGCGTATCTATGGAAGCAGGGCTCTACGTTACCATCAGTTACCATTAACAGTGCTCTACGTTACCGACGATTGGTTTATTTATGGTTACCATTAACAGGGCTCTACATTACCGACGATTGGTTTATTTATGATTAACAGGGCTCTACGTTACCGACGCGACTTCAAACTGATGCCTACTTATCGAATGCTACCGGAATTGCAAACAAATCATGTCAATATGATTACCTAATTAATTATTAATCTTTATGCGTAATAATGAATTATTGTTGAAATAGCTTTACGACAGGAACGGAATTGAAAGGATGCGAGTTTAAAAACACAATCATTTGAATTGAAACGATATTCAATTTGGCGAATTTTTTGCTAAAAAACAACAATATGTAATTTAGCGGGAATGTGATTTATATCCGGCTCGAAGGACCAAAATGTTAAGTGTCCGATGACACCGTGTGGACTGTAAAACTAAATTATGTGGCGAAATTACGAGTGTATAAGATTGTGTTTTTAAATCGACAAGGGAGAAAGGAAACGATAGGAATGGCCCTTACCTTGATGATGAGGTGACAGCTCCCAGTTCTTCTTTACGATCACTTTCCAATGATGATGACCCGATGGTCTTAATTATATTATATTTATATTATTGTTATTTGCGAGATTGGCGAAATGCTTGTACCAGCTTGGTCGAATTTTCAAGATCAACTGAATGTTTTTATTCAAAAAAAGGAAGTGCAAAAGTGTTCTTTTTTCAAGTGTTTTAAATCATCTTCTTTGCTTCTTGGGTAAGGGCCTTGATGTGAAAGGAAGGGAATCACAAGGAAGGAATATTTGGTAAGGAACATGGGTATAATGGATTAATGTCCTAAAGTTATTTCAACACTAAACATTCCGCCGGCCTTGAGAAAATGTGATAATTTTCTCAATAATTGTGCATCAACGACACGAAAGAAAAAGAAAGCAAAAAAGAAAACGACAACAAACCAAATTAAATGATAGAATTAATAAAGAAATTAAAATTATAAACTAAGCAAAACAGATATTTAATCGATAGGTAGTCGATACAGTTTTACCACGGGACGTTTAAAAACACGATTTACGGTTTATTTATTTATTAAGTTGGAGTTTATAATTCGGTACTCGAACCTACGAATAGTGGCTTTATATTGGATAAGTTGGCCGAGTTTTCTAACCACTGCGAGTATTTTATTTTTATTTTTAATAATATTCGTTATTAGGGTAGATAAGCTAACGGGAGGATGGTGAGAAACCCCCTTAGAAATATTTCGTTCAAAATATTGTTGCAATTGTTTCCACGGATGGAATTGTAATGTATTTATTTATTGTTATCAATTTAAATTTGTAAAACTTCAATTTTATGAATCAATAATATTTGTATTTCATTTATTGAATATATAAAATTATAAAAGAAATAGGAATTGTAATGGATGGTAAATGGTACACGCGAAAATTCGAGAATTTCGATATAAAAAGCAATTTATTTATTACATATATATAAAAAACTTTTAATTTTATCGTATTATTATTATATTAGTATTGTAAGATAATGAGATGTGGGTATAATTGATACGGTCATCTCTTTATCATTGAAGGAGTCAAGCAAAAACTTCAATGAAAAAAGCGTTGTATCCAATTCTCGGTTTAGAAACATAAACCGCGTTAACGGTGAGTCAATCCACAGCAATGTGCTGGACTTGAGTGGGTGGTTCTGACCACAAATAAAATACTCTAATCTTTTACAGGTTTCGTTTTGTATAAAAACTACAGATGTATTTATTGCGCATCGAAGTAAAAACATGACAAAATAATACAAAGGGGATCTAGATAAGAAGATAAACAGAGGGATTAGTTGGATTTTTTTTCACAAATTATTTATGTATACAGCATTCTTGTCAACATCGCTGTAGGTATTATTTAAACCAAAAGGCTTATTCTTCAACTGATTATACTTGTAAATATATCCTAGTCTAGTGATTTAAGATCTTTATTGGTCCGTGTTTGCAACGAATGAAATGCTGCAAGTTTTATATACCGTAAATCCGTTGCTTCTAAACCAATGTTCTTTCTTCTTTATTGGTCTGTAATAATTACAATATAAAGGATGAATTCAACTTTAATGCCTGCTAATGAGCGAGAAATATAAAAATATGAACGGTTATGCATTTTCCTACAGTTAATAAATAATTTAATAAGGTTTTGAGCTGGTAAAGCTTGCTTGAAATTTTTGTAATGTTTTCGAATATATATATATACGTTCGTACATAACCACTTAAAATGTAGCAGAGTAACAAAATCCACAAAGACCGAAGCCTGTGCGTGGGTATTATAATATGTTGATTAGGGTGGTCCAAGCCTATATAGTAAAAAAAAAAAATTCAAATATAGGTGTCGCCACCCCCTTGATTTGTTACACCTACCATTCCTGTTATGTGTAAAAAATTTCAGCTCCCTATCTTATATACAAGGGAGTGCTCATCGAATTAGAAGTTTATGACAAAAAGTTTAGGAATTTAAGTAAAACACCTAATTTATGGTTCATTAATATTACAAGTATTTAAATCAAATAAGTATACAAAGTATTTAAATGTGAACAAAATTTGGTAACAAAGCAATAATTAACATAATATTAGTCGCAATCTTTCAAAACTATGTTTGTTAACTCCTTTCTGAGTGTTTCAGTAGAAAAGATTTTCCGTTCTGTTCAACGATGTGAAGTAAAAATTGCTTTTCTTCCTCATTCATTCTCAGTGAGTATCTTATTGTAATCTTCAAAGAGTTTAACACCTTTTTCCGCTTTATCATTAACAATTCGTAATTTTTTGACACAGCTTTTGTGTTTTGTCATTCCAAGTCTCAGGAGGTAATTGCAAGAAAGAGTCCATGATTTGATCAAGATTGTGTTGCAAAAGCTTCTAATGTAAATTCCAAGGCAAGCTTAGCAGAATCACCTCGTACTGAAAGATAAAACCGCCATCAGAATTTATTTTTTGAACTATGGCCTGTTTCTCAGCATCAGACAGCTTGTCAGAAAACAAGGCAAGTGTAACTAGTTCATCTGACAAATACCATAAGTGACGCTCTAAGACACTAACTGCTATACTGATTTCGGAATTCAATGGATTCGTAAAATTTTAAGCGTTTTCCAAAGTAGTAAGTCATTTACTGGTGCATCTGCTGCCAAAGGCGCTTCGATCCAAACTTTGGTGTAGATGAGCACACCAAAACTAAGAAATCGAACAATTTGTTTTTCTTCTCTCTTGGTTAGTTTAAATGCTTGTAAATTATTTCGAAAGAGAAAAATCTTCAAAGCATACAGCAATTTCGCCATCCAACGGCCATAAAGAATCGGACCTGGAGCGCTCCAATGTATCATCGCAGGTGGTTTGTTTAAAACAATCATGATGAGCTTCATTAGCTCTCCGTAATCATCACAAACTTGATTCTCTCCAGATAGAGCGGTTGTAAGACTCTGAAGAGAATTTTCAGTGAACTGTTCTGCGTCAAGACTATCGTAGTGCTCATTCGGTAATGTTTCACAAATATCGCTGAATCTTTTGAAACGTGGGATTTGAGGAGAGCTTGATGGCCCAAAATGCAGATTAAATATTTTTGAAAGCATTATTACGTGATGACGACAAGCAAGCCACAAAAGATCACGCCTTTTTTTCTTCTAAAAGAGTGCAAGCTCCCTTTTTGGCACCGGTGTTAGAAGCAGTAGTGTCAAAACTCATAGCCCGGACTTTATTTGTGACATTTCACTGTTGCATTGTGTCAAAACCAGCATCAGATATTTATTCCCCCGTTCCTGCAGTTATCAAATTCAAAGCGCTTGCATGGGCAATATCAAAAAGTTTGTCTAGTGCTATCCCGTGATTTTTGCAATGTCATTTGGCGTCTTATACCAAATAACGTTGATACTTTTGTAAACAAGTACTCTCTTTTTCTTTGTGCTTCAGAATTTCTTCCTCTATTTTTATTCAATAGCAGCCAGTTCTTGTGAAATTTAATCAGTTTTACAATGCAGGGATTTTGTTGTCTGGTCGGAATACTAGATTTACTCCATACTTCTATAATTTATTGAGTAAGTACATGCGCGCAATCTATCACATTTTTGGATTCATTTAACTTGTGGTAATAACGGAGTAAAACTGGAAAAAGAATATGAAGTTGGTTAAGCCTCATCAATGGCTCAATATCTAGAACCCAAAGTAGAAAAATTTCGTCATTTTTTCAAGTAGATGAACACATTTTAGTACACTGATTCACTCCACAGTCTACTAAATAAGTATCAAAACTGTTTAAATTTGTCTATAAAACTTTTCAGTAGTTTATTTTAATATTTATTTAATAGTTTAACACAACAAACTGTCCTGTAACAAAACGTAAAAATTTAGCATTTTACACAAAAAATTCAAAAACAACACTCGATTGAGCACCCCTTTCTACTTGAGCAATGTCGCTGAAATTTTACTATGTTATTACTATAAATACATGTAACAAATTCGCGGGGTGGCCAAATGAAAAATACAAAAAAAAAATTTTTGGACCACCTTAATGTTGATATTAAACAGTGGTGGTTAAAATGGTGACATGAATTATGATAACAAATTATATTACTATAGTTACAATTAACAATATCTGCTTGCAAATGTCAAAACTAAAAAAATTAAAAGACAAGATACTCAAGTCATTAAAAAACTTTAATGGTCGTGGGTCTGTCACTGAAAAGGCTAATCGTGAACCCAAAAATTCTGGCACATCTTGGGCATTAGAAGAGAATCATTAGTCTTCCATTCCACTTCTAGCGTCCTTCTTCATTTTTGCAACTTTTTAACACTACAACAAACTAATTATCAAACTCTAAAGAAATAAATTCAATTAAGGTAACGCGCGAAAAAAGTTGTATAGAAAAGAAAATTAAAACCAGTACATGATATAATTTAAGTAACATTTGAAATAAGAAACTAAAAATACTTTGAATAAAATTAGAAGACAAAAAATTGTTATTGAGATCAAAGGGACACTTAAGTCTACCGCAAAGAGCCTGTTCGAAATAACCTTGAATACTTCGCTGAGCGATTCGATTGAGTGTCTCAAAGGTTCAAAGGTGCTATTCGTTAGCTTTGCAAATCAAACATCTGTTTCTTATACGAATCGTGTTTCTATTTCTTCTCTCAATAAACAGATTTCATGTTTCTATGTGTCGTGATTCGATTGTCTTATCACGGATTCGATATAAAAATTATTTAACGGTGACGGAATAATCGAAAGTAAACTCGGAAGGTTAACTGTGTTAAATTGATGACGAAGGAAACAAATAAATAAATATTTATTTGGAAATTTAACTGTTGAAAAAAAAAATAAGTTTTCAAGATCATGAATCAAAATGTACGTGAAAGGTCGATCCGGATTTGATATTCCTCAGGTATTTTATTGCGATAATTCTCGACCTTCTAACAAGTACATAAAAAGTGTAAAAAAAACCCGATTCATAGTAACTTCAGACTACTCATTTTCCTCAGGATAAAACCCTTCATTTAATAATATGATACCGGCTTACGTTGACTACTTGCACAAATAAATATCAAGTTAAGTATCACGTGACACACAAAAAACAGCCTTAAAACCCCGACATATTGTTTAAGTACCACCTACTTTAAGTGGTATCGTTTTCAATAACCTGCCGTGGGAAACTTTTTATACTGCAAACATTGATACAGAAAATGCATGAGAGGCTCTCCACGCAATATAACTGACCTCACTATCGAATAAACTGGACTACAACATTATTTTATTTTTTTATGCCAAATTCACTTTGTAGGTACCACTGCCTGGACACAGATATTCATCAGGGCAATACCGATCAAACTTTATCCTTAAAAGTATATTCTAATCAATTACCCATTAACTAAGATTAAAAATAAATATTCTTTGATTTACAAATATTTGCACTTTGTTCTTCGACGTCTGAGCACGCACAATTTTAACGTTTTACTCTACACAGAGGCCCTGAAGAAAATTCCCTCGGGGCCTGGGCTTACGTCAGCTGAGTGAACTGAAGGAGTGAACATTTTGTATATAGGATGGAGAAAATACAGAAGTCGCCAAATCATTCCACCTCCAAGACATGACAGAACTAATTACAGAAAATTCAAAAGCCAAGAGCGATTGATTGGTTAAAAAAAAATTGCGTACAAATTTCACCGAGTTTCATCGAATTATTCGTATAGCATAATAATCGTGACGAGATACTTGGTTTTTTGTCCTGATATCGCTTACAAGGTCGGGAAGGACAGATGTGCGCTTGACTGATGGAAAGACGATAGCAGTAAGTAACGCTTAGCCGCAGACTGGTCTGATGTCCAAGTATCAGATTTATCTCTTTAACCAATATTAATAATTATAAAATGGTCTTCTTATAACCGTTTTTTGCAAGGCAGTAAACTAAATATACTAACATAAATGTATATTAAAAAAAAATCATTCTTGTAATCCGATGGTTTGCCGAATTGAGTTTGCTGTTTACTACGTGGTTCACATCGCAAAAAAAATTCAATAAGGAGCAAAAAGCGCCTAATGAATCGATAATTTTGGCCATTAATAACTGCCTTTTTTGTTTTTGTCTTTTTTGTTTTTGTCTCTTTGTTCTTGTCGTTTCAAAGTTACTAAATTATAAATAATAGAATATATGTTTGTCAATGTCTAGCGTCAATGTAGGTACTTACATTTCATTAAGTTTCCAAAAGATTCCAACACGTGTTGCTCGATGTAAAAAAAAAGTAATTTCCTCCCAACAAGCTATTTAACAAGACTAACACTTAGAAAAAAACAGCATTAATACACGGAGAAAAATGTTATTCTAAAATACGATCATTTTATTCGTAAAAACGGTAGTTAAGTTCTTACGCACAAATTAACAGGGTTTACAATGTTTATTGGCGGGAAAATGTAAGAATAATTTGTTGGTATACGTACGAAATTACGTATACCAATCAATTATTCTTACATGTTCCCGCCAATAAACATTGTAAACCCTGTTAATTTGTTCGCAAGAACTTCAGTCCCGTTTTTAACCGTTTTTACGAATAAAATGATCGTATTTAAAATAACATTTTTCTCCGTGTAATCACAACTCGCAAGAAATATTTGACGTGTTGTTTTTTTGTTTTGTTTATTTAGATGTAGGTATGCAATTTTTTTCATACGTCTAGTAAGAAAATAGTTGAAATGCGTATATATACTCAGCTTACGTATGTATCTAATACCAATAAAAGTACCTACGCATACTTTTTGCCTAGTTCACTTTAAAAATGTTTTATTTTTCTAATATGATATTGTCATTTGTAGGAACTTATTTATCCCTTTAAAAACGTTTGAGTGCACCCAACCTTAGCAAAGCCAGCAGAAACAGTGTTTTTGCATCACAGCAATAAATAACCGCAGTAGGCGCACAGTTTGTTACGTTAGTCGACTCCAGCCTCAACCACCGCATCAATTCGGAAAATGAGCGAACGGTAAAAATGATTTCCTTGTTTTCTGCGTCGGTTTTGTAAATGAAACTCTGCGGTTATGGAAAATAACAGAGAGTTAGGGTACCGAGGGCGACGATGGTATTGAAGAAATGAAAAACTTAGAAAACTAAGACATAAGCATCCAGAAAGACAAAAAAAGGGTAACTTTAGATATAGGTACTGGCGTACAGAGCTCCGGGCCAAAAATGCCGCTATTTCTTTCATCGTGAGTTTAAAAAATGGTTTTCAGAAAAATAGAAGTAATAGAAAAGGAGTTAATTACATGATACATACGACATATACGAAGTAGGCAGGTGATTTAAAAAACTAATATTGTGAACAATTATACAGAGAAAAACAAAGATGTCTTCAGGGGGCTATGTTCCCAAACAAATTGACATCTTTATTTATTAAATAAAGGTGGCACAGTCCTTTTAAAGTGTTTGACTCCAAGTAATTAGAGTATAAAGATACTTTATACCACTGTCCAGTCACAGTGTGAGAATGGCTTCTCAATATTAAGGAATATAGGCCAGGCGAGAAAAATGGGGAATAAAAAATGGAGGATTTCTATTATTCAGAACGGCTAAATGAACATAGCTAAAGCTAGCCAAGACGTCATCTGGCTGAAAATAACTTTTACTCTGTATCGCTTAACTATTGCGAATGCCAAAATAATATCACAAGATTAATGGTAGGTTCAGACTGGACGACGTACGTACGCATCGCTACTCAAACAATGCTTAGCAACCCATACATTTTCTATGAAAATGGCCAGACATCGCACGTCGCGATGCGTGTGGCCAATGTGATTCTAAAACATAAATTTTCATTGAAAATCTATGGTTGCTAAGCAGTCCAGATATTGTTAGGCATAGCGATGGGCACGTACGTCGACCCAGTCTGAATCTACCATAAGGAATGCTATATTCTATAATAAATAAGGATACCTTATCTCAGAATGAAGTCAATAATTTAAAAAATTATTAAATAATACAGGTATTCCAGATTATTGCGATTTGTCCAAGGAAAATAATGGTATCCATTCACCTTACAAAATCCGCGGAAAATAATATGATGTTTTTGTTGCGATAAAAAGTTAACATGAACGCGTAATTCACCGGATTAAATTACCCTGCGTATTAAACGTAATACTCAAAACCGCTCGAAATATTATGCGTTTAATTTTAAGAAACTACAAGGAAATATAAGCATTACAAAAAAATATTATCGACTGAATTTACTTATCCTTAATTACGTTTGAATATAAGTATTTGATAGTGCGATGCAAGAATGGAAACAATGAACCAATGTCGCCACTGAACTAACATTTTGACTATTAGATCGAGTACGCTATCCCCCTTACAACTTCCACCACCTGACATTGTATTCATCAGTCCATTTGATTTTGAATTTGAAATGTCAGCGAAAAATGGACAGACTTTTGGATCTCAAAACACGCCCACACGAATTTCTAATGTTCTTCTTTATTCCATGAATATTTAGAAAAAAAAATTAAGATGACTTCGCAATGTCTACTAGGCTATCCACAACTTATATAATTTATTATTTAAAAAAAATACACTTATGAAATAGTTTCTGTAACACTTAAGTTCAAACTAAAGACAATGTCAACTTCTAACTTATGTCGTTTTTTTCCCTAGAAATCTGCAAAATAACTCCAACAATAATTATTCATCAGTCAAAACCGTTTACCTACTTTGCTCTCATTTAAACACATTTGTGTTTATTGGTTCCTGTTATATTCTGATGGCCCTGATGATATACAACCTCCATAGAAGAGGGCATCAGAAGATGAATAATTGTTAACATATTAAGCAGAATCTACTTTGCCCAAATTTTCACAATTTTAGTAGTAAAAAAATTAATTGCTAAAATATTTATCAATTCCCCAATTAAATGCACGTAAGTATCTGAGTATCAGCCTACCAGTATCACAGCGATATGGTAACACCGGGACGCGAACAGCGAACCTACATGGTACCTATTCATTCTCGTTTTACGGGTTAGGTTCTGAGGGTATGGCGCTCGAATAGATTAACGTTCTAATATTTATGTGCTTGATTCCATGCAAGAATGTAAATGGGACGAGAAAAAAATATTATTTATTGACTTATGAAATATATCTAGGTGCCAGGGACGTGCCATGATTTTTTATCGACTTACTGAATTTTTTTCTTGATATTTTAACACAACATAAAAATAACATTTTTATAAATTTTTTATTAAGATAAAATATTTTAAAAGTCACACAAAGTCAATAATAAAAACGTTTTATGAGAACTTCAAAGCTATCTTTCACAAATAATATTGATCTGTATCCCAAACCACGAGATATGTGATATTTTAATAATGTTACATATTCTGGAGTAAATAGCGTAAGTTGGCAAAGGCTTTGAGATTAAAGCACGATCCTACCGATGTCCTATCACCGAGCTTATCGACCACCTCCTAAAACATCAGAAAAAATTGAAGTTCAAATGAAATCCGATTTACGTAATATAGTGTGGGTAGTCATAAGTAGATGCTATAAACCGTCTGTTAACTATTTCTAGGTAGGTACCTACTTGACGTTTAGTTTTAAAGGGACCGTGTAAAAAATGGAAAATCTTTCGAAACCACTAACTATGATATTCTATACTTCAAGGCCCATAAACTTCGAGAAAGTGAAAACCACAAAAAAGATTTTTTAAAAACCCCACGTCATTTGTGGTATTAGGTAGGTAAAGAAATACACCACAAAGAAAACAACTCCAACCAAATGAACCAACGACAGAAAAGATATGGTCCAGCGGATTCCTACACACTTCGTAAAAAATCAAGTATATATTAGAAAACTGACAACAGAAAATGAGTTGTCACATCGTTGCTAAATTTTACTAGAAGTACTTTATTGAACGGTGAATTTTAATTAATCTGAATAAAAACATACATGTGACCCAAATAAAACCCGAATAGGACCATTTTCCAGCCGTGAGGCGCTCGGGAAATTAATGGTGCGCGTCGCGTAATTTGACATTAGACGATACCCGAGACACCTCCGGGCGGTAAAGCAAAAAACCCAAGGAGCTACAAGAAATGTAAAAATGGCAGAAAATTGTTTTCGACGTACGTACGATTTTCGACGTACGTACGAATATATCGAAATTGGAAATTTGAAATGCTGTAAAGGACAATAAATACAAAAATGAATTAAATATGTATTTTTTCTCCGTTTTTTGGCCGCAAACAAAAAAAAAATCTCCGTAAGGAGCCCAAAGTATTTGCAATAAAAATAAATTACAATCAAATTTAAGAGTTTTCATGTTTATTTAACCCATAAAAAATTGAGTGATCATTAAATATCATTATTTAAATACATACATAACTAGTAAAATTATAAAAAAAAATAGTAGAAATAATATCTATATTTGTAATAAATATATCTACATATGTTTTCATAGACTGTTATCTTATATTGCGTCTTTGGAATACGACACTAGCAAAATACGTTAAAAATTATATGCACGTGTTTGTATTTAAACTACAATGTAATAGGAAACCAAACATAGCCAAGGTATGAATATACTATGAGTATACTAATATAAAGCTACCGCATGAAATATCACAGTATATTCATGTGACATTTGCATTACAAAATTAAAAATAGATATCGATAATGATTTAAATTTGATATTACTTAATTACTTAAAAGTAATTAATTAACTACGAGAAAAAGAAATTAACCTATGCACTTTCTCAATTTCCTTACTTATTGGCGAGGTTAACCGTCCATTATTAAATTTAACTAGAAGCATTGTTCTGTCAGAACACACTTAAACCAAACAATTTAGAAAGCACCTTGAAAATTTACAAAAACGAAAAAAAACAATTAACGCACAATATTTAGAATACAGATTTGATTTATAGTTCAAGGTGTTAATTAAGTGGTCAAGTAAAGTGGTTATATATAATAGCCCGGTAGGCATAACATTCAGTTGGCAGATTCATGTAATTCCCAAATAAGCGTCAAAATTTTAACGTTCAACGCTTGGGGAAAGATAAATCCATCAACGTAAAATTAATCAATTTATTATTTAAGTAAACATTAACTTACTTATTTGTTAGGGAATATGGAAACAGATTTCATACTTTGGTTGAAGGAAATACTTTCAACTGTCAATGGTTTGCAATGTAACAAATTAAAATACAGTATAGTATATTGTAACTTACCGACAGGAACTCTTAACGCCATATATGGTATTAGGTATGTGTGTTGGTTCTTACCTGAAAACAAAAGAAAATAAAAGTTAATAATTTGAAAATATTCATATTGCAGGATATTCAAAAACGTGATGTAATATATATATATATAGTAAATTCATAGCAATATAAACCAAATATGTATTTTTATAAACATTTATAAACAACGATCTTGCCCGAGTTTTGGGAAAAACCACACTGTTGCTGAAAGGTTTAATACAAAATATGACGTATGTATTAAATAACATGCCTCAAAACAAACGTGGATTCAATGGAATGACCGACCATAACGCGAAATGGTTTCCACGAATGTTCACTTTCACCACAACAAAGACCAACAGGAAGAAAAAGGGTGGATTACTAGATAGATCTACCTAGAAGACATCGATTTAAAACCTATCTTACTATAATTATACTTCTGTTTATCTGCATCGCAGTTATTTCTGGCAATAAACAAGAGCCTTGTTAAAAGTGAAATAATAAGATATAACCGATGAATTATGTGGTGAAGATGGGGAAAGGGCTGGACCGGGGGGCATTATCTCATTTAAACAAATGCCCTCCGCCGCTAACTAAGTCCTCAGCCTTGTAAAGCCAACCTACAATTATATTATGGTTGTAGGATTTCTTGGATAATTTGCCATCTAACGCGGATCTGTGGATAAGCGTTCGATCACTTAATCACGGCCAATAATCACTGCCTTGATCGGATTTCTATATTTCAGCGTAATCCGATGCCGCGAAAGCGATAGTTAAACAGCAGTTTACACTGTAACGCTGGAAATTGGTGATTAGGTATTTACCCATTTATGTAGATAGTAGTAAATCGAGGAAATACATATTAAATGCATAGCTTTCTAAAAAAATGTTGGTACTTAGCAGGTAAATGGTTTTTAAAAATATGTTTATGTTTCGTGGTATGGCAGTGAGGCATGGAACTGGCAGAGGAAGGATGAAAGTCGACTGAATGCTGTTGAAATGAGATCCCTGAGGCGTATGTGTGGTAAAACCATGTATGATCGTGTGAGAAATGTGGAGATTCGAAAAGAATGCAAGGCTGATGTAAGCGTAATGAGTAAAATTAAGAAAGGAACCCTCAGATGGTTTGGGCATTTAGAGCGAATGAACAAAGAAAGGAGCGTAAGGAGAATATATGATGCAAGTGTGAATGGTATAAGAAGTAGGGGACGTCCGAGAAAGACATGGCACGATCAAGTGAATCAGATACTTGAGTCGGGCAATGTCAAGAGTCAGAAAAATATAAGAATATGTATGAGACGATGTATGAATGTGAATGAGGCAAAGAGTGTGTGCCAAGACCGTGGTGTTTGGCGGTCCGTCCTCTCTGCCTACCCCTGCGGGGAAACGGCGTGATGGTTAGTTAGTTAGTTAGTTAGGTTCGTGGTAAATATTAATTTATTTATTTACGCCTATTACGGCTTTTTCATACATATAACATTTTTTACAAAATTATACAAATAAATAGTGCAGGAAACGACACTTGCACAAAAATAAATATGAAGTAAAAATATTATTGAATTTCATCCACAGAGTACGTAGGTACCTACAAAATATAAAAATAAAATTTAAAAAATCCAAAATATTTTTTTTGCTTTCAGCCGACAAAATGCTTATAATGTGTTATTAGTCAATTTAAATAGTTTTATCAAATTATTCCCCTACTTGGTGAAAAAAACTTCAATAAGGTATGCATGTATATTAAAATTGATGTACTAAATATATCAACAACATCGGAGTATTTATTTCCAACTGTTGAATCCATCGCAAAGGAGTGTAATATTGAGACGTTGAGGTAGAATTGCTACAATAATATGTAGGTACAGTAGACGAAGAAACATGTTTACCATTATCAAATCCTTTTATATCCATATAATAATTAGGAATTTGATTTAAATTGCTCATTAGCAGGTTTTTAAAAGGCGTATAAAAGTGTTTGCGAATCTGACAGTTGCCATAACCAATACAATGATGCGCAATTTGGATACGGATGAAATAAGCTGTGTGAGGATAGGGAGAGAGGCCTTAAAGCGATAAAATCAGTTTATTACTACGCATTATTGTACCTACCTAATATAAAAATACGTTCGTACGTAAGCACAATATCTTTATAAGACATCTACCAATAGGTACGGTCAAACATAACAAAAAGTCGAACGCCGTATTGATTGTGTATCTGAGTAATATTTAGTTAGGTGATCCGTGGAATTACAGTATTTGAAATGCGTACCATTCCCGGTATACCTTTATTGCTGGCTTCCCGTTATTAATTCCGCCGCCGTCAGCCATCGACCGCCCACACCCACAACCCGGGGATAGGGAATCGGGGACGGGGATCGATTCCCCGCAGGAATTACAACCTCCGTTGCATTCCTAATCCAAACATCCCACAGGCTAAAGATGATCCTGCCGGGTAATTGAAGGAGCACAAATACCCCGGGGTCGGTGACCACCTACTGCGGTTAGGGGGCCACCGCTTGAGACAACTAGTAACATCCTCGCCAGTTTAACACCCAGTTAAATTATTGGCAATAAGAACAGGCATGAGAATGGCAACCTGCTCAAGGAACACTAGCACAGGTGTCCCAAAATGAGGACACGTAAGTGTTTCGCAATATTATGGACTCGGCATGGTTTAACTCGTTTCACTTGATAGCCCCAATCAGGCAATTTCAGCACAGATTTGTGCCTTAAATTAATGAAGATATGGCCCAATTGCATGACGCGTGCAGTTAAATTGTACCGGTGATGCTGACTGATAATTCGAATAAGTACCGTTGTGTGATGAGTAAACACTAAACGTTAATCACCACAATAAAAAAAGTAACCATATTAAGATCTAAAGTAGGTACTCAATATACCTATATATAATTTCATGATCAATGCATTATCTTTGATCATAGCATTGAAAATTCAACAAATATCGATAAATTCTAATATAAAGGCATAATCGAGACCATTGCCACGTATTACCTACCTATCAAACCAATAATGATGGATAGGTAGGAATGAAGGTGTACCTTAACTGATTTTCTAGTCCAAACTCAATTTCTCTTCACATTCGAAGCGTGACGAGAGAAGTTGTCAATCACAACATATTACGCACCGATGGTGATGGAAAGATCCAAGACAAGCTATAATCTAGAAATATGGGTAAGTAAGGAAAATTGAAATATAATTGGAATCGATGTAGCACAGTTATGCAAAAACGATTGCGACTTCCTGATACAAAATATACAGTAGATAAGCGTTAACCTACAAATACTAAAGTAATGATATATTAGAATGTAACCATTGAAAACACTACACGTAGAAACATTAACGAACACTTTAAATTTATATGTAACCTTAGAAATAGTAATCAGGTTCATGATGCAAGAATATAAGAACCATTGCCATGAAAGATATGCGATACGATTATAACAGATGTATCACCCCAGCCAGGAGCACTCCTGTCCCGGTGAAACCATTATCATAGGGCACTGTGTTGTTGGAGCTTGGAAAACGTGCTCTGGGGATGGGTGAGAGGTTGGAGCTTAATCAGCCGGGCACTGACAAACTTGAGCCAATACATGAATGGAGGATTTGCAGGGATAATGGGATAGATTAAGCATTGCTCTTGTTTCTTTTTTTTCTTTCGTTCCTCTTATATTTTATTCTCAGTCACTGATCCGGAGTCCGAATCGTTCATAGTGAATATTTGTTGTTTTGATTTTTAGAGCTTATTTTTATCTTTAGTTATTTCCTTCCATTCCTCCAGCGTTCCCATAATCACAGTATCTAAGGTCATGTTAGTTAGTTATTTCATTTAAAGATAATTCGGCCTATTTTGCATTTTCCGTCGTAATTTGTGTGTATCATATCATGTAAGTTTGTGTATCTTACTTATTTCAAAAATATCAATCGCAAAATAAATATAACATTTGTATTTAATCAAACTATGCCACAAGGAAATGATTGATATGCGTGACGAGATGACTTGCAAAAAAAATTTTTTTCTTCTCGAAATGACCTTAAAGAAAAATGAAACCTGATATCATGCTCATACAAAAGACACACGACTACCAAACACCTGTCACAAATAATGCGTAGCTTAAAAAATCATTAATATATCAAACAATAATAATTTTAGTAAGAAAGATTTACCTTCGATTTAAAACTGTTCATAGTAGCGAATAGTAGAGTAATAAAATCAATTAGGTTTTATTGCATCCATTCGAGATTATGTGCTCTGGGCGGTAATAATTATTTAAAGAAGAATAACTCAAAAGGAATGTAATAAAATAAAGATTCCAAACAACGCAATGATATATAGATAGGTCAGCAGTAATATCTTAAGCCATATCTTAATTAAACATAGATGTAGAGTGGATTTAATATTAATGATCCTTGAAATAATAAACAATTTATTGGCGTAGATAATTATACACAACAATCAAGGGTGCATTTTACAGACGTACAAAAACATGAAATAAGAATAAAGTAATGTGAAAAACGAGTTAAAATAATTGTATTTCAAAAAAATTATAATTTGATTATCGGCGATTTATAGAAAGAGAAAACATTATTTAACCAATCGTTAAAATAATATGCTCTCTCGCATATTATTTTCGCATAGATTTACAGAACATTAGGAGATAAGGACAGGATTGCCATAGTGCCAAATCAGGTCCTGCTTGGACCAGTTGAAATCACAGTTAGGCACGCAATCTCATATTTTTGCCAACGAAGTGAACGAATGTATTTTAACGCCATGTGTACACGCAAAGGGCATGTCGATTAATTTTCTACGGGATCAGGGCTCGTGTTTGCGGCAAGGTCGCAGTTCTCAGAAGACCCACACGTTGATATCCATGGGAAAAAATCAGATGGCCTCAGTAGCATAATGGAGTAGCGTAAAAGTAAATCATCGGCTGTGCGAGTGAGAAGAAAAATCCCATAGAAAAAATAGTGAAAATATACTGTTGACTTGAAATATACTGAAGAGCCAGAAGCACATTGCTTCTGTTAAGAAATATTTTGTTAAATGAAAATGCGCACATCATCTTTGTGTTAAACTGATATGTGTAAAAGTCACGATTTCTGGAAAATTATTTAAGTAAATATGATATTATCATTCGATGATAATATGCGATACACTTCAAATATTTTTTGTAAGTTAAGTACAAAAGTCGTTACTCATAAGAGCAACCTCGTACCATCCCCACTGTTTAAGTAAATATAAATAATATATCCTTCTAAGAATATATTCCAAGAAGCCTGGTTAAATAATGTAAACACACGCAAACAAATGAACTAATGTGTATACCTACGCACCTTTCTGCTAATCGACTTTTATATTTATTTATTTTTATTATAAAACATTGATTAAAAGAATTTTAATAATAACAAAAAAGTATTTACGCAAAGCTGCCACAAGGCAGATTAATAAACATAATAGAAAACTACGAAAATTATAAAAAATTATAAAATTAGAAATTTGTAGTACCACCATCAAAATTTTTACTCATTCTCGGTATATTATGTTTTGCATATCATTCTATTCAATTATGCTTATATATATATATTTATTTTTTTAATTCTATATATTGTTATCCTGCAAAATTACCACGTCTGTTCTTGTGAATATAATATCTACTTGCTGTGTAAAATGTAATTTTAGGTTAGAAATCCAAATTAGAAATTGATAATCAATAAATAATTAATACTTTTCTAATAGTTGTTAATAAAATATTTTAATAGATTTTTTCTCTAAATCATTTTGTTGGTAAGTTTAGTTAATTTGTATTCTCTTCTGATTGCTCTCTCCTGTCGGAATTTGTCTACTATTGAGGTGCAAACACACTTGGAGGAGCCCAATTTTATACATTTTTGATCCTCCGAGTCGACCCCTTGGAATAACAAGGTTCCATCTGCCTTCGTAACGTCGTGCGATAATGGGATTTATAGTAAGCTACTTTAGAGTTCATTATCGCATGACGTTAGCGCAACAACTGGTACCTTGTTATTCCATAGGATCGGAGTGTCAATGTCACCGATATCAGGTTGGTAAATTTTATATCTCGAATTCAAATAAATCAATTAGCTGAGTACATTTTAAAATGGTCTGAGTCAATGACAACGGAATCCGTAGAGAACAAAAAAGATTTGACAACTTTTAAAGCACTTTTCGACCGGTCAGTGGTTCAGTGGGCATCGCGTTTGGGTCCCACCCAGGCGTTCCGTGTTCGATTCCTCGGCTGGCTAAGTCCTCCACCACAACACAAGCAACATCTTCCGCTTAGTGTGGTGGTAGTAGGAGATTTTCAAATGTTGTTGGGTTATTCGTAACCCGGGAATGTTTGTCTTTCTTTAATTTTGAAAAAAAAAAATAAAAAAAAACTTCCCGGTAAGATGCCGGGGAAAACGTATAAGGCGTTAGTCCATATAAAACAATACATTTTTACACATGAAATTAAAAATAACGCACACTTTCATATATTTTAACGAATGTTCCAAGAATTCAGATAATATTCAAATTAATTATGAGAGAGGTGTCGGAACATGAAAACGACCTCAACTTCCATTGTGCAATACCAGAGATCACGTTGATGTCAGCATTTGGAATTTATTAATTATTTCATAGAAAACTGCCACCGCAGTTTTATAAGGAAACTGCAATGCGATAAATATATAGAAAAAATTCCGCGGAGAAATTTATTATTATTTGACGACTACAAAATGAAGCACTCATCTGCAGCGAGCATCTGCAGGTTTAAGAATACATTTTTTATTCAATTAATGTCTTATTTATCAAGTACAATCAAAGTATAAACGATTTTAAACCAGTAAGTGAAATTTGTTTTAGAAGTGATAACTTTACTAGTTTTAAAGGGACTGTCGTGAAACAATGTGTAACCTGATTTATATAAAATTATTTCTTAAACAATTGTGTAAAACGTATAAAATACAAGCTAACGAAGCTAGTAACGAGCAGATATAATATTTTAATTTATTTTTTATTTTATTTGATTAATCATTTTACTCTGTTCTGGCCCAGGGTCATCTTTCCATTCACAATAGATGAAATACCGCTGAATGACGTAACAACTACCGCAAAATTTAGCCCAGAAGTTTATGAATGAATATTATTTATCAAAATAAAAACTCAATGACGAAATATTTGAATTATCGATTGACATACAAATAGCCAACGTCCGTATACGTGTGTTTAATTATGAATTCAAAACATTTAAAGGATATATTTTTAAACAGATTCAAAAAGTTTTGCACACCACATTGTAATAGAAGAAGCTCAGACACAAACAAAACAAAACGAGTCCGAGAAAATCACTGCAATGTAAAACATGTTACTATTGTGAGAAAATCAGTTCGGCCGAGAAGGCCTACTACTTACTATCTGCAGGTTATAGTGTTAACCTCGGGCGGTGAGTGACAGGTGTCACCTAAATAACTCGCGGCCATGGCGCCAAAGCGGAATATGGTCACATGAATGACAATACGAAGGATGTTGCGGCTTGACGGAGCGTGTTGGTGGGTGTGCCCAGTGCCCACTGCCCGGACTCTCTTGGAGCTTGTACCACACGACAACCAACAAACAGCACAAAAAAAAATTCTGTATCGAGTATAATGTGGAGGTTTCGATCGAGAATTTCAAGGTCGAGAATTGTCAATCACAACCCTAGTCATATGCATGGCGTTCGACTGTTTTAAATTATAAAGTGATTAATTATTATTCATAGAATTAGTATACATACAGAAATTGAATTTAAACAGTAGTTAGGTATATTACTTATGCAGGGAGAAAGAATTCTTTTGAATCTCTCACCATCTCTGTAGAAAAACATATTATCTATGTCAGAAGAAACTCTTTTAGCAACAATATAGCCCTCAGTATCGGAAGAACTTTGGTAGTGTAGCCCAGTAGGCAGGAAGATGAATCGATACCTATATTCTGATCTATTCTAAAGTCATCAGGAACGTCGAGGAGCATGCTTTCCAACATGGTTGAGTTCTCAAAACAAATCCGCAGCACTCTGAAGCAGGGTCCAAGTTTGCCTGTGTCTCAAAATCCCATCTGAGCTACATGGAGTTAAATCCAAGCATTTCCATTCGGAACTTTAGAGCCACATTATATTTGAACCAAATATTAATGTTGTACCAGTTGGTATTGAAAATATAAAACACTGTTTAATATTCACTAGAACCTGGAGCCTACATATCATTAGCTCACCAGGTCGTAAAAATCTTTTTTTAGGAAATCAAGGTTGACTTTTAGATAGTAATATTGTCTTCGATGTAAGATGTGTGTTCAAGATTAGATCGACATTTTTTTTACAAACAAAAGTTATGTGTTTAGCAAACAAGAGACTAAGATAAGAAACTTACATAATGAAGAAAAAACGAGATAAAAAATTACGTATTCGAGAAGTGCGGTAAAGCAATGCGGATGCCTACGCGTTATGTTAAATAAATATCACGGAGAAAAATGTTATTCTAAAATACGATCATTATATTCGTAAAATGGTTAAAAACGGGACTGAAGTTCTTACGAACAAATTAACATGGTTTCAATGTTTATTGGCGGGAAAATGCAAGAATAATTTGTTGGTATACGTACGAAATTTGTTCTAATAATTTATTCTTACATTTTCCCGCCAATAAACATTGAAACCCTGTTAATTTGTTCGTAAGAACTTCAGTCCCGTTTTTAACCTTTTTACGAATAAAATTATCGTATTTTAGAATAACATTTTTCTCCGTATATTATCTAAGATAATTGTATGAACGATAACTGCTAATACCTAGGTTAAAGTTTTCACTATTTTCACTTTGATGTTCTGGTAACTATGTTGCTTTGTCTTGAAAGCCAGTTTAATGAATAATTATACTAAATCAGAGAAAAACTAGATAGAATAAGTGGGTTAACATTGAGATGATTTGTTCGCAAAAGCGTTTATTAGAGCTAATTCCATTATGAGTTTTTGGTGCGTAAGCATTAATACTAGCACGGGTGAAGACTAACAATACCAAAGCAGTAACGCAATATCAAGGATAAAATGTATTTAATTTAAGTCGTTTTCCCATTCGTAATACGGCAGCCGAGTTCTGAATTGAAACAGTGTGGTCGCTTAGTGTGTCATTCTGCGAAGTCAATATTCAGATTAGTTGAACCGCAGGAATGGAACAATCATTGTCCAGGTATTTATATTGACAATACACTGGGCGACGGCGTCATGTCGTGACAGCACTTTTAATGTGCAACAAGTGCTTTCCTGCTAAATTAAAAAGTAAAAGTGTTACGCTTATCCAACCAGATTATCGAAAGAAAATCATTGAACAAATGCTATATTGGAAAACAGTGGAAAACACGTCTATTCAGAGAATCTTATTGACATTAGTTCATTATTTATTCAACAAGTAGATTCACCTAGAGATTCTTACACGGAGAGAAATGTTATTCTAAAATTCGATCATTTTATTCGTAAAATCGGTTAAAAACAGGACTGAAGTCCTTACGAACAAATTAACAGTGTTTCAATGTTTATTGGCGGGAACATGTAAGAATAATTTGTTGGTATACGTAAATTCGTACGTATACCAACAAATTTCGTACGGAAAACCTGTTAATTTGTTCGTAAAAACTTGTTTTTAACCGTTTTTACGAATAAAATGATCGTATTTTGGAATAATATATTTCTTCGTATAGAAAATCAGACGGATTCCCGAGGTTATTAGAAAAATATTATTAAGCTTTATGACATGAATGAATATAATGTACAGGTACAGATGAACGTTTAATCAACGGTCAGCTCCGTTGTAACTAATTTCTGTTAGATGCGTCGTGTGTGCGAACAAGGGAGAAGTTACAAAGGAGTCGTCAGCGGCATGCCAATATACTCAACCTGCTTCCATGGAAGTTCTAAGGTCAACTTTTTCTAACACAAACTTTGCATTCCAAAATGTGTTTCAATGAAACTGGATAACAATAAATCACATTTAATGTACGGCTATCTCGTGCGTGGCTTAATTAAAAGCATTCCGATTCGAGAGTTTTATTAATGTCGTAAAATTTTCCTCTTCGAATTTGTACAATCCAGCGCCAAATAGTCCCGCTAAAAAGGCACCTTGAATAATAAGAGCAAATTCAAATTCCACAGTCGAAAAGTATCACCATAACAGGTTTATCTAACTATCAACTACGAATGGAGAAACGGCGAGCGAGCTACGAAATATATTATAGTATATGTGTTACGAAAAAATAAATAATGACATGTGTGTGCAATTAAATTATTTATGTATTCAATCCGAACGGCGCACAGGTGTATAAAAATGTCAATGAGTGAATGGGTGAGTCGAACAGGTTGGGAGCTGCACGAAGAAACCGAGAAAATCTGTGTGGACCAAATTTGAGTCCTGCTCCGAAGGTAGAGGTGTGCCAACCGTGTTGCGCAATTTACAACACTGCCACATTATTATACAATATCTACAGTGTGCAACGATGCAAAGCTACTAATAAATTTCGAATTGGAATAAAAATCAACTCAGATATAATTTTACAACTTGTGGCTAAAAATTAAGTAGGTAGCCACAAAGTACTAGAAATACCTACAAATATAAGAATTAATATTTTACTTAGTAATACAGGTACATTAGTGAAGTAGATTTATTAGTTTTAAGTTACGATTAAGCCAGGTGACAGATACCATTTACTGAATTAAGGGTTTGGGGCATGAACTTGTTCCCTTCGATGTAAATTGATGAATTATGTAAAAAAAGAGTGTGCTTTTAGACTACACGACTAAAGTAAAACTTCTAGAAAAAAAGAAAATGTGCGCGCGCACTGCTCTCTCTTGCTTCTACAGTATTTATAAAATTGTTCAAGAACGAAATGAAATTACAATTACGAATAATCGTTATGCACTGGCTATAGGAAGAGAGAAAGAAAATGTGCGCCGGCACTGTTCTCTCTTGCTCCTACAGTGTGATACAGCCCGTTCGCCTCACCCGACTACACTTTTCGTAACGCATTAGCCAGCTTACCCCCCAAGTCAAGCGTGCGTAAATAAGTTTTACTTCAATAATATTTTTCAATGCGTTATCAGTATGTAATACAGCACATTAAAACAATAAGTATAAAAAAAATTAAGTTCCCGTTTAAATTTACAAAAAAGAATTTGATTCTTTATTAAAACGTTAATTCGATTCGCTGTTGAGATTACGAAATTGTCAATCAGCACCTGACGTGACCTGCTTGACAGCCGAGTAAGAAGCAATCTCGTCATAATCCGGAAGGTCAAAAAGTTGACATCTCATCAACGAATACCTCAACCACTTTCGCTTATTATAAACATGAGATAAATTTCATAAGACCCTTGACATTGTGAAATATACTCGAAAGCAAACTGTAAAACATAATAATATCTGATTATTGTACCTCTCCAACTGCACTGAGAAAACTATTGAAAGGTTAAACCTAATTAAGTGGCCGGATTAGGTTAAAATATATAGTATTAGGTATCGTAAAATACGGGATATTATACAATATGACCGCGCGCAATACCAATCGATTAGTATCAAATTTTGACTTTTGAAACTATGGCGTCGGTAATGTCGGTATATAAATACTTGGGCTGAGCACTTATTAAAGCCGTCTCTCCAACTTCCATAAATGGAAAAGCACGATGCCATAAATACTCGAGCGAAGTTTCGTGATACGGGACTAATATGTACCTATTAGAAAATAGTTACCTTTTAACGGGCGAACTATATAATATGAAACATTTAGTATGAGATGAGGAATGTCACTACAATTAGCTCAATTGGTATTATTTTAATTGAACGAGAATTAATAAATGTATACCAGAGAAGTACACACAAGCCGTTACAAAAAGTAAAGCTATCATAATGATAATATTGCACAACACGTTAAAAAATACATATCGTTAGCTACCTACAGGACATGATCTAAATACAACCTCGAGGATACCCCGAGGGAGATATCTCGAAAAGAGAATTTCCGACATCTTTCAGTATCATGACCATAGCTATTTTGATGACCTCCATAATCGGCGTAAACATTTTCAATAACGGAATTAAAATACAGCATACCCATGATACTTCATTCTCAATATTAAGAATCGAAACTTAGCAACAGCTCTAGTTTGAAACTATATCTGAATATGCAGATATTTCAAAATCATTGATTTGCTTCTCTGGTGCCCCTCCCCATCTCAATCGTCGTGAAAAAGTCAATTAATAGTCAAAAAATTTCCCATGCAGCTAAACTCTTTTATATAGTGCAAAATAATAACATTAAAAACATTCGTACAACAAGCCGGAAAGATATTTTGTATGATTTATACAATTTCTCTACAGGTTGTAGCTCATTTTGTTAATCCTCACAAAAGATCAGTCAGTTGAATAATTACGAATTACTCACAACGCGTGGCAGATGATAATGAGGAGATAATCCTCTGCCAATTCACCGAGCTAATAAACAATCCCATCTGTATTCAGTATCGGCGCTTGTTGTTAATGAACGGGAGCGGACAACTTTCTCCGCGGCAAGGGGGCATGCGTTCACCGGGCATATAGATACAGTACACCATCAGGCATATAGAGCTATAGTGTGGTTGCAGGCATATGGAATATAGAATGCGGCATGCGGCAGGTGGGCATCTTCACGTGGTCGCGGAAGGTGCCGCAATGTCAAAGAGGTCAGATATCAGATTGGTAGAAAACGTACATGCTTCTTTGCATTGCAAATTTGTTGCACGGAGCCCCATTCACGTTTCGGTGATTGTTTTGCTTTATTTTATTGAATCACAAAATATTTACAAACAGTGACACGATTTCAACAATTAACCCATTGTTTACCTCGTTAATACAGCAGTTTGCAGTTGTTATGTTATATTAGGCACTGAATGAATCTAGTAGGAAAACAAATATTATAGATGTGTAAATACTAACTAGAAATAATAGACCATCGGCCCATTTTAGCCGTCTGTCAGTTATCAGACTTTTCCTACAAGCATTATTTAAAATCATGTTGAAAGAGAAAGAGGCCCTTTTGGCCCAGAGCTCTGTATGCCATTATTTCAAAATTCTAAATTCAGTTTTCAGACTATGAAATACTTAGTTACTAATTAATATGTATATAATTTGATAGATTCTTATAAATCTTGTAGAAAGGTTGTGAAACACACACGTACCATTTCGTGAATGGTTGCCAATTTTTCAATATTTAATAAACGCAGAATAGTCAAAACATAAGAAGAAAATTTGATAACGGAATGTATCTTCTTCATGGGACCTGTTGGCAACCTGAGAAATTTCACTCAAACTTTTAATTTTCAATATTAAATGAAAAATTCAACCTGTAAGTAAATAATTCAGCAAGAAAGACAATTTTTTATCATAGTATGATATTTAACATTTTATGATATTTAACATTTTATGATATTTAACATTTTTGTCTAATGGGTATTTTGAATGCCGGTATTTTATTTATAACGTTAATTTCTGAATACCCATTACAAACAATATTGTCATTCGTTGTATCCTACAATTCGACATTGCAACCGGCGCACTTGGTTGCTTGGTTCCGGGCAGGCCATGTGATTAAGAACCTCCACACACTGTGCTGTTACCCGGTCCGTAGTATGTAGTATCCGCCTACTAAAGTACGCAACATGGCCATCGTGAGAGCAGCCTAACTGTACACCGCACATCTCGAATGACAAATCTCTCTCCAGAAGCCGACGGAAACGTAACCTGTAATCATTTCCTAACACGGAATTGGTACCGAATGCTTACAATAACAGAAATAAAATAATGCAGTTTTATTTTTTAACTTTATAAACTTCAATTTTAGTAGGTACCTACACTAAACATCCTCGAATGATAAATTTCTTAAAGCGGAAGCAAGTTTAGATAATGTGTGATAATTTCTTATTAAATAATTCGTAACCGAAAAAATAGGTGTCAGATTTTTGGTATGTTTTTTCATTTTCAATTTATCAATCTCAAGATGCTAGTTATTTAACGATTGCGTTATACATTGTACATGTTTATTTGTACATTAAGTACACGGTACTTTGGTTACAAAAAGCGAACAAAACCTGTTATGTTCCTAATAGGCATGTTTTGGTGTAGGTAGGGAAGTTATACTCATACTTATCATAAATGGAAAAAATGCTTGTTTTTTGGAGTTTTAAAATTTTACAGATCCTACTAGTTCTTTTTGTTAGCTATAGAATGTATACTCTTCAAGTACCTACGTATGCATTGTATACAGTAATTTTTTAAATGTAGGTATCTCCGATCTTAAGTAACTACGAAGATTGGTACCTAATAGGTACAAACAAGGATTTTCTTATGAAATGAATATCTATTCAAAATAGATTCAGAGCTGTAATTCGATACACAAAGAAATATTAGTCTGATTGAATAGCCACATTAAAATATTGTGTTGCCTTCTGAATCTGCTAGGTTCCCGTGAGAACTTGTTAAAAACAACACTAAGTATTGGACTGTCCACACAGCAGTGGTACATGAAATGGGAATTTGAATTACAAATAATTGTGAGATGTGAAATAAATTTTAAAAAAAAACTAAATTGTATTTGTTCAGAAATTTCGCAGAATATCAAAGGTATCTACCGAGTATCTCAATTGATAAAAGTATTTTGTATATTTAGCAAAAGATTTTGGTTGTTTATGCTAGCAACTTTATATCGTATTTGTGATATTACCGTTAGAATAGTTAAGCTACATGAATGTATTTAACGTAGCAATACGCTAGATTACGTGTGTGTGTTGTGTACCTACCAATCGTACATTACAGTAGAAATCATGTAGGTAAAACGTACTTGGGGTGTAATTGAACATATTGTATTATTTACCTACTACATGTATCTACATATATGAAATTGAATATAATTGGATACATTTTGATAATTCCGTGGTTGTGAAAAATTTACCTTAACCTTACCTACGTTACCTTAACTCAAGGGCGATTTGAAATAAATTGGACCATATCCTTGTTTAACATAAAATATTGAGATAATGTGTTTTAGCAAACAACATCTATTACTTTTAGTAAAAAGACAAAACGAAACGCACGTTTTTTTAATAAAACTTATCAAACAAAATCACGTTTAAGACAAATCATTCATTGACATATTCGGGGGCCAGACAAAAAAAAACGTAGATTGATTGGAATTAGTAGCCGGGAAACCAATTGTTTTTTATTTATTTTTACTTGGTAAAAAGTCTATCAGACTTGATTATATCACCGAACAATATTAAGGTGATTCACGTAATCATGGCGCCTGAAGTAGGTTTGTTTAACTCGGTCAAGCTTTTGTCAATGTCCTACCGACAGTTGATCAACTAGTTTTTTGTCAATCCCAGTCAATTAAACGACGAAATTGGTCCAAATAACATCATGGTTCATTGAGCAGGACAAGAAATGAAAAAGATTAAGGTCTTCTCCCTACGCGCTTGCTTCAACATTCAACAGACGGTTCTTATTTCTTTTTCATTCGTTTCGATTCAATTAAATTTCCTTACTCAATAATTGAAAGTTTGGAGTAGTCATTGAAAACAATTTCAAAGTTAAAACAAAAGGTTACCTTTTTATAGAAACTTGGTATCCTGTTTGAAATACGATCGTTTTTATTAAGTAAGTGCTGTTGCCTCATTTGTTATTGCAATTTGTCTTGACCCGGCGCGGCGTGGAGATCATGGTCGCGACATGAAGAAATTATAACCTCTGAATTATTTGTTTGTAATTTTGACTTTGCATTAATATAAATAACAATAACCCTAATTATAATAATTACTTTGAGCCAGACAAAGGACAATATTTTAACTTAACAATTTCTATGATACAAAAATAATGAATCAAACTATTTTATTTGGATATGTAGAGTATTATAAAAATTTCAAAGGATAAATACCAACTGTTTAATAACGATGTTCAGAAATGTGTAGGTAAACAAGAGAAAAAAAGTTTAAAGTTTGGGTAAAGTGAAAACCAAATAATATTTAAGGCTTTCCGAAAGAGAGAAGTGATTCAACGTGATAGCTATCGCTAAATATGTCAATTATTTTGCCGTAGTCGACACATTCGAAAGAGATTGGTTCTTTGGAAAGGAATATGGAAAGTGTCGAGGTCTCTTAGTAGACTAACTAACTAACCATCGACCACGACCGCCAAACAACTCGGTCTTGGCACACACTCTTTGCCTCATTCACATTCATACATCGTCTCATGCATACTATTCTATTTGTCTGGCTCTTGAAATGGCCCGACTCAAGTACTGATTCACTTGATCATCCATGTCTCCCTCGGACGTCCCCTACTTCTTATGTATTATACCATTCACACTTCACGTGTCATACATTCTCTCTTTACGCTCCATTATTCGTTCATTCGCTCTACATGCCGACCTTTTGGAATAACAAGGTTCCATCTGCTGCGGTAATTTCATGTGATAGTAGGATCTATAGTAAGCTACTTTAGAGTTCATTATCGCATGACATTACTGCGACAGATGGAACCTTGTTATTCCAAAGGGTCGATGCTCAAACCATGTGAGGGTCCCTTTCTTAATTTTACTCATTATGCTTACATCATCCTTGCACATTTCTCATTTCTTTCTTAGTAGACAATATCCTGTATTTCCTTATTTTTTAAGGGATAAACGATATTTCAAAACTTGATGGTTCATTCAGAAAACTTGAAGAAAGGTATCTAAGAAAAGTTGCATTGATTCAGAAACTCAAAATAGAAAAAGCTATGTAGATGACGCCTGAGCTTTGAGAGTTTTTGTAGAGAAAAAATAGAGAAATTTTCTGCTTTTCTGTAAAGATCAAAGAATAAACACTGGCCATAAACGGATTGAGTGAACTTGGATTAGGTTATACAGTTTATTACACATTCGTACATTAGATTTCAAGGGGGCGTTTGCGTAACGTGTTTAGCAGAGATATAAATTTAATTCTAGACAAGCGGAAACTACGCACGACGTATAAAACTATAATGGATGTGCCTTCGCTGATCATGGTTCGAGATAGAAACCGCGTGTCAAGGTCCAAAAGCGATTGTGGCTTTTCAAAAAAATTATAGACGCTTATTCCAAGTCAACAATAATCACGTATTATAAAAATATGATGGAATATATTCTGTTATTACACATCCGTGCATTGTAAAACGCGCACGTGTTCATTGTAGTAGTGTTTTCTAGGCACATTACGTAGGCATATCAAAGATCAAGTAGAAAAAACACTGCAATTAGTTGACGGTGGAATGATGCTGTTATGAGGGACATTATATTATTATAGTGCTGGAATTGAATGCATAATGAATCGAGCAGTAGCGTGCAGAGACATTTTTCTGATTTAACTAATTATTATTCATACCAAAAAAAATTGATGGCAAAAACAATGGTAAAAGTTTTAAAAGGTCAAACGTCATGTAGGTACTATTTGATATTGTGTGCAGTCTTAAAAGTACAAGAAATAAATAAAAATATTTGTTATTTGATTGTCATTTGAAACTTTATCTTAATAATATGTGGCATTTAAAAATATTCCTGTTATTCTCTCATATTGCTCAAACCTACCGTCGAAATTCGTACAAAAATATTCGATTGCGTTTCTTGAATATTGTGGTGGCGAAATAAAATAATAAAATCTGTGTCAACATTCAATACCGTCACATTTCACAGCATCACCGTTACTCCACTGCCAAATATTGCATACCCATCTATTATAATAAAATTCTTTCACATTTCGTAAGAGCTCCGAACAATGATGTTATTTTATATTATAATGTACATAGGTACTTATTTTGACAGGGATAGAAAAAAATAATAAATTTATTTTTAAGCGCCCAAAGGTTAGATGGCATAATCAGCAATATGTTTTTGGTTACAGTAATCTGTAAAATGAATTAAAGCGTCTTCGTCATCGTGTGCACACTTTTAATCAGCGTGTTTGGGAGATTGCGCGAAAGAGAGAATGACAATCGCAATTTTGGTAAAAGTATTTTTTTTTCAAAACGCAAAAGAGACTTGCAAAAAATGAATACAGCACGCTTCAGGTCGGTAAGCGATCCGTGTGACGCGGCAAACCAGATTTTTGCACAAGACTGCCGAGGGCGTCCCTCCCAGGGCGTCGGGCAATGACCGACGCCGGGCGGAGAAAGTGATCGGCCGCACCCGCCAGACTCGGGAACTACTGCCTCCTTAGGTCAGTGATCGGTAGGTACCTTAATATGCATGCTGGTACTACTTACGAGTAGGTACTTACAAGCCGTAGGTATGTACAATTTCGCGGGCCCCGAAAAAGGTGATAATATGGTCAAGTATAAGTGACATATTATCTTCGCTGAAAACTTTATATTATCACATACGCAAAAGTAGTTTACATATTTTGGAAATCAATAATACTTTGAAGAAAAACAATAAATTAGTATGCTTGTTGTGTAATAATGTCTTCGCAAGTACCTAATTTTACCAATATAAAATTTATAAATGAATAATCGTAAAGGAAAATAAACCATAAAACAAACTATCTAGGTAACAAATACATTCTTTGAATAGTTGTTTCCAATAATAAAGGTAGCTGCCAATAATATAGAAAAAAAAAACATTAGTCGAAGATAATATTGTTAATTCTGAAATTTGAAATATGAAGTTGACAAATACGACAGTCTCATAATAGGTGCAATAGCAAAATTGGTTAATGCGTATGTCCCGGTTAGACGTGAGGTTCTGGGTTCGAGTCCCAGTTGCAGCCATTATATTTTATTATTTTTCTGTGTCTTGTTTATTTTCATATTTAAAAAAAAGGATTATTATTGTTATCTTCTTCTTCAATGAAAATAAACCATTTGTATAACCAGTAGCCAAATAAACAAATCAAAAAGCATGTTAAAGAATCTATGCAAGTAGATTAATCAAAATCGGGTATTAAGTTAACGCTCACAATTTTTATAACATTTTGCAAAATTGCCTGCATTTATCTTCCCCCTAGATCCAATTAAAACTAAAATTCATTAGAAACACAAACAATAATAACGAACTAATTAAGTAATTAGAATTTTTAATACGGAACCTTATCACTTCAGAGTGATTGACCAGCGGATGAGAATAAAAGTTTTAAAATGCTTGCAACTGTACAGGGAGGCTCCAATGAGAAAGAACGATTATTTCCCATATCAAATTTTTAAAATTAAAAATTTAATATCGATTTATTTCATTAAAAACTTGCTTTAATATATACCTACATTCAAGTAAGCAATAAAAATGCTCAAAACGCACGATGATAAATTATTAAATATAGTGTAGTTCTTGTAAGTATTTTATGATCATAAGTCTCTATTTATGATTTTTCAATAATGTCTAAACAAAATAAGTGTGTAAAAAAAATTTAAATATTTTAGTTTGTAAGGACCTTAAATAAATAGAAAAACTGAGGTAAACAACGGTATAACCTTAGTATCTTAAAAATACACTTAGTTTTTGAAAATTTTCATTTTTTGTTTTTTTGTAAAAAAGAGTCAATACATCTAGAATTCGATTTAAAAAGGACTAATTTCCGGTATTCTCTGGTAATACCCTCTTAAGGACGGCTCATTTGATTATTACAGTAGGGAAGGGCGTGGGAATTGGGAATGTGAGAGAGAGACCAGTTTTCATTTACCAGAGCCCTACCCTTTGGCCAGTTGAAAGGGCGCCTTCTAAACCTGGTCTTAACACAATAGTTCAGCTGGTGGCGTTTCTCGCAAAGCCTGTATTGTTGAGGTAATAAGCATAGATAATAATGATAAACAGACAATGGCAGCTACATAATTAAATTAGCATGAAATTGCAGCCGAGCTGTTTTACTGACGCAAGTAAGACCATCTTTGAATATATAAAAATAGATGAAATGGTGCTTCTTAGCTCAAACACACTGATTTATTCAAATTACAGTATTTGTTGTATGAAAATACACCATTGTTCGTTGAGTTGTACGCTCAGTAGAACGAGTAAATAATAATACATGGTTCAGAATAAATATTCAAAATGAACTTTTTAGGAGATTAGTATTTTACTTTTAGCCAACAATTTTAGATTCGAGATATTATTGCATTTATTCGGATTAAAAAAAAAGGTCATTCGACTTCGGTCGAGAGAACTGTGCCCTTTGCATACAGTACGAAAGGTCGCGCATTGTACGTAAAAGACAACGATTAACAATTTTTTTATTAAATCTTTTTATAAATCAATATTATATCAAATTTTATAAGTGGCACTAGTTTGTGAGACGATGGGATATTGTTATCAAAATTGACTGCATATTGTATACTGTAGGTACATATACGTGGCAGAGTCAAGGTGCAAAAGGCAGACACGTGAGAAGCAATGCTACAAGCAACTTAATACCAGAAGTTTTATTTTATATACATCGACTACCATAATACGGGCATTTGCCTACCTTGGTAGTCAAAAAGCTATGTAAAATAAACCTGTAACAAAGAAAATGAATAAAGAAAAACTTTAAAAAAAATTTTTTTTTTAAATATAAAATTACACGGAGAAAAATGTTATTTGAAAAAACGATTATTTTAACAGAAAAACGATCATTTTAATAGAAAAAAACGATCATTTTAATAGTAAAAACGGTTAAAAACGGGACTGAAGTTTTTACGAACAAATTAACAATTATTGGCGGGAACATGTAAGAATAATTTGTTGGTATACGTAATTTCGTACGTATTTTACCGCCAATAAGCATTGAATCACTGTTAATTTGTTCGTAAGAAATTCAGTCCCGTTTTTAACAGTTCATTTTTCTCCGTGTACTTATTATTTAATTACCGGCATATTTATTGTTTCATCAATGACAAACTCAAATATATAATGTTAATATGTACTTGTATGTACAAAGTAACCACAAATAATACCATAAACTTGCTAATGCTAAGTCGGATCCGTTAGGTACTATCATCACAGCAGCATTATCATAAAAATGCATGAATTATCCGGAGCGCATGAGAGCAGAGCGGTAGCATTAAAGGGACAATTAATTTATTTGCCGATTTGTAGCATCCCAATTGCAACAACTTTTACTGAGGCAAACCTGTTGCGGCGTCGGCCAGTGCAACTGACCCTGGGCGGGAAGGTGGTTTCACTTTCGATGTGATTTAATTGCCCAATTTCGAAATTCGCATTTTTATGGAGACTTGATTTATCTCAAGCAGCGCGCAATCTCGGATTTAAGGCTAAACAATAAATCTTAGGATGCGTCGCGCCGTGGGAAACGACCGCGCAAAAATCATTTTAATGCACGGAAAAACACTAAATAATAAAAACTGGGTTTATCATATGAAATACAAACTTTTCATTTTTTATCGAATTAACGTTACAAATGTTTAAAAAATTAATTTAAAAAATTCCATTTCAGATCTGACGTTCCTTTGCTTGTTTTCATTATTTCTTCCTGTGTTTCTACCAGATGGCTTTGCTTTGAACAATGACCTAATGTCTCGTAAATAAATTCATGGTGTGCAACTGGATATCAATGCTGGTTATGAGTGTTTGATGGTCAAGTAACAAATTTATGCATTGCTCTTGTGTCCCCATCTTCCCACAGCAATTGGAATTTTTCTGGCCTACGATCATTCTAAGGACTCTTTAAGAGTTGGTCCACGAACCTTTACGACATTATATAATGATTTAACAATGGCTACTTACATAGGAAGTTTGGTATTCCCAGAAAATATACGGGTTTTTGCGTATTGATCATAAAATGGAATATGAAGAATTTAAGTAAGTTGGTAACCGCGCAAGAAGATTAATTTCCATCACAAGTTTGCAAAAGATCCACGTTTTTGATTAACAACATACTGAAGTGTCAGGTTGAAATGATGGATTTTTCGAATTATGAAAGTAATTTATCAAGATTCATCGAAAATAATAACATCTAGATACAGTGAAAGATGCCAGCATATTGCAGCGAGGGAAATTAACCAGCGAAGGGCCCAAATTATTATTCTCGATTTAAAGACAGATGTGTTTATAAATATTATGTTGCAATATGGAGAAATATTCACAAACTTTGTTAATTTAAGTATTCATAAATGTAGTACACAATTATTAGCAAATACAGAAAAGGCTTATACAATCTCGTGTCACCGTTATTAATAAAAATCAGTTTTAATAAGTGGTGTGAAGAACAGACAAAAAAATAGACATAATTTTCTTTTGTCGAAATTTCTGAAACTTTAATAAGGCGAGAGTCAAAGATCAATACACGAAATTCTTTTGTATAGACAAGGATAATGAACAAAGATTGTTATAAAAATATCAAAGGAAGAATCCCCCATGAATTTGACCCGAGCTTCGTGGGGTCAATTGCATGCACCTGGCAGAGGAACAAGTGCTGTGTAAATTGATATGAACATGCAGTAAATGTCAAGGGTTCCAATTAGCAGAAACTAGAAACAAGAAGGAATTTAGCCGATGCGTTTAATGGAAAACGTCTTTATGCTAAAAATGTTAAGCCCGGCGTGTATTTGCACGCATTTGACATTTATTCACCCGATTATAATAATACGATGCCGTTTCACAGAGTTCGTATCTTAATTTTGCAATACGGTTGGATGGCCGGCGATTGCACAAGGAGCAGCCGGTAGAGGTACGTATTGGTTTGGTTTGGTTTGTATTCAGGTGTCTACGGTGAACAAGCACTCAATTGAATCAAAATCACATTAAAGTTTCGTCATTGCTGAGATGAACCAAATACATTAAGCATCAATGACATAAAATCCTTTTACTATTGACTTTAAAGTTCAATGATTGCAGTACCTAACACCGAAATTCACTCAACGGAGAAAATCTTGCTATATCCTCAATACAAGTAAATCGTTGTTGTTTGATATTAAGCAAGAAAGTGTAACATTTTATTTTTAGTATTCGGCGTATAAATAGGTACGTATCTATTGAAATCAACGCTTTATCGTGCATATGTGATTTAAGATGCAATTAAAGTAAAAATACAGTGCGTTAGCCAGAAGATTCGAAATAACGAGAGGATCAGATGAATTACAAGTAATCGATGCTTCGTCATTGGATGCAACAAGCTACGATTTATCGAGCGAGTAATTTAGGTGGAAAAATGAAAGTGCATTATCGCTACAATATTCTGTAGGACGGCGTACTTCAAACGCTTAACCTAATAGAGATAGAATACGCCCCCAGCTACACACAAACAGAACGATACAATAATTTCTAAATTTATTACCTACTATCCAAATACCCGTACGGTCGAGGCGGTTTCTCCAATTCCCGAGATGATTGAGGCTTTGTTGGCGGGGAATTCTGGACTAGACTCTCTTTACGAAATATATTTCCACTCGGTAAATAACATTATTGCAGGATTTTTTTTCCTTTTTGTCACTTCTTTAAAGTATGTATAAAGTGAGACTGAAGGTAGTGGGGAGGAGAAGGAAAATTAAGGTCAGGAAGCACCTTGCTATTCAGATCTGGTCACCAAACACGGCTAAAGCCATTTCAAGCAACGTTTCAATTCTAAATGGTGGTCTTATACCAAAGCGATACTGAGAGTATCTTCCACTCTGGAAAGTGCCGCAATTAAACTATATATTATTTTTTTGTGAAATAACACAAATTAATCTAATAAAATTACTTGCCTTAACCCTCAATCACGGAAGCCGTCAAATTATGGCCACACCATTTCCAAAACGCCAACATAGTAAATCGTAAAATCCGAGGAGATTCAATAAATTTGCACAGGTTCATTAGCTCCGCAACTCCAAAACTGAGAAAACTCACAAACGAATGTAAACGTGAATATACACAGGAAATTAAAGAAGACGGAAAAATATGTTTCATTCATCACGATCGTCAAATTAAAGATAATTATTGTGGGTAATACATTTACATCAATCGCTTATATAATGGACCACGAATAGAACCAATCGGGTAGAGAACGCGGAGCGGGTATGTTCGTGATGAAACTTTTAATAGGATGTTGTTACTCGCACGCAACTGAACCATCTCTCGTAGTAAGATCATCTCATCTGGCGGATACTGTACAAACAAGTCATTCTTTACCTGAAACATAGACTTCTCTACTTTACTTGACTTCCATTGTAAGATATTCATGCATGAACGAAGAAAAAAGACCGCTGCAAGTCTTATTTTATCTTTTGTAGCAACAAACTTTTATCCTAATGAGAGAGAGTTGTACAATACATTTTCTTTGCTTACATATTGAATATCATGGTGAGAATAAAACACAGGAACCTACTAACATGATTTACCAGAACAAAAAAACAAGATAAATGCACTAATTTCAAGAATACACGAATACTTATAAAAGAAGTACCCAATTCATAAAATAATATACGATATGGTCCAAATACAAAACTGACACTAGCCGGTTAAAATATTATAATTGCTCTGTAACTAGATATTCATAACAAGTATGGCGCTGATTTTTATAAGATTGTTTAAAATAAAATAATGTTCAGTTATTCAAAAAACAATATCTACTATGTATCTACTTGTAGAGAGGGCGAATCTTATTGTAAATGTGTAGATATAAACTGGTCAGTGGCTGAAACGGCATCGCGTCTGGTTCCCTTCCATGCGTCGGGGCGCGTCGTAAGTTCGGCTGGCTAAGTCTTCCATCAAGACACAAGCAAAACTTTCGGCTTACTATGATATCGTAGTACAATATTTTCAAACAGTGGGAAGTTATTCGTAACCAGGGAATGTTTGTATTTTATTAAAAAAAAATTCAAACCTAAAATTAAAATAAAACTAATCAAAATAGGATATTTGCAATATATTTATATTCTTGAATAGAATTAAGAAAAAAAATATTGTTCGTAATAAAAGCATTTATTTTTTATTTTTAAGTTGACGAATAAATCTTTATCTGTCGTATTAAAATGTGGCTTATTATTTGATTTGCTGCCAAAACGACATGTTCGTTACATGAATATTACCAGACATCGGCGTTTTCTGTGTTACTCCTATAATGACGTTGTAGTCAGTTGGAATCGTTTTGGAATGTGCGGTTTTTAAATCGTTTTTTTAAATCAATCATAATGAATGAAAATATTCAAAATAGACATTTTTAGTAGGATGATCAGATTCTAAAAAAATGTATTGGGCCTAAATGCGACCCTTGGGGTACACCGCTAGTATCATTGAATTTGTGTGACAAGTTAGAATATTTTTTTAATTGAAGAATCCTATTAGCTAAGTAGCTCTTTATCCATTCCAATAGTTTACCCTCTATTCCGATTTTACTAAGTTTATTGAGAAGAATTTTGTGGTTAACTTTGTCAAACGCTTTTACAAAGTCTGTATATATTAAATCGACTTGGGTTTTGTTTTCAAGTGAATATGATATAATTTGTTCATACAAGGAGATATTTGTTAGTGTGGACCAGTCTGGCGTAAAGCCATGTTCATTAGGTATAATAATGTAGTTAATGTGTATGGAGATTCTGTCAAGGATAAGTTTTTCAAACAGTTAAGAGGTGTTTAAGTGAATACATGTTTAAGAGTTTTTCCATAGATAGGGGAAGCAGTCAGAATTTAGTGATTGGTTAAATATTTGAAATAGTGGCTTGGCTATTATTGATGCACAGTTATTAAGAAAGGCGGGACTAACTTTGTCAGGACCCGCTTTTTTCTTTATGTCGAGTGATTTTATTTTGCGTATAACATCAGGAACATTTATATGTAAAGCGGGAATGTGGACCGATTCTTTTGGATGAAAGGGTGGAAGTTGAACGTTTGGGATATCATTATCGTCAACATTTTTGAAGAATTCGGCAAATAAATTAGCGATGTCATTAGTATCAATACTACCTTTCTCTTCGAAATACATATGTAAGTAGGTAGACTGGGTTTATTTTTTCTTGGTGAGTTTATGTGTAAAAAAAGTTTTTGGTATTTGAAGGAATAGACCTTCCCGTGTTGAGTATGTATGTTCGATATAATTTTTTGACGAGTATTTTACAGTCAGTTCTATATTTATATACAGCAAGTGAATTGTTATTCAAATATGCGGAATATTTGTGAAATAAATTCAAGGTTTTTTTATGATTCATCTCCATGTCCAGACATTCTCAAATCCGCTTGCCTTGCTCAAAGCCATCGCACCTAACAAGTCACAATCAATGACGTGAATAGATCCATGCACTGAGCAAAAACTAGCGGGCCATTGTGAAGTGTAATGATCTTCGTGTACAAAGGTAAATTAGTTAACTTTTTTTAACAAATAATGGTATTGTATATCCCAACGGGCTAGTTAATAAACTGCACTGTATTGTTTATCTAATCGAAAGATGGTTTGTTTGACATCTCCAAATATCTGTCTTATCACCTGCAAGCTAACATAAAACAGCAGTCTTATGAACACGAAAACAAAATGTTTAATCGCAACGGGATTCTGTTCAACAAAACCAAGTCACGCTACACTTAAAATATATTTTTAACGTCGTAAAACATTGGAAACCTCTGAAGCAACATTGTTGTTTTATTATACACATCTTAAATTACGATTGTTCACGGAACATTTTGTATAGACTGGTGTTTTTGTGACACCTTCCATCGTTTTTGCACGTTCGTTCCGAGAGAATTCCAAATTCTAGCGCAAGATATTGTGAATTTCAAGGCAAATGCCGTCTATAAATAAAACTTGACACAGAAATTCAATGCACGCTATAACTTTGGCATGGTATGCTTTACAATAGTAATAGATTATTTATGCAAATAAATGGAAGAATGACATAAATTTAAACTTGAACATTTTTAAAGAATTCTCAAATCTTCTTCAACATGTTAACGTGTTCGTTACTTGTTTTATATTTGAAGAACAAATCATGACACAAAAATAATGTAACTAGTAACTTTTGGTGACTTAGCAGGGGTATCTGGGTTGAAGGTGGGTTTATTTAGGTCTTGGCGGCGGATAGGTTTGCCCAACCGGATCGGGAGAGAATGGTTAAGGGAAATCTTTTGACCTCTCCAGCCGGAATCTCTCGACCCATTCCCTTGCACCGCAGTGGGAGTGATGGATAATAGTCACTACTGGATACATTGACCCCCAGATTCCTAACCACCTCTTTTCCCAGAACTTTCTCCTTCCTTTTCATAAAAAGACCCTCCACACAGCATCCACAAAGATTGCCCTCTGTGTCGAATTAATGTTAAATAAAACACGAGAAACAATTAAACAAATCTGATATAACTAGTTAATGTAATTACAGTTCCGTTAGTAACCGGCAGTCGGGTGTATCTACTAATTACACGGTAAAAGACCTAACAGTTTCGTAAGAAATATCATGCATAGGATATTATCTTACAAAGAAGGCACAGAGATGCATTAAAATGATCTCCTCGTCTTGGAGAGCACTTATTTCAATTAGTCTGAATTGCATTCATAATTCTGGCGACACTGAGAATACTAAGGGGTGATTTGCTCGCAATTAGCGATCGACGTATAATTTTAAAATTGCACAGCCTGGACGTGTAAAGAGGAAACGAGTACCTGTCAACAAACTGGATAAACCAATTATTTAGCTGCTTGAATTCAATATTACGGGGAAGTTATCAATCGACGAGAGAGTGTCATATTCTTTTTTTTTTTTTTAAAGAAAGACAAACATTCCCGGGTTACGAATAACCCAACAATATTTGAAAATCTCCTACTACCACCACACTAAGCGGAAGATGTTGCTTGTGTTGTGATAGAGGACTTAGCCAGCCGAGGAATGGAACACGGAATGCCTGGGTGGGACCCAAACGCTATACCCACTCAACCACTGACCGTTCAACCGGGGACTCGTGTTTGTGAGGGTGGTGGAATATTCGATTCCTGCAGGATTATTAGCATCTAAACCAAATAATTGAATAATTTACCAGTAATTAAGTTAGGTACTTTGGTCGCAATTGAGACAATATTAGTCCTCTATGCTTGGGAGGTCACTGTCTCCTCGGATGGGCGTCTCGTAACAAAAATGTTATAAAATAACTTACTATCTATTTGTGACAAAAAATGTGTTAATACACGCAAATGCCTCGACCAATAGCGATCCGGAGATCGCGGATTTAATTCCCGGCGTGCGCAAAAAATTTCATTTGATTGATTTGTATTTTCACAAATGAATCAATTAGAAATTTAATCCATCTGCTCCCCACTTACCTTCAACATCACAACATACCCCAATTGGGGATGCCAAAGTCTCACTAGCTCCAGACGAGAGCAGTTAGGACGTTTGTCAGATATTCACATAAAAGAAAATTTAAAACGTCAATGTAATCGGGTAAATTATTTGCTGGAAGTTATTATTTTTAAATATAGGCAAAAATTTGTAACCTTGTGTGCGTAAGCAGTGCTCCACAATCCACAAAGGACTTTAGTGTTTCGCGTTGATGCGGGGTTCGGTGGCGCTGACGTGCGGCGAAGGTTGAATCAATTATCTCCAGAGTGTAAAAAATTCTCAGGATCTCTTAACAGAAAAAAAGACAGAAGGTAACACGACTCACGTGTACAGATAATAAACACTATAACAACACAGAACAACAGAGTAGTTTTTATGGAAGGCAATAATGATAATTATTGTGTAGAAGAATTGGTTCGACTCGGTTCGCCGGAGCAGGACACAATCGAGCGATGAGGTGTGTATCAACCCTCAGAATGTCGAGAAACGAACAGTCGTGGTTCGTGGCCCTGATGAGAAATTCTAACAATGTTTTTTATGTGATTACCAAGTCAGTGGGACTATGGTATTAGCGATTTTAGTTATTTTATAAAACTGAAGAGAGTAGGAGGGGGTTAGGAAAGAGGAAGGTTAAGATCTGCCTGGCTTTTCACATCTGGTTGATATTACCGGTATTTATTATTTTTTTACAATAATTTGTATTTTATAAGTATTAAAAATCTGAGTGTATACAGTTTCATTAAATTAATGCAATCACAGCCAAAAAATCTTTTCTCATGGTGTTTCATCAGGGAAATGTCAGAATATCTACCACTCTGGAAATATAATAAATTTAAATATTTATATACAACTAGCTGACCCGCCCAAGCGTTGCTGTGGATAAAGAAACACAACGCCATCTACTGGGTGGTTACCTAACCTAGATAACCAAGTGTAGTGTCAATAAATTAACTCACACTGCCATCTGTTAGAAACTTATGAAACTTACAAATAATTGTCCCAAAAACATTTAATTCGCAATAATAAATATTGAGGTCAATAATCGAGATAAAAACTATTGTAATCGCAAAGATGCGACTAATGAGGAGTGGACTGTATCAAAATAATATGAGGTGGCGTGACACAACTATAAGGATGGTAATTAGGACTTCGGGAAGGATCTGACTTACCCTGAATTCCTGGTTCCGTTCTTGGGGAGTTATTGTGTCACTGGTAATCACTTGTACAATTAATTGCGCAAGTATCCCGTTTAATCGATATTATAGCGCCGAGGGATGAATAATCACGCACTGCACAGCACTATAATAGATTCCAAAGAAAGTCGTTGTTTAGTAATGAGAGGTCCAAGCGACCATTGCACAATACAAAGCAGACGGGTTAATAGTCGATGTAAAAGACGAAGAGGGATGAAGGTACATCGCTGCACATCGCCAAAAACAGACTTCACAAGGTCGATGTTTATTGCATGAAGCACAAAAACAGACTCAATACACATGTGGTTATTATTGCCCTCACATAGTATTGTCCCCTGGTGGGTAGTCAGAAGGGATAGGTAGGTGGAAGGAAGGTATATACATGCATAGTTGCGCCAACAACTATCGTATCTTTTAAGTTGGACCAAATTACACACAGTAAGCCAAATTTCATCAAAATCGGTTAAGTAGTTTCGGAGTTTACCTTAGACAAACATTGTGACGCGAGATTTTTATATACTCGAAATAAATCGATATAAAATTTGTAATTAAAAAAATTTATTGCGGGGAATAATCGATCTTTCTCATTGGAACCTCCCTGTACAGTTGCAAGTATATACTAGTATAAAGAAGTATAAAGATAATGTAGGAAATTTTTGTTTTTTTTTTAAATAATATTAAAATGTAATTATATAAACATGGAACATATTTAAAAAAAAAACATTTAAATATATCATTGAAGAAGAAAATAATACTGATAAATTTAAACGAAACATAAAACAACAAGATACAGAAAAATAAAAAGGTAACTGTCGCAACGGAATCGAACCCACGATCATTGTCTTTACGAGACAGCGCCTTTAACGAACTCTGCCATTGGGACCCATTTATTTTACCTTATTTATGTAGATCTCATAATTCAAATTCAAAATTAAAAATAGCTTCAACCAATTTTAAAATAAATACATCCTAAAGGCAGAGTTGGTTAATACGCTGTCCCGGTAAGACAAGACATCCTGGGTTCGATTCTCAGTAACGACCGTAACCTTTTTATTTTTCTACGTCTTGTTCTGTTTCATGTTTCGTCAAAATTTATTAGTATTATCTTATTTTCAAAAGCATCCTAAAATGTTACAATTTAATTATAAAATAAAATAAAATTAATATGTATGTATATAGTTTATTTCAGATGAATCTTGTAGTGCTGTGATGGACAACGGTATTTGATCGGGAAGCAACAATTATAAAGGGGTATCGGACACAACTTGTAGGTATACTGGGAAGTGAAGATGACAAAAAGTAATTCAACAAGTGGAGAACGTGATGCAGGTCATGGCTACTACCGACTGCCGCTACCGAGATCTACTGTCTGCCACTGTCCTCCTGCACTCACCTGGTCCCAGGAATCATAAATACGGTTTATGTTTATTTTAATTCGTTTTCTTTGTTCAAATATTACATATTTACGGAAAGTACAACAAAACTGGACACTACATATAATTGAGAAGCGTTTTCACAAACAGTAAATAATATCTTCAAAAAATGGGATTGTTAAGTGAATAAATCACTCGGGATCAATATTTTACGATAATCTTTAAATGCACTTTTAATTAACTGTTAGACATGGTGAATAATAAGAAAACTGAATTAATTTGTGAAAAAGATATCTTTATTTAAAACGATGTCGAAAATTGCGAATTTTTACAAAAGACAAATAATGTAAGAATTTGAAAAAAAAGTTTGAAAAACAATTATAGTTCTAAAATATATATTTTTTAATAATTATTTTTTTTCAAATTTGGCCAAATTTTTTTAATTCAATTTACTCGAAAATGAAAGCTCAAAATAAAAGTGTACCACAAAATCGACTCCAAATGTGATTTGGATTCATCAGTTTCCCGCTCAGGCTCCGATCAATAAATAATTGTAAAATAAAACATTATTATCTACCTTCTTTTAAAAAAATCTATAAAAGTTTGTTCTGTATTATGCCAGCGCGATGTTGTGTCTTAAAATACACCCCCAATAACATACTCCTAATAACAGCTATAGTTTATAGTTAGTTAAGGGTTAACTGTTTTCCATAGACCATTTCCATAGAGTAATGACGCCAATTGACGCACCCAGTCTTCTCGTTACCTACCCCATATTGGGGTCTACCGCACAGAGAGCCAATTCCGAAATTGTAGGGCGAAATTTACCGATTATGCGGAAAGCCCAGGATACAGAAATTTATAATTTTGTATGTGAAAACTTTCAACAATTCTAAGCAGTGGTTTCTATAAGACAGTCGTACACAGGACCAGAAAACTGATTAAATTAAAAGTAAAAAATTGATGGCGAATTTCCAAATGACGAGGTCCGAAAGAATGCAGAGTCGAATTAAAGCGTCCGACGACCTCTGTGGCAACGTTTCTGGATTCTGTACCAAAGGTCACGCGTTCAAAACCCGTCAAGAGCAAATAAAAATGTATTTATTTATTTTATGTTATATGATTACAACCACTAGATAGTTAGATAGCTCAACGGATTCTTAATAACAAACTACTTATATTTTTCAATTTAGGATCTCTACATATTATATTGCATTATTATTTTAAATCATGGATATAATATATTCATAGTAAATAATAATAAAATAAAAAAATAAAAACAGAAAATGAAATAGATGAGTCAGAAAAGAGTACAAAGAAAAGAAGTACAGATCCACCTTAAAAATCTTTTTTAGTTAACAATTTTTTGTTAAGTTTGTAACATATTGTTAATTTTTCATTAATCTTGCATGGATAGAGTTTTTAGTAATAGGTATATTTATGAAATTCATCCCAGAGTGGGATCGTAATGCCATACGATTTTGACACTGAGTGGCCTAATTTAGGAATCAAAATGTTGCTAGCCATATGTGTTTTAATCCACCCTCTTCCTCGTTTCCTTTCCGGCTCCTTCATTCTAACAACAAGTCTTAATTTCATTGCTTTAGGGCAATAAAAAAATGTATTCTTAAGAGGATTTATGAATGTCGATGAAGAAAGAAGGCTGCGGGGTTCCATCCTCTGCGACATCCTTCCCGGGAAAATGTGTGATGGTTATTTAGTTGATCACAAATACATCATCATTTTGCAGGATTAAAAACCCGAAAGTTGAGGGTTCTAATCAGCCCCACTTATCAAGCAGGGTTAATTCAACCTCCAAAATCAGCAGCATCGGGTGTCGGCCCTCGTTAGCACCGCGCGAGTTATGTCCCGGCCGAGTGCCGTAACTCCGGTGTCACAGCGGCGGCCGCCGCACAATGGCCCCATCAATTGGGCGCTCCAATGGGCGCTCCATCGGGCGCGGAGTAGCGGGCCTAAAGCAAGCACAGGGAATGCCCTGCGACTGCGCACGGCTGGTCGAGCCTTCACGGACTGAGCCACTTGACGATCGAGGCGTGTGTGTGCTTACGTTAATGGTGACAGTAGAAGAGAACCTTTGGAAGAAATTATTGAAGTAGATAGATAGATACTAATTAGGCAACTGAATCATGAATTTATTGGTGTTGCATTCAGAAGTGTTGAACCTATGCTTTTAACTTGATAGGTGTTTTTTTTTGTAAATTTTAAAGTTTATTCCAAAAACAATGTTCGAAGAGTCTTTTCGATGATATGGTAGAAGTTATATTTATAAAGTAAATATGTAAGAGATGCACGAAAATATCTGATAGTCTTTTGAAAAGTTGATAATTTGTCAAAAAGAAATATCTTCATCATTTTTTTTTTTAGAAATAAGGGTTATCCGATGTCAAGTACCTACGCTATATTTGATATTAATTACTAATTTTTAAAAATCATCTTTAGTTATGCATAACCAAGTCGATTTCAAAACCTTGCTAATGTTCTCTTGTTAAAGTGTGTCAAAGGCATATAATATAGTTATAATCTAATATATAAACATCTCGTATCACGGTGTTTGTGGTCGCACTCCTCCGAAACGGCTGGATCGATTTTTATGAATTTTTTTATGTACATTTGGTAGGTATGAGAATAGGTCGTAAAGTATATTTTATACCGCTAGGTGGTTAGAGGAGTCCTTTATCTAGATTTTTTTCTATTTTTTTTTAACAATTTTATTTTTATTTTTTATTTAGACTCAAAAAATACCTATAACCCCAAATTTTTACCCTCCTACCCCCACTCTCCCATTTTTTAATCGCGACACTCAAATTTTCTATTCACGATTTTAGTATTTACGTTTGAACAAATTTAACCGTCGTTCGTATTTAAAATATAACGAAATTATTTATGTTGTTTAATGACAGGCGTCGCGTCATTTTTTGACATTTCATTCGGAATTTGTTATGTATCACAACTCACAACGCACTGCGCACATCCCAACACCCTTAAAATAAATTCGTTATTTTTAATTTTAAAAACAAAAATATTCATTAGAAATAGTTTATACGGCAGAACAACGTTTGCTGGGTCAGCTAGTGTAATTATAAGCATAACCAATTGCATTCAGTACCGATAAGTACATCGGCTTGTCATATGAAATTCAACGTCAAACAATTTACGAAAGACTTGGAAGGAAAAGTTTCCCCTCCACTGCCTTGCTCGGCCGGTGGACAGATTAGTATGCAGTTCCGCGGCGATAGCATCGCTCGTAGTAGTCCTCGGACAATGTGTATTTTAGCCTTTCCTGTCGCATTGCGCGCCGCGCGCTGATTTTCTATCACAAATATTTCAGCACATAAGGCGATTACAGTTTCTTAACCTCTCCCGTGCCATAATCCCTTCTATTAGAGGCGATAAAACTGGCAGCGCGAGGCGGCCGCAAACTGCACACGGCGTAGCCGGTAGCTGTTTGAACGACATACAAACAGGCTTGCCTGATTGAGCGAATAATTCCCGATCGTAACGGATTAAAGTGGAATAGAAGCGAATGATTTATGGCAATAAATAACGTACAATAAATATAAGTTCGTGGGAATATGACGGGTCTGGGGGGTATTGGCTGTATTGGCTATATTGGCGATACCGGCGATAGTGGAATTGCGGAATCGTGTTGCAGCAGACGCCGCGGCGCCGGACTTTCTCCGAGACGCGCCGGAAGGTGTTCGCACGCCTTTTGACCGCCGCGCGCTGAACGCTGACTACTGAGCGACATAAATCATCGTTTCTTAACTGACCTTTATTCTCCAGCAGAAAATAAAGCTTCAGGGGCACATAAAAAAAAAGAAATCATTATACGAGTAAAACATTTTAAAAGTGAGAGTCTGATCTTGAAAGCGTTTTTCTCTCTGATTAGTGTTCCAATTATTTTTTCTTGATTGTTAAATATCTCAAAATTCCGCAAAAGGTAATCTGTTCTTCACTTAATTCAGGCAATCAATAATAGATTAGAAATAACGAAAATTATACTGACTTTCGTAAAAGCTAAAAGCCAATTGATATAATATTTTAATTTGAAATTGCGGTATAGTAATTCGTAATCACGAGATACACCCACCCGCGCAAACACAAAGGGGGAAAGTAAGCCAAATAATTAGATAGGTATAATGGAACGAAGAAAGAAAGCAAGGTCGATGGAACATTAATACGATACACATAATCGCTGGTCAACGACTTCACACAATTCGCGAGATCTCCATACGACGTTATTCGCATGCGACTAGAAGCTTCGGTCCCACTCACAACAGCTTGTTAAACCTAAACACAGGTGTTTAGTCAAACAGTTACAGCGGGATCAAGCGCTGCAACGCCTCGTCATATCCCAACGCGCGGTTTGTACAAGTCCGCCGGTGAATGTTTGCATGCCGCTTCTTGTGGGGGGATTCGCGGAGGTGCATGACAAGTTTTTAATGCTGATGATGATGATGAATTATTTATTATATTCGCCGGCGTTTTTCATTTGAAATACTGGCCGCGTACGCGATACACGCTGGTACAAGGTTGCACATCGCGGTACCAACACAATACACGATCCATAGAGTTCTGTCTTCAGCAAACTGTAGCAGTAGGAACAAACTTCTGCTACCGAGGATCTGCTGTTTTATTTTAAGACAAAACGTAACAAAACAGAAAAAAACGAAATTCTTTATTTTGATATGAATAGGCATAAAGAGATGATCAGATCAAAGCAGGCATAAAACACACTTTTCACCAGTTCATTTTAAACACGCTAAATATGGAATCATCTCCTTGAAATATACTGCAAACATTCAACATTATATTTCTTACCTAATGAAATCCATGATAGTAATTGATGAAAAAAATAAAATATTAATTTAAAGCCAATAAATAAATACCGACGTGTGAATAATAGATACAAAGGTAAAACAGCACTTTTGTAAATTTCAACCACAAGCTCAATAATAGTCACTCAATATGCATATCAAAATCACCTACATGAGATCTCATTAAAAATTTGAAGTGCATATTGTACGGTCTCCTAACACCGTGTGCACTTCCAGGTTATTTACTGGGACAGATTAACATTCCGCGTGGGTCGACGATTCCAATAAATAAACGTATACTGTCACCAATTAATTCCGAGAATGGCTTTTTAACTTAATTAAACTACCGGGAACCGACGAATCAAGCCAATTAGAAAAACACTCAATTTTGTAATTTATTTAGTTGAAATGTTAAAAGAAAAGTTTAAAGTTATCTACAGTTGGTCGTTTACCATAAACATTAGGAGGCCCCAAAGTTAATTAAAACGTAAAAGTAGAGGCGCAACTCAGGTATAAAGTCGATTAAAAAGGTCATCAAAATAAATACTTTCTTAAAACTGTGAGAAAATATATAAAAACTGAACATTTTATTAAAATTATTGCGCAATAAACAAAATGACAATTTGTCAGAATCCAATGAAAAATTTTACGATGAGAACGATGCAACACCAACATCTAAACTTGAAATAATAAGACAAAATATTATAGTTTTATGCAACGAATAATAATTTTAGTAGGCCTTTGATTCTGATATTTGGCCAAAAGCTCGACATGATAATTACCGTTGGAATGTTCAATACAAGGTACGAAGTGAGTTGCATACCCGCGTTCTTGTTGTTTCAGCGAAGGCAGGAACTGGGTGTTAATAGTGAAACGGAATAAGTAGCCCACAGTATGGTACAACATAAATCATAATTTCTATTAGCACTATAGCCACGGCGTATGTGCCACAAATGTGTATACAGAATGTGGGTACACCGGGAGTAGGAACAGACAATGAGTGACCATTATCACGTATTCGGAACAAGGTAGGCGTCCGGCGGGTATAGGAGTCCATTGTTCTAGCGCCGATAGACAAATGGTGGACGGACGTTATTACCCATGGACGGAAAACATCCGGAGCTTTTCTGATCGCAGATATAATGGCCGCTACACTATATACCACCAGCACTGAGTACACAGTGCGCGGTATGCGGGGAGATGACCGAAAATGATTATTGGTCCCGTTTAAATTTATGGCTTTTTAAGAGAGATCTCTAGATACCAGTATTCAATTACACGCCACCGAAAGAGAAATTAATCTTTTGTCTATGCCAAATTAAAATGAAAGTTTTACTGACCTTTAATAGTCTCATAAATCTTCATGCAAATTAAAGTATAATAAAACCTCCATGTTCTAGTTCAAGTCCATTACAATGTTCCATTTAGAGTTTTTTGTTATTTGCACTTTCTTCGTTAACTTACCCGCGTGGAATTTCAACGAGACAAACACATTTAAATTTACATCAGCAGAAAGGTAATCAAGCTTTGGCAGTCTTTGACCTCGGAGCTCTCCGATGTTGATTGCATTACTAAGTACTTGCTCGGTCTAAAGCTCCGTGTGAATAGGCTAATGGGCGAGGTGGGTTTGAATTGAACACGTGTCTACTAACGCCGAATTAGTATGATTTTATCGATACGCTGACCTTTATAAAAAAAATAATCTCCCACACGCGGTTTCACTTTCGCAAGTCGGAAACCAGAACCAGATCTATCACTTTCTTCCATGCCTTTAGATGCTTACCAAATATTACGACTTCCGCTGTCGATTGAGCGGTTCCGCCAGCATCTATGCGGAAATCGCAATTCTTTCTCCGGTAATGCCTACTTACCCGCAGAGAAACGTTGGATAGAATTTGCTAATAGTGAGAGTGAACTCCGCCAAATGAGAGACGACTTCTGCCCGTGTAAGTCAATAAACAGAAACTAGACAGGTTATTCGAAATCGAAATTGCGGAGAAAAAATACGTTCGGAACGGACGTCCGTTTTTCCACGCTAGAATAAATAACTGGCCTGTCAGGTAACGCTCTCCATGTATGGACCAGCTCGGCTGAGGAATCATTTCAAACTGGTGATCTTGTTACGTCTCAAGAAATCAAACAAGAAAAAAGGTAAGTATAAAAGAAAATGGATAAAATACAGAATTAACTTTGATGTCTACGAACCAATTCTAATATCGTATCAAACTCAAAAAAATTACGGGTTATTACTTTTAATATTATTTATTACCATTGAGAGTGTTTATAGTCAATTAAGTACATGTGAAATATAAACATTTCAGCCGCACATAATGCAATTCACCCATTTTATTATTGGGTATTTATTATCGCTATAGTTTTGACGTGAAAAGTAATAAATGCCTTAAGAAACTTTTAAAATATAAAACTCCAAAGAGATTGCTTGTGTTGTTTCCTTGAGGTTAGCAAATCGTGCGAACTGAAGTCAAAATATTATTACCGAGCAAAGTGAAATGACTGAACTCAATAACCTGCGCAGCTTTTTAATGAAGACCATGGCAAATTCTAAGTTTGGAACAATGTCCTTTGTTTGATTGCCACCTGAAAATTAGAAAAGAGCGAAATAATCATCGACCTTTTGACAGTCAGATTAACAGGCTTGCCCGCTTTTTAAACTCGAGTCAGATCACGTTTATCGCGCTACCTCTATTCAATCCCCGAAAAACAACTTTAAAACCAGAAACATCTATTTGAATTTGAATTTTGTTTTCTTGAGTGAATGAATGTATAAACGAAGCGGAATCCGTTAAAGTGGAAATTTACCCACTCCCCTACACCCGATCGAGCTGAAACTCGGCAAATAGACTTGTCGGTGACAATGTATTCTATCAAATTTCGTGGCAATAACCCACACACATGCGCGGACATTGCGAATTCCTCTGAAATTAAACGACATTAAAGAAGTTAAAATACGAAATAAACGTCGGTCTTATCCAACCGGGATTTGGCTCAGTTGGTAGCGAGGCTGACCCCGGTTCCTATGTAGGAAGGTTTAATCCACAAGAAAACCAAAAAGAAAAAAAAGAAAATTTTTAACGACATTCGAAACTAGATATATCATGGTTTAAACTTTTTTTTTACGGTTTGATTTTTTAGGAATGTTTAGTTATTTTTCTGTAATAAAAAGCCAGACTTCAAAATAAGCATGTTCGAACTATTTGTGTATATTAGGTGGGGCACTAATTTTACATTGAACTTTAAAATGTTATGAATGTTTAAAGAATTGATAGATCTGACAAGATAGGACTGATCTCAACAATAGTGCAATAAATCTCTTCGTTCGTCTCTATGTCTGAAGCAGAGAACACTCTTGATCATTAGTGAACTCTGGCGTCATGTAAATTGAAGATATTTTCTGCCTGGCCAATCTTATCAGTTCGCAACATGAAAAAATAAGACGGGATATAATTATCACATTCTTTAGTAAATATTTTCAGTAAGAAAAATCATTTTGAGAAAATGTTATCGAAAGTCGGGAGAAGATACCTGTAAGCAACTAAGTACCATAGAGTCTATGGCATAGACCATATATTTTGACCGCATTGATAAGTACTGACTACTAGTACATATATTTTTTGTAAAAGTCTATTTGTGAGCAGACAAATATTAAGGAGAAGGGAAGCGAACCCTTTCGGTAATACGAGACCAAAACACTATTTTCAGATGCACTTATGGCAATGCCGTTCGTGATGTGAATACTAATATATGAAATCGAGGTGTTTCGAGTGTGCAATTATTCTCCCGTGGTACAATACTGTGTTGTGGTTGATTTTTCGAAGATAAACGCATCCACAATAACAATATCAGGTTCTCTCGGCCTTACTTGGGCGCGACCAAACGTGGAAATATAAAAAGCATACACGCCTAAAGAATACGCCCATTCGTACGCAGACGGTTAATTGTCTAGAATAAGCCATAAAAACAACTCGGATTAGAAATCTCAGTGGGTGCGTGTCGCGAATTAAAATGACAACTAGTACACAAAATAGGATCATTATTTGTTTTGTGAACGGCCAAGGTCGTGCTGAATCAAAAAAAAAACACTGATCATGAATTGGTTCTGGGCGGTTTTCTCTACAATGAAACACTAACAAATTTCATTTCGTCAGCAATTATACGTTTAAATTGATCTTTAAATATAATTTATTTATATATGCAGTCAAATTATTGGTACAAGGCGTAAAAGATTTCTAGAAGAGAAATTAATTAATATCACAACACAAAATCTGTTTAAAACCCATTAAAGAGCAAATAATTTATGATTGAGAACCGGCGATAAATTCAGATAATTTCGTAATGGTGAGTTAGTGACTATTGGCGTTATAAGTCAAAATAGGAATTCAATCAGTCACACGACACACACTGGCTATCTCTACTTTCCATCTGGTTGGCCATACATGGCAGTCTCAAATGTGAAAATCCCACGAAAAAAATATACGTCTCACATCAGTTGGATAATGCCGGCCGGTGAGCGATGCCTCTGACCGATTATCACGAAAGCGAAAGTGTGGATGTACGAAAAGCCTTATGTCAATTAGCTGGGGGCAGCGATCCACCGTAAGCCAACGGCGGCTTTCTTTTGTCGCTCTACCTGTTTGGAGCAAGTGTTGTTGTTCTGGCTCGCTCAGCTGTTGATAAGCGACAACGGTACAGCGGCCAGCGGTCAGGGGCCCAGCGGAGATAGTCAAGAACATACGTGATTATTCAAATTCCGTCAACAGCAGGCGGGGTGCGCTGGGACAGAGCACCAAGCAGTGACCAATGACCAGTGACCAGTGAGCACTGAACAGCTTACACCGGGTATCTTGGTAGCTTTCACCACTCGGCGTGCATCCTAATGTGGCGGGCATTACCATTACCATTGCCACTGCTCTCATGATTACCTGATGTATTATTTATATCGTACTTTTTCCAGGCGAGGCAGCTGTCCCTAGACTTACAAGGCCGGGCGGAAGAGCGCGACAAACGACTCGCGCAGTTATAGCGGAGATGGAGCGATTGACACTTGAAAATGAAAGCTATCGCCTAGTCATACGGCTAACATGCTGGGAGGAGATTTGATGCACATCTTGACATGTCATTGGCCAAGGCACGAGGGCTGCCAGCTATAACCGTTAACATTTCTAAACCAGTTCAAACACTAGAAAAGAAACATTAATGTATCATTCGGTAAATAAATCTCTCATTTTAATGCGCAGACATTGGCGATCTTATAAAAAAATCTCTTAACGTTGTTTTTTTTATAATTATATATATTTTAATATGCGATATACAAACAGAATTTCCACGGGGTCAATACCCTTGGAAATTCATTTCTATTACCATTAATGTATTAAGTAATAGTTAGTAGAGGTGGATAAATTATATCATTTGGCTCAACTATATGTCACTTTACATTTGGCTCGACTCCAACAACACACGTGTTCTTCGAATCAGCCGAAAGTATGCACTTCAAAATATTCACTAATATTTCACTTGCATTTTGATTTAATTATAAAAGGATACATGAAACAAATATCAAATGACGTCGAGTAGTAAGTAGCCTTATTGTATTTTAATCTTTTCCGGCGTATCAGTGTCAAAAGATAACGTACAACTAGTATTACATCTTGCTTTTAAGATTTAGATTATTAAAAAAGATAAACAGATCAGAAATAATAGGAAGATACAAATATAATCTCTTATGTTAAAACCACGTCTAAAAATATATAAACCTATTTATAATCATAAATAAACATTTATGACTAGGTATATTAGAAAAAATAAGCGAGAACAAAGGTTATGCAAAAGCACCCGCAGATTGGAGATATGAAATCTTTGAAATAGCTAAACAAAGAAGAGCCACTTAAGATGATAGACTTCGTTTTTCGGCCCATACAAAAAGGACGTCCGGGAAAAAACACTTTTCTACATCGAAAATTACAAGAAATGAATATATTTTTTTATACTGCCTTCTAGAGGGTGAAAACTATGTCGGTATGTTTTCGAATTTTCGATGCGTTTCGTATTAACGTAAAAATTCACTGTCAAACATGTACGATTTATCAAAAAATATTATTTAAAGAAAAAGTGCTGCTAACTCAACTCTCATAAAGAATTATAAAATTATAAAAAGCTACCGACGTAGCTTCTTCTTTCTAAAAAATATATCTTTTTTAAAATTTCAATTTCGTGAAAGTTTCGGTGTAGAAAAGTGTATTCTCCATAAACCCCTTTTCGAGCGATTTCTGTAGGTAAATTTGAGCGTTGTCTCATTCGCACATTTCGCAATCGCATGTATTTTAAGTGTGCGTGAGCTTATTGTGAGCGGGACAGAATGACAGACGCGGGTGTTTTGCGTGTGGTTCAAAGTCTAGCCTCTTAAAAAGGAATTCAGGTAGGTACTCGCATGAATAAAAATAAAGTTGGTAATGCGGAAGACGAACAGCGAAACACGTGTGTAAAACAATGACACCTCAAAGTTTTGGCGAGGAGTGAAAGACTGGGCTGAAAATAGACGTGGATGGTGATCACCTACTTCTAAATGAAAGCTGAACGCTTATTCACACAACTGACAATGGACTTCTCGGTATATAATTTATGATGCATGGTAAAAGGGTATTCCTATGGCTTGCGCAGTGCCCCGCTTAAAGAATGACCGTCGCTTGAAGAGGTGTTCATTAATTTCTTCGCTTTATTCGACTGATTTATATGGTTCAACCATTTTGAAGCCATTGAAATATAATCATGATAAAAATAAAGACTTAAAAGGCTCAAGTATATAAACATTTTATTTTCTCATAAGGATCGCTTTCTCTGAAATATCTTTAGTTTAATTAAATTTAGAGTTCTGGGATTCGAGTCCCTCTAACACCATCATACACACAATGGATTATTTTAAAATGTTGAATTCATCGAAATTATGCCAAATTTCCTAAATCTTGAAACATAACATAACAACACAAGAACAGCGTCGATAAATGCCGTTGATTATCACCAATTCCTTTATCAAACATTTTCATTTCCATATTTGGTTTTGATTGTAGGTATATCAGACATTATTTGGCCTTTTATAATGCTTGAGGTAGTGCATGCCCTTTGACGCAACTTGTAATTTGCTACTAGAACTGTTCTCCGTTTTATGGAAATATCATCGTGAGGAATCTGCTCCTGTAATGGGATATGCAAGGAGTGTTCATATTGCGGCATAATTCCTGTGGGAAATGAGATGCGCATACATTCCTAGAATGAAAGCGAACATGCAATAGCTCTAAGGTTTCATTCATTTATTATTTAAGCTCGTGTTATAATTACGGATGGTTTAAAAATGCGCTGTGCACAACAATATACATACCTTAAAAATTCAGTTGACAATACTAGACAAATCAAAGTCAAAACTAAACACGTATTTACAATACCTAAATCATATTTGAAAGCCCTCTTGAGTAAGTTTTTTTGCATGACGAACGGAACAAGTATGTTCAAATGACTCACATAGGAGGAGCTTTTGATTTAGAAATCGCGAGAAGGTCTTCGAGTCAACAATCTAAGAATCAGCATCATCAAAATACACTGAACGATCTCGAAATATTTCAAATGTGTGTCCACATCATTTCACGAGTCACCTTCGCAGTCTCTTCCGATCTAAATTCCCACACCCTTGAACTTCTGCGTTAAAAACAAACAAGTTTTAAGGATATTTGAGCAGTTTTTTTTTTGTTGGGCGATTTTCAGTTCGCGCAGGCATGAAATCTGTAAGCAACTAGAAGAAACCTGTTGCGCGTACTGTCGACAGTCTTGGTGTAGGTACGAGGTATTTTATGTCGAGTTGTCGACGGATGGATAAGACAACTATGAGGGGGCCTTCCATCCCTGTCAAATAAATTATGTGGTAGAGGCGATCGTGATAAACAGTAAGGAATGAAACTCCTCGGGTATGAATGATCATCGTTAAATTTAAAGGGAATAATTCTTTTAATATAAACTTACTCAATTCGAAACTTTTAACTGGAATGAAAATACAAAACAATTTTTAAAATAAAATTCATGTGAAAACCACATGAGAGTCCCAACAACTGCTCTCCAGCGTCTGAAGCCAGTAAGACTATTATTTCACCTTATTATCAAATTACCTGGCTATTCAGACAGACCTGTTTACCGAACACGGCTTAAGTCATTTCAAGCAATGTTTCAATTCTGAATGGTAATCTTATACCAGGGCGATACTATGAACCTAATAGTCATTAAGTAATTGGAAATTGTAGATTTAACACACACTATAAACCTACCTTTAAATAAATTTTGCATAAAAATAGAGAAGTAGGTTCACGATGGTGAAATCGTAAATAATATTGATATAAGTTTAAGGTCAGACTCTATAAGTTTTACAAGAATTTTATCACTCGATTAAACGACCGATCTGATCGTTCTGTACATGCCACATGGTAAACCAACGTGGAATAAAATTCGCAAGAATAAAAGTTTAAATCAACCTCCTAGGCAATTTCCACAAATTAAGCTGAAACGATTGAGAAGGAATAAACATGCTATAACGCAGATCGCAGATAGAGGATAGTTAAAGGCTTCAACAAGCCAGCTATAGACCTGTAGATATCCAAACGACTTCTAAAAATACTTATATCTTTAGCGAGGACAGGACGGTGCGTACAGAAACGCTCACATCGCAAACTAGTATGGTGGATAGGACTGGATAGTGCTAACTACACTTCTGAATCAAGATCCAATCTCGTACATGCAAAATCGATTTACAAGTAAACGGACAATCAAAAAAAAGTGTAAAAGATTTCATGTCGGCAATTTTAAATTTGTTACGAGGAGCGCCTCGACAGTGCTCCAGGGTGAATATCGAAAGAAAAAACACTGGGATTAATCCGACTATGGTGATTTAAATCACAATATTATGTTAAATGAGGTATGCAGGGTCATCAACAGTTTTTTCTTCAAAAAGGTTTATAGCGTGAAATTGATTTCGTATAGCAATTCTTAAAATATGAAAAGGTAGTCACAAACAGAATTAACCTTGTCCGTAGTCGACCTCCGTGGAAGAGCGGTAAGCTTCTTGATCCAGAGTTCGCGGGTTGGAAACCAATCGCACGTCGTGGAAAAACTAAAAGTTGTGTGAGTTGTTTCACATAAATAATATAGAAATAAAATAGTTTATTTGCGTCTCGCTGCAGAATGAGTAGGAATATATTCGAAACATTCTCAGAAGTAGACATCATCCATAGATAAAAATGTTTTAGCTAGGTATGTTTAGTTGCCGAATCTAGTTCCACCATCGCGCATCGTCGTCACTTCTGCATCTCATCCGTCACTAACTTCAGCTTCACATAAAATCTCAAATCGCGATGCCACACTTTTACAGGATTCGGGCAGTTGGAATACTCAACACACAAAAAAGAAGAACTAAATTTCTCAGTTTTCGGAAAACCGACAAAATTCCAAAGCCCAAAGCCTGGAATCAAAGCACTAATTGAATGATTTTCCCCGGCTAGCAGCAAAGACTATAGGTGCCATATTCCGCGGCCCAGGCGCAAGGGTGGGCGGGACTACCAATCCATCAACCGGCTGCAGCGGTCGGAGGCGCGGACAAGGAATAATTCTGCTCTAGCAATATGGCCCTGGAGTTGGGATACCGACATGAGATGATAGCCTGGCACAGTGCAGTTGAAGCGCGTCGATTAGCGACCTGGCTTTATTCTGTGCTCCGGATAGGGATATTTACAAGTCAAAGAAAGCGGGGATTTTGTTTTGTTTTGCAAAAATATCAACAAGGTAGGTAAAAAATCGAACTTTTATTAATGTTTCTTCAATCTTTGCAAAATTACTTTGTGGCATCATTTTAATTAAATGAAACAAATTACTTTGTGATTAATGTACACATTATTTTATTAGTGTAATTGGATAATTGATTCAATGTTGAAAAAGGAGTGATATTTGACAGGTTCCTGTTGCGTTCTGTTATTTACTACAGACACTAACAGATTCTCCAATTTTGGATGGAGATTACTTCTTGGAATAATAGATACTTTGTTATTATCTGCGTTTATTATACACTTCGCGGTTTACAATGTAGATCTCGTTGAACGACCTAACTATACGCTGGCTAAATGGAATCTCATCAAGTGTACCAGTGAACGCTCTCTCAGAGCTGTTTGACCCTCTCTTCGTTCCCACAGGTACTAACCTACCTGCCATCTAGCGGAATCTAAGGACAGCTCTTAGCACTGCCATCTATGTCTACAAGCCGGAAGCTTTTAGATACACTATTGTTTCTAAAATACATTACGACTTGCCATATTTGAAATAAACATCTTCTTTTAAAACACTTTTATATTTAAAAAAAAAAACTGTCAAAATGATGTGTACGGCCGATTTAAAAAGCGTTAGGCTGTCGCAAAAGATGCAGAATCACCCTTCAGAAGAAGCTACAGTTGTAGCGAAAACTGGTCGGCATTAGGTAAAATAAAAGTGGTGTTCATTTTAAATTATAATATCGCATCACAAAGTATTTTATTCATAAAAAAACATATATTATTATTTAATAAAACATTTTCATGAATCATAATAACATATATTTTTATATAATTATAATAGAAACAAATTTATTCAGGCTGTTTCGCGTATAACATAACTACTTAATTTGAGATTGATTGGATAGTGGGCAGAATCAAGGTGTAGGTGTTGCCAATTTTTCATAATGTGTAAAAGATTCGTAGGCAGATAATCCATTTTATAGACAGATTAATACAAAAGATATTTGATTTTATATCATTTAATGAATCCTGCTGAATACCGAATTAATTGCTATCGTGTTTATACAAAACACTCGCTGTAAAGGCAAGGCCTATCATCGCAAGATAGTTAACAGGTATCCGATATGTAGATAGCCGATAGCAGATACCTCCCTGATAAAGTAAAATTGATTCCAATATCAGAGCGATAACTACCAACGCAGATTCCGCTATAAAATCAAATGACTTGAATAGCTTCTAAATCCAGGCCCGCCAACCGTCGGTCCCAGCGATTAAAATGTAATCAAGTAATCTGATCGCAGGATTCACGCCTATGGAGGATGGGAGAACCGGCTGATATAAGAATGACTTCAGTGTACGGGAAGGATGATGTTATTCATGACCAGGGCTCGCCATTCAACCTTCAAGCGAACGCTGCAGGGTAAAAATAATACCCCACACCCAGATACAATTTGCATCCATAAAAGTAAGTCAAGCAGCCCTACACTATATTTATTTTTTTTTTTATACTGGGTTTTAGAGATGTTCTCACTTGCGTGAGAACAATCCAGTTATAAAACTCAGTTAATATACAATAACAAAAATCGACAATTACTTACAATTAACTACATATACATTAAATAAATACAATGAAAATGATGTGATTCATAGGGAAAGTTTATTTTTATTTATATGTGATACGGCACAAGAGTTTAAACTACCCGGAGCGAACCTATGTATGATATCCCCATTATATTAATGTTGTGAGTTTTAAGGATTCGAGAGAGAGGGAAGAGAGGCGAAAAAAGGAAGTTGGGAACAAAGTAGGCATTCATTAGAAAGAGAACTAACTGCCGGCTTTAAATAGCCGAGTCGCCAAGAATCTATCTAACTGGAGACAATTGAATGGGCCTATGTTCAAAGCTCGAAACCAGAAGGCTTTTTTGCAAGTATATTATCGGATAAGGTTGTCATTTTTGCCTCATATGTTTTTAAATTATAATATTGATATATTATCATTATAACGTCTAATGTTCTATAATAGGTACTCCTTTGTATAAGAATTCACTTAAAAATGTTTTTCAATATACATAATCTAACAAATACCATGATTCTTGATTCGGCATAGAACTCAGTTGAGGCTGTTAAATTCTGAACTTCCGATGGGTTCGAAGTCATCAATAATGTCACTCTCTGCTGTGCATACTTAACGCAATTCGATAATGTATATTCGACATCTTCGGTTTGTTCACTTATCGAGCACATTGGAGAATCAGAGAGAAAGAAAACCCAGAAGGCTTATGAAGTAGAAACATATCAATAATATTGTGATTAGTAGACAAGCGACCGAAAACATATGAAAATTTTAAATAAAAAAAACATTAAATAAAAAAATCAATGCACAAGCAACATTTTTCGTTTTTAATGCTGGGAGTAGGAAGAATTCAAACATTGTCAGTTTATACGTGGCTCAGGAATACTTGTTTAAAAAAAAACACTCGATAGGTTTTTTTGCATTATTCTTTCTGCGTAGATCATTGCACTACGAAGACTTTGTTTATAAAAATAAACACATCCGCTGAAGGGTTAACAGCCTGAGGCCAGCCCGTTCCGTAATAAGACCTCACTAGACAATGCTACCATGAGGGGTTGGAAATTCAATAACGATAATGTTTACACCACGGAGTTCTGCGCCACCACCGAGAGGAAGATATCGCGTTCCGGGTTCCGGGCAATTTGCCTGTCTGCTGCTTGGGATGAGTTGAATAGGAATAGGCTCTGTTGGCGTGGCATCGCCATTGGTGAGCCCACACGACCCCTCTAAGGTAATTAAACGAAACAAACGCAGATTCATTTGAATTACACTCCATCACCTATATACGGAAATATGTGCTCATTGTCTGTGGATATAATGGTTGTCAGGGGAATACCAAATGAATGTAAACTTAAAAGTTCACTTTTATTTGTGGTTAAGTCAAAACCGCTGATAAATCTTTTGCAGGATTTATCTCTCTTTCTTGCAAATGACATATTTTTATATGTGGTGAGAGCTCATTTTTGTATTAAAGGAATTTCAATGATGATGAATCCGTTATCGTCATTGTGCATGTCTATCATGTTTACGTTTATGAAAGCTCTCGTTTAGGTACTCTCAGCGGTAGGACCACATTATTACGTGTATTTTATTTCTTATTATTCGGTGAAATGTGATGCCAAATAATAATAAAACTTGTATAAAGGTTGTTTTGCATGGAAATGATCACGTAGGAGAATGTATTATAATTGGCTCCATAAAGATCGGAATGCTTGATAGTTTGATTAAGTGATTAACCTATTTGATGCTGCTGATTGAGATGTCGACTTCAAAAGCATGCGAAATATTAGACTGACGAAATGTCTGTGAGTCTACGAGAATGTCGGATTCACGAAGAGATAGGTATTTACTACTTTAAGATTGGCATCTAACATGAGAGATAAAACATTACTAAAACTGCCTGGGTCGGAATATCGAGTGTGGTCCATAAAATGCATTCTTCATTTAAATACAAATCTTTTAAAAACATATATATTTACGTAAAACATGGACAGTCTCATTACTTCATTTACAAATAATGACTTTTATTCGTGAATGTTTTAGTGGAAATCTGTTTGGAGACAGATGATAGGCATAATTTCATTACATAATAATATTATGTAAGTAATATTTAGTTTCACTTGTTTGAAGATGCCAACTTGAGTCAATTGGACAATATATAAATATATGCATACGTCTTCGGAGTTTACGGAGGTATTTTGATTGTGGGTTCGACTCTATACATCGCCGGTATTAATATCGGCAAACGGACATTCCCATTCTGCATACATAATCCAATGTTCACCTTGCACATCCAATAGCACGACACCCACACCCGAAAGCGATTTATCTCCGTAAAACGTTGAACATAGATTGAAATGCGGTTTTCCCAGGTTAATAGTTCCTCAGGCACTCCCGGATGACAATTATTATTCCAACATTTTATGGTTATGTTTATACAACATATCGAACGATTATCGCCTGGATATGGCGTATTGTTCACCATTCTACAGAAATACGACCATCACTACACTCATTCTAACTAATCCAACACGAAGCGGCCAATAAAATAAATAAACTTCGGCGCTCAATCGAACCAATATTGCTGCTATCAATTTATTGTGATAATCTCAAATCTTGTAAGCGAGTTATAACTTTCTATATTAGTCGAATCGTTGAGATGATTATATTTATAAACTTTTCGTGAAATGTCGTACAATTTGTAAATTTGCATTTTTATAGATTTTATTTTGCGGAATATTAACGAGCGCGGTGATAAAAGATTGTTTGTTCAGATTTTTTAATAAAATGGTCACCTTAAAAGAGGAGACCGAAACAAGAATAATAAATAAGTGATTTAACTAGAAACCAAGTTGGATAATAATTAAATGGTATCCGATGTCAAAAGAGCCGAAATCTAATGCAATGATTCAGTATAACATATACTTTTATATTATAATATACCTGTTAATATTTACAATTTTTTTTCCTTAATTTGTCTTTACCGAGTCCGAACCGCCCGGAGTAAGTGTTACTTATGGCACCTTTACAAGTTGAGATATGTAGTGAGGTCGAAGGAAGTGGGATAAGAAGCAAAGGAGGAAGGTTGAGAAGTATCTGGATATTCTATTTAGCCACTAAACGCGGATAATGCTAATTCAGGCATCGTCTCGATTCTGAATGATGTTCTTAGTCTGCATATACACAAACGAGCCGAACCACGAATTATTGGAAAGGAACGAAGAGACCGTAAACGGCCCGAAACGCAACTTGCGGTTGCTTCGTCTCTTTCCCGTGGCTCGATTCGCGCTTATGTTCTCAAATGTATACGCAGCATTACACCGGACGATACTGAGAGTCCACACATTTAGAATTTGTCGCAAATTTATCTTCTATTTACGTCAAGAGGAGTGTCTGTTGCCCGTGGAGGGCGGGCGGGAAGCGTGGATTTGATTTTTATACAAATCTACAGCTTTTCTAGATACCTACCTATAAGAAATTTTGCATACTTGACTTGACCTTCAAAACAAAAGGAAGGTCACCATCGACAAGAAATTTCTAAAAACTGCGAAAAGGAGCAACCAACAAAAAGCCATGAGCTTCAGCTAAATTTGATTATAATATATAAAATGTGATTATTTGCTAACGCCGTGTTTGAACCCAAGATCTCCGGCCAAGGAAAAATGTAGCCTAATAATAAAGAAAAAATGTAATGAAAAAAATTAAGTACAATTTTTATTATAATGTGGTAATTATAACCTATTTCCAGTGCGCTTTATTACTCCGTGCCCCCCTTCGCTGCAACGCAACGTCGCGCGACTCGGCCCGGCTATCGCTTGGATCAGCGCAGTGCAGCGGCAGCCGCAGCCCCCCCCTCCTCGCTGGGGATCCCTCGGAGCCCGGCTAGAGGATGGAGCATGGAGTTGACATTTCGAGGTCGTGCCCCGCCAGCGGCAGGTCGAGACCGCGGCAAGTGGATTACCGCACGACCACGTGACAACCATCATTCCCACACTGAACGGTATCGTTGCCAACCGACTACAGGGAAACGCTGCTCCGTTCAAAAGGTTGAAATTTCTCAAATTCAGACACGTTTCGAGAGAGTATTTCGGTTGAGCCATGTCGGCGGTTATCTTTGCCTAGGAGTGCACTTCGGTAATGATATTGCTCGAAATTTACAAAAAAAAATAGTCTAAAGATGAATAAGAGAGATTATTTATTACGTCTATCATAAAAATGGATGTTATATAGCTCTCAGGAAAGTTGGGAAGAACCTAAATACTATCATATCGTTGTTTTTATGTTGTGTTATGTGGTTTTATATCAAAATTATTACTGAAAATAGGATGCGTGAGTTGATATAACACGTACCAGTTGTTAGCAGGAATTTATGTTTGGTATGAAATACGACCTAAATAAACGACTGTTAAAAACACTTTCTAATGATAGAAAGACACGCATTAACAAAATGTATGATTACCTGCATGCATATTTTTATCCAATTACCAAACAATTATTACCATTCCAGCCTCACGTGCCAAGCAAAACAAACAAAATAACGATACGGAAGAATTCAGTAGAAGTTTCGTGCTGGCTTTGTGCCATTTTCTCTTTGAATAATGGGCACCGCTGAGGATGCGAATCACGAACCCTCCCGGTGGTAGGCCAATCGTCTTCTCACTTTTACTTGCCAAAGACAAACGGAGATATCACCAAACACGGCTCAGTCAGCTTGCACGCCTAAATGAGCCTCTTGCACGGACTTTCAATTGGCTTAGAAGAACTGATAATATGAATGGAAATATTACAAAAAATAAATATCTCTGTTGTCTTTAAACAGATTACACAAATATTATGGGGTTTTGTAATTAGTTCGTAACTTTGTTATGTAGACAAAACAATTTGTTATATCTACATAAAGGGTCAGTATTTACTAACATTTTAAACGTGACTATGAATTTGACGATTTAAACGAGCGCACATAGTTTTAATATAAAATTGTAAAGCACCACCACTTAAATTAGTTGATTATTTTCTACAATCACGAACCCAATGGAAATTGGTAATTGAAATATATGTTACTTTTTAAAAATGTATGTGACTATTCAGACGACAATACAAATAAAGAAAACTTTTCATAGATTTTAAAAAATGTCTCAATTTAGAATATAGTAAAATTATTTTTTTATTTGATGTTACGTAATAAAAATAAAGAAAACTTTAGACAGATTATAAAAAATGCCTTAATTTCGAAGACGGAAATTTTTTAGTTAAATGCAACAGTTTTGAAAGCACCTACTACTAAAATATTATAAAAAGGCTTCAATTAAAAAAAAATAACAGTTGCTTTGAAAGCAAATTTTGAAAATACTGAATGACTTAGAATCTTAGAAATACTTACTAAGCCGAAAAAAAATCATCACGCAAGAGGCTCATCGCGAGGAAAGTTGTGCCAGAACCGCGAGGAGACATTTCTATCGCAAGAGAAGCCAGAGAACTCAGCGGTGAGGTTGCGTCGTGACCTTGTCGGAACGCCACACACGACAAATGACATGTCAGTTATGGAAATGGACCCTTAATGCCGCTTCCGTCGGGGGCAATTATTCAATTAGCCAACGGCACATCAAGTGTCACGGAAGCTGCATTGTTATCGGGTGGGTGCGGGGAATAATAGCGAATGGAACAATATTCCCCGTAAAATAACAGGATATATGGATGGTTACTTAACAGATCTAAAATAACAGCATGTTGATGAGCTTCATATTATTTAGGTTATTCGGTTGGCGGTTCAGGTGCCCTCTCCTACCGTACGTTGGCTATCATCAGTTTAATTTTTGCCCTGCAGAGACAACTTCATCTGTTGGTGTCTTGTCCTACTGGAATTCGTCTATTATTAAGGCATTTTTTTCACCTAGACTGCAGACCGCAATTGCGACCGCGCAAGTCAAGTAAGCATCGAAACCATGAAGTGCGTCATTTTCCTATTCCGCGTTCTCCAATAATCTAACCCTACATTATCAGTTAGATCCTAGATCTGTATTCATATTATTTGCATTTTATTATCTAGCACAAATTCGAAATTTTTAGTTATCCGACGAAGACCCTTACAGTCACACCCTGTGTGTCCAAGATATTTTGAGAGCAAGACTCGATCAATGTTTAAATACTTGCGGCAATTCGTCTCATATAATAATTCAGTTTGACTGCAACCGTTTCTCAGGAAGTAAAACATAAAAGGTACATCCTCCGATAAACAACTATCAATGGGAGTTAATCTGAACTTCTCCGTGCTATGCAAATTGCAATCGTACGCCAAATGCATATGAATTGCATCTTGGGGATGCGGAACACAGGTAAAATGCAAAAACGGATGGAAAATAAATTGGGTTTAATTACAACGACTTTGACTCCGACAGTTTGAAAATAAAATCATAAAACGAGTCTTGAAAACGTTAATCAGAAAATGTTTGAAATTTAAATCTGTTTTATTTGAATACAGGGAACTTATACTTATAGCCCAAAACTTTTGCGAAACTATTCTCTGTGCCATGGAGCCTGAGTGCTAGCTCTTCACTCTCGCATCTCACAGCTATTGCTTTGATTATTATAGCTTATGTAGCGAATGTGTTCGATTACCAGCACCCCGTATTCGGCGAAGGCTCACCTCGTGTCCTTTGATTGGGACAAACCGACACGGAATGGAAATCAGGCGAGACGAGGGTGTACATAGTAGAGCAGACATAAAAATTGATGAACGTCGATAAACTGTTGTAATACTGGCAATGATTTTACGATAATTTTCCGTGAAAATCGGTAATTTTTGCAAAGGTACGAACGTTAAAACTTGTAAATGGCACAATGATTAGCCATAAGCTTTTTTCGCCGAAGTGAGCCTCGTGTGTGAGTCATTCCGATGTTCAGCTAAGCACGCCATCGCGATCTGAAGCCAGAATTCCGGAATATGAACACGGTAACACGTAACATGCGCCGATAAAAGTTACTCAATACCTAGGATCTACCTACCCGCTGTTAGTATCCTATACCCCATGAGGATTAAAACGTATTATAGACAGGAGTGTATTTAACGATATTTTTAAAGCCCTAAGTAGTAGTTTTGATTTTAGAATTCTACGAAATGATCGCTTCCACAGGGGGTTCCGCAGAACGAATGCATTTGATTCGCGTGCATAGTGATTTTTTTTTATTAAATCGACTGTGTTTTAGTAAAACCCTTCCAACCACTTTTTTGGAAAAGTTATTTTTCAGTGGTTTCAGTGTAGAACAGCCACTGGAGCGACAGAGCAATTTAAATCTTTTTCCTCGGATTGCTAAAGGAATTTTTTCCGCCCACATTAAAATAATCATACCTCCGAATTTGAATATGGAGACATACAAACTGATTATAGTTCTATATAGCCAATGAATTCACCTATATTTTTGTCTATTATCACATATTCGTAGGATTTATAAAAAATATATTATTAAATCTTTAACTTAAAAACATTTTAAAGAATGTAAAGAATATTTATTTCTTCATATGAAGCAGTTACTTTGTGATGTGACATTATAATTTAAAATAAAACAATAACTTTATATACACCACTTTTATTTTTTATTATTACTTATATTTTTTATTTATATTTATTTCGTTTTATTTTGAATGTACAACAAATTTATTTATGTAATTTGTAAAAGCCCAATAGGGCATCAATAAATAAATATTATATAGTCGCTTTAATAAAAAAATTAAAAATGTTGCCACATTTTGGCAACAAAGCAATCCGTGGTTGTGGAAATAGTGCCATAATGTGGCAAAAAGCGCTCGAGTGGATAGACTTCGAATTACAATAAAATAATATATCAACATTTAGAAAAACGAATTTTTGAAGGATAGCAACTTTCATTTAAACTTCTAGATTTTTAATTAGATTTACGAATTTGTAAATATTAGTTTTTATCGTCTCCTGTAAAGTTTTCATTGTGTGGCTTGAAGGGTTTTACTAATCCGCAGTCGACATTTAATTAATTTCTATAATGGTTTTAGAACTACATATTCAAAATACAACCATTGGTTGAATCTTGAAGAAAGCATAAAACAGGACGGACGCCAAAACAAAATTCATTGACAACATGTCAAACTCGATTTAAAATACATTTATAGTAGATACCTACACTTAATACGATCATTGCGGATCGCATATCGTTAAACGCGAGGATTGTATTGGTATAAGCTCAGATTTCATCATTGATTTCCCTAATTGATAGCAAGAGGTGGCAACACTGAATCAACTTCAATATTGACAGCCCAAATCTCCGCGCATTTCTCTCCCACGGGTGTTCCTGGCTGCACGACTCCCTTTCGCGTTTTAGTTTCAATAGATTACATACTCGTAGTAGTGATTTATAATTTAGTTCCATAAATAAACCTTCAATCAGTAGTGAGCAGCTTCCAGATAACTTGCAGACCAACATAGAATACAAGGTTGAATCCGGCCCTGAATGCCCTACGAAGTAAGTACCCATACATCCTGAACGCCGAAGAACCATCAAAGCGTAACTAGAAACTACATACAAACAAGTTGTAATATGTTATGTTTTATTCGCCTGGATGGTAAATTTTGCATAACCACTTTTGAAATCGATACAATTACGAATCACCGTGGACAAACCGGCATTAGAATAATGCATTAGGTGCCTGGATCTCGCTTGCAATTGCGGTCTAACCGGTAGTCGACGGCAGGGGGTGGTGTGACGCATCCGAAACCAACTCCATGGGAATGGTACAGGATCGAGAACGAAACGCAGCTTCCGGTAAGGGTGAACGGAATGCACCGCCATGCAAGAGAATTGCATCGCAGTATTGTGCGAACTGCGAACGGGTATTATCAGATATCCTTCCGCGCTTGGTTCAGGGCAAGTGAACGCAGTCAGCACTCCTAGAAAATACTACAATACAAGTTCACAGCTTTCATTGGAATATCTCACTTTTATAAATAAATATATAATATATATTTTTTAAACAAAATTTCTCCATTAACTGAAATTGTACCTTTAAAGGTTACTTAACTATTTATATCATAAGAAGTGATAAACGAGGAAAACATTGTATCCCAAGGCAACCACAAAATATTTAATTAAAATCAAAATAAATCAAAATTCTTGTAAGAAATTTTTCTAATTGAAAAACTGCTGAGCAGGGGAAATATAATTGATAGCTTAGAGATAAGAAAATATTAACACCCTGGTGCGGATGTTATAAATCATTTATTAACATGAAGGTGCGAACTGAAAAAAAACTAAACAAAAAATCCAATAAACCTGGAGAGGGTTCATAATTAAATGTGAGGTATTCGAAACTGTGAAACTCGATTAAAAGTAAAGAAAGATGGGTTCGACCTAAAAGGCAGCTGGCCCTAGCCAATTATCACATTATTTTAGAACCTTGTTAAGTAAAATGATATACATATATATAGAAGTAATTTCGAGCGTTTGATTATCCAATCAAATGGAAATGTTTTGTGTTGATAAAGGAATAAGGTAATCATCAGCTGTAGGAATACCGCTGATGGCGCAGATCTGTAAATTCGTTATCTTTCACATAAATTATTAACATACAGAATGGTTAGATATTATGTTTACAATGTAAACTTTATTTTTATTTTCTATAAAATACCTATTTTTATCGCATTTTACTATATCTTCAATTATTCACTATATCATTGTTTTATTAAGATTAGATCATACACATTGTCTGAAAACTAGCGGTACAAGCGGGAAACTGGCGAATCTACATCAATGACAACCCAATAAAAAAAATTCTATCTGAGCATTTCATTTTTAATATACATTTTTTTACCTTTTTCATTCCAATTCGCAACTAAAGAGTTAAAATAAAAATTGCAGCCGGGTCAGGGTTCCTACGCACATTAAAAGACAATAAACAAAACAGCTGTTACATTTTACGCGATTTACTCGAAAACGAAAGCAAATTGAAAAAATGATATACTTACAACAAAATCGACTCCAAATGTGATTTATATTGTATTGACAAGTTTCCCGCTTGTGGCACCAGTTTCCGAACACCATATATGTACGTATATCTTGTTTCTATATTATTAGAGAGATTTGCAGATATTGCAAAAAATTATAACTTATTTACGACTACCATAATACGGGTATGAGATTTGTGCCTCGTACGATATTCGAGAGAACTTAGATAAAATGTTACACAGATAAAAAAAAAAGAGAAAAACGCGTGAGAATACCACGGAGTTCTCGTTGGCAGAACAACAAGTATTTTTAACGTAAAACACGAGTTATCAACATTGCCTATCAATACATTTCGGTTTTTTTTTTAGCAAAAGTTCATTTGGAATGTGAGCATGAACCAACTTTCTTGAAGGCCACAATGCCTTGGGGTGGGTAGAAAATAATATATTATTATTATAAAAGCCTTATTCACGTAGAATAACCAAGGCAAGATACTTTTGGCAGATACAAAAATATTGCACAAATTGTTTAGTTTTAATCGTGTCGGAATTATTCACGAGCGAAGATTACCCCGCGACTAGTTGTCGGCATTAATCCGATTCCGGCGAGCCCCGCGCTAAGTATTTACTATTGACCATTTACCCCTGGCGCGATAAGGCCCGTCCAATAAACACCCAGTCGCGGCCGGGGCAGGGGGGAAGTGTTAAGTCAGCGCCCGGGGGCCGGCCGCCGAGATAAAATTCCTTTCCGTGGTAATAATAACAAATGTCATGATTAAATCTGGTTTGGGCGCCAAACATTCTTCCGGCAGAATCATCCGAAAGCGATCCCGAAAAGGGAGGGAATGAGAAGGAAGAATTATTTTGACTGTTTCAAACTAAACAGACGTAAGTGACAAATTACAGAATTTCAGAAGAACGAAAACAGTGAATCAATGTATGTGAATCAATCAATTTTCAATTTGGGAGAGGGAACTATTTATTGGACGACCAACACCTCTGCCACAGGTCACCCCAAGTGGTTCGCTACGTTTGGTGACTTAGCAGGGGTGCCCGGGTTCATGGGGTTAGGTTTGTCCGGGATTTGGGGGCGGATGCGTCTGCCGACCACCTGTGTGGCAGGGCGGATCGGGAGAGACTGGTTGAGAGAGACCTTTTGATCTCTGCAGCCGGACCCTCTCAACCCATCGCCTTGCACCGCAGAGGGAGGAATGGCTTCGCACATCCATCACCCCTGGACATATTTATCCCAGATTTCTACCCACCCCTCAAACCTTTTTCCTTCCCAGGACTTCCTCTCCTTCCTTTCCCTTAAAAAACACTCCACACAGCATCTTCAAAGATGAGGAAATTTTTCCCTCAGGGCCTCCTGTGTGGAGCAAATGTAAAAAAAAAAAAATGAGAACTATCTTTTTAACAATTTTTCTTCCTACTGGTCGCAAATGGTTTTCTGAATTATGATACCGAAATATGTAAGCAAAATGTTATTACCATGTGAATAATGTAAAAATGTTCGATTTGATCATTTCACTCTGTACCTTAATCTGTTTTACCTCTACAAATTTATTATTCCTTTAAAAGAACTCTTCTATAATGGGTGAACTTGCTTCTGCATGGTGTTAAGGACAAATAAAAGATATTTTATCATTTAACTAATGTGATAAAACTATTGGATATTTTTTTTATCTTTTATAAACGAATAGATACAATACCCATGAGTTAAATTTGTTTTCGTTCGCCTGAAAAGTGGAGACTAGTCGCTTACGCTATTTTGCCTTGGAACAGTCAGGATTAAGGATGGAAGAAAACTTATTTTTCGTCTTGTCAGTTTGGACCGTTTGGGCAGGAAACAACCGTTACTTTTTAATATCAGTTACAAATTATAACTCTTTATCACGCTGTTGTACGATATACATGTTATAAACCCGTTGTTTTCATTGTTCCGCGACGTTTATTACACCTTCAAGGGAATTTGTATAATTCGTACGAAAAGAAAACCTTATTTTTAAGCACGGCCATAAATCATGAGACTTTATTATTTGGCACAAAGACAGTTTTATTAAAAATAACATATGAAGCTGATCGTTTAATGATGTGTGACTTTCTTATTTCAATGCATGTCGACCAATATAAACTGTTAGGTATTTTGTTTGTAACCTAATCACGAAAACAAAAAAATTGCGTAATTTGGGGCATTTCGTGATATTTTCATCTACAGTGTTGCTAAACGCAACGATCACGAAAACTTTACTTTTTCCGTCACGAATTCGTTAGCGAAAAAAAAATAAGTTGCATAAATTACCACGCCACAAGAAAAGGTTACGAAAAGATGAAATTTCATGGATTTAAAAAATAATACAATAAATTCATAGATTCTGTACGAGGAGAAACACTTAGATACAATGGAAATTTAATTCTCCATTGTCGTCGATTTTACCCGTACTATTTTATAATCGATTCGAAGTACTATGCAGCACCAGCTTTACGCGTGATTTGCGTTTTTAATTCGAGCGAAACTCGACCGTATGTTTGCAAAGCTTCACGGTGTGTTTTTTGTTATACGAAAACCACCAGGCGTTAAATTCCGCGTGCTTGTATTTCGGGACTAATCAAACAAAACAGAAAAACAAACGAGCGAGAACATGAAAAAACAAAAACACCACACTGCACGGAGTGTGCAGTAGGCTGGACCATCAAAGTATTGATGGTCTTTTTATAATGCCAGATATCGTTTACTCAAGGGTCTCGAAAGTTACGTATGACTTTTCTCATTTGTCACTTTCAGAATTAAATGTTCCCCTCCAACGTGTAGAAAAAATCAGAGACCTTGGAATATTACTTGACTCTAAATTACTATTTAAAGATCATATTGAAAATATCTTACAAAAAGCCTACAAACAAATGGGCTTCATTCTACGCGTCACAAAACCATTCAATAAACCTTTTACACTTGAACTACTTTATATGGCATATGTAAGATCTCATCTCGATTTTGCATCTATTATTTGGAATCCTCAATACCAAACTTATATTAACCAAATTGAAAACATTAAAAAAAAAATCCTGAAACATCTGTCGTATCGTTTTGAAAATCATCAGTGTAATCCTATTGCTCTTTACAAACGAAGAAAAATTTCTGACGTACTGTTTCTGTACAAAGTTGTGAACTGCCCCATTGACTCCCCAGCCCTATTAGAAAATATTGCATTTCGTTGCCCTAAACGCAATACCAGATCGAATACCTTATTTTATATACAACATTTTAAATCGAAATACGCACAAAACAACTCCTTACTCGGGCGTATCTGCAAATCTTATAATGCCTTAAGCGATATTGACATTTTCCACTGTACCCTTAAATCTTTTAAATTCAAATTAACTTTACAATGTACTTTAATCAAAACAATGCATTGATTATTATATTATTGTACTTCTATATTGTTTATTATTTTCTTTTTAATATTTTTTCACTCAAACTATATACTTTTATAACTTGTAATTAATTACTTCCTAATCAATTAATTCAATACAACAAAAATATATAAATGGAACTTAATTGGTTGATATTATGTTCACTATCTTACGTTAAATGATCTTTTACACAACTGTATGTTTCCTTAATAGACTTAAATAAATAAAAAAATATAATAGTGTTTTTGGTCGTTCAAGACATACGACGAAAACTTCATTAAATTTATTATAGGAAATTTTTAAGTATTCATATTATTCACATTCCAAAAGTTTTTATGGCACTCAAGTGTGCCAAACAATAGGTTCCATCTAATTTCAACTCAAGTTCAAAATATTTCACCCCCGCCGCGCCAGCTCCTATCAAAATTGACATTAAATACAATTTTGGTATGACGTTCTGTTTGCGGAGAACATTGTTAGATAATATTAGGCTTCTTGTATAGAAAGATAAGCAGGACCAAAAAAGAAACCGTTGTCGGTATTCGAAAGCGCAACTTTTGAGGTACAGAAATACATTCGGAAAAGACTAATGGCCCACCACGCTGGACACTCGGCAAGCTGCAAAATAAATCTCGTTAAAATTGTAAGTGCTAACGGGTTCGTCGGCTATGAGTGTTGCAGAACCAAGGACTATTAGCGAAAATAGGCATCCACACATTCTGCTCAGATTTACTACTCTCATGGAAACTGTTGGACGGTAAAACTTTTAATTGTCACATTAGTAGACTCTTGAGTCGTGTGCTATGTTTTGTGTTATGTTACTTATGGCAACTTTTAATTTATTGATGAATTCAAAACCAGGTTCCAGATGAAATGAAATACGTTTCGGAAAATCTTATGTTATTCTGACTTTGGAAAGGTCGTTAGTAAAATGGTTCAATAGCCAATAGGTTAGCAGTCCACAATGAGGATCTACAGACCAGGATGGGAGTGAAACATAGAATTGGCAGAGCAAGTACAAAAGTATACTAAATGTTACTAGAAATAAAATGTGTGTGGAAAATCAATCACACCCTATTTAAGAATGAGGTCTGAAAAGGATGCAAAGCCGATAAAGCGTAATGGATTGGTCTTGTACAGCGGATGTAAGGAGAGAGGAGTTTCAGGAGTAGATGATTTTATTACGATACTACTTAATACTCTCGTCAACGCAAGAAGAAGTTGAATAAGCTTCAGAAATAGGTACATGATACGATCACGCAAAACAAATACTTGAGTCAGATAATGTAATAAGTCCAAAAAAGAAAAGTGTACGTATGATTGAATGTATAAAAAAAAATCTTGAAAAAAATGTGTCCAAAAAAAGCTATGCGGAAACGGGAAATCAGTTTGATAGATTTCCCTATCTTAACAAACGGATTGCAATCTTTAGAGCACAGTTATCAGGCGGGAATGTTATCCTTGTTTTACCGCTATTTCAATGGGAAATGCTTCGAAAAAAAAGCTTATTGATATAGTCGGAAAACATGACAAACGTGTGCCCAACATTTGTACATGGTTTACATTTGTCACATGAAAACGAGTATTTTCAAATAGTGGGTCTTGAGTTTAACAGTTCAGCTGTGGAAGTATTTGCCAGCCTCTGTATTTCATCCCTCTTACAATATGAGTCTAAGAAGAAGAAAATACAGAGGCTGGCAAAGGGAAAGTTCTTACTTACTAAAACAGAGTTGTGCGGCGTTCTATCCTGTCTCCATACCGGGGAAGAGAAATGTCGTTTAATGTCAGTAATATTGTAGTCTTGTATAATGGTAGACCAACCTAGTTCGCCTTCTTCCCGGTTCCGAGTTACATAGTTAACTGTTCCAAGTTGACGCATTCGTCCCACGCACGGAAACGGGGCATCGTCCATTCATCATCATAGGATTTTCCCATACGACCGCCGCGCCGCCGCCGCTGCGTGCATGAATCCGGCACACGTGTGCGGCTCATGCGCTTGGAAATAAACGTAATTTTCACTTCCTATTCCAGGAAATACAGAACTGAAATGTGGATGAATAAGAACTGGAAGAAATTTAGGAAGTAATTAAATGTGATTTGGTAGTTCTGTACGACGAGGAGACACGAATTTAGGAGTTAATTAGATAATGTAGACAGCTTGGATATAAACTTTTATCAAACATGTCACTTGCATAAATTAAGCAAAGAATTGAAAAGCGTGCGGTAACTGAAGTAACTGGATACGTTTTTTTGTATACCTAGTAATCCCAGAGAGAGGTCATTTGTGACGACATCGACGATCGTCCTAAAATGCTTACATGGAAAACTTCCTTCTCACATCTATCGGATGAAAACGAAAAAGACGATACTAGAATGAGGACTTCACGTACGGCCGTAAATAAGGTATATAAGCCGCGCTATCTTTATGAGCGTTCTTGTTTTAATTAAGTTGACTGCATATTCGGTTTAAAAAAGTACTTCTTCAAAATTCGCAAATTCACTTTGTGGCGTCATTTTTATATTCATAAAAAAATACTCTTTATTTTCCCTTTTACTCTTTCTTAGAAATTTATCTTCTGATTTTTCAACCAGAAAAGGCAACGATCAAAAGTCACAATAAACATCAGCATTTTTTGCCATTAAAAAAACGTTCACCATAGTATCTAGAAAAACACATGACATCTTTTTTATGTAAGAGTTTCTAAGAAAAAACGCAGCAATAGCATTTGAAATTGTCCGGATCGCTCGCGTTCCTTCCAAATGAATACAGGATATCTTGGCTGGGACAGGGAGTCTATGTGTTTCCGCTTACTAGGAGCCTGAATAAGGAGTACGCCACGTCACTGCAATCACATTCCTAGGGCTCACTTCCTGGGCACGGCCCATAGAGCGGCAGTGGGAGTGTACCTCGTTCAGCCGATCGCAAGCGCCCGTTAAGGACCTGCTCCCATAGAAAGAGATTATCTCGATGCAGGACCAATTTCCTGGACGAGATTCATCAGCCCTGTCGCTCCGGCAGACATTCGAATCAAGGTGTGCTCGGGGAATAAGAAATGAGACGCGGGACACATAATATATCTCTGCCGGGCGGGGGATATATTATGTTACTTGGTAATTGACACACCAAACGGTGGTGATCGAGCGCTGGCTTCCTTGCTGCCTGTACGGCGGGGGGAGCTTCACGAATTCTGAATACATTAGCATCATGCTTGAAGACTGATAATGAGAGTACCTACCGGCTGGTAGCCTGTTCATTTTGCTTACAAATCTTTCAAATCCATAATAAATTAAAGACCTTTTAAAATTTATTTTTATTATTAAAGAGTATTATAAAAAATAAGAAATAAAGTAGTTTATTCACAGTCTTCCTCACTAGGGATTCTTGTAGGTAGTTGTATTGGTGTTCGATCATGATTTCCTCATCTTCATGTTTGTTGATTTCCACATCTTTATACTTGTAGTAATTTAAAAACAATTTTTTTTATTTGTATTACGGATTGACAAATCCTATTACATGTTGTGAGACTGGATAAAGGAAGGGGGAGTTACTTGAATTTTGGCAATTTATAAAATTATGTACCAACGTAAAAAATATGAATCATCATTGAAATAGAGCTTTAACTGCCCGGATCTTGAGGGACTAAGATCACAAAGGCATTCCGAGTGTGTAGAAACTTGTCGAGTTGTGAGACGAAGCAAAGGAGGCGAGAAGGTAATGTGAAGAAATAGGTTTATTTTTTTTATTTTTTATATTCAAATATTGTAATTTAACATAACTACAGCCATTTGACACTGGCACTTCGATTCCAAACGTTCATATCTCACCAAGGTGAACAGAGAATATCTGCAACCCTGGAATGAATCAGACACCGAGTGTTAAGAAACGTACCTGACTTACTTTAACCAATGATTCCTGAGCTTATTTGGAGAAAAACATGTAGATCCAATTTTGGCATTCGGTGCCTCTTTTTAACCCAAATTTTTTTTTTAAAGTAGGTTGTTGAGTAGTTACTCGGCTGAGTGATCAGTGACGACTCAAGAACAAAATTTAATTTTTACTCAAAATAAGGTCAAGAATCGCTGGTAAAGCTTGTCAGGTACGTCCCTTAACACCGTGTTAATATTTCTTAATGTATTTTAATTAACTAGAACATAGAACTACGTTGTCACTGATTCATTAAAAACACAAGCCATTTTAAATGTTATCATCAACAAGCGAACACCGCTCCTCGAAGAAGTACGATTGCCCCGCCAAGAATAACGGAGAAGTGACTCGACAATTACTATTATTGATTAAATTCGTTCCGGTGTTTACAGCTCATAGTCGTACCTGACTTTTTGCTCTGAGAAGATCCTTCATAACTGTAGTATCGATACAACCTATCTATTGTCGGAGAGCACCGCTAACTAGATCTGCAATCGACCTGCAACGAAAAAAGATCCAAAACGCAATGCAATGCCAGTTCGGCTTCATACGTACTGATATTAATTTTTTGATTGGGGCTTTTTTGTTTCAAAGTCAAAGTCAGTGTTTTTTAAAAAGATTTTTTGTGGCTGTCAGATGAAATCTCAGTGCAACTTTTAAAATTAGAACACGTTTCGCTCCACGAGACCCCAGCTCGCAGCAAGGGGTTGCATTGGCCTGTCATAATAAAAAGGTACTTATCCAAAGCTTTGGACTTGGCATTAGACGGTGGACTCGTCAAAATCATCTGTATTTTAATAGGCAGATAGATACGGTTTCTGATACTCTCTGATAATACAAACAAATTAATAATGGGATGTTATTGTATATGCATTCAAAATTATTTGAATTAGGTACCTATTCAGGATGCTGGATATATACTAAAAAAAATCATAACAATTATTTGTCTAAAGCAGCTAAAACTCTACAACAGTGATCTCCGGTGACATAAAATTTGCACAGCTTTCTGGATCTAGAATAAGTCAAAGCACCTATTTTCAGCCTGCATGTGATCGTTGATATATTATATTAATTTGACTGCCAAACATTAAAAAAATGGCATAATCTTGGATCATATTTCTCAAATTTTCAAACTTAAATATTATTTGAACTCGGGCCACGCTTCGTAGTTGAGATAATTTAATGTGAAAAATATTTTGATTGCATTCTACTATATCTAAGCAGAAGTGAAGATTATTTTAAATATGTTTCAGGCCTGCAATAAGTCGAAAGACGAATATCTTTTACCCAAGACTTTTTTAGTATCAGGTCGAAGTTAGATTGAGAATCCTAATACAATTTTAATCTTCAATCTGAGTTGTCTGATGTTCAGGTCCATCTGCAATTAACAATAATAATAATAGTCCTGACATTAACAAATGCCAGTACAATAAATGTATTTTTTAATAATAAACGATTATTATCAAATCATCGTTGCCCTCCGCGAATATAACCGTTGAGGCCCGAATTTTCTAATAGCATAGGTACTCATATTTTAAACAATATAATGACGATAATGGGCTGGGCCAGAGCAAAGTGCCGAATCATCTTCCAGACTGTCTTGGAAACATAATTTTGCAAAGTGGATTGGCCCATAAACCAAATTCCCTAAAATAAAAAAGGTTTGTTAGGAAAATAAACAATACAGATACCTAATTCCAAGTAATTCATCTTGTCGAGAAACCCTTCTTGTAAATTGATTGTTTTTTGTTTGTGTTTTGTAATTCAAACAAAAAGGAAAAAAAGATTTTTTAATAGGTTTAACAACATAAGACTCAGTTCGGCATAAATATACTGTGCGATGAGCATATAAAAAATAATATAAAGCCTGCTCTTGCCTAAAAACATTTTAATAAGCTCGTGTCAAATTATAAGAAGCATCGTTCTGAGAAGAAAGATCAAATACCAAGTTTTATATTTTCATTTTTATAATAATAACTAATGAAGGACACGAGGATTTTTCATCGAACTTACCAATCGATAAATAATAATTTATGATTGGAGACCACGAGCTGTATAGAGTAGGCATTTATGCCATCAACACAGAACAGATTAAACAGCATCTCACCTGTGTAAGAACTCCCATTAACCTTGTCAGAAATAATATGGCAATTAAATCCACGTACCACATTCAACGAGCATTTCTTAATAATAAGCTGTTTTTTTTATGACTGCATAATAAGTGATCGGATAATTTTTGCTATAAATTATATATCACGGACGATAGAACAATAACTATTCTTAATTGGGTATCTTTAATTTGCTTGTAATAATGTGAAGTAAGCAAGTCTAATTTAACAAGTGTTACATGTTTTGGAAACTGGGGTTACATTGGATACAAGAGCACTGATATAAAGAATTCTATCATTCCATGGCTGTGAAATCTCTCCGGCTTCAACCCCCATTTAATAGAGCGAACGTTAAAATAAAATACTGTATTCCAAGTAAATTTATCGACGGAAACTGTAATCAATTGTATGATCTCATGAGTTATCAAGTTAGTTTTCATTACCTGCCTGGATAGGGCGGGTAACAAAACGGTGTAAGTATTAAAAGGCAGGGCTGCCAAGGTGTGAACTCACTTCTGCCGATATTGCGAGATAATTACAAAATCCTGATTTGTTTAAAAAACTACGTATACTAGCACAGACTCGTGAAAAATCACGGGATATTATAATTGTTCATAATTGTAGAATTTGCGAAGGAGAAGATTTAAAAAAAAATGCCTAAACCTTTTAACAGAAGAAATTTACTCTTCGAATGTTAGTTAATAAACTTGAAAAATTAAGACATCTATCCAATTATATTATTTAAAAAATAAAGGGACTTTATACGAACATAAGATACCGCTTATGAAAAGGTTAGCCATTCGAAGAATATGTGTGAATGAATAAAATAGCCATTTGAACGGCCCGATAAAGTATGTCCATTGGACCGAGTTCAGTGAAACCACGCGCGTTGTCTCAGTAACGTATCTTCACCCTATTAACCCGTCGGGTGCTGACCTAAAATTTTCGCTGTGCGCCAGCTGATTCTATTTTCGTAATAACTTCATTGTTTTTTGCAAAATTAAGTTCTTGTAAAATGTAACATCACCAGATAATGTGTTTTTGTATTTTTTTAAATAAAAGTATTATGTAATCTACCATAAGTATTTTCTCCAGAATGGCTACTAAATGTTAGATAAATGTTTTTTTTCAGGTTTACTCCGGCACACAACGTGTTAATTCACAAATATATCTTTCAAACATAAAAAAGGAATAATTTTTTTGAATAAATAATTATTTTGCAAGAAAATTATTTTGGCATTAATTTTATCGCTTGTCTGATAAGATAAGTAGTTCATTGAACTTGAATATCACTCGTTACACAATAATACTTCTTATTAGTACCAACCAACATAAGGTAAGCACATACCTACTGAATCGACGTACGTACGCTACGCATTACGGTATCTAGACTGCTTAGCAACAGTGTGATTCTGAAGCATCTATTTCCATAGAAAATGTATGGATGCTAAGCAATCCAGAAATCGTTAGGCGTAGCGTACGTAGGGTAGCGTACGTAAGTCTAACCAGTATGTACTTACCTTTACTCATATTACCGTCAGCCGAAATTATACTATGAAATGTGCATACACACATTTCTTGTACTATTAATCAATTTAGAATTATACATGTCATGTTTATGTCGCCCCACGATAATTCATATCGCCAATAAAATATAAACTAATCCCATAAGGGTATCGAATAGCGGTTAGTAAAAATTAATGCAAATGTTAATAATACTAAAAACTGGTACAAACTGAAGTGCTGTTTAGTGGATAGACGCAATAAAAACTTCACAAACTGATACTAATAAATACTGAGAAAGAGCCCATTGCACAGAATTGCATATGTTCCAATAAATAATAAGTAGTAAGACGTGTTTACTTCGAAGTTCCCATTAAATCGAGATAACATAAATAAGTTCGCATTTACGATTACCTTTTAAATCAAGATAAAAATTATACATATTTACAATACATTCATATATGTGAATTGGAACCAATGAAAATGATTGCGTAGGTTAGTTACTAAGGGCTATAAAAATTCAAATTAACTTTACAATGTACTTAAATCAAAACCATGCATTGTTTATTATATTATTGTACTTCTGTATTGTTTAGTATTTTCTTTCACTCACTTCACTTCTTTTATATTCACTAACACTTTTATAACTTGTAATTAACTACTTCCTAATTAATCAGTAATCACAACAAAAATTAATAAATGGAACATAATTGGATGATATTATTATTATATTAACTACCTTATGTTAAATGATTTTTTGTATAACTGTATGTTTCCTTAATATACTTTTAAAAAAACCAAATGAGACCGCACCAGTAAAATATCAGAGTTATTTAAAGATGCTTGCTCCTAAGTAATGCCTTAGTATTCTTTACCTTCGCCCTTGAGGTAATAAAAGCGTAGGCAAACATCCAAATCTAAGGGTATCAAAGAAAGAAAAAAAAAGCATTGAGCCCGGACAAAAAGATCGAGCGAGCCGGGCACGATATTTTGGGTTTATAATACAGTGTGTGGAAAAAAAATCTAATCAAAAGCTCTGAAATAAGCCGGGGAGAAAAAAGAGAAGTTAAACAGGTCGAGTATACACACCTGCCCAGTGAGGCATCTTTTGTCAGGAATGCAGGTAATCTCGGACAGCCTTGGTCACTACACGCCATTACCATGCGCCACGAGATGGGCAGCGGGCACCGGGCACCGGGTACCGGGCACCCGACTGGGCTCGGCTCCCGGGACGAGATGGTTGGGTGACGGGACCGGCCAAATTCTCGGCAATTCTGAAGAATCCTCGGCACATTTTTGGTATTATTATTGCAATCAATCTCGGCTCACTAGTGCGGCTATTTAAGATTGCAGATGCTTTGCATATGAGTGCACCAGGACATAAGCAATCCGGCATTTTACGTAATTGTTTAAAAAAAAAAAAAAGTGTTAAAAATGCTTGGTACTGTTATTGATTATAATATGAAACGTGTTAAAATACAACGTTATATCGTCATTGCATATTTAATATGAGCAATGTGAAGATTTTGACAAACACGAGTTAAATATACAGTTATTTTTCTTTTTTTTCTCCATCTTCTACAATATGAGCCATGTAAAAATATCAAATATTTAAGGCGATAAAATATAAACCATGAAGATATTCAAAATAGTACATAATAAAAAAATTTTAAAAAGTCATATCCTCTGCACACCACTACACAATTCAATTGCCTTGGTATGTACATAATTAACATCATTTTATGATGCCTAACTGTCAAATTTTAATAAATTTAAATTAAATATTTTGACATTATTATGGTATTATAATTATGACGAAAACTGTGCATAGAATATGAAATATATGAGAAAAACGCGTTAAAATTCAATTTTCTGGCATAGAATAATTAATGTTTGCCATAAACATATTCTTATAATGAACGAAATATATTTTTCCTACTTTGTTCATAAATAGAATTGTTATTTTCCGTTTCGTTATTTTTTTAAACAGTTTTATCGATTATCTCAGAATGTACTCAGAGTCACATGCTTCATATTCTATATGCAACGACGATAAAGCAGATGATTGGAGGTTTGATGTCATTTTGCATATACCACTGCAGGGCCGGCAATAAAATAAAGTCCACGTTATATACATTAAAGCAAAGAAAGCACTACGAAGAAATGCAAAATCATTTGTTTTTGGTTTTAAAATTTGATCGCTTTGAAATATTTTACATATTTTAATAAAATACTGCGAGTATCATCTGCACATCTTGGCCTTTGAAATACTCGTGTCTTTTTATAAGTTGAGAAAAAAATCAAGTATCATCCCTATAAAAATAGCTTTATGTTCCAGATCTCCTATTTACGAACCTTTTTTCGGTTATGGTATTATTGTATAAGGATTGTATTGTAGTTAATTATTTAGAAAATGATCGTAAAACTTAAATACTTGTGCATTGTTAAGATTTAAATTTAAATGCCTTCGCAAACTTCGCAAAATAAAATCACACTTTTTGGCGATATTTTTTCTTGCATAAATAAAAACAGGAGGATAAGAAGTATTTTTGTTAGCGGCCTGATTCCAAACGTTACACGACGTGGTGCATCGCAGAAATGACTGATGATAGATAATACAACATTGGCTGTTTTTAATTACTGTAACCGAGCAACTAACACACGGTTTTAATGATAACCCCGTGGTCTGGTGGTGTTTATTTAGGTTTAGATTCAAAATCATGAAGTTCGTTTCCTGCATATTTACATTAGCTCCGATCAGCTATTGTTCAATTTTGAGTTGTACACATTCATTTCTTACAGGCCTTCAAAAGTTCCAATGAGTCAAAAATTAAATCTTATCACGCCGTTTCCAGTAAGTAAATATTGTTTTATCGAAATTGATTCATTATCGATAACCTCCCAATAATCATAAATGTCGCACTTCTTTGAAAACAAAGAATCAATAACTAATATCATAAATGTTAAGATTGTAGGTATTTTATTGCTATGTCATAGTCATAAAACATGAAAAATGTCTGCTATCATTTTTTTTAATACGAGATTTGCTATATAATGTAACCACATGCTCAATTTACTTGATGCAAGTACTCGTATGCCTTATGCGGCGCTAAGAATGAAATATGATCTCGTGTAAAAGCAGAGTTATAAAGATGTTAAAAATGAAACGTGTGTGAAACAGAATACGGTTATAGAACCCGCTGAGATCGTGCCGAGTGCCATGCCGGTGATAGTTGCAGAGCAAATCTTAATACATTTTACTGTGAACTATAGTTGCATCGACTGGGAATTTGGAACGACTTCAAAGTAAAGAAGTAAAAAAAGTATAGATATCAAATCCACACAAAAGGCCTTAAGGCCTCACTCAGAAACTATTTAATTTTTGGGATAGCTGTGAGGAGGGACTTTTAAGAATATGAAAGAGTTTCTGGACCCCGAAGAGACTCTAGGAAATCAGAAGGGAGGAAAGAGGAGGAAAAATCGTCTAATCGGGACATGTTGAAACGACTGTTCTTAGGCGACAAATATAACCATGCACCGGGGTCCAATTTTAGTTCACAGATTTTTCAACTGATAGTTAGGAAATATACAGGAAACAGTACCAGGCATCGAAACTTACTTTGGTGGTAGATACTGGTGTATTTACGATATTCCAGGTTGGAGTTTACAGAATAAAGATTTCTCTGAAGAACACAGTTTGTGTTCCAAAGATTGCAATCCATCAATATTAGGATGGTTAGTTCCTTAGTTTGATAGAGTATTTGGGATGCTTCATACCGAAGCTATCAGCGGATGACCCTTAACAATGTGATCAAGATTGATGCATCACTCAGTTTCCATCATGCATTCCGGAACATACGAATATAGCACGATGTGAACATGGCACATACTGCATACTCGCAATACGGAATACCAGAACATTTTGGAGTCACGTATATTTTTTACCTGTTCTTTTTCAATTCACGTTTATTTTGATGTGTAGATTCTTATCGTCGAGAATATCTTCTGGCATTTCTCCAAATAAAGAAATCATTTTAATGCTGGTGTGAAGACATCGTTATAAACAATAGGTCCAACGATCCACGAAAATGGCATAAATTCGGTTTTATGATTACAAGAAGAGTCATTTATCATTGTTATAAAATTATAGAGATGTGCAAATAAGTTATGAACTTACTTTCATTTGGAAGCAGGTATAGGATCGTAATCATTGGAAATAATTAAAAATAAATTACAAATAGGTATGTAATAATTATTAGAATAATCCAATCATACACCAAAATCCAAAATAGAAATTTATACAATTAATTCGAACTACAAAGCTTAATATCTGTAGGTATGAAAGTTAAGGTATGTTTCAAAGATTTTATTTAATTATAAAGCCGATAATCTGACGAACAGCGAATCTGACTGCAAATAAGTTGATCAGAATTTTCGGTGTAATAATTTCCTTCGTGAGCTTTGGAGCTTTGACAATGCCACATACTTTATCATTGATATAAAAAAAATCCTTATCACTGAATAATAATTTAATAATGTAATTTCAGTCCGACCAAATCGGGAATGATAACACGAAACCGATAAGAGAGGCAAATATGTTGTTTTTACTAGAGATAGTTTGTAAGCTCGCCGGCAAGGGTCAATGTATCCCGGCAGCCTATTGGGATGGAATGTGTACGAACAGAGGTAATATTATCTGACTGAACTGGTTTAGAGGGGAATCGCTACTACTTCTAATATTATAACGAATGTTCGTTTTCGAGATGATTGGTAAATAATTGAAAAACGGCTCGACTGTGGGAATGCGTAAGCGGCTCAATGGAGCGTGGAATCTACGTAGGGCGACGTTTTAATTTAATTTCAAAGCATAAACATAAAATTTGCGCTATAAATCTGCCACATTAGGTAAAAAGAAACAATAATCATGTATTTAAAAAAAATGCTCTACATAAATTAGCCAACAATTAATGACGAAGACAATTTTACTACAATCTACACATCTGACCTGATTTTGCACTCTGTAACGCTGATTTCCTAAACTTGGCTAGGAGGAAACGATACACGGCATGATAATTAAAAAATTAATAACGATGAAACTTTTGTTCGTGAAAATCTAAAATCTACATAATTTTGATTCGATATTCGATAAAAAAATTCTTTTTGTGGTCATTATTAAAAATGAGAGAAACAATGTACCTAATGTGTTCTAAAGTTCAGATAAAGGAAATTAATAAACCCCTGGAACAGTAAATACACCGAAAATATTATTTGACAAATAATATGTGTTTCCGGTATCAAAAACCATTTTTAGTTGTTTCACAAGAAAATAACACTTGAAGATATCCTTAATTCCAACGGAATCATTAAGGATAAAACTTTAATTAAAAAGAGCAGGTTCTGTAGCAAGTAGCTTCACAATAAAATTACAATAAAAATTGAATATTAAGATCTCTGAGGATTCCGAGAATAGATCATTAGGAGAGGTATTCGGAAACCTGCCGTAGCGTTGCTAAGGAAACTAGAGATAATTACGAAGCTATTAAATAATACCTGCATATTTTTATAAAAGTAATAATAATACCAGAATGTATACAGCAGTAGTGCAATGCAGTTAATTGACTTATTGATAAATAATTAATTAATACATTAATAAATAGTACGAAAATATAACATTTCGTGATTAATTTAAAACAATTTTAAACATAGTAGGTATACATCAATATCGCCCTGGTTAGAAGACCGTAATTAATCATCCATTCCTCGATGCGTTGCTTATAATATACTACACGTGGTCACGGAGGAGGGAGGGGGGGTTAAAAATTGCAAATAGTGGGTCACATAGTATGGGTACGTTCCCTTACATGTGATATATAACAATTAGCTCAGATGGCTTATTGAGCAGGCGGTAAGAATGATTCTGGGTCTCGACCTTGACATTGCAATAGTATTTATTAAAGTCTCAGTCCCTGCATCATCGACAGCTATATGCCATCTGTAAGTAGTTTCTTAAACTAATATCTAAGATATCACATAAAATAAAATCATACATATATACGATTGACAACAAAATAAATAGTTTATGAATTTGTAACATTCTATCACAATCTCAATATTTGAGCACGGATGGGTGAAAACAAAGCAAAAATAACGTTTTACAAGTACAATTATTAAAGGATTTTTCTATGAAAAATAAAATTCAAAATTACTCAGTTGAAGCTGTCAAAATAAGCATGACAAAGGTATGATCTCGGAAATAAGTCAAGATGCTAAAGGGGATTCGCGAGAGATATGATAGACGTCACATTAGGATGCCGTAAGGTGCATCAAGCCGTTTGTCAAAGTGACAAAGATTTATTTAAGTCGTGGGGAACAAGATTGTTGACTTGCTTTCATGCCGGGGTCAAATTATCTCGCGTTGCCGTACTGCCCTGCGTTTTATAAGTTAAAATGTGATACGGTTTTAAGATTAACGATTATCATTGGACATAAATATAGTAAAGATTACAATCTTAGCTAGATACCTACAAAGCAAAAATTTGGATAGCAAGGTCCGACGTTTTGAAATTTGCACAACTTTTTCTGTCAACAATTTGTTGATTAACATAATTATTATCAGCCTGCTGAATCATTTCTGTCATGAGCTAAGAAGCTATAAAACATTTATTTTACTGTAAAGATATTTGTTTCAATTAAATCTCGCGTTCAATAAGTAATAATTTTCGAATCTAGGGCGAAGCCAGGTAGTAAAACTAGTTAAATATTAAATATAAAATGTTCGATTTAGAAACCGGCACTTTATTGTTATAAACGAGGTCAAACAAATATTATTCAAGAAAAATTACGAACATCTATCAAAACGAATCGGCCACAAATTGTCGGAAACACTTTTTCTGTGAACCGCATAAAACACAAATTGTTCCGAATATAGAACACAAAATGGACATAAACGGTTTTCACGTAAAAACGAAAGCAAATAATAATAGTAGCGCACTCGATTTCAGTATGCCCGCCATTATGTTCTTATACCACAATCGTTTATTTTTATAGCACATGAATGAAAGATTGGATTCGACCCAAAAAGCTTTCACTACTAATGACAAATCCCACTGTAATAATATGGGAACTTTGATAATATCATCTCGCCAAGCGCATTTCAATATCAATAAATTTTAAGTGTGTTCAATATGGTAAACCAGATTATCATTAATGTATGGCCGAGAAATGATGATTGACTTAAAAAAGAAATCCGTGAGAACATATTGAATGGACGTGAAATACATCGCAAGATGACCAATACATTGCTAACGTTATGTGAATCAAGCCTTCGAATAAATCAATCACCCGGGTGTTAATGGTATAATTTGCAATAGACAAAAACCTTCTTCTTTCTTGAACTGTCCCAACTCATTGCCTAGGTAGGCTGTTGGAGTCAGCTCTTTTCGTTCTCGGGTTGTAGCTTCTTCGGATCTGGGTATCACTTTCATCCAGGCCTTTAATGAGTTAAACCTCAAATTGTAATATTTTAATTAATGAAGAATGATCTGAAACAGAAAAATATACGGTCACATCTGGGACTCGAACCCAGGATATTCTGCTTTACGGGCCGCGGCTCTACCAAATGAGCTAAATACGCGTTAATAAAATGAAGATAATGTTGGTAGTTCTCAATCGAAGTATGATACAGTTAAATATGACCGAAAAGGATAGAGACACATTAGCTCAGTTGGTAGAGGCCCGGAAAGCCGAAGGTCCTGGGTTCGAGTCTCGGATGTGACCGTAACTTTTTCTGATTTTTCTGTTTCTGATTTTCGATTGAGTTTCGCCGATATTGTCTTCATTAATTAAAACATTTGTATCTTCTATAATGCCCCAGTGAAAGAATACAATTGAGGAGGAAAACGGAATATGTATTACATTGTAAGTATGACAATTGAAAAATACGGAACAAACCATATTTAAGGCATCCAGTTTTATTTTTATAGATATGCATATATTTCAAGCTAGGATATTAATTTCGTAGCTGATGGAAATGATGTGCGAGATAAAAATAGTTATCATGGAAATTCCGCTTAAAATTTAAGATGCTTAGATCCCAGAAGTATAGAGCCTATTAAGTGAAAAAACATATTATTCATGTATATAACCCATACCAAGTTATATGACCGTAATAAGAGAAATTGGCTTGTAAAAAAAGTGCGAGTTCTATTTTTGATAATACAGTCGGATAAGATATCTGCGGCGGTTACCACGCTCTCTGTCCGGCCACCGGGTCCGCCTTCCGATCACCTCCCAACGCCTGTCTCCGTGAATATCTGCAAAGTCAATAACAATCGGTCTCTTCTTATTGTTCCTTTCACGATCTATTTCTTCCGTTGCCACCAATTTACTTTCGCGTCAGAGAGCGCTGGCCTACTAACAGGCGAACCACTCAACCGTAGGTCCAAAGATATCTATAACTTATTTGACAATGCCATGGAAAACGGCGAGGCCAATTTCACATTCGTCGGCCGATCTGTATCGCGTCGTGATAAAGACGGAAAAAAGGAAAGTTACATACCGATAGATTTCGATTTCAAGGCGCACCTACGGGCCTATAATAATTTATATGCGAGACTATTAACCAACGCTATTAACAATAACCCACAAATTAGGAACCGCGGTAAAGCAGGCACGAGTTTCTCATTGAGTTCAGCCGTTTCAACCAGTCCGAAACATGGGAATTTGGTATTAATTTATTTAACGGATATCTTGCTTTTTGCAAGGTTGTGCGAAAGTCTAGAAAATTCTAGAAGACCGTTAACGCCATTAACAATAACCCACACAATATAGGAAAATATGCACGACTTTGTGATTGAGTACCGTAATTATATTGTTCCAACCTTCCAACAAAGCATGCGAAGTTATTTAATTCACCTTTTTGCGGGTTTACGCAGAAAGTCCAGAAGATGAAATCAATAATACAATAAACATAATGAAGTATAAATGATTAACTATATTATCTGCAAGCTTACTACTAAAGGGCGCGACCGTTTTTGCGCTGGTACGAAGTTCAGAAGACAACAGAAGATGTAATTACGGTGTTTATACTATCAGAAATTGATGGGAGACCACCGACGAAAATAACAATAACCCACAAATTAGGAAACAAGGTAAACCAGAGACAAGTTTTCGATTGAGCACAATTATTTAAACCAGTCCACTGAATGATATTATTTTATTCACGGATATGATGTTGATTACAAAATATGAATGTCTTACCTTAGTCCTGTTGAGAGGGTTGGAGAAATCCCAACCGGGCGCCACGAAGAGGTATCCACATTTTGAAACCTTTCGGCTAGCCTGAAAAAGAATATAAAAACATTATTAAAAAATCATCAAAACGCAAACCACATTAAAACTTAATTTCCTCATTGCCCGAGAGCATTATTATTTTTATGTTTAAGTCTATCGTTTGAATTGAACCTTCAAACAAAATCGAAATACCTTCACTAATTGGGTGGTAATTTGTTATTGTTCTTTTTTAATGATAGTTGGTTAATTATTTGAAATGGTCATTTATTTACGGCCCACAAAAAAATATGTTTAGCTTGATACGGAAAACATGATATACGAAACCTTCACACTACTAACGAAATTTCGCAATAATTGTTTGCTGCCAGAGTCGGTAATACTATCAATTGCATATGCTGAACATATTGCACGAGAATTAAATTTAGCCTAACAAAACAGCACCGTTATTATGAAATGTGTAAAGGGTTTATAAAAGTATTGACAAATGCATTAGAAAAATAACATTGTCTATATTAAGGTTAAGTTTTAAAAATAAACAATTATGCCGTAGAGCATAAATTAAAACATTACTGGTGGTCTTAAGATATGGCGAAAACTGAAGAGCATTCGTCGGGCTATCTGGAATTGCAAGTGGTTAATAAAATTTTATAACTGGAACAAGGGTTTAATATTTAAGCTTTCTGGAACCTCTGGGAACCTGTTAACCTCTGGAAAATCTACATGGAACGTATTCTAATGCAATACAACAATGCATAAAGTCAATAAATGGGGGTTATAAAATGGTATAAAATGTACAATTTTTTGATTTGTGTGAAGAGATGTCACTCATCCCAGGGATATACATATCGACGCGATGTTATGTTTTATAATATTATTATTCTGTTTTCTGCACAACAAATGAAAAAATAACATCTTACGCTGTGTTTATTGAAAGAATAATTGAATACATAGTATCAAAAAACAAGTCCTTCTAAACCAATTTAATTGGCTTGTCAACAGGTGCTTATATTTTACATTCATATACATTTAAAAAAATTAATTTACATCTTATATATACAGATTCAACATTTTTTCATTCATTTTTTTCATTCATTTTTTCATACATATTAATATAAATATATTTTTTCCGATAGCCAATTTTTCACCATATATTTAACCTCCTTCACATCGTCGGATCTGCCGGATCTGCCCTGATGATGGACACTGCAACGCTGTCCGAAACCTCGGCTAAAGAAGGAGGTAGCGCAACACGGCATAACACCCCAAAAACTAACAACGAAAATGCTTTCGGCCGTGAAAATCTAAAAACGTATCGTATTCATAGAATTACATTGCTTTATAGTGTTAGGTAATAAATTAAATATTTCGGTATGTTGTATTCAAACGTTCTCTGTCCGTACTTATTATTAAATTTCGGAACTATTAACCCGTCGTTGCGCGTGAATCTAGTGCTATATTTATGTTCTAATTTATCTTTATGCTATGCTAATGGTAAGATTTTGGCACTCTGAAACAGCAACGGTGTATTATGTCTCTGTTTGAATATTTTTGAAGCTGAAGACAAAAGCATTTGCAGCACCAACAAAATGTATACAAATAGATATTACGAAAAAAACAACATTATATATTATGGATGCGTATTAGTGACAAGTGAATGTTCACACGTAAGTAATTAGGCGTGGTCGAGCAGCGTTCTGGCATTCGCCGACCCATTTGTTTTAGTCACCCGTGCCTTTTGTAACGGAACGCCTGAACAATTACCTACATTACTCATCATAATACTATCTGCCTACTATTCAGGCAATAGGTCACGCCGCTGTTCAGAACTTAAAACAATGCGCCGTACAAAAAGTCACCGTGAATACAAATTGCGCAGTTCAATAGGGAGCACGTAATTGACAAAATGAGGAATGTCAAATGTCTCTCTTGAAAAATGTACTAAATAAATTATAATAATCAACGACCTAACATTGACGTAACTTTCCTTTCGCAATATATGTAGAAGGTAGCTTTCCATTCATAGCTTCAGGAATGTGTAACCATTTTAAAAAATCTTCCATTAAAACTATTGAGCAAAAATCTGACTGTCTCTCTGGCTCATGAAATTTGCACAGAATCTCCTGTATGAAATTTGAAAGTCAATGCTATTATTAGTTAGCAATGCCATTCCCATCACGCGGTTATCATGTTTGAAGCATCAAAAAAAAGAGATTAAAGTTTTTTTTTTATTTTTTTATTATTATTATTTTTTTTATTTATTAGTTTTAATAGCAAAGTTTGTACATTATGTAAGTATAAAGTATAATATAAATATAATTTTTTGTGTTTTTCACAGTCTTACTCACTAGGGTTACCTGTTCTGAGGCGGCCTGTACTTTTTTTAAACTTTTGTATTTAGTTGCGAGTTGTCTTTACATCGTCTTCATAATGTTTGTAAGTTGATTATTGCTTTGATCTCTCAGCCATGTTTTGACTTTTGTTTTAAATTTAGTCATTTCCTTTATTTTTTTGGTTTCATTTGGTAGAGCATTGAACAATTTTATAGCATGGAATTTATTATTTCTCTGTCCAAAAGATGTGTTTTAACTGGGAGTAACCAGGATATTTTCGCTTATTGCCCTTGTTGTGTATTTATGTTGGGCAGTGGAGTATTCAGATTTTTTTTTTCAGTTAAAATAATATATTAGCGGAACTTTTAGTATTGTCTTTAGTACTCCTTTTTGGGCTATATTGAGCTGCTCTGTGTGAGTTGTCAAGGCAGACCCCATCCATCCATTGATTTCCATACATTTACGGAATTTGCTATCCTGCAGAATTGCTTATTTTACTCAAATAAAATGTTAAAAAAGTAAAAATCATTAAAACATCATGATTGGAAAAAAAATCATAAAGCTAAAAAGTAGATTGATGTGGATTTAAAGCAACTTGAAAAAACCGCAAATAAAAATAAAATGACTATTTATTTTACGCCCTAAGGGCTTTTATGTAAATATAGGTAGGTAAAATATAGTAAAACATAGTTTAACATCCCCCCCAAACACACAAGCCCTGCTTTTTTTAGGGGTACATCAAACATATATATTATATAATTTATTAGTGTATAAAATGTATTTGTAATTTATGTATCTTTTTTGAATAATTGATAAAAAACAAAAACAAAACATGAGAAATAATTTTGAACATGAGAAAGAAATAATAGGGTTAGAATTTAGAATATGTTTTTAATATGATCCTCAAAATTCACTAAGTTAACATTAAACATGTCAATATCTCCTAAGTATTGGTTTCCTAGCGTTTTTCATTACCGGTCTTTAAAATCAACATCAACATAATATTATGATTAATAAAATGAATATTATTATTTGGCACGTGTTATTAATTCAGGTGTTCTAAGTCGTAAGCATTGCGGCTTGGGCACTTAATTTTGGAAAGGAAATAAATAATATAATCAATACAATTTAATTGATTTTTTAAACAAACTTGAACGGAACACCGTTAGGACGCTCCCACACGTGGGCACATATTATAATATTCTGAAATGTCGTACGTCAAACCGAGCATTAAGCCTTCCAAATTCTAGCGACAGCCTCTCATAAATATGCAAAACTAAACAAACAATGCGTCCATCACATGATATTACCATGCGCCCGATTATTATGTACGCAGCTCGTCATACAGTTTTGAAAAACAATGATTATTATTGGAGTACCGTTAGGCTTAGTTCTGGTACCAGATAGATCCCTTGTGTAGTAACTAATGGTACGGCAAACAATAGGTGGGAGTCGTTTGCATTTTACAGGAATAGCCAAGCTTTGATACGACTGGTTTCGCACAAGTTACAGAGCTAGAAGATAGGAAAGGTGGGGGGAGAAGTTTAACGAGGAGCATGCTAAGCAAGGAGCAAAGGTTAATTTACAGTTTGGGGGACGGGTATGGGTACCGCCGTCCCAGGTGCCATTTGGTCCATAACCAACACCTCTGCCTAGATCAAATCAAGTTGTTCGCTACGTTTGGTGACTTGGTGAGTTCATAAAGTGAGGATTGTCTAGGTTTTGACGGCGGATGCGTATGCCCACCTGCTATATGGCGGGCCGGATTTGGAAAGACTGGTAGAGGGAGACCTTTTTTCTTCTCGAGCAAGGACTCTCTCTACCCATTTCATCCATGAATAGATTCATACGTCCGTCACTCCTGCACGCACTGATCCCAGATTTCGACCCACCCCTCATACCTTTCTATCTTTCATTTCCTTAAAAAAAACCTCCACAGCATCCTCGAAGATGACATAGGGCCTTAGGAAAATTTTCTTCAGGGCCTCCTGTGCAGAGCTAGTTAAAATTTTTTTTTTTGGATGTTACTACAGGATCATTAACATCCTTTCATAGAAAAATATTGCCATATTTTATTTTTTAAACAAACAATATGGCGAATTATTTATTTTTTCGCATGATTTACTACTCTGAAATATAAACATATTTTTGTTTGGTGTTTTATATCAGTCTATGTAGGAGATTTAGGAGAATCAATTAACCATAATTTGCAGATCTATTGGCATAAAAATTAAATATAATATCATTGGCTATAAGACGTTGATGTTATTTATTGCAAATTGCATTACCTGCGTACCAACGCTCATAATATTGGTATACCAGTAAAACTGATGAATCTATATTGAAATTGCGTAGTGAATGAATAAGGACCCCGTTCGTCAGAGACACTATTATATTATACATAATATATGAATACATAGTATTTAAGTGTCTATCTGGCATCTATGGTAACAGCACGCGAGACCATTACTCGTGGAACTGTGGCAGCCTCTATGGTTCTTTCAAAATACTCATCATAAACAACTAGATACTCTATTTCCCTTAAATATTAACAATATGGCGGCTTGTCGAATTTGACTGAAAAATTAACAAGTAAATGGTCGAGGTAGGTATGAAGTTGTGAGCTGAAATAGATTCTTCGGCCTAGAAAACACAGATATAAAAAAAACAATACACATTTTATAATCCCACAACTAAACGTTTGAGATGTTTTGATGCTTCGTAATGGCTGAATCAGACGGTTCACTAATCGCTCATTTCTGTATTTCATTCCACCTATTTTACTCGGAGTGACACGTCTGAACAAGAAAATAAAACAAAAAGTGAAACGAAGATGGAACATTCGCTCGAGTAAACCTTCACTCGAGTGAACCGTCTTATTCAGATTTTATATTATAAGATACACTATATATTCATAAGATAAATTACATAATTGTTTTGTGACATGCAATTATTGTATATGGTATATTTATAACGGTAATGGACTTTTATTAATAATGTATTTTTATTAATATTTTGTAATGGACTCGTAAGGAGCACTATAGGATTATTTTTAAGTTTATTTTAGTTAAGCGCACTCGAAGTGAAACAACACAAAACTGCGCTACATAAATGTAAATTATTATTATTGATATTAAATAACTAAATAACTGAGTACTACTCAACTACGACTAACTATAAAACTACCCGTATATTTCTGAAATGTTCACAATATTAAAAATAATGTTCGGGCCATTTCTATAGAGCAATTATCGTGAAAAAATCGCCTAAAAGGCGCTTTTTAAGGAACTCTTGATATGCGTGTTGTGAAATCAACTAAAAGAGACGCCGAAGGTTATAAGTTATAATTTTGTTGAGACGAAGCGTCTAGAATATAAAATCCTTTATGGTTACTCTAACTCACCACTATAAAAGAATAAAGCGATAGGTGGATAACGTACTATCTCATCTTCAATGGTTTTGAGACATATTTTCCATCCTACGTCCTCCCATACATGATTGCCCATTGTTTAGAATGTAGAATGCGTTTGTTAATATGTTCGGGAAGTAAATATTTTCCCACATAAATGAATTTCGTAGTTCATTATGTTCCGATAGGTCAGCCACGATAAAATCGCCTAGCCTCGACTCTGGTAAAGTGGGTACTTACCAATTTATTTCATATATGGATGCCATGAATGGTTTTCACGGTCACAATAATAAAAAAATAAAAACAATTTTAATGGCAAAAACGTTTAGTAAAACGATTATTTCGAATTTATTATAGTATAAGAGAGATTATAAAGATATAATTTATAGGTAATTTACGAGTATGAGGGAACGCAAGGCGAATACGACAGATGGTATCTACTGTCACTTTCACAAATCGCAAATAACATACGCCAAATTGTTGAAATAATAAAGTTTTTTTGCATTTGTTTACAGGGTTACCTACTCGTATCTCAAATATCCATACAGAAAAAAGATCTGGAAAATCAATACAAACGCAAATGCGCCCCACTGTTATTAAGTTTACTAGGCTGGAAAAATCTGTTGCCAATGTTCAAAAATGAGGAGACCATAATACTAGAATCCCCGTGTATAGGTACATGTTTAGTAGGAAGACCAGTTAGAAGACGTACTCTTTTAAAGAAGATGCAGAACATTAATATGATCCGCTTTTCCTCCAGTTTGTTTTTAAATCATTTCTTTAGTTTTATTTTAGAAAATACCTCGTACCAATAACTTACCAATTCAATAAAAAGCTGTGAATTGACTTTCAGAAGGAAATATATGCTGAAAAATGATTATGTGAAAGAATTTTTTTGTACTAATCTCCGTTTTTCTAATTTTCGTTTTTAATATTTTTTCTATTAATATAATATTTTTTCTTTTTCTTTCTTTCGTTTTTCCTCTGCTCTTTTTTTTATATATGTAAATATATGTGGATGTATGTATATACAATGTAATAATGTGTATATTTTATGTACCTGTTTAAATTTTCTAAAAAGTAATTGTTAAATTCAAACCCGTTGACAAACTGATATAAATCAGTTTAACGGGACTTAAATGTTGATATATGTAAAAAAAAGTTGAATAAATAAAAAATAAAAAAATAAAAATTAAATCTGAAAAAAGCAGGTTCTAGTGTGTATCATGCATACACGCATCTCTTCATCTCTTGAAGGCTGATCGCAAACACCAAGTTGGCGATCCCTGCCAACCGTTTTGACAATAATTATAAAACTGCATATTTATGAATCAGTTTTGTGTGTAAAGCTGAACTAGACAATGGATGCATAAAGTGAGGCTGTAATGTATTAAATTTATTTATGTAGGTATGCGACAACCACAACGGCTGTGACCGTGTGCACGGAGTGAAATGTTATTCGAAAAAACGATCATTTTAATAGTAAAAACGGGACTGAAGTACTAACGAACAAATTAACAGGGTTTCAATGTTTATTGGCGGGAACATGTAAAAATAATTTGTTGGTATACGTACGAATTATTCTGAATATTGCCTTTTTCCAAAGCTAAAAGAATCGTTGGTTTAGATTTGAAAATTATATTATACATATTTTTTTTTTATTTAAGGCAGTTTTTTTCAACGAGGGGCGCAATTTAAATGTTTTGGGGGAAATCATTAATCATTAAAAAAATCATTAATCAATAATATTTTCAAACAAAGTTAAAACATAATAAAATTGAAAATAAAATGTACAAAGAAAAACTACGTACGCAAAAAAATGTTTTTAATTAGATTCTGCTCGGCTAAACAAAATATTCTATTAGGTCGTCCGATAAATAGCATTTTCTTCCGTATTTTCGTGAAGATAATTCATGTTCCGATTCCTTTTGCCTCAAAACATACCCCATTTAGAGATGTAATAGTCACACCCTTCGGGAAATCGCAATTAACGCAAAAAAGAAATATTCAGATTTTTTTTAAATCTCTTTTTAAAAAGTCTTCTGGGATTTTAATGGATTGTCTTTCTTTCGCATTAATTGAGGAAGGGTCACAACATTTTAAACCACAAAATCATGATGAGAGAAAGACAAGGAAATTTTTTAAATGATGAAATGGGGAAAGGGCCAAAACTGGCCTAAAGATAAAATGGTCATAGCAGTGAACCAGGACGATTGTAAATCTTGCCATGAAGACTCCTGGGAAGAAAAAGTTATTTTCATACACATTATTTACCTACTATACTTACCTATGTATCACTCGCAACTCTTAACTCTTTAGATCGAATTTGATTTTAGTATTTATTGTAAGGCGCCTAAGTGATTTTTCAAAAACGCTTGGAACTAAACTATAATTTAATTATTATCTTGGAAAATAAAACACAAAAATGTATAATTGACGACGCGACAGTGGACATTTTTTGTTTGGCGTGCGCTAATTTGTCCAGTTTCACAGCGCTGTTGTATTTTTGTGGCACTTGTAATACATTATGTCATTGTTAGCCTTTTTAGGACACTGCCACCAGACACCTGACTGCCGATGATTGATAGTTATTTAATGGCCGTTTAGCACAGAAACTTTAAAGGAATTTCAAGACTAAAACTATTTCGTAACGTTGTGTTTTGTTGTTCTGCTATTTAGAAAAAAACTGCGAATACATTTGTGAATATTCATGAACTGAGCATCGACTATAAAAATTTGATACTACTAAACAAAAATGATGATTATGTTTGTTTTTTATTTATTATTTTGTGGGGTCCTTTGTGGCGCTAATGTAAAAAAGGTACCCTGTACCCTACACGGAGAAAAATGTTATTCTAAAATACGATCATTTTATTCAGCAACCTAGGAATAAAAATGATATCAGAAAAAATAGAATTGGATTTGAGATTAGGTTTGAAATTGCTATATTTTCCGTGTAATTGACGTCACTAGATAAAAAATAGTGATTATGTTTACTAATCCTCGGCATAAAAATGTACAATATTATAAAAGAATACATTTCGCGTTGGCCGTTGATAAATTAACAATGGCTGAATAGATAAGGTACACATCTGAGAGATAGGGTTTAAATGGAAATGTAGGAGATAAATATATACGCGGAGCGCGCCTTTATGGTGCGGAATATGCATATGAATGGAGAAGTAATGAAAGGCAGCCATTCCCGCGCAACCGTGCGAAGGATGGGGGTACTTCCGGCCGCCACGAGCCAAGGCGGGAACCCGATTGTCAACCAACTTCCGGAAGTGGCGCATTCTAGAGCACCATTTTTTTATAAATGAGAGTTCCATATTCAAAATGAGCGCTATCATTCTGCAAATTAAGCACGATTCTTGTGGGTAGGTACACAAATGCAGATAAGAAATTGTAACTTTCATGGGTGACACCATTTTTAACGTAGATTCAATCTTCGATGGCGGATGAAAGGGAATTGAATGCCGTTTGGGGTGATATGAGATAATAAAGTGTATCTATTTATAATTATTTTAATTGGGAGGAAATAGAAAGGTGGTGGTACTGTAACCCACGAAATGCATGGATTCACATTCTATAATGTATCGTCTAAAACTTTTGAGAATATTGTCGATGTATTAATATTGTCCCATTTTATATGATAAATATATTTTCCTCTGCACATTTACAAATACAAAGTAACGCAGAAGTACTTACACCTAAGGCAGTAACTTTGTAAATAAAAATAATTGGTTCCGTACCTCATTCCGCATTATTCATGAGAAAAGCGATCCACGGTTTGTCAGCGTGTAATCCGCTTCTGTTTACTTCACAAAAGTCAAAGTTGTGATGACATAAGACGCTATTTAAAAAAATGAGAGTATTTTCTTTTGCGCCCCCTAATATAGTTGTTACCGTAAAAAAGTGTAAACCGTGTAAAAGAATCTTTCACTTTTTAAATTTCATTTATTGTTATTTTCAGTTACCCACACTCATGATGCAAACTAAACTAAACTATAATGTCTCGAACCGTGAGCTCCAGCATCATGCAATTTGTACAGCTTTTCCTCTCTGAAATTTCAAGTTCAACGCAACTTTATATAGCCGTCATGGTAATTTCCATAGTGGTGAAACATTTTAATATCCAGTATTTAACTGTAAAAAAGTCAAACTTCCCAATGAATGTAAAAAGTTTTTATTTTTAATTGATAAACTAATGTTTAAGACAAGATTTTTTATGCATAGCACAAAGGGTAACAATTATTAGGTAGAGCTCTCGACCGGCAATCGAAGGGGTGCGGGTTCAACTCCCGTCGGCGACATGTATCTTTTCTCGGGAGGTTTTTTCAATATGGATAAGTGTTTTAGACTAATAATTATTGCTTATAATAATTGTAAAAAGTTTTCTTTAGTCTTGCTAAATACAGTTTGCGTTAAGTAAACAACAAACTTAATTGAGAGGAGGACCGCATGTTTTTAGTTAAGGAATGTTTTTGCTGTAAAATAGTGTTTATGTTTATGCAAACATGTTTACAAAAACGCTCAACAAAAACAGAAAAATGCTCGCAAACACTATGTTATTCTTTTTACAATGAAATTATGATTGATCGCCATGCAAATTAGTAAAAATGTAAACACACAGCAAATTATTCAGTGAACTGTTTTCTTGTAACGTCTCATTAAACAGAAATGCAAATAACTGGGAGTGTTGTGAGTTGTGATGGGAGACGGGGCTATTAAACTATAACAACCTAAGGCACGCCACCATACTATCACAATGCTTAGGAAATATCAACACATTTCTAACAAGTAACTACGCAATTCATTTGGCATGAAACCACAAAACACGAAATAATATTAAAAACACATTTTTGTGTACCTACAACAATGAAAATAAATAAATAACTTACGTACCACTTATTAATTTTTTTTTGATGATACTCCAACAGACCTTAAAGGCTCTGTCAAACAGAAGGCGTACTTACCGCGCGTCAAGGCGTCTGCGTAACGTCGCGCGTCGCGTACTTTCTATTTGAACGGCTTCGACGCGCAAACCAGAGCGTTCGGCGTCAGTTACTGTCAGTCGGTCTTCGCCACGATGTCCATCGATTCAGATGAAGATAAGTTGTTAATGCTGTGTGCATTATCACGTTTCCGTAGTAATAGAATATAGGTGCATGATATTAATAAGAAGAGTAAAGAATTTGGAGAATATCATCGTTTATTCCGGGAGTTTTCATCACATGAAGATCGCTTCTTTCAATGTCACAAGAGTGCTTCGAAGAATTGCATTCCCTTCTGCAACACTAAATAAGCAAATGCACCACAAATGCACTGTTCCTCGTGTCATACAAACAAGGATGTTTCCGGACACATTCAATTAACTTTTCAGCAACCATTTTTACCACAGTCAAGCAGGAACTCCCGGCGTCAAAGGAAATTTGGTAACCAAAATACAAAGTGGCGTTCTGCCACTGCGTTCAGTTCTGCGGCGGCAGAACTTCGCGTATTTCTACACGCTCAGGGACGTTTTAACGCCTTGACGCGCGTAAGTACGCCTCCTGTGTGACCGAGCCTTTAGGTGATACCCGGCGGTGATTTTTCCATACAAACGTATAACCTATTTATCTCTTTGAATTTAAATCCTAGAGAAAATATTTGTTTTTTTTGATAAGTTACTTTTTATAGAAGTTATGACCTTCCAATCAATAAAATTGACTGGTTTAAACGCCGTCAAAAGACGTTCAGTATAAAAACTAGACATTGTTTTTAAAAAAAAAGCAAAATGTACAGACATAGATGTAGTTGGTAAAAAAAAATTTAAATCAGTCCACTTTTGGAGGAGAAAAGTGGAGAATACAAAACCTTGATTTTAGTTAGGTATTAGTAGCCCGAGGTGCATTGTCCCTTTCGCTCAATATCCGGTGGAGTAAGAGCAACAGTGACAGCTACAATTTAGTAAAATCTATTTTTCAATTTTCTCCACCACCGGGTTTCATCTTAATTCGTATATATTTTATAAGATTTTTTTTTATAATATCGCAGTATTTATTTATTTTTATAATAACATATTTCCACCACTGTGTACGTCAGTGAGTGAAAACAAATACAATATAAAACAATTGTGTTTGATCTATTTGCAAGCAATGTTTTTTTTTTGGCAACTTAATGAAAACAATGTGTGTTATTTTAATTTATATAAAATTACACCACAAAGTGAATTTGCAATTATTGAAGAAAAAACAATATAGTTCAATTTGCAAAATTGTTCATAAGGTTGAACTAAATTATGATTGCATGTAATTTTCGCGAAATTCGAAGAACATAGTCTGCGTTCTAAATAACATACAACATTAGCAAATTTCATCATAAATACAGGTTTCCGTAGAAATCCGCAAATTTTCGCCACTTATTTTCCACAAAACTTCATTTGAAATAATATTGCGATTCCGCCCATTTTGAGCAATTTCCACAGCAGACAAGGAATGTAAAAGAATCTAGCGTGTCAGCTCGTTATGAGCGTACTTTGTATTGAATTTTTACATCTGATCATCGCTGAATGATTCAAATCACGCGAGCGAAAAATGTGAAACTTGTAAGTAGGTACTATGAAAAATGGCTATGGTAGAAGTAGTGCGAGGCGCGAAGGAATTTATGAAATCGTTTAGGTATCCCCGGTACGAAGTGACGGAGAACGTGCTCACGGGTAGTAATGATAGGCTATGACAAACTGCGCACGGCTGATGGGATGACAAGCCATACGCTGGAGGTGTGGAGTTAAGACTTGTAGAGGTGCCCGCAGGTGGAGTAATTGCAGCTACCAAACCGAAAATCAGACATCATGATATGAGTTTAAGTAAGCTGAAATTACAACAACTGTGGATGCCGTGGTAGAACTGAACGACATTTCGAGAAGGTTCGAAACGTTGGTTAAAGAAATAGAAAACGCAAGCAAACCAACATAAGATTTTTATAATCGGAGGTTTAATCATCAAGTAAAAATCTTGTTCAATAGGATATCGTACATAATTTGTTTAAATGACAAAAAATGGAAATATTCAGTAAATTAAGTGAAGCAGAAATTGAAGCAATCAAAGAAGAAAACGATACTAGGGTTTGTTATGGGTTACAACTGACCTGACGTAAAACACTATTAAACTGTGTTAAAAGCTGAAAGAAGGTAGAAGCGCACCACGGTTCAATTAAGGTTTTATCAATCATTACGTTACATTCTTTTTCAGTACCTACAAATCGCATATAATTTAAAAATTTTAAATTTGGCGTATTTTTTCAGAGGCTAAACATATTTCCAATCATTATTATAATTATAAAAACAAAAAAAATATATTTGTTAACGTATCCGAAAACTAAAAACTGTTTTCGAAAGGTGATGGAAATAAGCTTTCAAATTTTATTATCAGAAATAATTATGTAATTTTTACAATATAAAATTTTTTGGTAAAAACATTACAAAAATAACGTTATTGTCACCTCACTTTTTTGTCATTTCATGTAAAAAAAATCTTAAAAAATTCACAAAGTTTCATAATTTTTTTTTCAAATTGCGATCGGAAACTTTGGTTTCATAAAGCTGTACCTTTTATATATTTTTTTTGTAGTTAACTATTAGATTTGAATATATAGTGTGTCTTATTCTCTTCCCAATACCGTTTAGATCATACTTCTCACTGTGATAGTAAGGGAGTCACAACGATTTCTGTGAGACCTATGTGAGCTGGGACAAATATGGTCTCCTGTGATTAAACGGGTTAATTAAAACACCGAAAAATCCTCAAAATCTTAAGTCATGAGTCTACTAGAATAATGTCTATAATAATGGTTCAATTTGACTTTAATTTGGTTTCTGCGTAGGTAGCGCACCAGATCAGGAATTTATGAAAGCATTGAAAAACCTTGCCCAGTACTTATGGTCTCCACTAGTTACTCGATAGTGTACTAGTAGTGTGTGGTGCGGTGTGGTGTGTTCAGTGTGTTCGTTATAGAATGAATAATAACACGGACATTCTGTCTCCGGCTGACGGATGAGAGCGGACAGGCGGCCGCGGAGAGCGACACGGACGTACCCATCGCCATATACAATGTGTGTTTTTCCGCGAACACTTCTTCTGCCCCACGGTCTCCCACTGAACCCGAGATGCTCATCTCATAACGGACGGAGCCGGGACTCCAAATGCGGGGAACCAGTTCCCGGACAGGAGATCACGCTAGCACCAGATAAAAACCATCCACTATTATTATAGCGCGCGCATCATTTGAAAGTACTCGTTGCCTAGGATGTTACTTTTTAGTTTTCGCTCTCATTTCAAAATGTTCCGGATGAACAAACCGTAAGAGATGAACAATTCAAAAACAAATACTTATATAAAATATAAAATACAACACTTGTATTTTATATTTTATATAAGTTTATCATTCTTTAAGAGATACCTGGATGATATTTTTATGTAGCATATCTTTCTAAAATTGGAGCATCACATAACGATGTCGGATATATTTTTTGTATTTTTTTTTATCTATGCAAAATGTAATAACTTTATCCTTTCCTTTCTTTTTCTGTAGCACATATTATTCAGCTAAAAAATATATATATATTTTAACCTACATTTTTAGGCTGTCTACAATTGAAAAAATGCTTTCTATTTTGTTTTTTTTTCTCTCTTTCTTTTTCCTATAATATATTATTTTCACTTTAATTTACCTTCATACCTACTATTTATGTAATGTTCATATTTTAAGTTGATCTTTTTTTTATCCAAACATTGTGTCTCTGTATATACCATATCATACACTTACTATGGAAAAACCCGTAAGGGCGTTGAAAATGAATAAATAATAATAAAATTTAAAAAAAAAAAAAAATATATATAAATTAACTTCGCACAGGAGGCCCCAATAAAAACAATATGCCCGATATCATCTGTGGGGATGTTGTTGGAGGATCTCTTTAAGGAAAATAAGAAGTATGGGTCTAGAAGAGTCTCGTAATGTACGACGGAGGAAACGTAAGAGACCGGGAAACACTTACAGTCAAGCTGTTCTCAAACAGTAAATCCCAACTGTGCACAAATGTTGTAGTTACAAATAGGAGTTCTGGTTTTACACAGTTGAATATTGCGAATTAATGATATTGTAGTTTTAGTATTTCAGAATGATAGTCATGTAAAGGTGGCAGTTCAACATAACACTAAAAGTGTCGATTTCCTCAGAGCATTATTATCGGAAAGAATGCCCTCTGAGCGCCGTAGAGAGTGAAGAGTGTGCCAGCGAAATGAACTATGTCAGTCACGAGTGGGATAAATTTACTGGAGGTTCCTGGTATAATACCAACTAGGACAATCAGATAACTCCCAACTCACATACCGCGACAGCAGAACAAACAATAAATAGATGATTGAAATTATATCTCCGATACGAAAACAGATAGGGCGGTAATAACTCGTTGTGTCATTCTTTGAGCGGAATATGCCGTCTTTCACAATGGAACACAGAACAGTGAACAGCAATGGGCAATAGGCAATAAGCAATAGGAAATACGTACTGCGATCTGTTCCAAACCATGGTGGTGATCATTTACACAAGTTGGGCAACGCAGAAAAGCTTACTATGGAAACGTTAAGAAATACAGAGTTGTTATTGATTTGAAAGGCGAGTGTTACGAGAAAACAATCGGAGAAGTCAAATAGATATCGATGTAATCAAAAACAATTTATTCCACTTCGAAATGGATCAAATCATCAGTCACATATCCATACTCAACAATAACTGGTAAACGGAGACTCTTAAGCTGAATTACGATTTTACTGTTGATTTTAGAAACTAGGCATTTAACTTCGACTAGAGTTAACGTGGAAAGATTTTTACAGCAGGAAATAGAGAAGAGAAGAAATTTAATTACACGTAGGCATATAGTATATATATACATACAATATAACGCTAAAAACTAATCAATTTAATAATCAGCCTACAGAATTACATAACGGAATATCTTTGGATTTTAACGATCGGAAGTTATTTAACAGGTTGTAAAAGAAAGTCGTAAACAGAAAACTTCCTTTAGGCACAACGAACGGGATATTTATATTTGCTTCGAGCTGCCTTTAAAATAGGTGCCTCCGTGTAATATTCACAACAACAATATCCATCGATATCTTTCGCAATCTTAACAAATGTAGTCAATTAATAAAAAGCTCCCATTGTAGCAATGCGGTAGTCGTGTTCTGAAACAAATGTGCGTACATTATTAAGAATGGTAAAATCAGTAAATTAATTTACATATTCATTGATTTATTCGACAGCTTAAATGGAACCATATTTTAACTTAGCGGCAGAGCAAGTACAAAAATACCTAATAATGCCACGAGCGTTTCAAATCATTAAGAAAAAAGTATGAACAAAGAAATATATACCTAAGTACGGGATAAAGCCCCGGCTGTTCACGTGCTTTCAATATTTCCTAAGGCTCTTTTCAGGGAAATGACCGTTTTAACGGAGCGCACATTATGTTAAAAGCTCGGCATTTATCAAGATGTCTCTAAATGACTAACTGAAACCAATAAACAATTTTAACGGATATCTATTTTGAAACTAGTCATCTATTTCCAATTAGGACCGACGTCATTTGTATCAATTTATTACATATTTATTTTTCTACCTACAGGTAGCCAATACGTTCATTAAGACGAGGAGTCGGTATAAAAACAAAGATGAAACCAAATAATTCTGAATTATTTTAATACATAAGCAAATCATTATATTTGGGTAGATGGGAACTAGGTACTTGCGATTCTACTTCAACAGAAGAGCAGAGCATTTATATATTATCGAGAGTCCCATCTGCTTGGAGACAGTGAAAATGAAAAGGTTGGGACGTACCTGCCTATATTAAAGCTAAATTTGATAACTCAAGATAAGTAGCTAAAGTCCATTACAAGCAACGCTTCGATTCTGAAAGTTGGTCTCTTACCACGGCCACGCGAGTATCTTTTACTCCAGGGCCTTTTACGCCTTTCTAGGTGGAATTGGAGCCATCTTCCCGAGACGCCAAGGAGTCAAGACTCTGATAATACCTAACACCTAATACAGCGCCCTTGAGATTTTTACTAGGCCCAGGGCCGGTCCTGTTCTGCTCCTAAAAGAGGTGAATATATTACACTTTATTTTTAATCTATTTGTAAATTATATATTTATACATGTTCAATTGTTCACGTCAGTACATGTACTGGTACCAAAGCCAAGAAGCACAGGTGCCGATCCATCACTCACGGAGCTCGTAAAAGGTAAAAAAAGTCCTATTAATGACTAAAGTCTTCACGGTAAGAGTTCTAAAGTGAATATTTCTCTGTAGCGACTCTCCCTACTCGCAGAAGGGTGAATCAACCCGGCTGGGTGCCGTCCAGTCTGCAGTCTGCACCGACAATCATAGCAAATAGCACAATTGCGATCGTGATGCTTGTTACTTATCAATTTACCCTGCTGCCGGTCGGAGCGACTTCCTAAGCGGAGCTATCGCGCCGATCGCCCGTCTGAATTATGAGGATTCGATTGGTAAAAGGATTTCTCGGTACCGGGGATAAAATACCGGGGGACTTGGCGAGCGCGAGGTGAATCGGGACGCGCGCCGGTAGCGTCTGCCGAAAGTTCACGAATAAGGACTAGAGAACGAATCGAGAAGTTCTAGGGACGTTAATAGTAGATAAAGAATTGTAAGGCTTTTCGAAGAAACAGACAAAATCGATACATAACAATGTGAATTAATGTTTGAGAAAGCGTACAAATTGTTTTATTGAATTGGGAGATATTAAAAAAATTACAAATAAGTGTGAAGCTGTTGAATTACAAATACAATTTTTAGGTAACAAATATTGGTGTAGAATTGTGAGATTTTGCAAAATGGACAAATTGTTAACGTTTTTTATACCTCCTTTTAATTATGATTGCTTCAGTCAATTATCGGCGGAATTTGCAGCTCTCATGGCCAATTATCCTAAATAATTCAAAACGATTTACCCCCTTTAGTTATGTTCAGGGGGAAAAGAAAAATATTGCCGATTCAATCACAAGTAATTGCAGTAATTAGAGAAATTATTCAAAGCATGAAGAGACGGGTAGTTACTTTCCAAAAGTCTTCTTTGGGATCTGTATCACTACCCATAAATTTGGGATGCCATAGTCTTACCTGGTTTCGAGCAGTTGGGACGTAATGTGCGGTATCACATAAAAATAAATAAATCTAACAAATTATATACAGCTTGCAAATCGACGATTTGCGTGCAGTGGAAATTTTAATTACATGGTGTACCGAACAATAGGAATATTTTAATACAAGCATTATAATGCAGGATTTTTTAGTCTACCGTTTAAAATCAGAATTTAAGTGAAGTAATAAATCAATATTAATTCTTGTCTGGATGAGAAATAGTTATTGCCTCATTACCCCTGTAAACTGATATGATGTACCAAGTGTTAGATGATTTCCGTATGCTTGAGATGTTATCATAATGGTGCATGGGAATATAATACCACGTTGAATAGGAGTTAACCCTTACAGACCTTCGGTTAAACATCCTGGATTTATGGCAGATAATTAATTAGCAATAGGGATTATAATCGCTTAAGTGCTGAGAATTTATCAATAGAAAATACTTAGCGTGTCGTTAAGACGATAGACTTCGATTTTTGGCCCATACAAAAAGGACGCCCGGGAAAAAACACTTTTCTACATCGAAAATTGCACGAAATGAATATATTTTTTTATATTGCCTTCTAGAATGTGAAAGCTATGTCCGTATGTTTTTCAATATGTTTTTCGATGCGTATCGTATTAATATAAACATGCACTGTCAAACATGTATAATTTATCGAAAAATATTATTTAAGGAAAAAGTGCTGCTAACTCAATTCTCATAAAGAATTTCAAAATTATAAAAACAAACCGACATAGCTTCTTTCGAGAACATATTTTGGTTTTTAAATAACAATTTCGTAAAAGTTTGAGTGTAGAAAAATGTTTTCTTTAGGTAAATATGAGAGTTTACGGCAGCTGTCTCATTCGCACGTTTCGCATTCGCATGTATCGTAAGTGTGTGTTATCTTATTTGGAGCGGGACAGAATGACAGACAATGAAATACGTAATCGTTCCGGGTGTGGTGCAAAGTCTAGCCTCTTAAGAATATAACGTGGAATTGAAATGATGTGCTGATAATAAAATAAACAATTGTAATACTTAAACGACTAGTTATACTTTTTAGGCTAGAGGAATTTTCGAGTGATACTGCCCAAGAGTCGTTAATTGCTTGAAGTCAGTTTATGAAATGTTTTGAAGTTGAAGGAAGATGTGATGGTGAGGGGTAAGAGGCGGGAAAGAGAATCAAAAAACCGTTTTAAACCATATTTTAGGATCGGAGGACAAACATTTTGCAAGGAATGGAAAGCAGCTGAATGGCAGAATGTTCTCAAACCTACATAATATGACCTATTTTCTACTGCAAAAATATTTAATTTAGCCTCCCTATTACAAAGACCTTTGTATATCTCTTTTATCGTGAAAAATCACGGGATATTATAATTGTGGGATTTGTGAGACTGAAATTATTCATTAAATATTTGCATCGGGAGCATTGTCTATCCAATTAAAGACGATCATCGCTTTACAATTCGAATAAATTCCGTTGGTAAACTTTAAAAAATATTATTCAGATATCTGTCAAAAATGTTAACAAAAGAAATTAACATTTTAAATAAAGAATTATTATTAAAACCACTCTATTGCTGGTGTGATATCATATGTAATACTTATCAGTTAAAATTTGAAAATTAATTAATTATTTTATTTAATATCTACCAGGGTTTTCTCGGGTTGATAAGGAAACTGAGATAATCGACCCGGAGCAAAGAAAAGCTCTGCGGTCATCATCAGCGAGACCACTGACCGAGACGGTTCACGTCCGACCGCGGTGCTGCACTCATCTCCCGACTAGTGGACCTGTCTCATCCGTCCCTTTTTATGTAACCCTAGCCAGGCCACGCTCCGAGCACGTTTGTCAAACACGCGGTCTAATAAGGCACGTCGCGATGATTGTTCATAACACGTCTTGTATTAAATATCAATTGTTCCTTACACGAAGTTACACGTGTAGCAAAAAAACAATAAAGGGATTTCCCTTTAAAGACAAAACGAAGGTGAGAACGAAGAGTGGACGAAATTCGCGAAGTTAAAAAGTTCTTATTTTGTCAAGTTTAATAGACTTTAAGGCTAATATACTATTAACAGACTATTTATATAAAAAATTAATAGACTATTAATTACTAAGTAAGCATTAAAAAAGAAGAAGGGAGATATATAAAAACATAGAGAGAACCCGCTAACACTAAAATAATTAAGCGAAAATTGTGAGGATATTTAATAATACACTAAGGGGGTTTCTCACCATCCTCCCAATAGCTTATCTACACTGATGATGAATATTTTCGATTTACGATTTACGGTTTATTTATTTATTAAGTTGGAGTTTATAATTCGGTACTAGAATTTATGAATAATGGCTATATATTGGATAAGTTGGGCGAGTTTCTAACCACTGCGAGTATTTTATTCTTATTTTTAATAATATTCGTTATTAGTGTAGATAAGGTATTGGGAGGACGGCGAGAAACCCCATAAGCTAAGTTGCACTTAGGATTTGGCGAGAGATAAATTGTGACTTGTTCATACATATAACATGTTAAATAACAGAACTAAATGTGTTTTTTTAGAGTATACTTTGAGAGTTTTTTTTATCGAGTGAATTTCATATAATTACGGTTTCGACAATTTTTTTCGGAACTTAAAAACTCAAGTGTTCATGAGAAATATGTTATAAATCGGAGGAAATTCGGAATGCGGGGGGGGGGGGAATTTAAAATGTATTTTAAAATGTGTAAAGCTAAAATTCTTTCAAAACAAGATCGTACGAAAATTCATAATACTTTCCAAAGATCTGAAACATTTAATAAAAAAAAAAATATAATCTAGGTATATTCAGAATAGCAACGAGGGCTACGGCTAATGAAATAAAGATAAACCATTCAAGAAAATACCTAAGTACCAGGGTAAGTAAAAAAAAATATGGAGAGGTTTAACTCCTCAGGCCTGTTTTGTCAAAAGATCAACATATTTCCAGTCAAAACCTTATACTGACGTCACTTTTTTGTAATTTCATGTAAAAATAATTAATAAAAAAATCCAAAAGTTTGATAGTTTTTTAAACTTAAGCATGGTGTTTTCTCTTTCTAACAGCATTTAGATCATATTTCTCATAATAAAAATACTTAACCCGATGATAAACATCAAATCTAGTTGTGTTGTGGTAAAATATTACGGTAAACTCAAGCGAGAGAATTACCTTGCACGGAGAAAAATGTAATTCTAAAATACGATCATTTTATTCGTAAAAACGGTTAAAAACGGGACTGAAGTTCTTACGAACAATAACAAGGTGTTTCAATGTTTATTGGCGGGAAAATGTAAGAATATTTTTTTGGTATACGTACGAAATTACGTATATACCCACAAATTATTCCACAAATTTGTTCGTAAGAACTTCAGTCCCGGTTTTAACCGTTGATCGTATTTTAGAATAAAAAATTTCTCCGTGTACCAGTGATTGTTTATTTTTATTTATTGAATCTATATCATAAGGTTTACATTTTTTTTTGGCCTTGCCTGTCTCACTAGGAACTCCTGTGTCGAGACAGAATAGTTTACAAATATTTTCTAATTATAATCTGTTAATGGTTCTATGTTGTATGGCTTGCGTAAATAAAATGGAAGCTGCATCTTACTTTTAATATACAAGTTATACAATATAAAAGCAAAGCTATATAAAAGCTTACCACACTTCAGTTGCTGATTATCCACCGTCGATTATATGGGGATCATAAAACAAGCACTCGTTACTTATCTATATTAACTTTTTTAACGAGTAGTGGGATTACTCTTCATAAATATTCTCATAATAATTATCATGAGATGCCTACGTGAAAACCCAAGAATTTTTAAAAACTACTATTGAAAATTTCGACGATCGGGCAAATAGAAAACCTTCTGTGATTATAGAGCCCAACAGTCACAAAAAACATTTATTACATTCTACACTTCAGTATGTACATTACCATGCCAAATCTGGGGTTATTATGTTTTTTAACCCCTCACGCCTTGACCACATTTTTTTCAGAATGTAAAAGTATCCCCACTTTACAAAAAAAATCAAATAAATTAAATATTTCTGAACATATCCGAAAACTTAAAACTTAAACTTTTAAATTTTATAAATCAAAATAAAGATATACCATATATTTAAAAATTTGAAAGCACACATAAAAAGTTTTAAAATGCCTTACCTTACGTTTTTTCTAACTTAAGCCAATATTGTCTTCATTAATTAAAATGTTACAATTTGAGGTTCAACTCATTAAGTTAAAATAAAAATAAATTAATATTTCTCAATGAAATAATATGAACCTTTCTTTTACGAGTAATTAATCCGATAAGAAAAATAATAAATACACAGAATTGCTAACATAACGAACACCGCAAAACCTTGAACAAGTTCGGTGATTAATATTTTGACATAACGTATTTATTTTAAATAGTCCAAGGCTGAAATGTATAAGAAATTCCAGTTAATTTCGAACATACAAATCCGTACCGATTCCCAAATTTCGCAATTGGAATGTTTTCATTTTATTTATTGCAGTTGTAGATTAAGAAGACATTTTCAACTCGAACTGAAATTGCGTGAGAAAAACATAACACATGACGTATGGCAAAAAGCTAATGACTTTAATTATGTTCCGATGGAATTGCGCTCCAATAAATATCTATCTCAGTATTGAAAATGATATTGAAATTTAAGCATAAATACCTACATTATTATAGATTATTTGAATACAAGCATAGTTGATATAATTAATATTAATTATTCTTCGATCATTTTTAATCTTTACTCGAGAAATTCATTTCACCATGCCTAAAATTCATCTTTCATTCGGCTCATCTTCCTCTCCGCACCAAAACAATGCGGGGGTACCACAAGGACCTGTGCTGTCACCGTCTCTGTTTTTGTAACACGTCAATAATCTCGTCGAATGTGGACCAATTCATTACTACGCTGACGACAGCACTGTTCAAGAAGGTTACATTTTTGACAAGCCCCCTTCCATGTATATGATGTCCGAACAGTTCGGAAGTTTTGAGACAAAAATTTGACCACCATCTCGAACAGGTTTGTGACTGGGGTAAGGCCAACCTGGTCAATTTCAACGTCTCAAAAACCCAAGCATATCTGATTTCGACAAAAAGAGAGATCAATGATTTGCTGGTGCAATTTGATGGGAGGATCCTCGCTAATAAAGACTCCATTGAAATGCTTGGAGTACTTAAGCGTATCAGACCGGCTCAAGAATCGGGGCTCCACAGAAACCCTTCAATAGTGACCGGCTGCTAACACTGTAAACATCTCAAGTTCGCTTATAAATTGAATTTGTAAGCCATCTCTGGGCTGTAGACCCAAGATACTTGATTCTATGCAAGGGAAGGCGGTCCGTCTTAATGACAATCCATTGTTAACAGATCTATTTCCATATCTAATGCACAGATTCAATGTAGGCATTCAGAGTCTAAAGAGCTAGCAGCATATATCCTAACGTGTGTGTAACACCCGTTTACAGTTGATATTGGTTTTATGAAAACGGGTAGTTTCTTCGACTCGTATTGTGTGTAAGTCGGCTCAGAGCTACTGGCATCTGTTTTTCCTTCTTCCTATAACTCTTCATCACTCGCATTAATAAATCCCTTCCTAGAGCCCTTACCTTAACTCGCCTCACAACGCTGCCCAACTGGGAGGCGACATAGCTCTACTGTCTTTACATCTGAATATTGTAAGATGTCACATAAAAAATAAAAATCTATAACTTCATAAAATCTAATTCAAAAGTTTTGTGCTGCAGAAGATAAATCGGTCACAAACGCGTTACAGAAGCAGCAGAAGGGAGTTATTAATCCAGTTCTTTTATCTGGTACCAGTTGTAAAAGCAGGACTGCCCCGACCATAGGCGCAAAGTCATGTAGTGCACGACTGAGCGCCATTTTGCGAAATTAAATCAAACTGCTAAAAAAAAATATTTGAGAAATCAGGTTTTTTCTTAAACATTGCAAACGAAGTTTTGAGAGAATTATTTTTACTCTTACCTAAAGATTTTGTTATTTTTATTGTACTTTTCAACTTTAATTTGATTTAAGGCGAAATTATAATTAATAACTATTCACTGTTATGAAATTTATATTCTCCTACATTAGTCGATAGCAGTTTTATGTTTTTATTTTAATAATATATGATTTTATTTTGATGTTAAATTATCTAGACCGGAGGAGGGTTTGTCTCTCGTTCGGGCCCAACGAAGTAAACCTAATAGATACTTATTCGACGCGTGCCCACGAATGCTGCGTAATCACTCCCTATTTCTCATAATGGAGCCAACACACCTAGCTATAAAAGCTCAAGCGTTATTTGGTTTGGCGTATTTCGGCATATCGGTTGCCGTACATTCCCAGTGGGAATGTATGACATGTAGTGCACGACGATATGCTGAAGTAGGCCAAGCCAAATAACGCTTTAGGTTTTATAGCTAGGTCTGTTGGCCCCATAAATGACAGAAAGTATTAAAATATATATATTACAACGTAACTCTCTTCGACAGGACGCTACTGGGGGTTGTTATTTGCAACGGGGCGCACATCGAAAAGAATCACAAGGCGTTCCGATGACAGCTCTATTGTAATTTATATCTCATAAATGCTACATATAACAGGAAAACATTAGTAACGGAGCTCTTAGCAGCAGAATCATACTGAGGCGTGCTCATTAGCTTGGTGCGTCCCTGAGCGAAAGTAACATCATAATTCCACAATACCCGCTGATGGCGGACAAGGTGTATGAGAAGACAGCCGGCCATACCCGCTAACCATTTGCGTATTCAATAAATACACCGCTGCGTTCCTCAATGGCCGTATACTTGTTAGCATTTTTAGCTATGGTTTCTTTGAATGGCCGCAAGTAAAGTGACGGAGAGTAAACCAACGAACGCAAGCAAGGCAATACAATTTGTACGGGAAAGGGAATCGTGCACTTGCACGGGTGCAAAATAAATAAATATGGATAAACCTTATCGTAATCTCGAATAGTAATGTAATCTTGAATTAATCGACAGGCCCTACATTTTTTTTTTTTTTACATTAGGTCCACACAGGAGGCCCTGAGGAAAATAATTTCCTTCAGGGCCTATGACACCTTTGGGGATGCTGTGTGGAGGGTATTTTTAAGGAAAGGAAGGAGAGGAAGTTCTGGGAAGGAAAAAGGTATGAGGGTTGGGTAGGAATCTGGGGTTCAATGTGTCTAGATCATCCGCCGCCAAGACCTAGACAATGAACCCCATGAACCCGGGCACCCCTGCTAAGTCACCAAACGTAGCGAACCACTTGGGGTGACCTATGGCAGAGGTGTTGGTTATCCAATAAATGGTTCCCGGGGCGGCGGTACCCATTCCCGCCTCCCAAATTGAAATAATAAGTAACATTCTTTATAACCGTCGATTAACATGAGAGGCACTTTACATTATTTCGATTTTATTCTGGCATCATTACAAGCCTATTATTAAATTTGGAATCAGGATAAAAATCTATGACAAAAATACAAAAGAAAACTTTAGAGTTAACTTCAAATGTACCAAAATCTTCGTTGTGTAACTGAATTAATTAAAATTCGGAACAGGTTTCATTAATTTATTTGCCATTACAGATTTGTCGTTGGTAACTCTACATTTATAAAATAAAATGTTTTACAAGAGTTATTTACTTATTCTTGTAGCGCTATCTCCTAGCGAATGTCACCATCCAGGTGTAATAATACCTTGAGTCCAGAGCCATGAGAATTGCACTTATCCGATTCCAAGTATTTATCTCCTAGAAAAATAAGTTGAGGGAGATGGAATTTAAAGATTAATATTATTACAGAGATTTATTTATAATAAAAAATAAATACGGACGTCGAAAGGCAGGTAATAAGTTTGTAGGGCAACTTCTTAACTGCTAGTTAAAAATTATAATATGTTAGTGCAGCAAATAAAATGAAGCATTACAATTAATAACATTTCGCTCAAGGATATTAAATGATCTTTTAAATTTCAGCTTTTATTAGAATAACTCACTTTTTTGATAAATTTTGAACATTAAAAATTTAAAAGGGAGCAGCCAAAAATATGAAGTTAAATAATAATAATAAGTTTATTTTTTTATTAAACTTTTTTTTATAATAAGTCCCGTTAAACTGATGGATATCAGTTTGTCGATGGGTTATTTTAAGAATTACTTAATTTAATACACATACATAAATATTCACATAATGTTTATATATAAAAATCTTGTGTAAAAAAGTTCGTCCGAGGTAAACTCCGAAACTACTCAACCGATTTTAATGAAATTTGGCTTACTGTGTGTAATTTGGTGCAACTTAAAAGGTAGGATAGTTTTTTATGTCGATTATTGACCTCAATATTTATTATTGCGAATTAAATGTTTTTTATGGGAAATTATTTGTAAGTTCCATAGGTTTCTGAAAGATGGCGGTGTGAGTTAATTTATTGATACAACACTTGGTTATCTAGATTAGGTAACCATCCTGTAGATGGTCTTGCGTTTCGTTAGCCACAGCATCGCGTGGGCGGGTCAGCTAGTAACATTATATATACATACATACATTTAATAAAATAAACGGTTGTAAAAAAGCAGTGAAAATGAAAGAAAGAAAAAGAAAAAAGATAATACATAAAATAGAAAACATTAAAAACGAAAAGAAGAAAAACATTGGTTAGTACAAGAAAATTCTTTCACATAATCATTTTTTAGCTTACACCTCCTTCTGAAAGTCAATTCACAGCTTTTTATTGAATTAGGTAACAGCATAATATTGTAACTGCTCAATTTTAAATGCGAGATTGACAAAAATGACTTAAAATAAGATATCTCAATGGTTGAGTCAATTGAGGCGCTTATCGCGGTAAGACGAGAATCGTGGCTTCGAGTCCCAATTCTGTGTGTTGGTCTTTTTCATTTTTTCGTTTAGATTTATTAGTATTATCTTCTTCTTCAATGATATTTTACATTGATGGGAATAACCTTAAAAAATAAAACACTAAATTTAAAAAATAACTTACGCGGGATGAAAACCAAGATCATTATTTATTTATTTATTTAAACGCCATAAAAGGCTTTTACATTTAAGTGATACATAAGTTTACAGTGATACACATGAGAGAAACAGATTCGAAATACATCTCAAAAAATAACATCAAGCATATCTATTCATACATACATAGTTTTATTTGCATTCGTTAGATTCTAGGAGTTGAAATGTTAACAGTAATTTTGTATTGGGATTAATGTTACAGTCAAATTTGTTTGTCATTCAAGTTTGAAATGGCTGGGTATGTACCTACTGGGAATTAACTTTGTTATCAGGGTTGTCAATTAGAGATTTAATATAAAATTTTGGAATAAAAATAATAAATTTTAATAAGATTATACATTTTTGCCAAAACTCTTCTGTCTGGTATTTATTATATCTGAAGAAAGTACTTTAGATTCTATAGTAAAATTTGAATAAGAAGCTATTCAGAAGAATGATATCAAGCCTAACAATGATTTTTGTGCTTGAGGTATGTTATTATAGCCTGCTTATAACTATATTCCGTGCAGTTGAACACATCTATTACTTCTGAGTAAGCATTGCCAACTGCATGTAATCTAGGTATAAGCGAGTATCTAAATGACTCAGTCCTGAAATTATTGTTGCAATTGAAAAGAATTTTAGATCGAGTAGTAATAATATATCTTGAGGGTATATGAAATGTAATTAGGCTTAATAAATCAGGGATGTCTATAATACCATTAATGGTGCGGCGTTGGGCCAATGCTCAACCTATAAGTGAACACCGGCAGCAGACTGTAATGTGTTGCACCTTTATGTATAATTTTTACTTACCCGATAGACGTCAGGGCACCCACCAATTCACTGATTTTAACACCGGAAGGTTTTGTTAGTAATTGGACATGGTTGGGAAAGGGAATGGTGATATTATCGTATTTTTTTTGGTGCGATAGTCGCGGCGTAATTCAATTGCGGTATTTTTAAACGGTAGCGAATTCAAACTCAACTTATGCGGATAGCGGTGGAGCAACTGCTCATTGCGGCGGATTAAACTCAACTTATGCGATAGCGGATAGCGGTGGAGCAACTGCTCTTTGCGGTGACTTATACTCAACTGATTGATGTAAAGGCAGAAGGCACAATCGATAGTTGACAAAACATAAAATTGCAACAATAACAATTTGCGCGAGCATGCCCCCCCGCCTTGACCAAGTGGTCAAAGTAATTAATACAACAAAAGAAACACAATATGAAAGGATTCAATGAACAATACTGAACCTGCGGTAGATCTAAACTAACTTACTAAATCTAAGATAACGTTAAAGTTATTGTGAAGGCAGGGGACAGAGTTTAACGACTGCCCTGCGATACGTTCCGGAGTTAGTCTTAACGTCCGCAACGCGGATCACCCCAACTAAGCCAGGGTGGACGTTTACCACTACGCCAATAGGCCATTGAAGTGGTGCGATATTTTCACTCTTAATTATTACCACTGTGCCTTTCATTATAGGATTGGCATTGGTATTCCATTTCTGACGCGATTGCAACGTGTTCAGATACTCCATTCGCCATGGGTTCCAGAAAGTCTGGACGAGTTGATCGACAAGATGTTTTCTTTGTTGCTGCAAATTTACTGGCGCGTCTGACAAATCAGCAGCGGGTAAAGATTTTAACGGCGTAAGTGTTAAAATGCGCAGGTGTTTGCGTTTGCGATAGTATTTGCGGTTGTGCTTGCGGTTGCGGTTGCGATTGCAGTTGCGGTTATGTTTGAGTTTGCGATTGCGATTGAGTTTGCGATTGCGTTTGCGATTGCGTTTGTGATTGCGTTTGAGTTTGCGATTGCGTTTGCGATTGCGTTTGCCATTGCGATTGTGTTTGCGATTGCGTTTGCGATTGCGATTGCGATTGCGTTTGCGTTTGAAGCGAAAAACGCAAATGACAATGCGAATCAATTTTGGCCAAGAATGAATGCGAGAAGCCAATATGCATGATAAAGGTGACACGATGGTCTTGAGGCAGTTACCGGTTTTAGGTTTTATTTCGGGTGGATCAGCTATGCGAGAGCACAAGCCAAAAGTTATTGGCTGTTCATACTGATTGGGTTTCATTTCTGGTAACTGTTCTGAATTTGCGTGCTTAAATGGCGCAATAGGCCAGTCGGAATGCGGCTGGCAAAGCCATTTTGGACCATTCCACCAAATTTCATTTGCCATCAATTGTGATGGTAGCATACCTCTTGACAGACAGTCACTAGGGTTATCAACACCTGCGATATGATAAAAATGACAACTGTCCAAATGTTCGTGTATTTTTGCGACACGATTGGCAACAAAGGTTTGCCAGCGGTGAGGTGATGAATGAATCCAACTTAAAGTTACAGTTTGCGACAAGCGAAGTTCCAATGGAACGTTTTCTAATACCATGCTGGAATTGGATGCCCACTTAGCGAGTTGGAATCCTCCAGATTGAAAGAGCTCAATTAACTCTTCAGTCGCGTGGATAGCTTCTTGCTCATTTAAAGCAGAGTTAGCGATGTCGTCTACATAAACATCACGATTGATAATATCCCTTGCCAGAGGGAAGCGAGCGCCTTCATCTAACGTTAACTGTTTGATTGCTCGAAGGGCTAAAAACGGACTACACTTAAGACCGAATGCTACGCGATTGTATTGGTAAGCCTGAAGCGGCTTTTGCGGGTCGAATCTATGTAAAATTCGTTGATAACGACGATCTTCTTCGCGAACATTTATACATAAATACATTTGACGAACGTCGGCGGAAATTGCGATAGGAAAAAGGCGTAAATTCAGAAGGATGCAAAATAAATCATTCTGTAGGCTTGGTCCCGTGTGTAAAATGTCATTCAAAGATAAACCATTTTTTGTTTTTGCGCTTGCGTCCAGAACCACTCTCACTTTCGTTGTAATTTTATCTTCACGCCTAACTGCGTGATGCGGAATGTAGTACGCGTTTTCTGACGGTGAAGCTTCCACCTGGGACAAATAACCCTTGTGAATATGTTCTGTGATCACTTCATCGTAAAGTGGTTTTAATTCTGGCAGAAGCTTAAATTTTCTCTCTAGTGCATAAAACCGATTTTGCGCAGCTTGCAATGAATCACCTAAGTTACATGGGTTGCTTTTGAACGGCAGAGCCACTTCATAAGAACCGTCCCCGAGGCGAGTTGTGGTGCTTTGAAAAATATTCTCAGCTTCTTTTTCTTCAAGGCTATGAATTGGTTCCGAACCGATATCTTCGATTTCCCAGAATTTTTGAATTAAATTCTTAATTTCGTGCGTAGCGCAGAAAGTTAAAGTTGTGTTTGATTGAGAATTTACTGGAGCGTCACCCATGAAGACATACCCGAATGTGGTTTGAATCGCGATTGGAAAACCGGGGGTGATAATCTTATTTGGTAGCAGCAGTTGAGAGAATAGACTGACGCCAATTAGCAAATCGATTGGACCTGGCATTGCCCAGGTGTCGTCTGCCAGCGGAATATTTATGAATTTGTATGACGTCAAGTCCACTTTACACGTAGGTAAATGAGCGGTAATTTTATCTAAAACTAGAGCGGTTATGGAGTATTTGAAGTAGGGATCAATCCTAGATTGAATTGTCAAAGTAACACTTCCTCTTATTGATTGCGTTTTGCCACCTAAACCCTGGACTGCGAAGCGCGCTCCTGGACTGACTGCCAGGCCTAATTTTTCACAACATTGTGATGTTATATAATGCTTTTGTGAGCCTGGGTCTAAAAGACAGCGAACGGTATTTTCTCCACCGTATCGATCAAAAGTGTGAACCTTGGCGGTAGCAAGGACTTCAGTAGTTGCCCCTTGTCGCGTGGTTGCTGACATGGTGCATACCGACGGTTCTGATTCGTTAGGTTGAGTTTTTGCACTGGATGTGGAGGCGTTTGCGTGACTAGGTTTCTCAAAATGAAGAAACGTATGGTGTTTGCCATGACACTTATGACAAGTGCCTTTTGACTTACATCTTGTAGATGTATGTTGCGGGCTCAAGCAATTGAAACACAAAGATTTTTCCTTTGCGAAGGAAAACCTTTCCTTTGGTGATAATTTCAAAAATTGTGTACAAGTGTACAGTTGCGTATGGCTCTCATTTTGACAAAAAGGGCATTTTAGTTGCGTACTTGTGTAAGTATGATGTGTGCGGGTTTGAGTTGTGCGTATGGTTCCACCGGAACTGGTTGTATTTATGTTGGCAGTGTTAGGTCCACGAGTGGAAGTTCGTTGCAGAATTTTGACCTGATCTTGCACAAACGACACCAATTGCTTGCAGGTTGGAATCTCAATTTCTCGAACTGAGAGCTCAAATGCTTGTGCGGTTTGCGATTCTAGCTTTTGCAAGGCGCATTGCAGTAGTATAAAATCTGAAAGATCCTCAATTCCCAATTGTTTTAGCGCGGCGATAGATGCTGAATATTTTTCTATAAAAACTGTTAAAGTGTTTGCGTTGTGCGCTACGGTTTTTGAATGAAATATGTTATTCAGGTAGTAAGTGGCAAGAGATCTTTTATCTTGATATTTATTTACAAGCGTATCCCAGATTATTTTGTATGTGTCTCCAGTTGGCACTAAACCTGATGTAACATTTTTTGCGGTTCCAGTTAATTTTCCAATTAAATATTGTACGCGTTGCGAATCAGATAGTTGTGGATTTAAATGAACATTTGTTTTAAATGTTTCATAAAATAGGTGCCAATTTTCCATACGCCCGTCAAATGTAGGTAATTCTATCGCGGGTAATTTAATAAAATTGTTGTTATTAACAGCACTCGTACTTGTAGACGTTTTCGATTCCGTAGCTAAATTTGCTTTTATATTGTTTCGTGTGCGTATTATGCGCGTATAGAAATCTTCAAATTGTTCCCAGCTTGAATAATCTGGTTCAGAATTCGGGTTTGACGTAACAATATTCTCGTTAATTTGATCAATAATTAATTCAAATTTATTTTTAATTTCTACTATGCTTTCAGACTCCGTCATAAAAGCTTCAATCGAGCGCGATGATTCGTAGGTAATGGGTACATTTTTTGCAAGCGAAACTAAATTTTGAACTCTTTTTAGAATAATGTCTCTTTTACTTTTGAGTAAAACTAATTGTCTTTTTAATTTGTCTTCCATTTTTACAAGTATTCGCCAACAAAGTTTTTAATTATTTATAAAATAATGCACAAAAATCAAAAGTGCACTAGACAATTTTATGTTCCGATAAATTACAGTGGACAAGTTATTTAATCATATAATTAAATTTCGAGCGATATGCGGCGATCTATGTTCAAGTACGTACCTACGTTGACATTGATTATATGTGTATTACACTGGTTGCGATTTGCACTGAATAAATTTGCTACAACAATAACTTCTATGAATAAATTTGATTACCCGAAATATCAAAGAGTAACTATGTATACCTAGGTAAGTATGTAATTTCAAATAGCGGATAGTATTGTTCACTAAATTTCTTTGCATATAAAATGTATGTGAATGAATATTGCTAAATGCTGGTTCATAGTCAAATAAAATGCGGCTTGAAATACCGAATGGATCCGGCTCGCAAGTGACCAAATGGATCCGGCTCGAAGGACCAAATGGTGCGGCGTTGGGCCAATGCTCAACCTATAAGTGAACACCGGCAGCAGACTGTAATGTGTTGCACCTTTATGTATAATTTTTACTTACCCGATAGACGTCAGGGCACCCACCAATTCACTGATTTTAACACCGGAAGGTTTTGTTAGTAATTGGACATGGTTGGGAAAGGGAATGGTGATATTATCGTATTTTTTTTGGTGCGATAGTCGCGGCGTAATTCAATTGCGGTATTTTTAAACGGTAGCGAATTCAAACTCAACTTATGCGGATAGCGGTGGAGCAACTGCTCATTGCGGCGGATTAAACTCAACTTATGCGATAGCGGATAGCGGTGGAGCAACTGCTCTTTGCGGTGACTTATACTCAACTGATTGATGTAAAGGCAGAAGGCACAATCGATAGTTGACAAAACATAAAATTGCAACAATAACAATTTGCGCGAGCAATTAACAATTTTAAAAATTAAAGTCAAGTCGATGTCAAGTCGATTATGTTTATTTTATAGCAACTGAATTATGGTAATTACATAAATAAATAAAATCCTTACGAATGTTAATTGGAAATTGGTATTCCATTTGCTGGCAGGAATTGGATCCAGTTAACCATGGAGGAAAACTAGTTATTATTGGTATCAGGGAGGCAGGAGTTAGCCTCCCACCGGCCGGAAAGTCGTAAACCAAGAAATATTATCCAGGAATTCTGAGAGAACGCTAGGCAAACATTATAATGGTGATTATCATACAGCATGTCCAGTTTGCTGATGGTAAACTGGAGGACGGAACAGTCAGTGGTGGATTTAGCTAGTTGCCCTTTTCAGCTCTACAAAAGGCTCTAAGGTCTTTAATAACAGTGATACACAGATTTCCAACATTATATCTATGTAAGACCAAAGAAAATGCACCAGTTCTGAATTACTGAATAATTTGAAAGAATGTGTCGTCGTTGCATATTTAATTTGAACAATATGACCATTTTGATGAAAATGAGTTAAATAAACAGTTATATTTCTTTTTTTTCTCCATCTTCTACAATATGAGCCATGTAAAAAATATCAAATATTTAAGGCGATAGAAAATAAATCATGTGAGGACAATCAAAATAGTACATAATAAAAAAATAAAAAGTCATATTCTCTGCATACCAACACTACACAATTCAATTGCCTTGGTATGTACATAATATAAACATCATTTTGTGATGCCTAACTGTCAAATTTTAATAAATTTAAATCAAATGTGTTGACATTATTATGGTATTTAAATTATGAAGAAAACTGTGTATAGAATATGAACTAAGTGAAACAAACTGTGCATAGAAATAGGAAGCATGTGAGAAAAACGCGTTAAAATTCAATTTTCTGGAATAAAATAATTAAAGTTTGCTATAAATATATTCTTATAATGAACGAAATATATTTTCCCTACTTTGTCCATAAAAAGAATTGTTATTTTCCATTTCGTTATTTCATTAAACAGTTTTATCGATTATCTCAGAGTGTACTCAGTATCACGTGGTTCATATTGTATATGCAACGACGATTTATTTATTTATTAACGCCGATTGACGGCTTTTACATGGAAATTACAATAATTTGACAATTAGATACAAAATATACACAATTGATAAAAAAATATAAGTATGTAATAAATGATAAAAACACAAGCGGGAAATTACGTAAGAGTGAGTTCATGTGAGAAAAAAAAATTAGGAAGTAAATATTGTAGTAACAATATAAAAGTACAAAGAGTAGGACATTATAAATACAAGTAGAAAAAAGAAAAGAAAAACACACCACAGGTACATATATACAAGGTATTTTGAAAAGTGCTTAAGAAGTAATTTGAAAGTACAAAAAATACTTTGTAAAAAAAAAAAAAAATCTCGGTAGTTCAAGTTCAACGTTTAAGTAGTATGATTTGAACTGAGAAGCGCTGACAAATAGTTCTAATTAAATAATGTTTGTCTGTTCATCATCAACAACATATTTATTACATGTAGACGATTCGTTATGGAATTTAATTCAGCGTTTGATCCTGTATTGTTGCAATGATAAGGTAACATATTAACGTATCACATATTATAGAGCAAACACATTAAACAGACCCTTCACAAGGTGAATTTTTCATATAACATATCCCCCCCAAACTGATAAAAAAAAAAAAATCGTTATGGAATTTAATTCAGCGTTTGATCCTGTATTGTTGCAATGATAAGGTAATATATTAACGAATCACATATTATGGAGCAAATACATTAAACAGTCCCTTAACAGGGTGAATTTTTCATTTAACATATCCCCGCCAAACTGATAAATAAAAAATAAAAATAACAAATTATAGTGGATAGCAGCTACCTTAAGATTTTCGATTCAAATAATAATAATAATAATTGGATAATTTGTAGAGCGCATTTTTTGTGAGAAATCACCTCAAGGGCGCTAGTAGCTTTTGTCATAACTTATTCATATTTATCTTATTGTTGGATCGTATATACAAATGTGAACAGAATTAAACCGTTGTAAAGCTCCCATATGAATTTTAAATGCATGTAAATAAAAACAAACATATGGTTTTCTAGTTTTTTTGTTGTTTATTTTTGGAATATTATGCCGTGTTACGCTAACTCCTTCTTTAGCCGACGTTTCGGACAACATTACAGTGTCCATCATCAGGGCAGAGTGTTCAACACAGCGTAACACGGCATAATATCCCAAAAATAAACAACAAAAATATTTGTGGCCGTGAACCTTTTAAATCATATGGTTTTCTAATTCACACTTTGCAATTTCGGTAGATTTAATAAAATAATTATGGTTAGTAAATTCTAGCATTCTCTGTGATTACGTGGTTAGCAAATACATATCGATTTAGATTTGAATAGTCAATTTTTTTTTATTACCTCCGTGGTCAAGGGGTAAGACTCTCGACTAGATATACGAAGGTCGCGGGTTCAAATCGTGCGCAAATAAATAATATTTGAATAATATGTATTATTTCACAAATTAAATTTAAATTATTTATCGTATATTATAAATATGTGGTAAATATACCATAAAGGTGGTGCAAATATATATAATGGAAGGTAGTAAATAACTCTGAGATATGAAAATTAAAAATGTATCATGTAAAACATATTGTTACAAATAAAATGTATTAATTATTTAAAAAAAAAAATAATTATTATAAAAATATACCATAAATAATTTTTAATTATTTATGCTATATTTGCGACAGCTTTCAGAGTGGAAAATACTCAGTATCGCCCTGGTCTAAAACCACCATTCGGAATAGAAACTTTGCCTGAAATTGTTTTAGCCGTGTTTGATGAACCGATCTAAAATAGCAAGGGACTTGCCAACCTTCCTCTCCCCATCTCCATCCTTTCCCACTCCCTTCAGCCATACAACACACACCAATTGGTCCAATAGCCAGGTACCTTCCCATCATCCTCTTCCCCACCTCCTTCCCCTCCCCACTACCTACAGCCTCAGAACATACCCCAATTCGAGATGCTATAGTCTCACTGGCTCTAGACGGAGCAGCAAAATTTTAAATGTGTATTTTAGAAATCCCGGACGTGTTCTTTAAAATGCACAAAAAAATATAATTTACCAAATATTTCCAATAAACTTGTACTTATTTAACAGCGAGTCACTTTCAGCAGAATGCGGAAAAATATTTGGAATAAATTTACCATATTACGATTTTATACATTTTTGTAAATGTTGGGTTTCGAGAAACATCGAATAAATACTTAAGGTAGTTAATAATAGGTACATAACGATGTTTATAACGCAAATAAATAAATAAATAAGTGTTTTAGTATTAACGATTGTGCAAAACGAATTTGCAGGATATGAGTTTTTTTTATGTGGCTGTAGGCGACAGTCCGATCCTGTCCTCTAGTCTCCGAGAAGACAAGATACTTTAATTGAGGGATGTGGAAGCAAGGTGATTAGTCGCCAGTTCAGTCACTGATGGTCTTATTTTACGAGATTACGAGTCCCTTTTCTCAATGCAGGCTACATCACAGTAGCGATGTAAGTTATAGCTACTCGTATCCCTTCCCGGTAACTGAACCACTAATATGCTTCTTTGACGAGGCTCTTTATTTACATAAACATAAAATAACTAAACATCTTCGCTTATTTATTGCAGGCACACCATATCACGCACTTACTACCTTCAGCCGTACAACATATCCCATTGGGGATGCCATAGTATCTCTGGCTCCAGATGGGAGCAATGGCGGTATTGACATAAAAAATAAAGCTCTCAGATTAAAAGCGCATGGTAAAAGCGTATGTAGGTACAAGTTAACGATTTCGATTACCTTTAATTCATAATATTGGTTAGAAAGCTAATTATTTGCGTGCGTAATGAAACGTAGGTACTAGCTACAGAAAGATTAAATGCTAATAGCATTTCTCATCTCTTTATAGCCAACTAATTACTTCATTTTATAGATAACCATAAATATACGGTGTTGATTTTTTGTTTGTTTCTTCAGTGTTACTTCGTCTTTAGTTTGTTAGTTTTTCAGTGGGAAAATTTTATGATTATTTATATGTATTTGTAATTTAAAAAAAATGTTAGATAAAACATATGTGGTTTATAATTAAGTAGGTAGGTATGAAAGTGCCTACTTAGAAATTTTATGGTTTTAATTTATTAAATAAGAGAAAATAAGAAACGTCTTTTTTTGGACGCTAAGTCTATTGTTCACATAACTACTAGTTTTAGATATATGAAAATGTAAATTCATCTTTGTCTGTATTCTGCATCTGTGTTCTGTGCCAGCTAAAAATTAATTTTAAAAATCCTCTGTATCGCTGAAGCAATAATAAAATAGTTTTCAGTGCGGAAATTACTCATGTGAAAAGTTATGAATTAAGATTTTTTTTTAAATTATCTTAGAATCAGATTTTGCGAATTACTTTTTTAAAAAATACTTTTAAAAAATTGTGTAACCAACTTGGTTTTCCTTAAGATAAACAAATTGTATTTATTACCCGGGAAACCTTAAATCGTATCCCAGAACGCTATTGTTTAAATAATAACATCTAGTAATGGAAATGCAATAAACATATGATATTTATTGAACTAACAGTTTAGCCAACAACCTGCCCATCCGAATGCCACATTAATAAAGCAATAGTTTCACAATGCTTTTGTGCAACACTGTAACATTTCTATTCATAACAAGGCGGTATTTCGTAAACAATGTATTCATTTTTCGCTTCAGCGTGCCTCATACACGATGTTGAAAAAAACGCGAAGTGATTTTCAGTACACACACGCAGAATATGTACATAATTGGCGATTTGAGCGATAATGTCTTTGCAGTTAGTAATTTTAGAAAGCTAGAAATAAGGTAGAAATCTCTACGAGTTTATGATTCTGGTGGATCATAAACGATTTAACCTGGGTACCATAATGCCGGAAGAGATGAGTTAGGCTCGTCTCGTCTCGGATAACCATCATGCACGTGCTGAGGTTTTCAAAAAAATGTGACTGAAGCCGGACTGATCTGATCTTAGGAGGCTCAACGCTTCCCTCTGATAGCATCAGCTACGTGGTGCTGAAACCACGGGACACTTAGCCGAGATAATCGTAAACTGCAAAGTGCTGACGTTCCGCAAGTACGTACAAGTGCAAAGTGCCAAGCTGGAACATTAGGAATGTGCCGGAAAAGTTACGATGGCAAGCAAATTATTATTATTGTCAACCAGAAAACGGTATAACGCAATGTTTCGTGACTCGTGATACTGTCAATAGTCAATATGTGTGATTTATTGTTTTGCGAAGAATAAATTCATGTCTTCTGTATGAATGCATCGCAGGACAGATCCCATGTTTACTCGCGTTGAATTGAACGTGTTCAAATCTCTGTTCCATCGATGGTTAGATAATCCACTACCAACACGAGAGGTTATGATGGAGGCACCCATCGGAATGTTTGTCAATATTTCGCTTACCGACCAAGTCCATATACAGCCAAGCACGAGTGTTCAAAACACGAATTTGGTAGGTACTCACCTGCAACAAGAGAGAAAATACAAATAAATCGAAAATCCAATTATTACACAAAACATGTTCATAAAATCATACCTATTCAATAAGTCATATTTAGCAGCACGAAAAAAGTTGCATTAACTTTTTACTGCAACGTGCTTCGCTCTCAAATTAGATTTAGGTTACCTACACATAACATTTTTTGGATTAAGTAGGTACCTACTCTTCGAACCAAATTATAATCTGAATCTCAATTATGTGTAGGTTTCGTATGATTAAGATATATTTTAATGTCCAACGCAAGAATATGCAGTAGCCCACCTTAGGAGAGTTAATTAGTATGCAAGACCTACATACAAACAGTACCTACTCGGTACACAGGTCGGTGGCGATATTAGCAATATACAAACGTTACCAAGAACCAACAAGACGACGAACACGAAGCTTGAAGCGCTCTAATGGAATGCATTTCATGTTCATCTGCGACCCCACCTCGGAAATATGAAATTTGTTATCTGAACAATGTACAGAGCTTAATTCCATTCCAATTTGGAATGAATGTGAATCGATTATAATGAACGGATGAATGAAATAAATTTACCGTTCAAATTCATGGGATCATAATACATATATGTGATGCCAGTAGGGAGGTACTTGTGTAAGTCCATTAAACTCCGAATACGGCAGATCAAGCATATATCAGACCAACACACATTGATAGACAGTACCTCTGCATTTGCTTGTTGCATGCAACGATTTTACAAAACTATGAACAATTTCCTCTTCAAAGAATAATCCAAGAAGCCGCAAAATTTATCATCCAATATAAATAAATTAACTTTTTCTGTATCAAGTTGTATTTCCTTATAAAATCAGATATTAAAAGTACCGGATTGCCTAAGGTTATATCCCAACAAATCGAGCGGGACGTAATAAAGATCAATCCATACATAGCTTCAGAGAATAATTATGCGACATCTGACTCTGTTAGAGTATAGTAAGGTTAAAAATCTAGAACGACGCAACAATTAGCTCCAATCGGATGGTATCACGAGTTATCTGTATAATATTATAGACATCAATCTGTCAATCAGAGTGAAGGTTATTTGAGCCGAGCAGTTGGCCCTTCACCCAGTCTAAAGTACCCAGAGCCCAGGTAGATAGGTAGAATCTCACATCTGATGTGGCACAATTCTGGCTCAGGTATACCATGTTTGCAGAGAGTCAGGTGTATAGGCTCAGGTCCATTGTGGTCCGTTTTGACAGCTGGAAATAATCAATTATTTCACTACACACACCGTTGGCTAAAACACGTGAATAATGCTTACAAAGAATTCAATGCCCCAGTAAATATACAAATGGATGGAACACTTTTGTTTGAGGATTAAATTACACACGCGCCGGCCTAAACATTACGGAAACCATCCGTAATTCATCTACGTTGTACACGGAGAAAAATGTTATCCTAAAATACGATCATTTTATTCGTAAAAATGGTTAAAAAAAGACTGAAGTTCTTACGAACAAATTAACAGGGTTTCAATGTTTATTGGCGGGAACATGTAAGAATAATAACCAAGAAATTATTCTTACATTTTCTCGCCAATAAACATTGAAACACTGTTAATTTGTTCGTAAGAACTTCAGCCCCGTTTTTAACCGTTTCTACGAATAAAATGATCGTATTTTAGAATAACGTTTTTCTCCGTGTAGAACGAAAAGATATATAATATTATCACCGCATCGGAATATCAGATGTGTTTAATGTCGAGCGTTTTAAGGCATGGTTTAATGACGTGCAAAAATATCATAAATTACAAGATTATTGTGATGTAAAACTGATATTAAACTGAACTACTGGAATAATAATATGCGAAACGTAGCGAGAAGTCCAGTTTACGCGACAGAACCATCGAGAATTATTAAATTCAAGTGTGACCGCCGTCTGAAATTATTACTCGCCTACCAATAAAATAGTGGAAACGTGGGAAAGCTCATCTCACCGTTCTGCATTGGAATCCAAGCCGAGGCGCACTTCTGCGAAGCTTTACGGCAAACTTAACATTAATTTAATTGATGCTGACGTGTAAGATCTGCTCCGACATGGTTTCGACCGTGCGGCGGTAGTTAGGCCGGATTCGCGGCGGTTGCTCGGATTTCCACCACATTTTCCGAATCCCAACGAGCATAGTTCTCCCCCACTGAGCGCTGCATTGCATCGTTATTAGGGACACGACAAACACAATACGAAAGCGCACATGGGATGAATTTCTTGTATATTTTTATAAGAACAAGTAAAAGACGATCAGTTGTTTTACGAAAGTAGGTAGCAGCGATGAAATGCGCGCTCAGGAAGAGAACTGCATCATAGTTTTACAGCTGCAAAACCATCATGGAGGTAAGTAACCACTTATTCGTCGCATTTCGTCTTTTATTTTTTAAGTATTAACATGATTACTCAGAAACAATTTATTCATTCAGTATTGCATTTGCATGGTATTTTATTGAGGAAGTAAATACTTAAATACATCAGAGATATTAGCATTTGCATTGTGAAATCATCAGAAATGCAGGATTTTATAATTAATACGGTTTATAGCATCAATAAAACATGATATATGGTTAATAAGAAGGCTAGTGAATCTAAGACTAACTATTCACGGAGAAAAATTCTAAAATTTCGAAAATAGATGTTCCGAGAGAACCGTTCTAGTTCCCGTTCTAGTGGAGAGGTCTAAAGATTTCCTTCCACCAGTCTCTCCCGATCAGGTCTGCCACGGAGTTGGTAGGCAGATACATCCGTCGCCAAGACCCGGATAAACCTCACCTCATCAATTCTAGTCACCAAACACAGCGAACCACTTGGAGTGACCTATGGCAGAGGTGTTGGTTATCCAATGATGAATCCCGTAGATGAAAGAGAAGAGTACGACGTTGGAAGAGAAGAAACAGTATAACGTGATTGACGGGTCAGAGAGTACTATGAGGGGTCGCAAAAGCTCAACCCCATTAATTGCGCACGCGCCGAGAGGAAGCGAGACGCGGAAAACGCCGGCATTTAGTGGCTGTTGAACATAAATTGAAGAACAATGGCGACATTAAGATCACGCCGGCCTCCCACCGCCCACCGCCCACCGCCCCTCCCGGCCGTGGGCGGAAATTGAAGAACCGAAAGCAGAAAGCACATTCCGTTATTATAAAGTTGACCGAGGAGTAATAATATGTTTGCTTTCGTTAGCTCCAAAGGGCCGTTTGTTTTGTTCTAACCAACCAAACAACCTTATCTCTTGCTTTGTGATGAACGCTTAACGGGTTATTATTATAATGCCTGGTATCTTTTAGAATTTCGTTGTTTTGAGGATGGTTGTAGTTTGTTGCACATTTGTCCTCAGGCAACTGCAAGAGGAAATGACCAGAGTTAGCAGGTTTTATGTCATCATCAATACAAGTGAGTCGTTTAAGCTATAACCACGATGTGTAATTGATCAATAAATTGCATGTACACGAGAAAATAATATCAAAGTTACCATTTTCGAGAATATTTACAGTAATACTTAATACAGTTTACATCAATCTGCCCTGACGAAGGCACAGTTGTGCCGAAACCCTCTGGCGTGTTGTTATACATTTAAGTGATGTATACAAGCGTACAGGAATGTAAATACAAAATAAAAGCGTAGCGCGGTGGTTTGTTACCTGGACAGTTACATTCAACCGCAATTCGGTAAACGTTTCTAAGACAAGTGTCAATATAAACAACACAAAGCTGCAACCTGCAGGCAAGAATACAGTTTGAAATAGATAAAGAAAATTGGAGAACAATTGATCAAGTTCATAGATCCATCAGAATTGAGAATCCCGCTCCTTGCGGATTATCGAATAGCGGTACAGAGCGACAAGGGCGGTATCCAGTACCATCTGCAATAATCGATGCTGCAGAAGACCGTTGCTGGACCACGTTATGATGATCGGATCGAAGATTAACCCTACCTACTGCGGATGCGATGGATTAACAGTTTTGATTTAACGTTGAGGTAGGTCTCGCAGTAATTGCTCGTGATAATTCGAACCGTTGAAGCAGAACCGACAAGTGGGGTAACGGTAATATTTGTACCCCAAAACAATGAATTTTTTATCGTAATAATCGTGACAGTTGGATGTTTATCTCTTTCAAGTTAAGACATTTACTTTCAAATATTCTTCCTTTAAAACGATAGTTACAATAATCAATTGCGAATCCAAAGTTTCCAATCTTCTCGCCAGATACCGAGGAAAAACTATAAACAGCATTTTAATCGCACAATAAAATTTTGGTAGTCCAGCTGAAATTGGATTGAGAATATCATTTTCCAAAGGAAGATAGTATAGGATTATCCTGAGGAGAGTGAGATAAGTGTGTAGCGGGGCAGTACATCGCCCGACCTTGTACAGAGTCACGCTAATGGTCGTCCTTGGACCTGCGACAACGGGATATTTCGGGCCCAGTCTCTTCATTATCTCCCGAACTCGCCGCACTGGACCCGGTGAGAGCGGAGGACACTCGATCCTTCTCGTTTCCCTTTCCAACCCATCCTACTCCTTTCTCTCTCGAAGCCAACTTTCGGGGAACGAGCGCCGAGCGGAATTCTCTCGAGGAGATTCGTATCGGATTCCGCAAGGTGAAGGAAAAGAGGCCATTAAATTGCGACATATCGGACTCCGGCATGGAAAAACAATATTCATTTTAATGATCGCGGACACCATACAACACGGCAAGCAAAGAACTTTTGTTGCTTTGTTGGTAGGCTCGCATGGATTGTCAGCAAATGGGTGTAGGAATCCACATACTATCAATATTTTCTATCGTTACCGTTTTTTTTTTCAAAGATACCTCACTATCAAAACAGATAAATAACCACGCTTAACGTACCAGCGCGCAGCGTAAGTGCGGACTGTCACATTCGGTGAGGGGATTATATCAAAAACAGCTATCTACAAATTCTTTCAGTATTGCATTAGGACGCGTTTCGTACGATACGATACGATTGTACCACGCCAGCCAGGAGAAATCCTGTCCCGGTGAGACCGGTACACGAGGATGGGTGGGAGGTTGGAGTTTAATCGACCGGTATACATGGCAACCTAATAAGCCAATATTGGAATGCAGGATACTTGAGCTTTGGTTTTTGTTTCTCGCTTTTCGTTTATTTTTGCTTCCTCTTTCTTCTCGCTTCCAGCTACCGACTTCCCACTTCTAATGTTCCGCATATTTTTTGTTATTGTTGTTGCTTCTCGCTGCTTCTTGCTTCTTGTTTCCAGCTTTCCATTACTTTGTGTTTTTCGCTACACGCTTCCAGTTTTCCGCCATATCTTCACCAAGAGAAAAGTTCCAGTGTACCTTGAGTAGATCCTCCTTGCCCCGCCATGTGTTCAAAGCATTTGATCTTCATATTTGTTTATATGTGTTCCTTTACTTCATTTTCCTTGTTGAGGCGGTTTTATGTGTTTATGAAAACTATTTTCTATGACTGGTAAGTGATTCCCTTATCAGATTACAAAGTCTCTTCTTTTGGTGTCCGGTCGACCACCACAGCTCTTTCGTGAATTACCTAACTAAATATATTTTTTTTAAACAACCTGTGTTCGTTGTGTTGTTAAAATGTAAAATGTACTCGTGAGATTATTGTGTATTCGTTCAAATAGACTAATCTGTCTCTTAAGGAATCATAAAATTTATCAGAGTTCAGTGCTCCACAACCTTTTCCGAAATAGTAGAAATCAATCAACCAAGCTTTGCCTCCGGGAGTGATATAATAATTCTACTTTCGCCAATGGTTGTGGAACACCGTTCTCAATATTATTATGATGAGTTTGTTTTGTAAACGAAGGCTGAAAGAACTATTATTAAGTTGACAAGTGGAATACTGAAATAAGGATTTGGGCATGTAGAGCGAATGAACGAAGAATGAGCATAAGGAGAATATATGACGCAAGTGTGAATGGCATAAGAAGTAGGGGACGTCCGAGGAAGACATGGCACGATGAATCAGATACTTGAGTCGGGCCATGTCAAAAGTCAGAAAAATAGAAGAGTATGTATGAATGAGAATGAGGCAAAGGGTGTATGCCAAGACCGAGTTGTTTGACGGTTTGTCCTCTCTGCCTATCCCTGCGGGGAAACGGCCTAGTGGTTAGTTAGTTAGGAACTTATCTGCTTTGCTTGAAGTGGTTTTAATAACCATTAATTACAATTGGCTTCACCCACTGTTATTCAAAGGTAAAATATTTTTGGTGTCATTTAAAATTCTCTTGTTAGCTCCGATATTCGATTAAAATATTATTATATCACATTGCTCTCAGAAGTTAATTAAAAAAAAAAACAATCATTTCAAGATTGAAAATGATTTAATTAATTAAAATATGTATGGTGATGATATGATATGATATGAATTCTTAGCCCGATTGAGCGAGATTTAACACGGTTATTCACAATAAACCGGAGGTCGTCAAAACACGTCAAGCCCTTATTCCTTGCATTAGGACGCGTTTCAGCAGAAAAATCAGACTTAATAAAAAATAAATCTGTAGGTACTTTGTGTTTATTTTTGTAAAAATCTTAAAAAGCATCATAATTACCTTCGAAAAATATTTGACTTATAAAATAAAGAATGTGACGCGACGTGGTAAAAATATCAATTGCATAAAGCTATAACGTATCTAGAGGTACGACAAATACAACTGTCGTAAAATACAGGCATCTGAATGGTGCAAATAAGAGGAAACCCTTTCCATTTAAAGAAACAGGTAGCGAATTCAACTGGTACCGGGTTTAAACTCTGTTACAATGTTGCAAACGAGATGCGGAACGATATAAAGGGAAATAAAATGAATATTGAATTCAGATCAGAGTCCCTCAAAGCCATTGCTATAAGAAAGGTGGTTACAATATTGGGAGTTACCTCAGGTTAATGAATAAAGCAGTGATTCTTCGCAGAGTAGATATCAGTGAGCAAGCTTTTATAAAATTTCAAATTTAATCAGAATTTTAACAGGCGACATGCTGTTATTTTTGTTATCGAGGCCATCATCTCTGGCGAAGAATGGTGCAAATTTTGAACATCACCAATGATTCTAAAATGCAAGTCTAAACATTACGGGTAGTCCTAGGACCATTAGCGGTTATAAGCCGGAACGGGCTTAACAATACTATATCACGGAATTACAGGAAAATTGCATTGTGTTCCCCGGAGGAAGCCGGCAATTTTCGACAAAGGACGGTTTATCTGGTTTTACCGTTGGTTATTACTATCACGGCAGGCCCAGGGACGTCCCTTTATGATATTGAGATTATCGTAGATTTATATTGCACCCACAACTCAGCATATTAATTGCCCGAAATTTTATTATGTTTTCTAAACAACTTACTCTTGTGTATAACAACGTTCAGATTCGAACAAATAACTTCAACATAAATTCCGAAGAAACATTAATAATTATAAAGTCGGTATTACAATTGAAAGCATTAACTACTAATAATACGATGAAAAATTTAATTTACCAAAACTTTCAGATCGAAGCACTATATCCAACTTAATATTTACGTTCAAAATTGTAAATAGTAGTATAGACAGCCCTGATTTAATTAACCTCATTGAATTTCATATACCTTGGAGAGATATTCGTTCTAAAATCCTGTTTAAATGTAACAATACCAGGACCTTATCATTACAAACATACGCTTGTAACTAGATCATATGAAGTTAACAATAGATAAGCAGACGTGGCTGATCTATTTAATTGTGGGTACAGAAAGGCTATACTATCTTATCTTTTCAATCAATATTAATTTAACTACTTATATGTTTTTGTATTTATGCGTATATCTTACTTATCAAGAGCTAAGATCTAATGCCACATTTAAATGTTACTTTGAAAAATTATTTTTACTATTTTCTTGCGCTTGTATTCAACTGTGGCATGCAATTATTGCTTATTATTGTTTATGATGCACCGTTGATATTAAATAAATTGAGTTATAAATATGGCAAACTGTTTTAGCACATTATATCCCCTTTACCCGTACCCCGCGATCTTCAAAGACCCGTGGACGAACGCAGTAAACCAAAGCTTTCACTGATTTAAATAGATTTCTGCAAAACTAGCCTTGCCTCATAAATTAATAAATTATTTCCATAATTATTTTATAATATAATATACATTGTGGCAAGTGTTTTCATTTTAACGTGTTTTGAATGTAGGATTTCTAGAAACTAACAGAACAGGTAAAATGAAAATGAATCTGATTTAGCATATTGTAATATAGTTAATAATTAAATTACAAATGTTCATACGAATGTGAAATATGAAACATTTATAATTCTAATATAAGAAAACGGTCCTAATATAACAAAATTATTATCATATTTATTTGAGCAAAAAGATGAAGGGGATAAACAAAGTCATCCGTGAGTCACTTATGGAAAAGGGAAAATAAGTCTATTTTTTTTATTAAAATATCAACCAATGCAGAGGACGTAATACGATTCGCAAGGAGAAATAGTTGAGGAAAAAGAATGCCACTGGCTGATAATTCCGTTGTAAACTCTATCTAGTATTCATAAACGACGCAGGATAGAAAAGGGGTTCCGTGACAAAACAGAACATTTAAGAAAATTAAAAAGTACAAACCTACCATAGGAGCTTTTGCGTATATTTTTATATTCTTGCTTAACTTGTTCTTCTCTTTTCTTTTTCTGTATCATGCACTTTGTCATGTATTATTCACAAGTATTATTATCCTATATAATATTATAATTTTTATGCCAATTTATGCAATACAAAAAATGATTTTTGTTTTTTTTTTTTCATTCTCTTTTCTTATACAATACTATTTTCACCTCTTTTTCGTTGTTTGTTTTTAAGGTGTTATGCCGTGTTGCGCTACCTCCTTCTTTAGCCGACGTTTCGGACAGCGTTGCAGTGTCCATCATCAGGGCAGATCCGGCAGATCCGACGAACACTGACAACTACACATCGTCGGATCTGCCGGCAGATCCGACGAACACTGACAACTACACATCGTCGGATCTGCCGGATCTGCTCTGATGATGGACACTGCAACGCTGTCCGAAACGTCGGCTAAATAAGGAGGTAGCGCAACACGGCATAACACCTCAAAAACAAACAACGAAAATGCTTTTGGCCGTGAAAATCTAAAAACCTATTTTCACCTCTTTCATTCAAATAAATATTGTGTCTCTGTATTCGTATACTAAATCACGTAAAAATCCACCAAAGCGTACTACAACGTTTTTCTTGTTTTAACCGGATACTCAGAGAAAGATAGATTACAACTTATTCACGTTCATACATCATCTCATAGATAGCCCTGTTTTATTATGACACTTGACATGGCCCAACTCTCAAGTATTTGGTTCACCGTGCCACGTCTTCCTCAGGCGTCCCCGACTTAATACGTTAGTGCTACATGTTTATGACTCAACTTTTTTCTTCGCAATCTTCCTATGTAGTATTTAATCATTTATTTGAGAGAAGCATGCCAGCAGCTACTCGGAAAGCTCTTCTCCGAAAGTACGAGACGAGCCCGAGCACGAGCGCGTACGGGAGCACTGCCACAATAACCTCCAGGAGCCGTTGCACCGTCCCGTCCCGTCCCAATTCAAGCGGATTAGTCCCGGTCACTCAGCCAGAATGGGGCCCACAAAGGCTCCATCTCCCCGCGTACGTGACGCGAGGGCACGCAGCCCGTAATGATGGCGCGATGACGGGGACTCTTTCATTCAACTCTTCATTTTCTCACTCACGACCGAAATGACGGCGTAGTTATAAAGAAAAACCAACGAAATGTGTTCACGATTTACTGACTCCCAGTGTAATACCAATTTACATAAGGAAAATCCAAAATTTTAAATAATGGTATAATTTTCTTGGTGTAAAATAGAGACACTTTTAAAACGCACATTTTATTTTAAAAACACATTTTAATAGTTATAAGTATTTCAGTTTCCGAAAATGGAAAATAATGCATTAAGCTTGTCCCTATTTTCTGTATACTTACCTATAAATATATCTACATATAAATGAATTCCGGTAAATGATTAATGTACCTACTACAACATTGTTATTATATATTTTTACGAATTAGATATAAAATGATTATCCTTTAAAAACAAAAAAGGAAAAAATTTAAAAGAAAATCATTTTTTAAATTGCTGTGAGTGACTAATAATATGGTTTAGAATCGCAATCTTATACCTAATACACATTTAAAAAATCTAAAGGTGAGCTCTGGCAACATGAAATTTGATAGTTTTTTTTCTTGATTGTTTGTTGTTGAGACTATTTTCAGATGGCAATGTCATTAAATCTAGAACTATGAAGCTTTCAAAAGAGCATTTAACTGTAAAAAAACGAAACACTGGGTGTATCGCCATAAATATTGTCCACATTTTTCAATAATTATGTTAACAATTGAAGAAAAAAAAAAGAAAAAAATCCAGGAAGCTTTTAGAAATTAATTTAATCACGTTTGGATTCCAATAAAAGCTCACTTTGGCAATGACCATCACGGTAGGAAGCTTTTTCGAATTTTGAATACTATGAGAGCTTTTTTGAAAACAGACAACAATAATATGGCTTTCTAGAATTTGATTAATTATTGAATAGTATTATTTGAGTAGTATTATAGTAAGAGTATTATAGTTTTATTTGATTATATTTGCTTACGTAATGCGAACAACGTGTACGAATTTCAGGGAATTTCGATGCGTGTTTACGACAAACATTCATAAAACGTACGACGAATTCTAACGACAATGACCAATTGACAATGTATTAATTAGCTTTAATTTTATGTTTTATCAATTATAAATTATTCTACGAAACTCTTTACGAAAATGACTAAAGAATAGATTATACATAAGTGGTTGTAAATATATCATTTTTATGGTATTAAAAGAGTTCCTTTTAAATATTATTACTTACGGTACAAGTACTTTTAAATAAAGAATTTTACTCGTAGTTACTAATCGTTATAAATATTTTCTATTCGTAAGTAAAATATCCCTAAAAGAGCGTTAAACAATAAATAAATAAATCCTTTTAGGAAATACCGTATCTTAGCATTGTATAAAAAAAAGCAAAAAGAGTGATCTAGAGAAAGTTACTGATTTAAAAAAAATTACATAGTGAATAATAATCAAAAATAAAAGAAACAGGGGGAGATACGGCATGGCGACTGTCGCCGGCTACAACAAACTGCCCGGATTATCAAAGCGACGAAGCCAATAAAAGTCCTGCGTTTTATACTTATACCCCCTTACTTATAATCGTAGTATAACTAATACGCGTCGTATAACATCGTAACATTGAAAAACTTGACTTTTTATCACTGCGTGTGTATGGTTAAAACGACTTTAAACCATGTTTAAGACCAACTTTACGAAACAAACGACGAGTATTACCGCAATTATAAGTTATTCGATCGGTCAGTGGTTGAGTAGGCATCGCGTTTGGGTCCCACCCAGGCGTTCCGTGTTCGATTCCACGGCTGTCTAAGTCCTCCATCACAACACAAGCAACATCTTTCGCTTAGTGTGGTGGTAGTAGGAGATTTTCAAATGTTGTTGGGTTATTCGTAACCCGGAAATGTTTGTCTTTCTTTTTAGTAAAAAAAATTTTTTTTTTTTTTTAAATTAAATTAATAAGTAAGGGGGATAATGTCCGTGGCCCATCTCCCTTGTTCCCAATATCTTCTATGGATCTTGTCGGATGTGTTCGGAACTATTCGGCTGTTTCCGTCTCAGTTCGGCAAGCGGCTTCCGCGTGAATAATTACCGGGAAAAGGCGATTACCATGGACAAATAATTCATTATGCCGGCCGATGTTTTCATTGGGTTTGAGCGTGAAATTCGTTACCACGGAAAACTTTCAACTTCTTAAGTAAAGGATGGTTAAATAGGCGAGAAGTTGAGAATAATAGTGATTAACCTAATAGTTATAAATACAAAGTCGTTTAACTTATCATTGTTAAGCTTTTATCGACAAAAACAATATTGTAACTTACAAAGTTGTTGTTGTCAAATATTGAACAACGTTACAAACACTGCGACGTTTTGTCTTATTTTCTGACAGTATACATATTTAAAAAGCTGAACAGCAAACCTTCAAATAATGGCAGTTGCTCTCGTTTTAAGACGAATTAGTGACGAATGTGAAAGCTCCGTAGCTTACAATGGAAATTGTGTAATGAACTGAAAATAATAAAGCGTAAAAAAACACCCGAACGGTGAGTTCTGGCGTCACAAAATTTGCAGTTTTTTTCTGTCTGAAATATGCATCATCCATCATGAGCTACGGAGTATCGAAATATCAACATATTTAAAAAAAATTGTTTTGAAAACAGGAAGAAACCGGAAAGAGCTACAAATAAATTCTCGAAATAAAATCAGCGGAACATAATATATCTACTTAATAAGTGCGTATACCTTTTAAATAATTCAGATACTTATGATTTTGCTTTTCACCTATTGACAAACGCAATAGCTGTGGAGTATAAGGAATTCCGGAAACTGCAGGCGAGCACCAGGAATGCATAACTTCCCGGGGTAAGAGCAAGTGGAAGAGGTATGGGTGAACGTGAACCGTGAACAAGTACACTAGTACAGGCCGAGAGGCTGTTTCCTGGCCCGAGCCATACGTAACAGGTTGCGTTTATCCAAAATAACCCGGAATGCGGTCCTTCCACATAACGGATTGGCTCCACAACTTCACATTGTACACAGAGAAGACTGGTCGATGTCCATAATGTCCAAAGTCCGTTCGTGATCGTTCGTCATTAAATGGTTTTTCGGAATATTGGCGATAAAAGATACAGATAATTAACTTTAAAAAATATCTATTTTTGAAAGTCGTTAGGCGTGGCGAAATTCCGTTGCAATAAAAAGATTTAACTAAGGTTCTACATATTTATTAAAGACTGTGTCGGCTTCACCACGTTGCAGTCATCTTCAGACTGAGAGACAAATCTGAATATGGCCGTAGCAAGGCGAAGCAGGAAGGGGCTAAATAAATAAATTGAACAAAGTAATATTTTTTAATACAACGCCGCACAAAAGTCCCTACTGCTCCAAACCGTCTGGAGTCAGTGGTTCTGTGGCATCCCCAATTAGAGAATATTGCGAAACTCTACATCTTTACATGATAAAAGTATAGAGTTTCATTCACTATTTTTTTTATCACAAAGTTATTAATTTCCAAAATTTGAATATAACAAATTTCTTATAGTTATGAACATTTCTTAATTCCCGTTTTATTATCTTAGTTACTATCAGTTTCGATCATTTGTGTTTCATCGCGGCATTTATCAGTGCTAATTTTACAGATTTTTTTATTTAATTTTATTTCTAATCTTAAACCTATCTGCATATATTAACATCTCGATTGGCATTTAAATATACCGACAACAGCGTTCGTAAAATAAGTAGAATTATTGTTTTCGTGTTAATCAATCTATGGAATGTCAATTAATGTGGCTATTTGTGTTTTATCGTGTATCTCTTCATTGATAAAACATTCAATACTAATTTTTTTCTGAAAAATAACAGCAAAAACGAGATTCTCGAAATCAATTAAAACTCTGATCGGGTCATTTCATCCAAGGTCCGGTATTTTACGGTTTAAAGTTATTTGACCTCTTTTGTTTAGGAAATAGCACCTACCGATGAAAAGGCAGATGCGAAATATAATAATAAAATACAAATAACATTATCATCAAAATCTGTCATTGACTATCAACTGACATGACGGTTTCCCCATTTCTATTTTCTATTAAAGGTTAAAAAACCGAAAGAAGTCGAAATGCTTTTCAACATAGATGCCACGAGGGTCCAAAAGCCGGATATCTTCTTAATAAATCCCTTTAATTAAGTAATAATCATTGCTTTACTGCTAAATACAATATCAAGGACAATTTACAAAGCTAGAACTAACATAATTACCTAGCAATGTTTTATTTATAGGTACTTAACAAATCACTTACACATAAATACGGGTTTTAAAACAATATTAGGAGAATACCTAAAGAAGTTCTCCATCCGACAAAATTTTAAATATTAATAATTCAATATAAATAAGGATTGACAATTCACTGTGGGTATTCACTTTGTTAACTTAATAAGTTAAACCTCAAATTATAATATTTTAATGTTTGCTTTAACTGCGGTTGAGAGTTTAGAACCGTAATTAGGCTAATAAAAGATATAGATATTAAAAAACGCTAAAATAAAATGCCTGTTTTTTTTATAAAATCACCTCAAGGGCAATATATTTTGTTAAATTTGGTAGTCCCTTGTAAAAATAAGTATTTTAAATTTTTTAAGATTTCTTGTTCTGACCCAAACCAATTAGAAGGTCATTCCAATCTTCGTCGATTTGAGTGAGAATTGCTCTGAGTAAGATTATCCCTCACAGATAATCGTCGATTTGAGCGAGAATTGCTCTGAGTAAGATTATCCCTCACAGATAATCGTCGATTTGAGCGAGAATTGCTCTGAGTAAGATTATCCCTCACAGATAAGTGGAGAATGATGGTGCTAGCTCGTTCAGTGCCAAATACACATAAATTTTAAACTGAACTCTTTTTGTGACTCGAAGTCAGTGCGAATCACGCATAAAGGAATGAGAGAACATGAATATATTAGACGAGCTGCTGTGTTGTCACCTCTTGCAATCAGTCTGTTCAAATGTACATTTGGCAGACCAGCTTCAAACTATTGCAATATAAACAAAGTCTTAGGAGAATCTGTCTGTAGACATCTTCTTAGGGATTTTATTGTCTTCTCCACATGAGCGCCCCTGTCTGCAGAGCGTAAAAAACAGATAAAATTCACTAGACTAGACGGTTTCCAAACTGAGCACTCTTTGAAACAATATAATATTTGCAATCAGCAGCATTCACCTTTTTACTCAAGTGACGAATTACTTTACTAATAGTGTTAATATTTAATAATTTATAAAACTTTCCTATATTATGATTAATTTCATACATATGTAAATACTTATCTACAAATGTAATGATCACCAAACTATGCAAATGCCAATATTATGATATTCGAATTAGGAACAGTGAGTAGGTATGCATTATGGATTATGGGTCGAGTTGATAGTTAAATTATACTGTGCAATATAAACAGGGTATTCATTAATGTGCATTTCCTTATTTCTCGTTTGTAAACGGAATCATAATAGTATAATCTAGCCGCTAGCCACCCACGTGTCAGCATTATACAATAAACAATAAGTAAACATTAATCTTGTGGCGTGACAACTTCAAGTGCTAATCCACGCCCATCTCGACACTCTGCACTCTGCCATACTCTTAGGACGAGAGAATATTATTATCAAATAAAGAAAAACCTTGATACATATAAGCCTTTTCTGGCACAATTTCATTGTGTTACTAACATTCGCATACATATCGTCCCTATGGATTTTACCCTACTAAAGTATAAGATTCAACTTTTTATTTTTATTTTGTTTGAAATAAGCAATTCACCCTAAAAAGAGCACGTTGTCTTTTATTTTATTTTATTGGTTCTTTTTTTACATGGCAATGTTTAACCTCACTAAGCAAGCCAGCGTTGAGGTTAATAATTATACAGTAATAAAAATAAAATAAAATAATATATGTATAGAAAGAATAATATTGTCACAATACTTACATATAATTGGTACCTACTAGATGTTGAAAGCTAATACATTATAATCTATACATGTAGGATGACCATGTGTAGTAAATGATCGTGGAATGAGTTCATGGGATGTCCCTGACTTTTTCTTCCATCCGCATGCGCGTCATAAGCTTCAATCCAAGCGTGGAAGCTTTTTCACATACTAAATTGGTACTAAAAATGGAAAAATACTAATTTGTCAGCCAAAAACCCAGTTATCTTAACGGCATAAATATTGCAGTGCGCATAAAGACTGAATTTCGTGTAAGCTCCTCACCAACAATTTAATAAAATAGATTATAATTATTCGATGAACAACAAACATCTTTTCAATTCAGACAGTCAATAAAAATTGTCTAAAAATATATTTGACCCATGTAACGTTGAAAAAAAAATGTTTATGTATAAAATCTATTAACGTGGGGATAGGTGCAAAACAAATCGCACTTATATCACATCACTGCCATAGGCATTTAAAATACGCTATATCTAACAATATTATTAAAAATATATATATAACATTGCAATATTACGTGATATCTCCAAGTAAAGCAGTTAAAATCACAGGAAAGGGTAGAACAATAATAGTTAGTAGTAATACACACTTTCTTCTGAGAGTTTTTCCCATGGCGAATCACTGACAAAAAAGAATAGTGCAGACACTACATCATTTAGATGAAAAGATTGTAATTGCCGAGCAGTTTTAATGTTTACGTTCGAGATTGTGATTAATTACCCGTCACCGGTCGCCGTGGACCATTTCGTTAAATTACAGAACAAAAAATGAACGTTCCAGTAAAAGTCGCATAGGTATCTCATTAAACCGTGTTCAAATTCATGAAATATTGATTAAAAATCAATCAAGACGCAGATTCTCGTAGCGCTGTAGGTTTATTTTGATACCTCCCACGTTGCTGGGTTATTATTAACCACATTGAAAGCTGCTGGATAGATCTACTTTAACATAAAGCAATTAATGTTTTAATAATAGTAATAAAAGGATTACTTTTGGTAACGTTATATAGAACAAGAATGTAGACTAGATTACGCTTCATCTTCAGGAATCCCCTTGCACGGAGAAAAATGTTATTCGAAAAAATGATCATTTTAATAGTAAAAACGGGACTGAAGTTCTTACGAACAAATTAACAAAATGTCAATGTTTATTGGCGGGAACATGTAAGAATAATGTGTTGGTATACGTAATTTCGTACGTATACCAACAAATTATTCTTACATTTTCCCGCCAATAAACATTGAAACACTGTTATTTTTTTTGTAAGAACTTCAGTCCCGTTTTTAACCGTTTTTACTATTAAAATTATTGTTTTTTCGAATAACATTTTTCTCCGTGTGGAATGAAGGTTCAAATCTAAGCTAGTCAGTATTATCTACAGGTATTTCAATGCTCGTAGGTCACAATAAAAATAATAATAAAAAGTCAGAAATCAGAACATTCTTCTAAAGATATCTAGATTTTTAAAATTTATTATAATTAAAGAAATATAAATAGTTCGCTTTCCAACTAACTACACAATTCAAAGATATATAATATTTATAATAACAATAACTAGCAGTTAAAAACCCGCTGAGCGGGCTACGAGCTACACAACAGTAGCTTTGTAACAAACTTCACGTGCAGAGATAGTTTTGCATAATGCGCGGAGTCAGAGATGTTCTCGAAGTCAGGTTCTTAAATTTCAAACGTACAGTCGCTAGGGTAATAATCAGATTGTACATATCTTATCTTAAAAATTATCCCACTTTAAATAACCTACATTATAATTTTGCTTACTAATCTTAATATTACAGCTTTTTTCTTAAATATCTTTATTCTATTTTTTGTTTTCAAGCTATCGGGAAGGAAATTGTAAATATTCGAGTATATGTATACCCTCATGGCCTATGCTTCTTTTACCACTATTAGTGCATAATTTATTGTGTAGTCTAGTATAATATTCAAGTACTTGTGATGATTTTCATAAATGTTGTGTTCGTGTATAAATCCGTTTTGAATTTTGTAGATTAATATGCATATGTTCTCGTATTCATACAGTTAAGATTTTCAGTAAGATCGTTTCTTGGTATACTTTTTTGGTATCTGGATTATAGTTTTAAAAAATATATAACTTTATTCTGTATTATTTGTAAGTCGTATAAATCGTGATGTGTGTGTTTCTCCATATTTCTATTAACTAATTTAGATGTGAATGTGAGATATTTTAATACACCAATTACACACCAATTAGTGTATTGTATAGCTGAAAGCAGTGGGAAGGAGATGGAAAAGATGAATGTTCGGACGTAGAAGGCTATTCATACATGACCACTGAACATAGCTAAAGCCACTACAGTGTAATTCACCAACTACCTTCAACCATCAGCATAGATGGTCAAGAAATACCTTTTAAGGTGATTGTCAAAAGAATTCATATTCTACACTTTCGTAGATGGCGCTCGTATAGTATTTTTACTTATAAACGCTTTTTACAAGTTGTGCTTTGAAATATTAAGAAAAAATTATGGTTCGCGAAAGTAGACAAGCAATATAAATATTAACAAATAGTTTTGTTAATTAAAAAACCATAATCTTTCAAGAAAGGCTGACAAATACAATATTTCATCGGTGATTCAATCCAATCCAGCAGGACTCTCACGGAACATCGCCTTGCACGGACGATTGGATTCATATGTCCGTTAATCCTGGACGCCATGACACCCAGATTACTACCCACCTCTTTATCCTTCCCATAACTTCCTCTCCTTCCTTATCTAAAAAGACCCTCCACCATAATTATTTTCTTCAGGGTCTCCTGTGCAGAGTTAATGTAAAAAAAGGAGAATAAGAAGAAGCAAACGTAGGTACATAAATATGTAGATCAAAATTAATAGGTTTCTAATAGTGATTCTAAGAGTACCTAGATATAAAAATTGTACGCGTATCAAATAATCCGAAAGACCTCTATAATTTAAAACCGCACTTACATTTCTCGGTACGTGCGTGAAGGGATCACGTTCCTTTTGTTTATTTGCAAAACAATCGGGCTTACTTTTTAGTGGTAGATAAGAATATAAGAATAATGTCGGCACAAATTGTAACGGATTACGGTTTCAGCGCCAATCGAGGCTTATCTTATCGTGGAACTTGATAACTAATAGTAACAAATAAATAACAACGGACTTACGATATAACTACTGTCAAGGCTACGGGACATTTTGAAAATAAGCACTAATAACTCCAAATAAAAGCCATTAATACTTTAATCCGCTGTCCATCAACTGATCAGCTCCACACAGGAGGCCCTGAGGAAAATAATTTTCCTCAGGGCCTGTAATCTTTGGGGATGCTTTGTGTAGGGTATTTTCAAGGAAAGAAAGGAGAGGAAGTTCTGAGATGGAAAAAGGTGTGTCCAGGTCATCCGACACCAATACCTAGACAAACCTCCGCCTAAGTCACCAAACGCAGAAAACCATTTCGGGTGACCTATGGCAGAGGTGTTGGTTATCCAATAAATGGTTCCCGGGGCAAATTTAAAAAATACGAGTGTGCTTTAGACCACACGGCTGAAGTAAATACTTCTTTAGCTCCACTTATTTGTATGTCCATATATGTTCATATTTATAAAATATATACATCGATATATTAATTTTCTATAAATATTTATTTAAATTTATTATCATTGGCCTCGCCCGATCGAGCCGTGCGCATCGACGTCCGCTCCCCGCCGCGTTTGGCGCATCACTGGTATTTCAAAATACTGACTGAAATATTTCGTGCACTGGCTATGAGAGATGAGAGGGAGAGAGTGAGAAAATGTGCGTGCGCACTGCTCTCTCTTGCTTCTACAGTGAGCCCGTTCGCATTTCACTTTTCGTTACACATTCGCCAGTTTACCCCTTAAGTCAAGAGTGCGTAAAGGAGTATTTACTTTAAAAAAACATGGAGTTCTCAGTCATGGTCGTTTTGATTTTAGACAATTACCCAACTACAATTCACAAGTTTCACACATTTGTGTTGTAAATTATGAAATTAGTCACAGTGAATGTAGAATTGAAGAGAGTAGAGAAAAACGGTACAAATATGTCAGTGGTCTTTAATTAAAATATGTATTTACATATTTTTTTACACTCTTATCATAATACCACAGATATGTAATCGGATATATCGTATTAGTCATAATAAGTAAGACACGAGGTAAGTAAAAATGCATTATAAGGAATAACTTTATTGTGTTTCGAAATGAGCGTTTAATATTACTTTGGACTGGAAGGGTCAAGAGAATTTAATGTATATATCAAGAATAAACATGACGAATACCCCGTAAAAAAAGCATACTTACTCAAAATAATTTCGTGTATTAAATTTACTATTCTTGAGGTTATTATCATGAATGCAAAAAGATCAACACATCTCGTAAAGAAGGTAATTTAACAATCAAAAGAGTTAGGTTACATTCCGAAGCACTTGTCAATGCATAGTATGTGCTATTATATAGCAATAATAGCACTTACTAATAACATAAGTGTAATAATGTAAACACAATACAGTTATTCTTATTATTGTCCTACACGAGTCTCATTTAATTTAACAGTAAACTTGCCAGACGCAATGAATTTAAATAATGTATAACTTACTTGCTCATCTTTCTTCTTTATTTCAAAAGCGTGGAATTAATCAATCAATTTTGAAAAGCGTTGGTCTAGATACGAGCATAATGAGAATGAGCTTTTATCACTCTGACAGGGTCTATTCAATCACAAAGAAGATCCCATTTTGTTCCTCTCGCGATTCAGATGTAAGACAATGAAGTGATTGAAGCAAGAAAAGTCACCGTGGCACCGTAATAGATTTGCGTACGCTAATTTATAGCGACGTCTCGGGTTCGCTTCTCGTGCGGGGCAGAAATACCCGTACATCACCGGCCATGCTTGTCAAGACCGGTGCATTTCCAAAGGTACACCATTCATTAAATCTCAGCCACATCATCAAAAGGCGCAAAAGATAAGCATCAGATTAAGATCTCAACATTACACAGTTTCGCCATCACTGCGATGTGCTATGTTTATGATTCTACTGCACCGATTTTTAAGATCGATCTATCCTAAACTATACTGAAACTAATTTTGCGTCACTTGTATTCAAATGAACCACGTTGAAGAAAGGAGCGATTTATCTCCAAGCCGTGTAGTTACGGCGGTCGTAAAAACCGTACTCTCCAATTAAATTCGGCTTACTCAAGAGAATATTGTCCGTAAAACAAAGGCAGGGCCGGTACAGGCGATGAGCGAGCGGTTAACAGGCCGGTTGCATGCGTTGATTGCACTTCCTCGTTCGTTATTTTGTATGCAGTCCGCAGAACAAGAATTATGTTCCCGAGGTTCAGAAACAGATTATTCATTAAGGCAAGTCATTATTGTCGTTCTTTGAGAACGCTGGAACAATGTTGTAACATTCAATGTGGGAAATATACATCGAAGACAGTTTACATCATATGTGCTTCATAAATGAACAATGAAAAATGTCAATATTAGGGAAACCTAACAAAGTACGCAAAATTCTTGACAAGTCCTACAATGAAATGATGAATTTAAAAAAAAAAAATTTAAAGGAGGAATATAGACAAGAAAATACAAAACAACAACTAGAGAACTCACCGGCATCCAAACTATTTCTCACTAATTGACATTCAATGTAATAATACCATATTAGATGATTTTGAATAGGTATCTTAAATTATTATCAGTTTCCAATATCAGCCAATTGCATCATGTCGAGGTCATACTTATTGATAAATTGGCGCCTAATGATGACAAGCAACTTTCATCAAATTATAATATTTGAATTAATTAAGATAATATTAGCGAAAGTCAATCGAAAATCCGAAACAGAAAAATCAGAAAAAGATACGCCTGGGACTCGATACCAGAAGTATCCGTATCTTTTTCAGATTTTTCTGTTTCGGATTTTCGATTGACTTTCGCTAATATTATCTTCATTAAATAAAATATTATAATTTGAAGTTTAAGTTATTAAGTTAAAAATAAAAATAAAAACTTTCATCAAATTTAAATAGTAAACGAAGTGGGATATTTTCATTTATCTTTAATTAACATTATCAGCACCGATAAACAATACAATGGTTTAATTTGGTTATGCCCCTTACCTATCTTTGACACTTTGACAACAATGTGAACCCATTTAACCAAACAAAACGAATGGATAAGAAAATAAAACAAAGTATAGACATATTATTACTAATAATAGATAAGAAAAGCAAATAATAACAAGGAATGAAAAATATGAACCAACGGTACCTAACCTGCACAAGAGATACGATGTTACTTAAAATTTTTTAAGAAATAGTCTTGACATGAATTTTATATACCTACCCTGGCGCATGGTTCCATGTTATTTTAAAAGAGTGAGTTTTGTAAGTAAACATTTGCACCACCTACCGAGTATCTCGATGAGAATGTGATAATATATTTTATAAGTTTGATTTTTTCAAGAAAAGCAACAGGAGTCATTAAAATAGCAACCCTGATTGCGATCGTGTAGGCCGTAGGTGGTTATTATTTAGTATTATGGTCCATAATTAAAAGCGTCACTGCGTTATTAAGGAAAACGGAAGCAGTTGTAATGTTAGATGCGGTAATAAGGAAACTGATGCGAAGCAATAATGAGTGATCTCCAGAGCCGTGCCGTTATCTATAATAAATTTGCTCTAGTTCTACCTGGATTTAAGTGTTGAGACGTTTTACGGGTTTTGCTTTAACATACGCACGTTACACTTACTTAGTAAAACAGATTATCAGTGCGTTGGTTGAAAACTGCTACTTGCGGAAATGAGTATCTACGCTGCTCCTTCGCGCGTGATAACAATATTTTCTGAACTGCACCGCGCGTGTAGGCAGTACCAAAAATCAATTTATCAATTGACAAGCTTTACAAGAGTGCTTAGTTTTGGTAGTCAGAAGTTTGGTGCATGCAATCATTCTTCAGTTATTTGTCGTGACAGAAAGGTGATCCACTTGGCACGGAGAGAGATGGATGAGCAGAATAATTATGCAAACCGAATTCGGTGCTAGCTCTTTATCTGGCGGCGTTGGAGTGGGGCGCACGATCCCGTTCAAGTACTAAATTGAAAAGTGAAGGTGAACAAATGATCGATTGTTAATCAAAGTGGTTTGACACGATATCACAATGTTTGATCGCACGCTACGTTCATTTACTTTGCTCTAGAACATTTACCCAAATAAGTTCACAATTTCAGTAATACACTCGTACGGGGAATTAGTACAACGGGGTTCTTTTAGTACGATGCAATTTTAATCGCCATCCTGATTTTGAATGAATTCTATTCTATTTCAGGAATTGCAGTCCTACGACTTTTGAGTCTGCTGAGCGCTGCTGTTAACCATAAAATGAGTTTTCTCAGTGTAAATAGGATATAACAGATTAAAAACTCAGCGGTGCGGGCATTATACTCACCTATTTTTCTATACCGATATTTACTATCTTGATTTAAATGTACACGAGCCGCACTCATAATGTGCGCTTTTAGAAGTAAAAACCGAATAAAAGAGTATTTAAATAAATATCTAGATACCTGACAAATTTATTGAAAACTAAAGAGAAACAAACGTGGGCTTAATTTAGGTACCTACAGGGATATGAAGTCGCATTCCTGTATTCGGCATAAAATTCCACGCACATCAAAGCTAACTTCTTATTAATCGATTATAGTATTAAAGACTATTTGCATAGACAGATAGTATATTAAGTGAATTCTCGAGTCAAAATCATAATTTATCTACCATATAAAACGCATGTAACCGTCATGCATGAAGCGGGAAGCAGCTATATTGTTTGGTACAATGTGCGAATCGAATGACCGCTCGTTTCATTTGTCATGGCCCATGGCTCTTGGCTGACCTGAGATCCTTCGCATCCGGGATCCTTCTCCTGGGAGCTTCTGAGGTGGCCAGTGGTCATAAAGAATGCAGCATCCCCGCCCCAGACCATTACGTCTCCCCAAACGATTGATGAATACGACATGGCTTGATTGGTCTCGCTCGTGCGTTTCCTCAGACAAATAATAAATAAGCTCTTCCGTTTCGCAACACTTTATGCAACTGGAACCATTGAGGCCTTATGAATCTCCAATACAAACCGATTTCACACGCACTTCGGAAATTATCCACGTACCTAAATAATATTTATTCATCAAACAAATAATATTTGAGCGTTTAACAAGCTCACATTTCTGCACATAGTATTTATTATTAAAACTGGCAACTTCGGCTAGTTCACGAGCACATGCTATTCGTTATAATAAATTATCTAACAATCCTAATAATAATAATAATAATAATAATTGGATAATTTGTATAGCGCCGTTTTTGTGAGAAATCACCTCAAGGGCGCTGTACAATTTAAAATTTAATTCTTAGGCTATATTTAAGTTTATTATTTACAATTTTATACAGAAACATACTTACCTGGTCGGTCACTTCCGATAAACACACTTTAATAAGAAAGTTTATGCTTGGAGAAGATACCAATTTGCACGCGGAGGACATTATATTGAAAACACTGGACTTTGCATGATTTTACATTTACTGACCCCATCACTTTTGGTATTCACTTATAAGAAGTATAATGCCAAAGGTGAGTTAATACTTACTTTGAAAGACTTGAGAATTTAATGATTCTTTACGACTGAAGAATTTTCATCAAGTGACCATTATAAAAGCTTCCAAAAAAGAATTAGCTCATATTTTCACAATTAGTTATTTACAATGTCACGGGCTGTGAATGTGAAAGTGAGAAGGTTTTGACTTTATGGATAAGACAGTCCGAACAGATGAGTTTTAAGTTTAGCTCTAAATTCCGCCGAGTCTGTAATCATTCTTAACTCATGTGGCAGCCTATTCCATGCTTTAGGTCCCGACACTCCGAAAGCGCGCTCACCGAACTTAGTGTCTGGTGTGCGCTTTGGTTCCTTCAACCTTCCGATAGCTGATGATGCTGCTGACCTGAGGGTTGATTGTCGAGAATTGGAATTTTCAGGAATACACAGTTCCGATAAGTAAGCCGGAGCCATTGCGTTAAGCGACTTAAATACCATCCAGCAGAGCTTGAACTGGATTCTTTCAGGACATTTGAGCCAGTGAAGATTTTTGAGATGTTCTGAAATATGGGAATATTTAGATACGCCGGTGATAAGTCTTGCCGCAGCGTTGAAAACGGATTGTAGTTTGTTTATTTGATATTTTGGGAGACTTGCATATATACCGTTGCAATAATCTAGACGTGAAACAACATACGAATTGACTAGTAATTTAGTCGCCTCTGTTGGCAGGTTTCTTCGCACTGCTTTAATTTGCCTCAATTGAAAGAACCCCGTGCTTACGGTTCTGTTCACTTGAGTTTTCAGGGAAAAATCAGCGTCGAGATTAACACCCAGTAGTTTTATACAAGTCTTTGGACTGATGTCACTTCCTGAAATGGTTATTGGGGAGTTATCAATGTTACGCTGACGTCTGCTGGTGGCGGTCCAGAGAAACTCAGTCTTTGAAGGATTCAGTTTCAATCTATTTGAGGTCATCCAGCGGGTGATTGCTTCTAGACACTCAGTTATACGAATTTTAAGATTGTCTATTTCCTCTGGTAAGCAGTAAAAGTAGACTTGCTGGTCATCAGCGTAGCAGTGAGATAGAAGACCAAATGATTCGATTATTTTAGCGACATCGTTTGTGAAGAGGATGAAGAGAAGTGGGCCCAGAACAGACCCTTGGGGTACTCCTGATGAAAGGTTTGCATATTTTGATTGTTTTTTCCCCACCTTAACGGCTTGTACACGGTTGCTCAAGTAAGATGTCAGCCAGCTTTTAACGTCGCAGTTTAAACCAAAGGATTCTTCTAATCGTTTAATAAGAAGATCGTGGTCAATCGTGTCAAAAGCGGCACTCATGTCCAAGACTGAAAGGAGCGCCAGTTTACCCGACTCGATAGCAAGAGTTATATCCGACAAAACACGTAGTAATCCAGTTTCCGTTGAGTGAAACCTTCTATATGCCGATTGGTATTTAGTTAGCAATTCATTTGAATTTAAGTGACATATTATCTGTGCAGCAGTGATTCTTTCTAAGATTTTCGATATTAATGGCAGATTTGAAACTGGTCGGTAATTTGAGAGATCTTCAGCGTCCAATTGCGGTTTTTTTATTAATGGAGTTACGACAGCTGATTTAAGAGGTTTTGGAAAATCACCCATGCTAAGTGACTTATTGAAAAGATGAGCTAGAAAGGGAGATATTTCATTGCAGCACTTTTTTAGTAACCACGTTGGAATAGGGTCGAGTGAACACTGCTTGTTCGGTGAAGTAAGTATTAACTTCCTTACTTCTTCGGGGGATGTAGGTTTGAAGGCAGAAAAGTTTCCGCTACTGCATGTAGTGAAAGACGGTGGTGGGGCGGAGGCTGTTAGAGCACGTATTGATTCAATTTTATGAAGAAAAAAGTTGGAGAATATTTCCGGGGCTATGTCGGTTGTATTTTGTGCACGGACATCGGCAACGACCGTCTTAATCGAGTTCCAAAGACTTCGTGGGTTTTGACGCTCTGAATCGATCCTACTTATCCTACTTATCTAACTGTTTATTAAACGAATCTCGATGATGATAAACGATGACAATTAAAATCAACTTAAATAGAATAAAGGCACTTAATAAATAATAAAAATCCTGTGTCGCTGGGTCATATTTAACTACATCTTTTTAATGGACACGCGAAATAGATATTAAATTGACGGAGGAAAAATCACTTGTAAAATACACACGATTCTAACCAATTTAATTAAAGATAATGCTCTAAATGACCTACGGGTTAAACAACTTATAATTTGATAATACCTATCTTTTCCAACTACGATCATTCAAAAGAGGGGTTAAATTTTGAAACGTGAAAGATGGCTCAGAAGGCATACCAAACGCCCCATTGCTCAGATGGTTTAGCGATATAATTTTATTACATCATTATTCTCCTCCGTAAGGAACTGTGTAATTAAAGGTATATTTAATATGTCAAGCTTTGTATAGTTGTAGAGCAGGCAGAGACCTCTAGGAACAAGGAAGACTAACAACCTGCGGGAGGTCGAGAGGTCGCAAGTGACTACACGTACTGGTGGAAAGTATGAGGACCAGAACTTGCATTAGACACAGACATTCCTTGCTTAACGATACAAATAACGGGATACATAAGACTATAATAATTGGACATGGGATTATAAATACCATAATAGACTAAAAAAAATTTATGAATAATGGATTAACAGGTGCTCAATGTACCTTTAAATATGACGAAATAAAATACAACCAAACTAACTCGTCCATAATAATTTATCTTTAATATAATAAGTAATAAGTATTATTCCGTGGATATTTAACAATCAGGATTTACTGACATACAAAGGTGAAATGAATGAACTTTTTGTAAAAAACTAGTGCATTATTTTACTATTAAACGAGTGTTTCCGATGAATTTATTTTATTTTCATTCAATTTCATTCATATTTTACTTGTCATTCAGTTGTAACATATCTATTCATACCATACATATTTACATACCTATTGTGTACCTACTTCATAAGTACATCTATCAACATTATTTTTATTATTTCCTCTATAAAACAGATATTCTCATATTAACGATGCATACTTATGATTTCACCTTCATGTAAAAACCTTTTTAGTCGAATAAATATCAAAAATACGGATAGCAAAAAAACTGGCTGTAAAAATCGTTAGTAATTAGAAATGAAGAATTTAACAACAATAATAATTACCATTATTATTGGGTGGTCGGTTCAAAGATAACAAATAATGAAATTGAAAGGTTTCAGGATACCGACATTTTATTAATTCAACTTTTTTTAAATAATATTTAAAACGTGATGCTAAAAATATGGCGATATCATAAAATGTATATTTTTATTATCTTTTAACTACTATTAAATTATTAAATTTGAATAAATTATTTATTCTTTTCGAGGAAAAATACAGTATAACATTAAAAGGATCTGCTGAAAAAAATATAGCAACGAGTGATACATTTCCTTACGTAAAATGCAGTACAGTTGAATAATGTAATACAGTTGTATTTTTTATCCTTTTCTGATAAGTGTAAATCACTGAGATTTGAATTCGAATGCAAATTTAAAATTTTGCGTAAATACATACATTACATTCCGTAGGTTTATGAGCCACCGTGATATCGTATGCATACATTTGAGAATGAACCCAGCGGGCGTCCACATTGCCAAGGAACATCGAAATATAGCACATTTAGAAATATTTATTTGACATTCTTTAAAATGTACGCATAAGGCCAAGCAGTTATTTCTGGAAAATTTGCAAAGACAAAGAATTTTATAATATCATTAACATTTCAAGATGTTAAAAAATAGAAGGGAATTACGAGATTCATGCTGTTAAGTTCAGAGGTGATATTTAGCATAGTTATTGCACGTGAAAAATTTGCAAAGGTGACGGGTTTGGACTACATTATTGTTTTTTAATAGTTTCGGTGTAAAATTTATGGAGATAATTATAAATTTTATCGATAAATAAATACTATATCATATTTTAATTATGTTAAATTTCGTGTTCTGATTGGTTCAGCGAATCAAGCGGAGCTTTAACAATACATTAAATTTGATACAGCATAAAATTATTATAAAATATATAGATTTTTTTCCGCCAGAATAGCTTATTTTTAAACCTTAGAAAATTGAATCGTGATTATAATAAAATAATTTGAAAAAGTATATAAAAATAAAAATATTGAAAAAAAAATCTGGTCCACTCTGAATTGGATATCTTTCCCGTTGCAAAGATCGGGTGAAAAAAAAAGAGTGAAATTAGACAGAAATAGAAAAGTCTCCCGCGGAACCGCACGCAAGGAATAGCCAAACAAGACACAAGAGTCAGAGCTTGTGGTTTAGCGTTTCCACCCAGCACGATTGCAAAAGCGAGTATGATTATATTAGAATATAAATATGTATATAATATATTATAAAAGAAGATATCAAAAACCATGGAGTCTGATTTGTAAGGCAATTGGGGATTAATTAATTAAATCGGCAATCGGATTTACGCCAAACATTAATGAAGAGCTTTATTGAAATAAAATACTTTCAATGATATGATAAGAGGATGTATTTTGTTAAGGGATTAAATAATATTCGAGGGGCAATAGGATTCCAGTGACAAGATCCAATGTTAATCAAGAGCTTTATCGTTACAAAAAACCATAGCATGCAAACTTATTGATCATCTCAGTGGGGATTTATATTTCGAAGTGTCCACTTGACTCTAAGTAAGTCTGGAGTGAAACAAGAGGCTGCATTTGAATCCGAAGCATGTTATCAGGTGTTGTAATGTTTTATACGTGATAATGTAATGACAAGTAAAAGTGTTGCGCTTTATGTAATTATTATAATAATTGCTAAACAGCCATTGACACACAAGCAGGTGAATGTATATTTCATCTCGTACCCATCACCTTAAATAACCATTTTGACAAACTTTTACTTCAACAGAACGATTTCAGATGAGCATATTTGGAGAAAAAAATTTAGTTGTCATTTTGCTGCCCGATAATATATTTTTTTCAATTAAAAACAATAAATATATTTTTCCATCGCTGAGTAGTAGGGTAATAGCGTAACGGCGAGTCTCATTCCAGCAGCACGGTAACACATAAAAAAGCGCGAGTATCATGTGATCCTGTAGCGACGTGTAGGGGTGGGATCAGAGGCGACCTGTGATTGAATTTTTTTTTTTTTAGTTTTTAATAGGGAAATAAATCATAGGACTGCAAAACGACATATTATACTTTTGTACTCCAATTATGCTCAGGAATCGCTTGCACAAAACAAACATTTGACATCAATTAACTATCCGTTCATGTCTTCAATGCGAACATGTACTTGAGAATGATTTTAACTGATTTTACATGTATGATTCAGGCGTCAAAGTAGTTGTCGTTCTTTTCTTAGAGAATAATTCGAAATACCATTTGTAAAGTTTACCATTTAGGTATCCCATGATGCCCGCCACTAGTAGAATAATGGTTATAAAAAGAATCGTTGAACCTGGCCATTACCATAGACAATATTGCATCTGTAAATAACAGCCACCGTGCCACACATAAGAGTTGCTTATTTTTTAGAGCCGATACTATCGGTGGACAGATGAATTGGCATCGCAATGAAATGACGTGCGTGTGCGGGAGACTTATCTGGCCAGATTCCTGTATTATCTTTCAGCTTCCATACGTGAGAAATGTGCGATGCTGTGGCTTCTAAGACAAGAATAGGGAATCTGTCGGTAACAAGATACTCGTGACACTGTGGAAATGCAATATATTTCAAATACGAGGGTAGCTTCCTTGCACAACTCCACACGCAATGTAGTCACCAGCCACCGCACGTTGGAGATGGAATGCCTGTTCTTTGCAGTGCTTAAATAAATAAAACATTCTATTATTTGAGCTTCTGAGATTTATCAAATAGATATAACATGTTCGTTTTTTTTAGTGGAATTTCAATGTATAAATATTATGAAACCAATTTTTTACAAATTTATATTGTAAAAATATTATGAAATCAATTTTTTTTATTTGTTTAATTTTTTCAATACATACATTATACATTATTTATAAAATGTTTTGGCTACCCAACTAGGAAAAATCTCGTTTTAGGGCAGTCAAATTAGGATGATATATGGAACATATGGAACGTGTCTTGTACAAACAAAAATAAATGGAAGAAATTAAGAGAAGAGAAAGAATAAAAATAAAAAAAGATAAAAAATAAGAATTAAAAAAATATATATAATATAATATATAAAATTTGGAACCATTTATTGAATAACCAACACCTCTGCTAAAGGTCACCCCAAGTGGTTCACTACGTGTGGTGACTTAGCAGGGATGCATGGGTTCATAAGGTGAAGATTGTCTAGTTTTGACGGCGGATGCGTCTGTCTTCTTGCTGGGCCGGATTTGGAGTTGCTCGTTGGGGAAGACCTTTTTACCATTCCAACAGGATTCTCTTGACCCTTTCACACCAAACACAAATTCTCACATCACATTTTGTTAGAAAAATTGTTCCAATTTATTTTTCATCAAAGAAAAAAAGCAGGACAAATTTTTAAGGTGTCTAAACATGATTGAGTAATTTTTGCCGGCAACCCGGACGTTTATCGAGAAAAAAAAATCTGATAATATCGCCTCACTAAACGATGTCTGTTCTGAGACGGGTAATAATTGGCACGCCAATATAGTCTCCAATTACATGTCGAAAAGACAATATTATCATACGTACTTAAGTTGTTATTGAGACATGTGTATTTCTGCACCTAATTAAAAATATATCAGCTTTGATTATCTTATCCAGTTCGGCTGAGAGTGAAATAAACAATAAATGGAAGAGAAAAATTCGATTAATGACAACGCAATGTAATCTTGAGGCATACCTAACGCTGAGAGATCCGTTCTAAACTCTGAAATCATCTTATCAAACACCGCAAACAAGATACTAACATTATAAAGATGACTATTTAATTCGATAATAATTATGTATGCATCCCATGTGCCATCTTATGCAAACATAATTGGCACAGGTTTCTACCTATTTGCTCGAACAACGGCTATTCCCATAGAAATTTCAGCGGCCTCTTATGCCAGCCACGAGAAGGATAGTTTATTGTTCAGAAATCTGTGGAATTAACGATGATCTATCCGTATCGCGGGCTGAATTTGCGAAAGCGTCACCGATAAACAATTCGTTTGACAAAGCCGATATCGAGTAGCGAGGAATGGACGAGGTCAAGAACCAGCCAGCATCCTTTGATCCCCTGACAGACTTGGCGTGTGAGCCGGACCGAAAATAAATAATATTGCACGGCCAACGCAACGGTTGCATTGAAACACCGGGCAACCGATGCCGATATTGGATACTTAGCTAAAAAGTCCCGCTGTCCGGCTATAAACTGAATTGGTATCAATAAGACGAACGCAGACGAGAGTGCTGAATTTCGACAGAGCGTATCGGACATCGACTCTGTCATGTCGAGTGTCGTTTAATGTGCTGAATTACATAAATCATAAACATCGTCCGTTATGCATTATTATTCAATTGTCTCAGTAGACAAAAGTTAATATTTTATAAAAATAGCGAATGATAATTATATCTAATATTGAACCTCGGCATTCCGATTTATAACAATTTTTTCTCTGTAACAAAAGTTTTTAAGTTCGTAAAAAAAATATGTTATTTTTTAAGATAATATAATATCTATACACTTGTTAAGCCGAAACGGTAATTATACCAAATTCCTTGGATAGAAAAAAATTCCCAAAGTATGCTTTAAAAATTATGAAAACTCATTATTTATTCTGTTATTTAACGTGTTATGGGTGTGACAAAAACGGTGTATCTTTAAATGCAACTTTAGTTTTTGTCGAGAGATATTTGCTTTATTTTATTAAATATTTTCAATTTTTTGCTTATTTACATATCTCCTTTGCTTATTTACATATCAGCGCTTGTATTTATATATCTCCCTTGCAAACCATTTTCTTCTCAATGGAACCACTAATGGCAGTAGGTATCACTGTTTGTATAAAGCAGTAAAAATTCCAGATCCAAGTTTTTTCAAATGACATGTCAAGTTCAACCTAAGCATGTTTCTTCTGGCGTATTTCACAGCAATAAAAATATAATTTAATTATAAAAAAATACGACAAGTTACCGTCAGTATACTTTAAATCAGTGTTTTTTTTATTTTTTTTATTTTTCAATCTACTGTTTTTTAGTGAACTTTATGTGGAAACTTCACTAGTTTATGCAACCATGTAACAGGTAATTATTTTAGTATGAATAACTGTTTGTTTCCCTAATAAACTAATATTTAAAGTTATTGACAGAAAAGAAAACAAGTATAATCACAAAGCCTCTGTAAATGGCCAAAGCACTTCCACCCAGTTATTCTCTCATAAAAAATATGATGTGGATTAGCTCTGCGAAGAACAATTCTTTAATATTTCACGTTATTCACTTGACCGTATTCTAGTTTCTAATCATTGTCAGAATCATCTTCCGTATTGTACACCTGTTTGTTTAAAGTCTAAACATTGCTCGAACTAACTATCTGTCCGCCATTATGTTTAAAAAATCGTTTGTAATTAATTATACCCCCGATTCTAACTAGGGCAAACTTTTTGTTAATTCAAGTGACCGCATTTCGACTGCGATCTTATTGAATTTGCATTCAGAACGGTCATAAAGAGTGTCCACATTCGTGAATTTGTTAAATACATCGACTGTTTTTAAAAACACTCGGTCTAAAGCCACTTCTTTGGACAGGTACGAACGGTATTCATTCAGAAAAATGCCCAACAACATGTTTCAAGATGACACCAATATGTGAAGAATATCGATCACGCGTCAAAATTCGCGACTCGCTTTGCATGCTCAAGAAAGGCAACACGATAAATACCAATGGCGGGCGTTTACAATTTACATACCTATCTGAGAATGACCGTGGAATTTTTAAATACTATCTTAGATGTTGATAAAAATTATGGTCTCAACTCTCTACAAAGTCTGAGTAGTTACCTAAGTAGTAAATTCATTCAAGTATTAATTTACTGTTTCAATCTGCCTTTGGTAGGGCAGCTAAGGATATTATTTGTTATTATGACGAACGATAGCCCGATGAACAGAATCAGGCGACAAGTTATGCCTATAAAGTTTTGTTCTATTAGTTTTTTTTATATTAACAAATAATTTAAGATTGAAACTATTTTATAAATTTTTTACATGGTAACTAGATTTCTATGATGTTTTTTTTATTCGTCCGTGATTAAGAACACTCGAAACCAAAATTCACAATAAAAATATTTTTATAATGTGAATACAATAAATTAATAATAATAAAGAGTCCTAACTGCTCAAAACCCTTTGGAGGCACTGGGAATACGGCATCCCCGTGGTCTTTCACCAGGGCGATTCTGAGAGTATTACCCATTATTGAACGTGCCGCAAATATACTACAATAAATTATTTGTGAAACAACACAAATCAATCTAATAAAATTTACTTGTGCATGCCGTGATTTGAACCCACGACTTCCGGATATGTAATCGTAACACATTTCTCAAAATCGAAAAAATATTTTTTTCAAATTTTAAATGGTAAAAACACGTTCAAATTTCGTTCCATTCCTCACAATTTCATAAAGCGTATATCAATAACCATGTTTGGATCATTTGTATAGCGCCGTTTTTGTGAGAAAATCACTGCAAGGACTCTTTACAACTTAATTTATATATTTAACCTGTCACTAGACACACAAATTCGGTAAATTTTAATTGTTATTCATTGCTTAAGATATTATCATCTAACTAATCCACAGTAAATAATTATGAAATAATAATAACGCAATCAAAGATTATTAATAATATTATACAATTATTAATATTAGGTATCTATCTATTATTAACTGTTCAAGTAATCTCTAAATACAGGCACAAGTTATGTTTATGATATGAATATGAAATGAATGCATGAATGCAATTAATTCAACATGAACATGAGATATCGAATGCCTGGCGTTTGCGATTACTAACAATTAAAAAGAAAACCACGGGCAGTCGAGCGGAACTAATTTATGCATTTCCAGCTATGATAAGTGACAAATGGTTTATGTTTAGTAAAATTGAAAATGTGGAATAAATTGGCAAGTAGGTAAAACGAAAACCCTTGAAAATATTATAATATTCGCGATAAATTATGTCATTGTGAAGTCGATATAACGCAGCAGCGCCTAACGATCGATTAATTATTGGTATACGTATTTGCTTGAGTCATTTTTCATAATATTGACAGCTGTGGCCGTAAATTTTCAATACGCTTCACTGCACATAAATATATTATTAATGTCAGTGGGTGGGCATTGTGAGGGTGGGGGATACGACACAAACGCGTGTCGAGGTAATTTCATGAAATGCTATGATTATTTTTTTTATTATTACACGTTGCTAGAATGAAGTGCATGACCTCGTCACCAAAACCCAAACGGTTTATTAGTTGTCACCAAGGCTGTTTAAATATAAATAATAACAAACATGTTTCATCGAGTTGGTCAAGTGCACTTATTTGAGTGATTTCATTATTGCCAGAATTCTGAATGTACCTAGTTTATTATTATTAAAATATTCATTTCCGTTATTGGTGCATGGATGCAAGCGTGATTTGAAATTGTATTCCTGCGTAACTTGTGAACGGAGAAAAATATTGTTCGAAAAAACGATCATTTTAATAGTAAAAACGGTTAAAAACGGGACTGAAGTTCTTACGAACAAATTAACAGGGTTTCAATGTTTATCGGCGGGAACATGTAAGAATAATTTGTTGGTATACGTACACGCTGTTAATTTGTTCGTAAGAACTTCAGTCTCGTTTTTAACCGTTTTTACTATTAAAATGATCGTTTTTTCGAATAACATTTTTCTCCGTGTGCGTACTGCATAAAATTATTCAAGTAAAATGAACTTTTAATTTTCAGAATTCGAACCGATAAGTCTTAGGCGATCCGCTCACTGAGGCAACTGGAAACTGTCAACTCGCAATTGTCTTTGTATGACAATGTGATGGCCCGCACACTACACAATCACTCAAAAACCCGTTGTCAATGGTAACGCAAGCGGTGACTCGCGACTCGCACTGCTGATTGCCGTGGCCGGACGGTACTAGTTGCCAGCTGTCAGCTGATTGTTCTTCGTCTATGGTTAAACAAGCTTTTTGACCAATCAAGACATAGAAACCCGCCGGTTTTTGTTTGGTTTCAGTTGCCTTGACAGCGGAGCGCCTAAGTATACCTAAATCATTATAGGCCAGTTGCTTCATAAAACTGAAATAATAACATAACTTGAACGGGACTTTCAGAAAACGTTAAAATTAACAAAGTATTTGATGAATTGTTCAAATTTTTTTAAACAACCCATCCTATGTAACAATCTTCATTGGAAATAAGAATCTGTTTCGTTTTGACGGATTTACCTAGCAGGTCAATTAAGCTAAACACACTTTTATTAGAAAGTTTAAGCTTGAAGAAGATACGACTTTGCACACAGACGACACTGTATATTAAAACACTTCATATTGAATGATTTACACTTGCTTTTTTATCCTCCATTACTACGGATAATATAACATAATTTGATCTCTCTAATTTGTCAACCAAAAAAAAATTAAGAAAATTGAAAATATTTGCTATTGAAAGGCAGAAAAATCACAAATCCTACAATTAAAATATCCCGTAAAATAATAAACTTCAATAAAAACGGAAGATTTGACATGGCTTATCATACCTACAAATAACATGACAATGCACAAGGATTCAAATTTTATTTTATAAACTCTCAAAGCAACTTTATTATTGAATGCACCATTCTTAGAAATAATTTATCAGATTTAGTAACACTCGAAGATGAGATCAGGTAATATAAAAATATCTGCCGATCCTTATATAGAATTTTATTGCTTTATTTGACTGGTTTCTCGAGCACAATACATTCCTGCTGCGTTAAAACGCTAACCATTGTGGATGTGGAGTTGTTGGATTTTTTTCGTCCCTCCGATCCTTCCCATCCTGAGGTGTCCTTAAATAAACGTGCCCACAATATCAAGATCGGACCGTAAATGATCAGTTCGGAATTCTTCGACCGCTCATTAAAGAGTAGACTAAACAAAACAGATGACGAATCTTGAGTTATAATAAAATTATTATTCTTGAAGGAGATAAACATTTCAACGCTTGTTCGCAGAATTGTGTATTTATTTAAGTACAAAGTTCATCATTAATCATTTTTGGTTAATATAAAAAAACTGTGGTCTTCCTCTATGAAAACCGTGCAGCCAGTTTTTTTTTCAGGTTGGCATTAGATTTAGGGATAATGATGGGAATGTGTGGCGTATTATCGTCTAAACTCTCTCTTGGGCTACAAAATAGCGAGTACCTAGTAATAAAAATTAATAAAAAACATGTTTACGATACATTTACTATTGTATCAGAAAACCGACGACTCTTCTTAACAATGCCGTTAACACTATAAAGATTTGGACGCTATATGTAATAGATTAGATTTCGCAGTAAATAAACGGTGTTCTCAACTTTAAATGGCCACGGAATCCGATATGCTTAACACTTCCAACAAACTGCACGGTGTATCGATATTCAATGACAGAATTAATATGGTCGACCTCTTTAGAGGCAAGGAACGGGCTGTAGAACACCTGATCCGACTAGACGCATCTTTCCCAATACGACACGGTATTAGACAATCTACACGGTATAAAACACCGGTTCACTATTCAAAAAGCGACGTTTTACTTATAGCACTCGAATGAAGAAACTGGGCAGGTTTTATAGCTTTTTACGCGCTGGCTCTGAACAACGGCGATTCAGAACCTGCGGATCGAATCTAAGAATATGACCAGTATCTTCGAGTACCATCGGATACCCGGCAGTCTGCTCGGTGGCTTTACAGTTAGACTTTAATACGAAGCCAATGTGATTATGAAACTACTGACGTGCAAGCAAGACGCAGGGAATCTGTACAGTGAACAGGCGGAGGTACCAGCTACCAGGTCCAGGTATGTGTATTAATAACTTTAAGACAAAAAGACTCGGCCGAATGAAGCGTAAAGCTATCACGAGAAGAATAATTTCAAGTCGTAAAGTCAGTATTGCATTAGCAATTAATTAAACCTCCGAGTGTTAAAGGTTCATTCCACAGGTGCAGACCAGATTTATTTACAAGATGAAGGGAGATTTGTAATTGGACTCTTAATCAAACACTAATTAAGATGTCCTTTATAAACCTTATTGATTAATTAGCGATCTTTTTGTAATTATAACAATATTATATATAAACTCTAGATCAAAAATGCCCTGCTGTAAGTAACATACGTATTTATATTACCGCCGAGCATGTCCGAGAATCTTTAATATCAATCTACCATATTTTCTGCTCAGCAAATCGTATTCAGTAATTACGAGCTTTGTTGGCTCCTTCACTTTCAAATGTTCATTAGGTTAATCTAATGTAACGCAAAAGAGAAAACTCTATAAATCAGAAAGTCAGCTGAGATTGATACTTCAGAGAGATTGTAAAAAAATTCATTTCTAACTATTCGATAGAATTCGGTTTAAAATTTACCAATATGAATTATTGTCAATTTGCGGTCAGTATATAATCCACCAACAAACCGCCATATTACACTTGAGAATGCTAAGCACTAAGCAACCGATAAGCGAGCAAGATACAGTTTCGAAACGTCATGTTACCGAACGTTCTACAGGGCAGGCCGGCATACGCAGCGGCCGAATTTTTCCCAGGGAGAAATAATCGAGAAGGCACCACAATATTGACATTCCATCTATTAATGGTTCATTCAAATGAAACCACGACAAGTTGAGATAAATGGACGCCTGATATGTTGAAAAAAATGAATGGTGGAACATAATTTATCGAAATTGTAATCGGCGCAGATGTGGTAATGAAGACTTGAGAAAATTCTGAATCAATGGCTCGAATTACGTTGCGTTATTCAAGATTGTATTAATAATTATTACATCAACAATGGACAATAATTTTATAAAAATACTAGGGTCCATGAAGCTGTTTAATTAGCGCCATTCATATGTTGTTATGTGATACAAATTAGGAGAACACATATTTTTGTATGAATTTGATTCTGTGTGAGAATAGATTAACAATAAACATGGGCAAACAGTATTGAATCAATCGAATGCATCAATTCTAAGTGTATGTAATTAATTCACAACGAGAAAAGAACATGACGCCACACAGAGTCAGTGGGTGACGGAAAACCAAATAGAAAATAAAACGGAAAATATTTCACTTCCACACACTTTTTGACAATTAAGTCATTCGTAATTAAATCGATTGCATTCGCTAATAAACTACTTTACATCGTAAAGCATCCGGAAGGTTCATAATAAAACGAATTACGACCTAAAAAGAAATGAATTACAAAATCACGGAAGCAAATAAATCAAAAATAATTAATTAATTGGCGTGCTTAATCAAACTGAATTGATTCAACGGTGTGAATGAATCTGCGCAATTCTAATTAACGATATTCAGGCCAGAATGGAAAATGGAGCGGGCCACAGACGAAAGGCGAAGATTATTGAAATAATAACATGTGAAGAAACACTTTAAAACAATGCCCAAGCAGCAGGTGACCTTTCGCTATCCAATCACATACACAATGATATTGACGATGAAGATATTCGAGGATTCATAGATGATCGGAATGATTGTATCGGGATTCGTGATTCACCCGAGGATCTGGGTCACCATACACATCGGCTGAATTTAGTTTTTTGATTTGTGTTTCAAAATTGTCTTCTCGAGGCATTTGGCAGCCTTGCCCGTGGCTATAGCGGTCTAACGGGACGACCGGCTCCGTCAAACATGGCTAGCAACAAACATACACGCTTCAATCAATTATTATTATATTATCCAACATTGATAATTTATATCGGCTCTCGTTTGGCGGATTGTTAGCTGAGTGGGAGGCCTGAGGCCGCGAGGAAATGCATTTCAATAATAAAATAATCTGGTTTAAACTGGGATAATATTACTTGAATACCAATTGAAAAATAATCAAACAAATTTATCTATATGCAAGGAGGATCGTTTAAGTCTAATATAATATATGAATTTAAAATAATAATTTTAACATAAAATATATATGTTATTTTCTTAAAAGAAAGGTAAACATTTCCGGGTTACGAATAACCTGAAAATATTTGAAAATATTTGAAAATATTCTACTAACATCACAATTAGCGGAAAATTTTGCTTGTGTCGGGATGGACGACTTAGCCTAGGGAAATTAAACTCCCGACGCCTGGGTGGGACTCAGACCGACGCAAACTCGGCCATATAATCTCTTTGTATGTTGACATACCTACAGAGTATAAGTTCAAGATGATAATCTCACTATTTCTAGCTGAACCTATTTGTGATAAGGTGAACCCATTACTTATTAGGTAGGTAGGTACATGTAAATTTAACAGCTATGTTTTTTAAACTACTATTAGCATACAGTATATGCGTATGACTTGGGGTCAGAAGTCAGAAGGTTGCACGTTCAAATTCCGACGCAGCACAAAAAATAAATGACATGGAATTTTTCATTTCATGCAGCGAAGAATTATTGCTGAGTCTGGTTGCTGTGGTATCGATTATTTGACGTATCTTACAAAATTGACTTTACAAGCTACCTTAAGGAAACTGGACAAAAAATATTAATTTGTAATATTTTTTAAATTTTTAATTATTAGATTTTGATTGAACACTGCTGAAAATCTAGATAATGATTGTTCCATTATTAGTCACAGAATGTTTGTTAATTCAAAAACATTTAATTTCACACTCACGTGAGATAAAGATCTTCATATGGATGAAAAAAATCCAAATATATGTTCTACCCATTAAATACAAGTAATATAAATTCAGTCCGAAAACGGTTACAAAACAGCGACTTGCAGTCATTTTATTTAGATCCAAGATATAAAACGGAATCAATTATCAAAAGTACTGGATTCACTGAATAGTTTGAGGCTATTGGCTGCGCGGCCGGTTTCATACAAAACGTAGTTTTGGATTTGAGGCCAAGTAGCCTCTAAAATCATAAAATATTAAAATCTTTAATAGACTATATTTATAATTTAAAGCAAAAATGTGGACACCAAAGGCCACCAAATGATAACCAAGTGGAAACGTCATTCAGTTTACATTTACACAATAAAACCCGAGTTTCTTTTATTATGTATTTTACTATGGAAATCGTTAGATTGGGTTCATTGTCCGAAAATTATTACATCTTATATCACAACTGTATTAAGCATAAAAAATACAATTACTTAACAAAATAAAAAATTTGACAGTATTTTGGAAAATCTAATAAAACTCACAACACGCCCCTGTTCCAAAAACGGGTTTAATTATCTGTAAGAGAACAGGTAGCAGGTATTCATGATATATAGGTATATGTGGCTACGAAGTTCAAATTCAAATCGATATCTGCGAATAACTCTTCGGGTTAAATATACATTTTATGTGTTTAAAGTCCGCGGCAAATTTCCACGTCTATGGAAATTTGATGAAAAAATATTATAAAAAATGGTTAACATAAACCTTAAGTGTCATTTCAAAGGTGATTCCTTGACAGGTGTTTCGGATTCGTCGATTCCTTAATATTTTATGTATAATATACCGATAAATAAAACATTGACTTAAAATAATGTCGGTAGACACCTTATAAAGACAAAATTAAGTGAAGGTAAGTACCTAAAGGTAAATCCTTACTAAAGTTTGCAAACTTGTTTGAAAGGGTTGCAAACCATGATAGTAATTAATTATCAATATATTATGCATATAAAATAGTCCCAAGCAAATGGGAAAAAGGTATAAGTACAAGGAGTACTAAAATATATGTCAAATGTGTACGTATCTACTTAAAATTTTAATCAATATGAACACCATATCAGTAAGAACTGTCATTTATTTATTTATTTATTCATTCATTTTCAAATTTATTTATTTTATTTATTCATTTTCAACGCCCTTACGGGCTTTTACATAGTTGTTTGGATATAAAAAAAAAGATCAACTTAAAATTTGAACATTACGTAAATAGTAGGTAATAAGTAGTAGGTAAAATTAAAATATAAATATAAAGAGAAAAATATGGCATGCTCGTAATAAGCATTAACTTTGTGGCTCGCCATAATTTACAATAAAATATATAAATTTGTTTTAGACCACTTTAATTTTAATTACACTCTACCGGTTTCGGAAGAACCCTTCCTTCGTCAGGAGAATATTAAAACTATATTAAAAGTTTTAATATTCTCCTGACGAAGGAAGGGTTCTTCCGAAACCGGTAGATTGTAATTAAAATTAAAGTGGTCTAAAACAAATTTATATATTTTATTGTAGAAAAATATGGTATTACGTATAAGTATTGCGGATATTACATTTTATTACAAGTATATTATTGCGGATATTACATTTTTTACAATGTAGTATTTGATTTTTTTAAAAGAATTTTAGAATGAAATTTGAAATGACAACAGTGACATCAGGCGCTGTCACAATAAAGAGGAGTCATAAATAAACCGACACTTTAGTATTAGTGGCTGATCGAAAAACGAACCAAAAAATACTAATAAAAATAAACTGTTTGAGGAATAATAAAACCAGATTTAGAGGTCATTACTGAAGATTTAAACGCGTCAATGAATGACGTTCATAGTAATACAACCATAACTCAAAACAACAAGTATAATAAATATTATACTTCTAATCAAATGAATCAAGCGATGAATTGAGAATCCTGAAAAGATCTGTTGAAGTGATGGAAGACAAATCGTGGTTTTATTGATCGCATCTCTCGGAGACGCGCATTTTCATATTATAAATCCGTCTAAAATTTATTGCAAACACTTATTCATCTGTAACGTAACTAGATTTCTCACGTGAATCAGAACGAGCACGTTTTATCACACGTCATGTAAATCATTGATAGAAACATACTGTATTTACTTTGTAGTACTCCAGCTTTGGCCTTGTTTTAGCAGGTGCGAGTGGCGCGAAGCAAACAAAAACATGCTTCGTACAACACTTCTCGGTATAATAATAACTCGGTGTATCAACATTGTTTGCAATGATTACGTGATTGAAAATACAAAAATAAATAAAGAGAAATTTGAAAAAACAAACAAATTTGATTGATATAGGATAATAATTTCCAATGTAATAATTTAAAATATAACCAACCCTAGAATCAACAAATTGTTCGATACAATTTACTATAAGGATTATAAGAAAAATTGTTCGTTGCCAAAGTCAATTAATAAATGCGGTGTAAATATTACGCCGCGCGTAAGGTCGGTATAGTTTAGTATAAAAATTGACACAAAACCACGGCGTAGATAAATCGGTCTTGCGCCCGAGAGATTTTTTTGTTATCTAATTTTGTTGGGAATTCTCTTTTATTTAATTTTGCGACGTTTTTTAGTGGATCTCGATAGAAATGTGTTGAAAAAGCTATATTCAGGATCGGCTCATCCGAAAAGGACACAAAATATTTGCACCAAAGTCTGCGGACGGTAAGAGGGTTACCTAGTGGCGGCAGCCGTGTTAATGAAAATTGGCGTGTATAATCTAGGCGGGGCCAAGTGTAATTTTTGTAGAAACGAGTGTCCGATTAACGCAAGACATGCTCCCATTTTTTGGGAGATCGTAACGGTTGATCGGTCGTCGTGACGCCGGAGAACTCGCGACAGCCAGGGCAGCCAGAGGAACAGGTGGATGAGATATGAAAAATCTGTTTTTAGTAAAGAAAATAGTCTATCACTGACAGTAATTAACCAATGTTTACAATTAATTAACCAAGTCAATGCGCTTTGTCGCTTCAGTAAACGTGTGTTAAGTGTTGTGTAGGTAAGTTTTTTGGTAATTTAGGAATAAGCTCAATGGTTTTGATAACTTTATAACCTGTATATCGTGACAGTGAATGGAACTGTAAAAATTAATTCACTGTCACAATATACACTGATTCATGATTTCAGTATACCTAATTTAGTAAAATAATTCATAAAACTATTCATCGTCTCAAATAAGGGCAAGTTTCAAGAGGTTCTTTCCATTACTGAAATATATTTTTTTATAATAACTTTACACGTGTATTAAAAGCATCTTGAGATGATTTTATCACTAAACTGTGAGGCGCCATATAAAATAAAATTGTCCAATCCAAACCATAATAAAACGTCATATTGATTAACCTATGGAGTGTATTTGTGTGTGTTAGAGGACTTTTCAAATGCATGTTGTTTTCTTCGATTTCCAGCTAAAATTTATCACGTTTGCTTTATGAATAAAGCAAACATGATAAATTACAGCACAAAAACTGTCCGAATCGAAACGCTGAGAAAGTACCGCGAATGATACCGCAGTGTAGAGCAAATCTCCAGCAGCGAAAGGTGACAGAGTTCGAGAATCAAATGATTCTTCAGCAGGTCTTACTTCAGAATTCAAACTTTAAAAATAACAGCTGATCGTTGCGAGTACCAGCCCTGGCGTGAGGAGAGTTCGACCATCAGTGATTATCGTGGCACAATATTTTACCAACAGGTTTCTTCGGAACTCCGTCAGGGCAGCATTCGTCTTAGCGCTACTATTTTTTTACATTTCAATAATTATTCCGGTGTTTACATCTCGGGGCCGGGGTTACCCACGACCACTGGCGCTTTAAATATACGGTAGTTCTGCTTAACAGAGACTAAAATGGACAAAACTAGACAACCGGATTCGGAAGCTACGGGCTTTTAGCTTAATTCTAGGTTATTTATTAAAAGTCTCGTGTTAAAACATCGGGTAGGTACGGTAGGTGTTCTCTTGCGTGTTATTTTCTGATTTAGGCCGTGGGTTCAAATCCTGGATTAGTCTGATAGTAGGGCTATTAAAATAGAGCATATTTACATATTCCTTCAGAGCATAGGTTCACAACCTTATTTTGCCCACCGCCCACTTTGAAAATATTTTTTTTCCTAGAGCCCCCCATTTTTTTTACTCTGTCGCGAAACTGAAACAGCTATTGCCACGATCATATTTAAACGTGTTATTTACGCTGTAATATTATATAGTCCTTAGAAAGGATATGACTCCTACCCTATTTCTTTTTATATTTATGTAATTTACACTGTAATATTATATAGTCCTTAGAAAGGATATGACTCCTACCCTATTTCTTTTTTTTTCTAGGGACTCTCTTTTCTTTTCTTTTGTTTACCCCATGTGAGTAACCGAAATTTTTTGCATGAAAAAATATATCGGAAATCAGAGACAATTTTATTTAGCTAACTTAACCATGGACCAGGTACATTAAATACGTGCATCCACATTAATTAATTCCCACCTCTTTCAGCCTCGCGACATAATTCCCCATATCTCTGAATGATATAGTCCTACTGGCTCTGGACAGCTGGAACTATTCAGTCTGTAAACTTGCGTGCAAATTTATTTGTATTATAGACAACTCGATGATTTTTTGCCATTTCGCTCCACAATACTCGACACAAAAAAAAAATTATGGGTATTAAATCTATGATTCATAATCATAGTCATTTTTTTACAAGATGTACCTATTTATACATATATTTTTTTCATAAGAAGAACGGGATGGAATATTTATACAACTGTTTTGTTTTTTTCTTCATATATTTTCGATATTCCTAGAGAACTCTGGCTTGCTTTGAAAAACTATTCAACATGTTACAAACAAATTCATGATTCATTATTAAGTCAATGAATTTGCTAAAAAAACGTTTTTTTATGTCTCACGTAAAAGTATTAATTCGTGGATAAGTCAATAGCTGCGTTTAGACAGGCCGCACAACGCAACGGAGACGCTCCCAACTAGCAAGTAAAGTTAATACTAATAAATACTATTGAAATTGAATATTGATGGGAAGGCCCGAATTCATTATTAGTGTCACAATTGATTAAATGCAGTTTATTTATTTTTAGTTTTGGAATAACTTTAGTAAAATCTCAATTTGTAATATTTAATCATCGAAAACAATATTAGTACAATACAACTACATAATAGTATAGTATACAACACCAATAGTGGTAAAGTCCTTGACTCGATTCTGATCGTTTTAATATTAAGATATAAAGCGACTTTTAATAAATAAATATTTAGTTATGATACACAGTGGAAATGTTTTTTTTATCTACACAAAATCCAAAACTTTTACTTCACGCATGCATTTATTTTCAAATTGATTTTGTTAAATTTATTTTGCAAACGCTCAGTTAAAAAATGATGGCGAGATGGAATTGAGTGATTGCTATGGGTAAATTTTGACTAAACTCCGCGTTTTGAAGAATCCGTACATTTTTTTATGTGATCTCCGCACAAGTGTCATAATTGCCCGGAGCCGGTGGGACTAAATCATCCTCATTTTGGGATGTCGTAAGGTTATGATGGATGCTTCCCAGCGCCCGTGAGGTGATTTTTCACAAAAACGGCCTTTGTGAAAATATTGAAGTGTATATATATAAATCAGCCAAATTTTATGTATTAAAATAAAAATGGATATATTTATCCAAGACACTATCTAGATTGCATTTTGTTGGAGAAGAATCTTGCAATCATACATAAAGATAGCAGCCAATAAAAATATGCGTTAAGAAAATGAAGATAATGTTGGCAGTTCTTAGTCAAAGTATACAGTTAAATATGACCGCAATTAGCTCAGTGGTTAGAGCAGAGCCCCGACAAGGCTGCGTTCCTGGGTTCAATTCCTAGATGCAACCGTATTTTTTTCCTTTGATTTTACTGTATCAAATTTTCGTTTGAGGGTTGGTGTAATATTGTCTTCAATGATAAAAGTTTATTTTTTTCCTATGTGCTAGTTGGGAGCGGCTCACGACCGTTGTGCGGCCCGACTGAATGAAGAATCTATTGAAGATGATCTGTCGTCATTAGTTTATATTATTTATATAATGATGATGTCAGAAATGAAAAGCCACAAAGAGATAAGAGGTTAAATACAGTGGCCACAGCTGGTTTGGTTCGGCGACATGGTTAAACAGATGTGGAGGTACTTAAGATACTGATGCGGATTAAGGAGAGCCAATTAAATATATGTACCAGCGTTTCGATAGATCAATAGTCATCTTAACGGAAACGAATATTTTCATGATTAATTTTAGGCACTACCAGACTTTCTTCCGAGTTTCAACATTCTATTTTTCTTATTGAACAAAAATAGGAGAGCAACAATAATATACATTAATTTTTAAAGTCTATAGCTCATGATGAAAATGGCGAATTTTTTCACACAAGAGGCCACGAGGATAATAATTCCCCATTTGTTGATGTGTCGATAGTAATAATATAGATTTTTGCTTTATTAACCCGTTTAATCACAGGAGACCATATTTGTCCCAGCTCACATAGGTCTCACAGAAATCGTTGTTTTTCCATTACTATCATAGTCAGAAATGTGATCTAAACGGTATTGGAAAGAGAATACAACAAACTATATATTCAAATCTAAAAGAAAACCACAAAAAATTTAAATTTACCCCTTTCTGAAACCAAAGTTTCCGATAGCAATTTGAAAAAAAATTATGGAACTTTGTGAATTTTTAAAGATATTTTTTTACATGAAACGAAAAAAAGGGAGGTGACAGTAAGGTTTATAATTCATTTATCTAATGAAATAAGTACTTATGTGTTTTATTTTTTTTCATTATCAGTAATTTTAGTTAGAAAAAAAAGTAAAGTGAGCCATTTTTAAAACTTTTTAAAGTTTTCGCAAAAAAAAATTATATTTAAAAAAAATAGATAGTAATTTTTAATATAGAAATTTGGAAGCCTATTTCATCACCTTTCGAAAGCAGTTTTTAGTTTTCGAATACGTTAACAAATGTTCCATTTATTTGGATTTTATTGCAAAGCGGGAATATTTTTAGCCTCTGACAAAATACGCCAATTTTTTAGGGGTTAAGTTAGGTGTAATAATTATCGACAAGCATTCGGAAGGCGAAACAGCTAAACGCATAATGTTGAACGTACCCAACACTCCGGTTGTATTAACGCTCGTTTTACGCCTCATAATTTATTCTCAATCTCTATCCAGGCATATTATATCTTAATTGAAATTCCCTTAATCTCCCACGACTGAACATTAAATGGGGGTGAGTTATAAATTCGATCCGCTTGTCAATTAAACGTAATAAGTTGAATATTTAATCTGAGCTTAATCTAGGAATTACATAATTAATGAAGGTACCTACTCCATACAATGTAAACCGCCAAGACATTGCTGCTGCCTTATGGTGTTGAAAGCCAAAATAAATTTATTTAAAATATTCTTGTAATAACTAGTCAAATAACAAGCAAGACGCCACATTATTTGATCCATAAGTAGTTATATTAGTAACTTTGAAATTTCGAAGGATCAAATATCTCTGCCAAATATATGCGTGTACTGTACACGGAGAAAAATGTTATTCTAAAATACGATCATTTTATTCGTAAAAACGGGACTGAAGTTCTTACGAACCAATTAACAGTATGTTAATGTTTATTGGCGGGAACATGTAAGAATAATTAATTGGTATACGTACGAAATTACGTATACAAACAAATTATTCTTACATGTTCCCGCCAATAAACATTGAAACCCTCATAATTTGTTCCTAAGAACTTCAGTCCCGTTTTTACAAATATAATTATCGTATTTTAGAATAACATATTTCTCCGTGTACCCACTTTTCCGCAACGCTCACTTTTCAACTTTTTACATTTCATCTTTCCAACAAAGTGGCACCGTTAAAATATCCCAAAACAATGCTAATGGCGGCCACAAATTTTCGGAATAAAAAGTACAAAACTCTTTCACCGGATATAAAACATATGCACACATAAAAAAAAACAATAATATTTGTTCGGACAATGCAAGCGAGCATTACAAAAAAACTGGCGACAATTACAGTTGTTGTACCAGGAGATAATGGACCAATGCAGTAAGAGGAGATGATACGTCGAACCATTATTTGTGGCCTCGTCATTCGTCTATTACTTTGTTCGTCACAGAGCCAACATGGCGATGGCAAGAATGCACAACGCAAGTCATACAAGCAATCATAATAAATACATGCATACATACTAAAACACAGCCACATAAACGAAAGACTTTAACATAACATCTAATAGCAAAAGTTAACTAACGAGGGAGATGTTATTTTTGTGTTAAAATGCTATTTTTAACTACACTCTAGGTGCATCTCTATTCCTTAGCGAAAAAAGTAAAGCGCGAAGAATCAGATAAAAAAAAAATTGCTTCGAGGTTTGATCCATTGGTGAGCTCGAACCTTACAAAATGGCTGAATAACTAACTGTAGTGGGCACCTTCTGCTGTTGCTTGTTACATAAATAAACAATATCGCAAGTCATCAAATCCCGAGATAAGCGTGATTTGAATATGGTGACTATAAAGTGGTCTCCGATCTATGGACCACATTCCGAATACCTACACAGATTGTGTATCGGTAGATTAATGTATCACCATGAAAACAGACATCCGTTTAATAGGTACTTCAAAAGTATCTGAAGTTAAACAAGATTAAAGTTGTTTAGTGTTAGACATATTACTTTTTTAACTTTTTGTCAAATAGTCTAAAACTAAATGGTACCTACGTGAATTATAAGTGATAAATAAAGTTTATTACACATTAAACTTGATTTTTGATTGAATTGCTTTCGACCGTTTCAACGACTTTATTTATATATATATACAGCTAACAGCAACAGGTTGTCATTTCACCACAAGTCGTCAAGCACCTTCATTTTTTCGTTGAAGATCACGATTCATTGGTCTACTCTTTGCATACTTATAGCAGCGATACTGTGATCTGTGATACATGGTGTTCCTTATTATTCAAACCGCTGCGCATTGTTTGGAAATCATTGTCTCTGGAGCGAGACTCCATTTCTCTCATTGTGCTCGTGCGACATGATTGCTTGTTACAAAATGAGAGAGAAAAAAACGCTGTAAACAGAGTTCCAACAATAACACGAGATGTTTTGAATATCGAATTCGCAGTCCCAATCGCTAGTCCCGCAGTACCTACACAATGCGAGTGCGGCGAAAGGCAGATATTGTTTGCGCAAACCATAGGCTGACAATGTGAAATTACGTATGCAAATAATCGACGACTAACGCAACAATGGCAGCATAATTACCCACTCGGGAATATGCGCCACAAGCAGTTCGGGTTGAATATCGAAATCCCAAATAGTACCTACCTACATGACACGAAATATCCGATGAAAACCCGTTAGGTTTTCACCATGTATTAAACCTACGTGAAACATTACATCTAATGGTGAAAATATCTTCCATTTTCTATACTTCAGTCACGAAAGCAAAATGAAACAAATTAATATTGTTCTATTTTTACCGCAAACAATGAGTCCGGTTTGTAGCCAACCATACCGTCGCCATCCATAAAACATGCAATAATAAGACGTTTTTACTGCGTTGTTGTAAGCTGGAGAAAATTTCCATCCATTATTATTTGAAAATTTGTCGAAAAAAAACAATAGAAAAGTATTAAACGAGGCTGGGGCCGATCTCGGTTTTTTGTCGTCCGTGATTTGAACAAGTTATTTTTAAACCGGTGTAAGTAAGTCTTGACGACCCTGATGATATTTTTTCGTCACGTGTGTTTTAGTGTTATTGAAAAATAATCGAGAAACTCTGCCTATTCACGGGTGCTTTGATCCTACACCGTTCAAAACTAAAAATACTTAATTAAACAAGAAAAAAAAACGTCACTTGACAACTTTTACTAAAGACTGGAAAAAAAACTACATTTCCTACTAGGTAAATAAACCGTTAATCAATAACAAATATAAAAAGTAATGGTGGAAGAATATTATCGTGTTCTCACGTCGCAGACGCAGACATCCTGTCGACAGCGCATACTCCAACTTGTTGCATTATGTGGCGAGAAGATGACAGCAACAACGACACTGAACTTGAGCCTTATTTCCACACGCAGATAATATTGATGCGCCAGATACTAGATGGCTAGATAAAGCTTTATACCCCGGCTCGGCTAATACAGAATACAGATGGCTATCCGCGATATACCTTGAAAGGCCATTTGTCAGCGTGAAAATTTTCAGCTGATTTATCTGCGGCACGACTGGCGCGGCGCGGCGCGGCGCGGCTCCGGCGCGCGGCGTGTGGGAGGCTAGTTCCATATTATCGGCTAATAAATTGTTGTACAAAACAATCATTACATTATACCATGTACATACATCTAGGGGGGGGGAGACACAAAACCAGAAGACGGGTTTCTAGTTCCTGGGTCACTCCATGGAATGCAAGGTGGCGGAACTAACCCTGCTTTCGTATTTCTTCCCATAAACTTTATATTTTATTTTATAAAATTTGTTTAGAGTATCTATCCTATTCTAATAATTTTGGATATTTATGTTAGTTAAGCGCAGTTTTGTGTTATTCAACTTCAAGTGCGCTGTACCTACTGTTACGAGAAGACTCAGGCTAACATTTCACCTGGCTCTTATGCAATTGTACATTTAGATACATATTTCGTATTTTGATTAAAAATTAATTTTAAAGCAACTTGTTAGCTAGCATCATTTTCAGGTTTTGGGAGACCTTAGAGACTCTTAATATAATCCACGAAAATAGTGTATTTTGCAAAAAGGTTTGTTTATTTCTTCACATTTTTCTCTCACACCTCTTTTCTGAGAACCAACGATCTTAAACAAATTCTGAGTACGAATAAAGGAATAACGGAAAAGTCACGCATCCTTCCCTCACACCTGGGCTTATCTCCTCATTTTCGATAAGCTCCGTTCGTAAAACTGTCAGCTGATACCAAAAAAATCATTTTAATTAGTCGGATTAAATTCTCAGTGATGTCAGCTAGAAAAGAAAATTGCTGAAGTCACATTCTGACATACGAGACCTTTCATCTACAATAATAAAACGTACATCAGAATTTGACCTCAGCAAATTTCTAGCTGACATTTGCTTATAATAATAGTAATAGTTTATTCCAGAATGGACGAATATGTTCCAGAATGAGAAACATTATATCTTTATATATAAAAAACCTCCGGTCACAATGTTCGTACTGAAGTTTGGAAATGTGTGTAAAATGGTCCAACTTAAAAGATACAGATAGTTTTTTATCTCGATTATTGACCTCAATATTTATTATTGCGAATTAAATATTTTTGGGACAATTAATTGTAAGTTCCATAAGTTTCTGACAGATGGCGGTGTGAGTTAATTTATTAACACAACATTTGGTTATCTAGGTTAGGTAACCATCCAGTAGATGGCGTTGTGTTTCGCTAGCCACAGAAACGCGTGGGCGAGTCAGCTAGTATATATATATTCTTTAAATTTAAAAAATTTGGCCTTGATAATTATTTTTTCTATTCCTTTTACTTTTACCAAAATCCATCCTCGTGCATAACGTAAGCATGTGTACATTGAACTCAATTTATTTAGACGCCGAAATGGCTTTTACACATGTACAATGCAGTACATCTTTATTAAAAATTAAAATGAAAAAAAAGGTAACATAATATAAAAATGCAGGTTACATAAAATATAAATAAGTGACAAAGTAAATAATCTGCCAATATCCTCCAAATAATAACGTATAAATTGTTTTTAACAATAATTTATACTAGGTAGAAATAGTTCGCACATACGGCGATTGAAGTTTGCCAAGTTCAAATTATAAACGCATGTACCTATATTGTTTTTATATTTACCCATTAATGTATTCGGAAAAAACAACACTCCGTGTAGGAAAAACGAATCCAGTGCGTTTACGAAATTAATCGCCGTTTTACTTTGAACAATCAAATCAAATCCTCGTGCCAAGCTGTAAACGCGATAATAAACGCCATAAAAATACGAAAGGATCCATAATATAATAAAAAATAACATAACCATAATACGGGTATCAACAAAATCATCAAGGCGTAAAAAATACTACGACGTAAATATTCTGTTTATATTGTCGCTGTAAAAATATGAGAACATTATTTGATTACGTGTTCAGAGAAATTCCTACATTGAAATATATTATGTAATGGTTAAACGCCTCAACGTTATTTCGTAGTAAAGTGCTGATTAGTTTCCACAAAATATCGACGTTTTAATCTGAATAATACCGTTAACGATAAAACCTAATCAATGTAAGGCATGTAAAAGGAAATAAATGTTGGAAATTTTATTAGTTATTAGTTTTACGAATACTATCAAAATAATTAATACGAATTAAAATTAATAATTATTTTTCGATTAACTATATTTTATATCTGCATAATATTATTTTATCGACGGCATGACTGTAAAAGGTAAAAACGATGAATGTTCAAATAATATTATAATTTATGCCTATCAATATTCTCCAAGATTTTAATCAGCTGAATATTTTGTGATTTTCACGTATTTGTAGGTTACACTTAAATGTAAAGAATTTCCGCGATGAAAGGGATTGAATGATTACGAGATTCTACATGATTCTCTTCCTCGCTGTATTTAGGAAATCGCATTTTTATGGAGGAAAGGGGTAGAAGTGTTGTGAAGTAGGTACATAATAAAATAACCAATCTATTCAGAAATAGTTCCTAAACCTAGCTTAGATCAAGTCACCTTTCGATTAAGAATGTTTTCGATACTTACACGGAGAAAAGTGTTATTCTAAAATACGATAATTTCATTCGTAAAAACGGTTAAAAACGGGACTGAAGTTCTTACGAACAAATTGACAGTGTTTCAATGTTGTTTATTGGCGGGAAAATGTAAGAATAATTTGTTGGTGTACGTACGAAATAACATTATGTATAATAAATTATTATAGAATTAACATTTTTCTCCGTGTTGAACAATTCATCATGAAAACATCTACACCAATTTAATAAGGTTTATTTCTACTTCCCCGGGTTATGAACCCGCAAACCCTGGGTTCCTTGTGGTAATAATGTGGTAGCCAGAGGATCGTTATCCAATCCGAAACCAGCATTATTTGCGGTTCCTGCGTTCACCTTTAATGCCCCAGCAAACTGAGACTCAAATTCTACATACAACCTCCGCAGCGTGTACTCGAAATGTTGTTTCTGCTTGAAATAATTACATAATGTGCCTGGGATGTATATCTTCAGTCCGCGGTTTAGTAACACAGTATACGCGGCCCAAAGGTTACACAATATGGGACCGCGTTCAAGGACAGTTCGTTTTTTACGCGAAAATAAATTTAAGTTGCTAACGGTTGGAATCCACGAGTATTATTGATTTTAAACCCGCATTCCTAATGTTGAAACTTGAGTCCTACAAGTGGGTCAGAGAATGACCTCGAAAGGTTAAGAAACATCCCCGGAAGGCGGAGAAGGATAAGGAAGGGAGACGAGAAATTTCAGTGTTATAAATGGTTGGATAAAACACAGATACGAAGCTATTCGTAATTTATTCCACGCAACATAAACAAGATAAGATAAACAAGCGACAGAAAAGTAAGTGAACGAAAAATGGGATACTTATTATGAAAGTGAGATGTTGGAATAAAAACAGAAGAGGGGATCACAACCGACAAAGGATCATTTTATGAAAACATTTTCAGTATGTACCTAAACCTTCCCCTGCAAACACTGGAAGACAGGACAGTTAACCTCCAGGGTGTGTGTAGCTATGCAGTGGAGGGCAAATGCATTATATTTCCAAGAATCTATCAAGAAGGATAAACGGATACTTGTGTATTAAAACGTGTTTCCGTCGTGTGATTCGACACCAAGCCAACAGCCCGGGGCGAAAACCTTGAATAAATTAAGCATCATACAACTCGGAGTGATTACAAAGGCGACCTAACGCATAGTTTGGTGAGTACCACGATCATCAGTATGCGGAGATGAGTGGCCATGGCGTTATTATGCTAATCACACGTCTTCATCTGACTGCAGCCCCCCGAGGCATGTCTCTTCCCTTATTTACACAGGCCTTCCAGCAAAGTATTGCCATCGGGACAGTGTGCTGTGGGAAACACAGAAATGAAGATAGCAGACCCGCGACGACAAGTTGAAAGACCAGAAAAGATGGCGAAGTTGAGATAAACAGCGCTAATTCTCAACAGAAGTAAAGATGTCGTCGCTTGATAGAAGAGGGAGTGCCAAAGACGAAATTTGATTCGTCACAGAAGGAGCGAATTCATTTTCTATTTCAAACAAAGTACCCAAAAGTTTAAAAAGGTAAATGTATCTTAGAAACAATTCTGCCATCAGTCTATTCTGGCAGATGACACATGTATTGTCAACAGTGAACTAATACGAATTTAAAATATTCCGTATTATATTATGTGTGCGAGGGTGCCCCAGGCGGTATTTGTCTAAACGCAGGTGAGTGGAGACGGTGACATGGGTCCAGTATGAACACTAAATTCCGAGGAGGTCAAACCGGTCAGAGTCCTGACCCCGGCCACGGGAGACTATAATTTAAAACCCGTCATATAATGGCGCCTGCGATGTGGAAGACATAATGCGAATTCCGTGTTTGAGAAGATTTTTACGAGGCTAATAGGAGGTCTTTGGGTCGAAGACAGTCAAATTTACGACACACATTGACCAAAAGTTTTCAACGTGAACAAACTCTGAACCACTAACTAAACTTTTGGCTGTATGACACCATTTATGGCATTTATCATAATTACGTGAAAAGTTATTAAAGTCGTGAAAGTAGACACATAGGTTTCGGCAAATTACGGCACACATTCGAAATACATAACGGGTTCATTTAACGACTATATTTATCATTTTTGTGAATTATCATTATCGATTCTATAACGTAATGCTATAAACAAAATGTGTCATTTTTTATGCGATGTTTAACGTGCAATTAGTGTGAGTTAATCAAAATTTGGTATGCCTAAAATCTGAACACGTAGTTATATTAGCAATTAGTTTTCTATGCAACGTATAACAATAACGTTACCCGAGTAAGGTTTTATTTGGAGGATCATTCAAGTTTCACTTGAATGGTATAGATATCAAGGTAAGATCCAAGAATGTAATGCTTGTTGTTCATTTTTCCAATGTGTGTGTAGGTTTGTTAGAATTTAATTGCAGTTTTAGGTCTGGCTTATTCACAATTGCAACGATTCCTCTACGTGACTTGGTTTGTATAGGTCTTGCACTTGTGGGCAGTCACTAAGCTTGGTTTTGGTACCCCTACGTGCGTATGCAAATCGGGGAAGGCGGGTCCCACTCCTAGACTGTCTTCAGCTAATGACATACATATTATATATATATGCTTAGAGGTCTCGATAGTTTTAGCAATTATAATCGTAATGTACAGTATGATGTATTCATACGAACGGAGACAAGCAAGGTTGGGTCCCACGCGCGGCGCACCCTTTCAGCAGTCGCTCCATCCGTATTACTATCCGAAGCGTTCTTATTACAAAATTACGCCCGCGTTCGAACGTTACGTAAAATTCTAAATTATTGACAGAGTTGAGTTTATTTACACGCCGATTCAACCATAGATATCAAGAGGAGTCAACAAAACTCACATAACTTACCAAATCACTTCGCAAACATTATGGCGAGAGAATTACTGAACAACTGACAGAAAACGAAACAAGACGATAATAAGAATGTTTCAAAATGATATGGCTCAAACTGCGTGCGGATTGCGGTTCAGTGTACCTGTATTATTCGTTTAACCAACCGATGTAGTGAGGCAGCGAGCAACGAGCACCACTCGATCTTGTTAACATCAAGCAACACAGATTTCGTACAAAATGGCTACACTTTCCTTGAAGTATGGGGCCTCTACCGGCTCGTGAATCTCATACCTACACGCGAAAAACGCCTCTGAGAGGAATCCGAGACGCTGGCGAACGATTCACCCGAGGTCTCGAATTTGGAATATTGCATTCGCCGTATCAAATTTTAAATCAAGTCAGTCAAGAATGCACGTGTCAAAATTTTGGTCGTGGTTTTCTTGTCTTTGCGGGAAAAGAGATCGGCGCGAATATAGCAGCGATGCATTTGATGCGCTCTCTAAAATCTCAATACTTATAATGCATTACACCTAGTGAATGAATAAATTACCTGTATATTATACCTGCCTTTACATTGGAGTTAAGTATCCAAAAATGACGAGAAAAAATTTAATCATGAGTTATAAACGACTTTATCGATTATCGTAATAATGCCATTACATAATTGCCAAACAATGAATTCAAGTTTTATTTCTTTCACAGTGCACGCACTTTCGGTACAGAAAAGCAGGGAAATAATGCTGGTTTAGATTTTGAGTTCAGTAGACGATTGCCAGTTAACATTACCGAGTTGTTTGATGTGCATTGGTCATGTAGTCAGATGGTCTATTTCTGTCCTCGCCGAGCCACGAACGACCAACATCCATCCGTTACGGAAATGTTCAGTGCGCCAAGCGACAGTGTTTTGCTTGCTTTATTTTGGGTTCCTCTTACTTGGAGAATATTTCATTTTGGAGCAACAAGAATTGACTGTCTGAAATGTGCATATAATTATCTGGTCAAAGCCCCTAACTTCGTATATAGGTGCTAAGTTACTACCGATTAAACACAGCGAATATTATCAACAAAAAAGCTAATTCTTCTTCTCACCATGTTTACTGTGTGTATCCCACTGGAAGCTGAGATTAAAGAACACATTAAGCAGTCTAGGTGGTTTTGTGACATTAAACAGTCTTGGTGGTTACCGCTACGTATTGAACTCTTTTTAACCCTCCGGGTTTCAGGCCTAGTTTGTCAGAAGGTCAAAATATTTCCGCTTTCCAATAAAATCCCATTAAATTGAATATTTTTAACGCATCCAAAAACTAAACACTGATTTTGAAAGGTGGTGAAATACTCTTTAAAATTTTATAATTAGAAATAAACATATAATTTTTAAATATAATTTTTTTAATGCAAACATAAAAAAGTTTTAAAATTGGCTCACCTTACGTTTTTTCTAAGTAAAATTACAGATAACGAAAAAAAATAAAAACAGATTTTTTTTATTAGACAAAATGTTTATAAACGTTTTTATCAACTCATTTTTTAATTGTGTCATGTAAAAATAATGAATAAAAAATTTCCAATGTTTCATTATTTTTTTTCAATTTGCGGTTGGAAACTTTGGTGTCACAAAGGAGTAGGTACATTTGAATTTAGATTTGAATTTAAAGTGTGGTATTTTCTCTTTCTAACACCGTTTAGATCATATTTCTAACCAAGATATGAAGGGAGACACAACGATTTCGATGAGACTTGTATGAGTTGTTCTGGGAACCAACAAATTATCCTGAGGGGTTAAGACCGTCCTTAAAATCCATACGATACCACTGCGGTGTACGGGACCCTTTCGGGGTAGACAAACTGCGAAAGTGGATTGGAAAATAAATCGTGGGCAAACAGGATAAACCAAAAACAATCAAGAGAAATCAAAGGCTAACGAGGGCAGTCGAGCGTGTCAGGAGCCCTACCACGAACGAGCGTGTATCAGAGGAACCGTGCAAGTGGAAAGAAAAAGTTTTTTTATTGTATTTTATCTTGCCTGGCAACCCTAATGGAATATGGCGTCTTCTGATGTGGGTGCCTAAATATCATGGATATGATTTACAATGTCTGAAAGACCAATAAAAACGCCATTAAATCACGGTTCACGTAGTTTCACGGCACTCAAGGACCAAAAAATATGACCTCATTTTTTTTAAGTTTTTATTTCGCACAATAAGCCGTCATGACAGGCTTAAACGAAATTGATAGCGAGTCAATTGCGGGTAGCAAAAATGACATAACTAATTCTTAGGCATTTGTTATAATTGTATAATTTGGAAAAGTAAATTCTTCAGAAAATGGTCGTAAAACATTCAAATATATATGTGCCTGGGCTTCGAAAAAACAATAAAACACGATTTTTGGCGACGTTTTTATCTTGAAGAAATCAAAACAGGCTGCTGGTGTTAAACGGGAATTTAAAGCTTATCGCCTTCTACATAAGGATTGTTTATGTTAGCAGCCTAATCCAGACGTGGTGCATTGTCTTAATTGAGGACTGAACGCGGTTGACTCTAAAATTGTCCAAATAAGCAAAGCTAGCAGTCCACAATGAAGTTCTGATAGCTGGTACGCACCCTGATGTATGGCAGTGAGGAACTGGCAGAGGAAGGATGAGAGTATACGGATCGCTGCATAAATGAAACCATGTATTATCGTGAGAAAAAATTGTGAACCTACTTGCCTATTTGTGAACGTGTGAAAGATCCGCAAAGATTGCTAGGCTGATGAAAGCGTAATGAGTAAAATTAAGAAAGGGACCCTCCGATGGTTTGGGCATGTAGAGCGAATGAACGAAGATAGAGTGTAAGGAGAATACACGATGCAAATTTAAATGGTAGAAGAAGTCGGGGAAGCCCGAGGAAGATAAGGCACGATCAAGTGAACCAGATACTTAATTTGGGCCATGTCAAGAGTAGACTAAAGTAAGAGCGTGTATATAATAACGGTGCATGAATGTGAATGAGGCAAGGAGTGTGTGCCAAGACCGAGTTGTCCATCCTTTCTGCATACCCCTGCACGGAAACGACGTAATGGTTATTTGGTACCTACTTCTGACTTCTCCATCCCACATATAAAATTATTATTTATTTGATTGATGGCAACTCCACAACATTGAGTATTTGAAAGTATAATGATATTTATTATTACAAATAATTACTAGTATAATAACAATAAATGGTAATTATACACTGTTTACTGTCGTAATCTTGTTTTAAAACACAGGCTCATAATATTATCGTATTAATCGATGATACATTAAACAGTAAAACACCACTATTGGAATGGAAAATAATAATAAGAATTTTAGAATTTTAGAATTAAATTTAAATAACAACAGTAAGAATTTTCTAATAAGCGAAAGAAGCGAAAATAACACAAAAACATCTAAGCGAATAAAGCTACATTGTATCATCACGTTCCAAAAAATAACGAAACCTAAGCAACATTCGATGAATTGAAGCAAAGGTAGATGATAATCTCAGTATCGATCTGGCCCTCAGAACACCATTTGAAACTGAAATGTTGAGCGTTGCTTGAAATGGCTTGCCGTGTTTGATGAACAGCTCTGAATAGCCAGGGACTTGCCAACCTTTCTCTTCCCCATCTCCATCCTTTCCCATTCCCTTTAGCCATACAACACACACCATGTGCGAAAAATGGGGATGCTATAGTCCCACTTGGTCCAGAAAGTCAGGAGCATTTAGGACTGAGCGATATTAAAAAAAAAAATTGAGGAAGTCGGCATTATTTTTAAGATCACTCTGATGAAAATCACAATTTATTTAACATAGAAACATAGACTGAAAATACTTAAGCCATGTTTAATGAAATTTTGAGATGCTTTGGCGACATCCACGGCAGAGCTGTAAGCTCCTTGACGATGGGCCCAGATGTCACGGGTCAAAACCCGAAAAGGGCAAACAAAAATTTATGGGGTTGGTTACATTGATTTATTTTATTTTATTCAAACGCCCGTAGGGCTTTTACACATATAAAGGAATACACGTTTTGATTAATTACATAGTCTGCCAATATCCTAAAAATCAACAATAGGTAATATTAATATAAATATGAACTAAGTAAACAATAGTTTATGAACTAAGTAAAATACATACGGCGTTTAAAGTTTTCCACATTCAAAGTATTGTCAAATACATCAATCAATATTGTTAATATTAATCAATATTTATAATTGAAAAAAGTGAGATGGGCCACGAACCACTATTAGAATAAAACCGAGGGCACAACATCTCTCGCTTAGTGTGGTGGTAGTAGGAGATTTTCAAATGTTGTCAGGTTATTCGTAACCCGGGAATGTTTGTCTTTCTTTAAAAAAAAAATATTTAAAAAAATGTTTCTTTAACATCGTTCACCCATCCTATTGCCAATATCATAATAGAGGCACAGCGGCGCCCCGTCTTTGCTTCTACCTACACAAACTCAAAACATTTTATTGGTTCCGCCGCATTTGTAGTCCGTGGACTTTTGGTCATAGTTCGGAGACTGTCGGCACGCTTCCACATCATACCTACCTTTGTTTCTATTATTATAGTTACTTAGTTCGAATATATGTAGCATATTCGCACATTGATTGATATTCCCAGAGCTGGAATATCAATTTGGTAAGAGCCCACAAATCAAAACAGAAACTAGCTTATAACACCATAAAAAGGGGTATAGTCAAGCGAGCGTGTTGATTCAGTGGAGAATGCAGGTGACTGTCGGTGCCATCAATAAAAAATATTTTATAATATTATTATGCAGTTATGCACAGTGAAAAAAGGCGCATCACGCCAAGAATGCATTGTGTTTAGCACGAGCCATTATTTTCCCATTGTAATCATTACGAATAATATGATAGATAATAATATCATTTACACGTAACACAATGCACCCCTGTTTAGTATTAACATTTCCATACAGTATTACCTCATCACAGACGACATGAAATAAATAATGTTTTATAAAGAATTTCAGAAGATAAAAGTTAAAACCGTATTATAACTACGCGAATCATTCTGTGCAAGAGTTTCAAAAACAAGACACGATATTATCAACAAGACGAAAATACACATTAATTAAAATAAGTAAAGAGTACCTAACCGTGAAAATTTAACCCCTCAGGCTAATTTGTTCTCTTTTAGGAACAATTCATATAGGTCTCATAGAAATCGATGTGTCTTCCTTACTATCATGGTGAGAAATATGATCTGAACGAACGGTGATAGAAAGAGAAAAGACAATGCTCTATATTCAAATCTAAAAGTTAACCACAAAATAATAAAAATGTACACTTTTATAATACCAAAATTTGAAAAAAAAAAAGAGAAATTTTGTGAATAACTTATAATTTACATGAAAAAATTATGAAATTTTGTGAATAACGAATAATTTACACGAAACAACAAAAAGCGAGGTGACGATGATGTTTATAATACATTTGTTTAATAAAATAAGTTTGTTTTTTTCTCGATATTTGTACATTTTATTGAAGAAGAAGAAGATACCACTAAAAATCTAGATTAAAATGTGAAAATGAACCAGACACAGAAAAATAAAAGATAGCGGTCGCAACACTAACTCTAAAGTATTAACTAAAAAATATCGAAAAAGGTTAATTTCTTGAGCAGGATAAAGGGAAAATTAGACATGAAGACAAGGATATTGGTCTACAACACCACTGTAGTATCCCGCTTGAATTACTGCACGAGTGTAATCTTTCTGAGCAATAAAATCCAAGTTAAAAGAATGAAAACAATTCAGAATAGAGGCTTGAGGTCAATGTCTACTGTACTGTAGCAGCCCTAGGATAAAAACCATGCAATGCCAACTCAATATTCTAAGTGTGTGGCAACGATTAGTTTACAATACGCTAGTATTTATTTATAAGTTAAAAAATAAAATGTTACCAAATTATATGTTGAATAATGTTAGAATTAAAAGTACAGTTCATTACTACCCTACGAGAAACTGCAACGATTTTAGGCTTCCTAAAACAAATTTATCTGGAACACAAAACAATATTTATTATAAAGGTTTTAAAATGTTCAATGAACTCCCTGAAATTGTTAGGGAAGCTAAAAGTCTTGCAGTTTTTCTTGGATTATGTCTCAATGTTGTGAAGTCCAATTTTTAGTAATATTGTAGTGGTCTTAGAATAGAATATATTAGATATAAGATGTTTAAATTTTATAACTAAATAAAATATACTTTTTAAAAAAACTGGGACTTTGTGTTTACTCGTATATTAGAAAAAACGTAAAACAAAAACTGTGATTTTTAAAACTTTTTTATTTTGTTTTTAAATTAAGTACGTGTATATTATTTTTAATAGTAAAATTTGAAAGCATAATTTCATCACCTTTCAAATCCAGTTTTTAGTTTTCGGATATATTCAGAAATATTCAATTTATTTTAATTTTATTGTAAAATGACCTTTTGACCTTCTGGTTGAATGCTCGAGGCCTGAAGGGTTAAAAAATCATGCCTCTCGAAGGCGTTAATTCCGTAATTTTTAAAAGTGGAGTTTAATGACATTTTGACGGATGTCCTCCAACGCTGCAACATGTGCGACCATTGCTCGGTGTTATACATAGATATATCTCACAATGAAGGCAACTTCAAGAGTACCGACAAACAATGGCTTGGGTGTGATCGTCGGTTATCAATAAACGAATGAATGGCGCTGGTAGTAGTACTAGATAAGCTTAGGTACTGGATACCGGCAATAATCAATATCGCTACATTACGGATTAGAAGTTATTAAGTTTTTGAATCATCACATTGAGGATCTGAAGAGAGAAGAGCTTTGTTAGATCAAAAAATTATTATATTTTTCACTTAAAAGGGGGGTTACCTTGAATCAAATGGGGTAGTTCTGACTTTTTGGTATATTGTACATGATGGAGACCTAATGAAAAAAAATGTTTTCGGCCTCGGCCGACCTCCGAAACATTGTCAAAAATTTAAAACTATTTGACCTCGAAGGTTTAATATTTATTTAATACTAGCGAGTACCCGGCATGCGTTGCAATGCCACTCAGAGAAAGTATTTGTGTTAATTCTGTTTATTGAAGCCAATTTTTGGATACACATTTTTTTTTGTTTTTCCATCTGGTGCATACACAAATAAATCAGAAGGTTTTCCGACCTGTGAGCAGGTAACATACAGCCGTCAGTGTGAGAAGTACAGAAACATTCGTGGATGTACACCCACGCGGGAAACAAAGTTTCATCACAATCGGATGAATGTTATAGGAAATAATTTCATAATGCTAGAACTCACTTGCACTATATATGGAAACCTTCACAGGCATGTACACAACAAATTACCAAAGTTTCATCGCAATAAATGCTTTAGGTACTGCATAAGGGGCAATCAAAGAAACATTCATTTTTTATATATTAAGATTTCTGCGGATAACAATACATTTTTAAAGTATACTAAATTTGCTATAATTTAAAAGAATAATTTAAGTCCGTTTTTAAAATCTGATATTTTTTACGAAAAACATATTAAAAAAACAATGAATAATATATAATAAATTATTTACTAGTAGGTAAATATTTGTGGTAAGTAAGATATTGCTAACGGGAAGTCATTAACCACACCGGTCGATGTGGGACCACTTTTCGTCAAGCAGGAGCCAATTTAGTGTATAATTCATGTCAAACGGTAAGGTATGAAATGCGGGCGCGGTATTCAAGTCAGCATTCCCGTACGAATACAATAATTGATTCCATAGAGAAAAACAAATAATGAATTGTCGATATCCGTCCGCTAGAAAGTCAAGACGACCAAGAGACACGCGAATCGTGGCTCAGATAAATAACTTACCTTTAATATTGTATTAGTACCTACTTAATCGCATTTGATAAAATAATACGTTCAAAATATAGAACACATCAATGCTAATAATATTGATATTGTACTAATACCGGGAGTAGAGTATGAAGCAGTATGAAGTATGGTGGGCTTGTTCTTGGGAGGCTCGCTAGGGAGACTGACTATCGTATAGAAATGACTAATCTCTTCTACCCAGGTAGGTCCTATCCTGTAGCAGGCATAGGCAACTTTTATTGGAGTTGTTCATCGTTCTCTCACATAAGTAGATGGCCAAAATAGATTTTACCAGAAACACTTCTTTGGACTTTTTTACGTTTAAGTCTTGAGTAATATTTCTAATTCGAAGTACGTTTCAGTTTTTGAACCAACTGTGATCAGCAGAAGAGGATATCTATCAGGTTGTTAAGCTTGCCAGCTGATTACATTATTATTTGATAGAAAGCTGAAACGCACCTAGAATCAGCGTTTAATGGTGACCTTTCAAATATTAAAAAAAAATTGACGCAGAATGGCCATTTGATGACAATGTTAAATTTAAGGTCTAAATTTGACGAAATTAGATCCTTGCATAAAATTTTTCACAGGTGTGTAAAGAGTTCAAGGTCGGATAAGGGGGCATACGTTAATTACGTGCGCGAAAAATTGGGGGAGGGGGTCCAGTAAAATCTCACCAAATCTCATTATGCCGAAGGGGGGGGGGGGGGGGGCAATAAAAATCTCACGTCTACTTTAAAAGGGTATATATTATCATAGAGATAATAACAAAAAAAATTGTTTCACTTCGTTGAAGATCAATGAAAACGTGAGGGGGGGAAGGGGGGTTCCCACTGAATTTCACTTAATCTCACCAAGGGGGGGAAGGGCCTAATTTTTTTTAAAACTGCTCACGTAATTTATGTATGTCCCGTAAGATAAACCGCGAACCACTGGGGCGATTTAGGTCCATATTTGGATCGCTTTTATTTTTCTGCGATTTATATTGGTCCAAAATTGTACCACATTTAACGAACCTACAAATATGGGATAAACGGCGAAATCTAGTTAAATTCATTAGCTTTAGACCGCAGTAAACACTTTATATGTTTCCATTTTAATATTTTGAGGAATGATATTAATGAAATCGCATGACTAAATCAAAAACTGAACACCGATCGCTCGATTATAGGTTAATTTATTGTATACTAGCTGATACCCGGCATGCGTTGAAGTTCTTTCTCCCTATGAACCCTATTCCGTTCGTCCCCGTTCCTTTTCTGCCTCCTATTCCCCTCCCGAGTCCCCTTCCCTTCCCCGTTCTCCTTTAATCTTTACCGCTTTCCCCATCCCCTCTGCCGCTGTCCCCCTTCACGCTAAGCCTCCTCCATGCATTCCCCTTCCAACTTCTCCGCCATCCCCCTCCCTCTTCGCCCCTCCCGTGAACCCTGCTCCTTAATTCCCCTTCCCCTCCCCCCTCCCGCATTTTTTCGCTGCCACGAAATTCCATAAAATGTACGCATTTTTCAAACAACTCGCGTGTGAATTATTGCAAATGTTTTTGCTAATTTCATAATGCCCGAGCTCACCAATATAGAAATATAGCTATAAAGAAACCTTCGCGGGCATGTTCACAACAACTCACCAAATTTTCATCGCAATCGGATGAATAATATAGGTCCTATACTATCGAATGAATAGTAAGTATATCGGATGAATAGTATAAGTCCTATACTTTCATAACGCCAGACCTCACTATCCTATAACCATCGCGGGCATTCGCAAATCAAATGCCCAAAGTTTCATCGCAATTGGATGAACGGTATGGCAGCGCATGAAATACGAACAAACCAACAAACATTAATTTTTATATATAAGATTTATAAAATTTTAAATGACTGGGTTGATAAGATTAATACCTAATCTAATTCAAAATTACAAAAGTATTTTTATTTGCGTTTTATCTCTAACCACATATTTTACATAATAAAAATGTATGTGCATACATATAAACTGGTTGTTGATTATGATTAGGTATAAAGATTTTTTTCTCCAATGAAATCGATTCAATTCGGTGAAACTATATTCTCTAAATGTTAGGTTTAGTTATCAAGGCCTTTTAGTATTTTTAAGGCTAACTCTGATTATATTTAGTTCGAATTTAATCGAATTATCTCTCGATTTTATTACTCATCCTCGATTTGTAAATCCACACTTCTAATAATTCTTTGGAACACATAATTAACCACTCGAGCGATTGGTGTTCAGTTTTTGATTTGACTATTCGATTTAATTAATATCTTTCCTCAAAATATTAAGGTGGAAACATATACATTGTTTACTGCGGTTTAAAGCTAATGAATCCACATAGATTTCACCATTTATCCCATATTTGTAGGTTCGTTAAATGTGGTCCAATTTTGGACCGATATCAATCGCAGAAAAATAAAAACGCTCCAAGTTTGGACCTAAATCGCTCCACTGGAAGAAATGGCCATCTAACATTACATTACGACAGGAAAATATAAATTACTAGGAACATTGATAACGTTGTATATATGTATAGTGATAAAATAATAGTAAAAATAAATAAGTGTTAAAGTTAATTTATTCATTAAATAATTATATCGAGCACCTATTAGTTCAACAAAATCATAAGTAAACATTTGAACATTAATGCTGTTGTTATATTATTGAATTGATTGATTTGTTATGATTATTATAAACAAATATTACGTTATGTACCTATAGGTGCTCAGACTTCACCTTTCTTATCAATCTTATCTCAATTTGGGAGGCGGGAAAGGGTACCGCCGCCCCGGGAACCGTTTATTGGATAACCAACACCTCTGCCATAGGTCACCCCAAGTGGTTCGCTACGTTTGGTGACTTAGCAGGGGTGCCCGGGTTCATGGGGTAAGGTTTATCTAGGTCTTGGCGGCGGATGATCTAGACACACTGAACCCCAGATTCCTACCAACCCTCATACCTTTTTCCTTCCCAGAACTTCCTCTCCTTCCTTTCCTTAAAAATACCCTCCACACAGCATCCCCAAAGATGGCATAGGCCCTGAGGGAAATTATTTTCCTCAGGGCCCCCTGTGTGGAGCTAATGTAAAAAAATAATAATAATAATACTATTTTTTCTCTACACTATATACTAATCTATGTTAACCTATTCGGCGATACGCCCTAGACCTAGAGTATCCTAGCTAAATTTAAAAATAAAAATAAAGTTTTTCGTCCATTAAACTCTAATACACTAGGTACCTACAATATTATTAATTTAGTAATAATATATTAAAGACTAGCTGGAGACGCGTAATACGAATATTTTTAGAAATAACACTCCTCAAATTATTAACGTGGAGGAGATGGTATCTTTCTATAAGATGCATACCTAGCTCCTTTATCGGAGTTAAAATTTTACGTGTTTTGAGATTTCGACGTCGTGTTGTATGAATATGACGTTTGCCGGATGGTTGCGTTTTAATGTATCGAAATACGAACAAATTATAACTCAAACTAAGAACCTAATAACTAGTCAATATTTGGTTTATATTAAATTATTTCTCCCTCGACGATAACAGCTGTATTTTATAATAAATATGTTGAATTGAACAGCGTTTCAGACATTTTAGCATTATTTTCTGTTTTGGGTTTGTGATACTAAAAATAAAGAGTATGTTTTCGATGCTTGGAATGTTTATTTGTAAAGCAACCCCTTGGAATGCTGGCTTTTGGCGGGAAATTTACGGGCGGATATAAAAAGGGACTTCGCCGGTTTGTGACAGTGTTTATAACAATAGGGTTTTTGTTATTCAATCATAAACACTGGACTTAAAACGTTATTCTTTTTGGTCAATTAAAAATTATTATGTAGTCATATCTCTAAGACGTCATCAACATAATAATAAGAACGATTTTTAGAAATTCATGGAACATAATATCGCTCCCCTCCAATTCTATAACATTGTAATTCACACTTGTAAATCTAGCTGGTAATTTATCTAAGAAAAGATTCAGTATCGAATAGGGTATATAAATAATAATAAGAGGTGTTTTTAATAATGATGTGATGCTTTAATTTACACTTAATTAACATCGGATCTGACATATTTTCGCAGTCTAATAAGTTTTCGGCGATTTTCAAAAGATTTATTTCAATTTTATATTACATGGCATGATTTATTAGATGAATGGGTGTTCAGCATTGAAGAATCTTTCTTAATTTTTCAAAATTTGGTGACAGCAGGCTTTTGTACAATACCTGTATTTATTTGAAATATAATAAATAAATAATAACTTACCCGATTAGATTCCAAGGCCTCGGCACTGTGCTCCTCCTTCTGCCGGAAGCAGTTGGTACATTTGCTTTTGTTGAAGATATTTGGTGCAAATTTCCTACAATCGGATCTTGCAGACATTATTCCAGAAAAGCACCAATAACGGATTGACAATAATTTTAAACGGAATAATGAAACACAAATTCAACCATGATTGTCACAGCACATCCGCGGAAAAATTCCGGGTTAGCTTTTTACAATATATTATATCAAAACAAATTACTGTAAAAACACGTTTCTCAATATACGCCCGATGAGGCAATTAGTAAAAATCACCGCAGCCACAGCAAACGTCAGTTTTACAAGCACATGTGACTGTTAAATGAATGTCGATTATATTCGATAACTTCACTAAACACAGGTATCGATTTAACAAGACGTAAACACTCCACACTCGGAACTTCGCTCAATTCGAAAAATCATAACAAACGAGTAATACCGACGGACCGCGACACGTCCGCACACCCATTTTACATCTGATAGAATCTGATAGAAAAGTACAAAACGGTAGTAAAACAACTCGGACTTGTTCACCTGCAAGTGTGTGTGTACTTTTAATTTGTTTCTTTTGCCTCGTCGCACACCTCGGTCTCGTATCTCGCTGTTTCCTTCCCACAATCTTGATTCGATCGGTTCTCAGGATCATCGGAGACATCTACCGGATTTTACTAGTAACATTATTCGAATCACAACTTACTAACAGAAATATATTACTATTCACCAATAGATGGCGATAAAATATATATTTTTAAATACTGACTCAGTCTGGTAAGAAACTTATGGTAGATTCAGAATTCAGACTGGGCCGACCAGTCGACGTACGTACGCATCGCTACGCCTAACGATGTCTGGGCTACTTAGCAACCATAGATTTTCAATGAAAATTTATGGGTTGCTAAGCATTGTTTGGCGTAGCGATGCGTACGTACGTCGTCCAGTCTGAATCTACCTTTATTAATTTTCTCATTAAGGTGAATGTCAAAAGAATTCTAATTCTACTCTTTCATCGATGGCGTGCGTATAGTATTTTATTTTACCTATAAACGCTTTTTACAGGTTATGCTTTAAAATGTTAAGAAAAAATTATTTTCGCGGAAGTACACAAGCAATATGAATATGAATAAATAGTTTTGTCAATTAAAACTCAAATCTTTCAAGAAAGGCTAGCAAATGCAATATTTCATCGGTGATTCAATCCAATGTTGTATTTGTTTGCCTTTCTTGAAAGATTTGAGTTTCTTAATCGACAAAACTATTTATTAATATTCATATTGCTTCTGTACTTTTGCGAAAAATAGATTTTTCTTAATATTTCAAAGCATAATAGAAAATGTTATGGTTTTTCAATGTAAAATTCAACGAAAAAATTAACTATCCTTTTTTTGTTACTATTACTACCATTGTCATTAGTTATTGTTATTCTCATCGTAAACTTTTCACCATAATAAGCAGAAAGTAAACCTATCACTAAAATATATATATATATATATTATCATGTCGAGTTTTTTCCGGGTAAACTTAAAATCATGAACTGCTATTTCGTAGATGACGCTATTTTTAATATTTTATGAATTTTGCAAGTTATGCTGTAAAACATAAATCCTTCTTTATTTTATGCTGTAGAAAAAAGCAGATTTTTTTAATGCCCTTGGGTAAACTTAAAATAATTCATATTCTGATCGTCCATAGATGGCGGTAAGGTAAACATTTCAGGAAAAATGTTGATGATTGTCAAAAGAATACATATTCCACTATTTCATAGATGGCGCGCGTATAATTATTTTACTTATAAACGCTTTTTATAAGTTATGCTTTGAAATATTAAAAAAAAATAATTGTCTGCGCACGTATGCAAGCAATATGAATATGAATAAATAGTTTTGTCTAAATAAAAAAACTTAAATCTTTTATGAAAGGCTAACAAATATAATATTGGATTGAATCACCGATGAAAACTACGCCTTGCCGGGGCGGTGCCCTGCCAACTGAGCTAATATGTCCCTATCCGATTCGGTTATATTTAACTGTATCCATACTTCGACTAAGAACTACCAATACTTTATTTTATTTAGATAGAAAAATGGATAGGCAAGGGCGGATCCACCGTTGTGGGCACGGTGGGCATGCCCACAACCCTAATAGACTTGTAACGTCACACTTTCATGGTCTTTTCAGATCGAAAGACTGATGATAATAAACGCTATGCCTTAATAAAATTTAAGAAACACAATGAATCATGAATCGTTCCGTGATTCGGAACGCAACAAATAAATACAGAATAGATGCAGGCGCCTCAGTTCTCGAATGCTATTTATCATCAACGACTTCTACAGCGACTTCCATAACCAAAACTGTACAGAACGAACTAATAGAAATTTGTAAAGAAAATACGTTTGTGAGGGATTTTTATCAGGAAAACTCAATTTCGGATCTGGTAACCCTAGCTGTGCCCACAACCTTTTTCGACGACTGGATCCGCGCCTGTGGATAGGTACCTATGTCCTATGCGATAAGTATTTTTTGCACACATTATAATAATTTCGTGCCTGGAGACGACAAGAATCCATTTGATTATCAATCTTTCTCTTCACTCCGTAAAAGACAAAAGAAGATTACTAGTCTTACTCATAAAACCTATATTACTCGATTGGAATCCGGCATACAAAATAATGTTTAAAAAATATGGGGTTATGAAGGCGCCAAGAAAATCTCCCATTATACCGGAACACATGAACTATAATGGTAGATTCAGACTGGGTCGACGTACGTATGCATCGCTACGTCTAACAATATCTGGGTTACTTAGCAACCATAGATTTTCAATGAAAATTTATGTTTTAGAATCACATTGGCCACACGCATCGCGACGTGCGATGTCTGTGGCCATTTTCATAGAAAATGTATGGGTTGCTAAGCATTGTTTGGCGTAGCGATGCGTACATACGTCGTCCAGTCTGAATCTACCTTAATTCCACAATAGCACAGGACAGCAAAGAAGTTAGAGATCTGTTTGCTGATTATTTTTCATCGGTCTTCACCAATGAAATTCCAACTCATGAAGCTAATAATAAGGAGGATCCTCTTAACAACTCATTAATATCTCCAGTCAGAATAAATGAAGAAATCACCTTAAAATATCTCTCAAGCACAGACATTAGAAAAGGACCAGGAATCAACAGACTACCTGGAATTTTTATACGCAACCGCAGTAAATATATCTATCTGTCTTCCAGTTTGCGCCATCTATAAAAAAATCACTAAAAGAAGGACTGTTTCCTCTCAAATAGAAATCAGCCGTTGTTACACCAATCTTTAAGACTGGTGATAAACATGATGTTAAAAATTACCGTCCAATTCCTATTCTAAGCAATATTCTTGAAAAAATCGTCTTTGATCAATTATACTCGGCCATTTCCACAATCATTACACCGAATCAGCACCGAATTTATGAAAGGTAGGTTTACAACATCCAACCTCGCCCTTTTCATTAACTTCTTGCATAGCAAGATGGACGATAAGGAGCAGGTCGATGCTGTGTATCCAGACTTCTCTAAGGCCTTTTACCGCGTAATTCACACAATTATTTTGAAAAAAATCATCCAACTTGGTATACATGGTAACCTGTTTAGATGGATTAAGTCCTACATTATTGGTAATCGTTATCAAGTAATCTTAATCAATGGCGTCTTCTTAAAGTCTTTAGATGGGGACCGGTCTACTCAGTGAAAACTTTTTAAGTGTATGAATATTGAGTACAAACTCTTCATCGGATGTTAATTCCTCACATGATAATTCTGATAATTGGGGTTTTTAACCTTAGGTTAGGTTAGGTGAGGGGGGGAATGGAAGGGTAGGTTAATGTGAGTTATGATGTGATGAATTGTCATGTGAGGAAGTATCGTGTCTGAATAAATTTACAATGGGAATTCAGATGCTGAGATCTCATAGTCCGATTAGACATGGAACCCTTTAGAGGTAATATCTGGTGTCCCGCAAGGTTCTCACCTACGTCTGCTCTTGTTCAATATTTATATAAACGACATTCATTATTGAATCATGCTTTCAAAATTCCGAATATAAGTTATACGCTGCCGACATGAAAATATTCAAAGTTGTGCATTCTCTATCTGACTGTGAAGCGTTACAAAGTGACTTAGAAAGGCTTTGCAAGTATTGTAAAGTAAACTGTTTAGATATAAATATTTCGAAATCTCACATTATAGGCCGGTCTCTTGCGACCAATTTTACAAACAATATCTCAAACATTACCATAAACATGTGGCAAGGCGACAACGTTTGTTGTTTTCTATGGGCCACGGAAAGCAAAAACATTGCGGCTCGGACCTAACCATCCACAAAATGCGTATACATTTTCGTCGGAGGAGACGCCGCTTAAGACATTCACCAGAAATAAACATAAAATTAAGTACTCTTATTCACTCCACAATAAAACTGTCATCTATAAAACGAATTGTAAAGATCTTGGCGTTTACCTTGATAGCAAACTTATATTTAATAAGCACATCGACTCAATCGTTCATAGGTCATACAAAATCCTTGGCTTTGTTCTTCGTATAAGTAAAGTTTTCGCTAACAATAGTAAAGCTGTACTTTGCATTAGTCAGAAGTACACTGGAATGCGTGTCGCCAATATGGAATCCGCAGTAAAAAGTATACATTGATAGCATCGAACACATTCAAAACAGATTTTTAAATATCTTACCTTACAGAATTTTAAATAATAATATCGACTGTACCGAACTACTATCCTTAATTAATTTCAATATACCTTTAAAACGTACACGACATACTGCACTGTTTACAAAACCAATGGAGCAATTAATTCGCCAATTAACCGTGCTCTTCATACATTTAATAATATTTGCCTAAATTCTAACATCGAAATTTTCTCCGATTCATTGCCCAAATTTAAAAAGAGCATCATGTCAATGATATAAACTATTCAATGCGCATACACTTCTCACACCTACAAACATACACACACACACACACACACACACACACACACACACACACACACACACACACACACACACACACACACACACACACACACACACACACACACACACACACACACACACACACACACACACACACACACACACACACACACACACACACACACACACACACACACACACACACACACACACACACACACACACACACACACACACACACACACACACACACACACACACACACACACACACACACACACACACACACACACACACACACACACACACACACACACACACACACACACACACACACACACACACACACACACACACACACACACACACACACACACACACACACACACACACACACACACACACACACACACACACACACACACACACACACACACACACACACACACACACACACACACACACACACACACACACACACACACACACACACACACACACACACACACACACACACACACACACAAGCACACATACATTACACACATCACCCGGTAATTACAAATAAGACATTCAAAGAAACATATCATAAATACCCACCATAAAATAGCATTTAATATCTGCAAACTGTTTCGTCACTGTAACCAATGTACTGTTTGTTTCTGAAATATAAAAAAAAATAAAATTAAAAATTACTGTTGTAAAATGGTACATACAGAGAGGCAAAATTCAACTATCAGGGAACTTTACCAGTTGATATTATCTTTCTAAGAATTTTGTTTTCGCTAGGTAGGTACCAACTTTATCATCTATATAATATTATGAACAAAAGTGTCCTAGAGTGGGTTTTTTTTAACAAACCTACAGTTTTATTACGAGTTTGATGAAATTTTGCACACTTTCCCCCAAGACAAAAGGAAGGTCTGTGTTTAAATAAGATAAAGCAAAATTTTGATACTTCTAGACTAATTGTGACAGACAAATAGTATGTAATACGTCTATGTATGATTTCAGCTAGTAACATAACAACATATTAATTTGTGTATAAGGCGATCCGCTCACTGAGGCAACTGAAATCTGTCAACTGGCAACTGTATTTGTATGACAATGTGATGGTTCGCACACTACACAAACACTCAAAAACTCGTTGTCAATGGCAACGCAAGCGGTGACTAGCGACTCGCACTGCTCATTGCCGTGGCCGGCCTTTGCTAGTTGCCAGCTGTCAGCTGATTGTTCTTCGTCTATGGTTAAACACGTTTTTTGACCAATCAAGACATAGAAACCAGCCGGTTTCAGTTTGGTTTCAGTTGCCTTGTCAGCGGAGCGCCTAATACAATGACGAAGTCACTTTCAACAGCAAACTTCTGAAACTTTTTTCAAATATAACTCGACATTATTATCTAGGAATTCCAATGCTTGTGTGCTTGTGCATATTTTTAAAGCGAATAAAAAATTTTAAACACGTAATTTCCAAATGTTATCACTTTACTTAGTTATAAAAAAAGGGTAAAACGTAAATAGATAATTAGTGATGTAATAATTATTGCGTGGATATTTAAATTTTTCGGTCCAGTTGTGGTATTCAATTTTACTGTTTTCCTTATTAACTATCCTACAGGTCTGATGGTTTCTAAATATTATGCCTAGAATAACGTGACATGAATACGTGATTGGAAAAAAATATTTCTATCGTGCGTGACTTTGTGGCCACACTGCACAATAATTTTGCCGCCGAGCGAAGTAGAGACTAGTGACTTGTGACCATAATCTTTTGGCCGGCATTTGTGCTTCCGATCACGTCAGGTTTTATGTTTAGTCTATGGGCCTCCTCCGCAAGTGTCATGCCGCTACTTCTCCGTATTCCTATGTAATCTTGTAAATGTCATACGATTGTTGTCGGGATGTTATCTTTTTGCCCTGGTAATATGTCAGATGCTATATTTTATTTACTTATATAGCTTAATTCGAAAAAAATACAAATTATCTATAGTAGTTTAATACATCACTTTGGTTTTTATTGCAAACTGAGCTCTCAGAGGCTCCGGAAAGGTTGGGCATTCAATCAATTTTGGGGTTAGGCGTGGCATTAAGTTTACATTTGAACGCTAGTAAATTTTTTTAACTATATATTTTAAATGAAAATGACATCGTATTCTAAGACCTCAGACGGGGTGTCGAGAAATTCAGTGGATTGTGATTTTATACCCGATTTACCTTCGGGTGCCTTGGACCACTACAGGAAGCAAGCCAAATTCGAATGGAAGCGCTTAAAATTAGTATTCGAGGATGCAAATCTTCTAAAACTGAAGGTAAGAAACATGTTTTAAGATGTTGTGCAATTTCGATAGTGTTTTATTTGTTTGTAAGTTAGTCTGAACACTTATTAATTTACAGTACAAGATTTGGGATACCTTGGAGGCAGACCCCCTATTTGCCCACAGTCCTCTAACTCTACCAGTTGACGAACAGAAACGTAGAACTGCTCTACAAATCGACAAAATTAATAAATATAAATTTTTACCTGACAACATAATCGAGGCAGACTACAAAACTAAGGTTAGTTCAATACTTCCTCCATTCTGACAACTTACCAAGTCACTTTCAGCTATTAAGAAAGATGGCATGTCAGCATATCTCGATTTTGTTTTAATTTATTAGTGTATTTGTACTTTCAGACAAGAAATTTGATGAGTGTCAACGAGGCGGTGCAGTCGTTGAATCCAAATGTATCTGTTAAGATGGCAATCGGAATCCATTTGTTCACAAACACATTACTGTCCCTGGGCACAGAGAGGCATCTGCCTATATACAATGCATCCTGGAACCGACAGGTAAGTTTTTATTACATTCATTCTAATTTTCAAGTTGAAGTTGGGTTAGATTAGCAACCACTAAAACCCCATTTAAAAATCATAAAAAAAACTGTGTAATTCTTTTTAGATATTTTGGAAACATATGCAGGGGTGTCCCATGCAAGATTCCTTAAAATATTTTAAAGAATCTAGAAAATATTTATTTTGTTATATTTTGAATGTACAATATATTATATAGTCGTTTTAATAAAAATTTTTTTTTTGAAAATTTGGCACATTTTGGCAACAAAGCAAGCCGAGGTTTTGAAAATAGTGCCATAATGTGGCAAAAAGCGCTCGAGTGGTTAACCTGTTAAATGTTGAATGGTACATATTTCATTAGTAAAAAAAAAAAAAAAAACTCCCATTCGGCAAACAACAAACATCAAAAAAATATATTCATATGAATATGAACTGATTTTATTATTTCTACACAAAAAAAAACAATTAAAATGTATTTTCGAAGAAGAAATGACATTGATACTTCTTTGAAAATGTAAAATATTTTTGTAAACGTGAAAATCCCAGACGCCGGCATCCGAGCAACAGAAAATTTGAAACAGAAAAATCAGAAAAATATATGGTCACATCTAGGAATTGAACCCAGGGCAGAGCAGAGAATCGGAAACGCTAAGGTCCTGGGTTCAATTTCTAGATGTGACCATAGCTTTTTCAAATTTTCATTTAATAGCCGCTAATAATGTCTTCAGTGATTAAATAGACAATTTAAGGTTTCAATCATTAAGTTCTTCCAAAAACAAAATAATAAATATTACATCCTAGCAGTTAAGACAGTTAAATTCTTGTGCAAAATAACGTAATATTATGGTTTTTTTTAAAGGTTTTATCATCATTGGCACTAACGGAGGTAGCCCATGGTAGCAACACCAAGGCCATGAGGACGACGGCCACCTACGATCCAAACACCCAAGAGTTCGTCATCAACACGCCTGACTTTGAGGCCGCCAAGTGTTGGATTGGAAATTTAGGTGAGTTGTGATTTGATTATGATATAAAAAGAGAGAGATAACATTCCCGGGTTACAATAATCTGACATTATTTGAATTCACCCTACTTCTATAATCATCTAAGCATAACCATTGCGACAAATAACTAACCAGACGACACAACTATTTTGCCTAACCTTACTTATAATTTTTCCAAAGCTGACTATCTTATGATCAAACAATTTGTTAAAAATGAAGACTGATCATTTCTAAGAGTATGGATATTAGAGAGACGGCATGTGAAGTGTGCCCGCGCGCTCCAAGTGTGCCTTTTCGAGAATTTTACCCAAACGGCTTACATTGGCTGCTGGTTTTTGGACGTTTAATACGTTCCGACAGCAGCCATTTTACATGGTGACAGCCAATGTCAGCCATGTGGGTAGAATTCTCGAAAAGGCACACTTGGAGCGCGCGGGCACACTTCACATGCCGTCTCTCTAATATCCATACTCTTAGGATCATTTCCTAACCACAACAATAATATTAATTGCAATCTAGAAAGGTTTTACTCAATTATTAATAGGGCCAATAAAAAAACTATGTATCACTGTACCAAAGAAGCGAAGTTCCCTAAATGGTTCGGCATCGAGTTAACATGTTGTTCTTGTATTGTTTTGTATTAATTATACTTATACACTTGCATAGCGTGGATTTACTAGATGATCATTTGTGGAAAAGTGTGTGGAAGAGTTTAGTGTAAATGTTTACTACTCCGCTTACCGGATAATACGGAATTCGAATTTCGATACACGGATTCGATACACGGATACGCACGGATAATACGGAGCGGAATATTTCCTTTGCCGCCATTTCTTTGGATTTGATATTTGCGATTTTTTTCAATCTAAATACGCACGAATTACTTAGGTTACCCAGCCTAAGAACCTAATAACCTATTTTGTGCACGTAAATAGTTGTATATTGTAGTAATTGAAGTTGTATATGTCCCATTTCACTTGGCCAAACGTGGCTGTCAAATACTTCGCGTAAGTGAAATAATCTTATAAAATTGAAATATAAAATACATGTTTTTTCGTCTCCCCCGACATAAATACTCAATTTTCGTAATAATAAATCAAAATCTAACTGTTTGAATAAAAAATATTCCGTATTAACCAGTAGGCGGAGTATGAAACTATTAATGGGTTTAGTTTTTCCAGTGGGGAAGATTTAACCCGGACATAAAATCTGGTGACAGAAAATTATTTTTGGCAGATTCAGTAACAGCATTTTTTAAATTTCAATTCCTTGTTTAGTGTTAGAATCGTCATAATATTGCGATAATTTGTAAAGTGGTATGGAAGATTTAACCCGGACATAAAATATGGTGACAGAAAATTATTTTTGGCAGATTCAGTAACAGCATTTTTAAAATTTCAATTGTTTGTTTTGTGTTAAAATCGTCATAATATTGCGATAATTTGTAAAGTAGTATTTTAGGGGGCGTTAAAAATGGCCTATTTTTTTATCAAATCATTTCTGTGATGTATGTTTTATAATAGTTAAAATAATTTGGTAAAGTATGTAATCATATTGTTTTGTTATAATTTCGTGTTCACCCAGTGAGACACATAAAAATGTACAACAGTGAAAAAACTAGCTTCAGTAAGCGCCTCCGCCCACTCAGGCAACTGAAAACTCTCAACTGCCAACTGTCTTTGTATGACAATGTGATGGCCCGCACACTACACAATCACACAAAACCCCGTTGTCAATGGTAACGTAAGCGGTGACTTGCGACCATCTTGCGACTGTCACGGCTGATTGCTCCGGGCGGCCTTTGCTAGTTGCGAGCTGTCAGCTGATTGTTCTTCATCTATGGTTAAACAAGCTTTGTGACCAATCAAGACAGAGAAAACAGCCGGTTTTCAGTTGCCTCAGTGGGCGGAGCGCCTAAAAGTCAACACAAGTTATAAAATAAATTTAAACAGTGGTAATTGTTTCAAAATTGGAAATGCTCTATTTTCATTTTAACCTAGGTGTTGTAGGTACACCAAATCTGAATCTTGTTAATAAATTTATATCAGCAGCAAAGTATTAAACAAACCATTATTTAAAAAAAATTAAATATGCAGGTTCTAATTGTGATTGGAACTTTATAAACATCTTTGTTTCATATTAACTTTTGTGTGGTATTATGTGGTTAAAATGGTCAATGTCGGTAAGAATTATTAATAACTTCATTAGAACATAGAACTGTTTTTTTTGCTTTATTCAATTTTTAATTGTAAATAATTAAAAAGGTATAATTTTTTTTGTAAAATATGCAATTTTTCTGTATCAAAGCTCTGAACTTTAACATATTCGCGGACACATCGTCTATTGACTTTATTATAGAGGAGATTTGATAAGACACAACAAACACATACAGGGACATGACAAAACAGACTGCGAAGTCAAGTTTTTTATTGTTGTAGTATATAACCTATCTATTTGTGTCACAATGCGAATCTATACTTGATAGTGTCAAACCCAAAGATGATAATTTTTTATTAATAATTTCTTGGACTTCCTAAACAAGTATCCTGACAAAACACATGTAATATCATGTATCATATCATGAACTCCTGTTTTCCACATTTTACCGTAAGCGTCCTTCCTGTAACTGAATGTGTTTAAAAATATGTATATTAAAATATTTTTTTAATATACCTATTTGTTCGAGCATAATTTGTTCCAGAATCTTACTGGTTATGTGAAACACTCATTAAGCGAAACAATTTTTCCCATAATATGTAAAATACGATAATGCGTTCAATGCCAAAAAAAATCAATTTATTTTTTAACGTTTATTCAAATATTTGTTCGTATGAAGCAGTTACTTTGTGATGTGACGTTATAATTTAAAATAAAACAATAACTTTGTATACACCACTTTTGTGTATAAAAGTGGTGTATACAAAGTTATTGTTTTATTTTAAATTTTATTCAAATAGTTCATGTTCTACAAAGGATCATTTAAAATCCCACAATCGGTCTCACAGCGGACAAAAACCTTTTTTTATGTTCAGATTGATATCATTCATGTGCTAGAAAGGAGACTTTAAAAAAGTTAAAATTAAGTTACTCTTAGGACCAGTTGTTTCGGAAAATTTCACGTTTGAATTTCCCTCAAATCGACATTCACCGAAAAATTGGGTTGTTTCAACCTCCGTCAGAAGAAATTTCATCGAAAATTCCATAGGACCAGTTGTTTCGGAATTCCCTTCAAATTTGAATTTCCTTCAAATTTGAATTTCCTTCAAATCATCATTCACCGAAAAATTGGGTTGTTTCAACTTCCGTCAGCAGTGAAAATACTATAGAAATGTGATGTGAATGTGATCAGCCAAGTCCGGACGGTTAGCGAAATAATGGGAGGCGCATGCGCAGACGTCAAAATTGTGATTCGGCGTGGAACACTTGAATAAAATTTTCAAATTTATCGAACGTTATTTGTTGCTATTTACTGCTGACGGAAGTTGAAACAACCCAATTTTTCGGTGAATGACGATTTGAAGAAAATTCAAATTTGAAGGAAATTCAAATTTGAAGGGAATTCCGAAACAACTGGTCCTATGGAATTTTCGATGAAGTTTCTTCTGACGGAGGTTGAAACAACCCAATTTTTCGGTGAATGTCGATTTGAAGGAAATTAAAACGTGAAATTTTCCGAAACAACTGGTCCTTAGTGTAAAAGTAATTAAATTAAGTTACTCTTAGTGGAGAAAAACCACATTCATGTTCCGACTGCAACTATTCATGTTCTCAAAAGGAACATTTAAAAATCCACAAGCCGACACTAAGTGGAGAAAAACCTTTTTCATGTTCCGACTGCAACTATTTATGTTCTACAGAGGGAAATTTAAAAATCCATATGCTGAGTTACAGAAGAGAAAAATCTTTTTCATGTTCTGAAATATTACAAATAATGAAAAAAATTTACAAACTTACGTCTGAACGCAAGTTTTGAAAAATGTTCAATCACATGCAAAACTAACGGGCTAGCGGAACGAGTGCTAACCAGAAACTGACCTGGCCCGGAAGTCCTGGCTCACAAGTGACTGACGTGAAGATGGGACTTCCCTGTGCGTCACTCGTTATGCGAATGTTGTCCGTTAAGGCAGTATTTTTTTGACAATCCATTTTGCTCATTATGCAAATTACTCATTACGGGAGGTGCTAGTTATGAGAGGTTACACTGTACCGCACAAGAGTCCCAACTGCTTCTAACAATCTGGAGCCAGTGAGACTTTGGCATCCCCAATATACTAGTATGTTGTGACGCTGAGGGTCGTGGGGAGGGAGAAGGAGATGCGTTAGAGGAAGGTGGGGTAGTAACTAACTGTGTTCTCCCTTATTAGATTTCATCATAGACATTCAAATTAACAGACCAGGAAAAGGGGAACAAACCAAGTTGCAAGGAGCGCTGAAGGTGCCGTGACCATCCCCTTTTCTGTGATCTGTCAATAAATGAATCTCAATAACTTGCATTGTAACATCACTATTCAGTCCTTGAAAATAAAATCTGCATACGAATTACTAGTCTTTTTACAACTGCTGCAAATTGCTGGCTGCGTAAAAACTACAAATCCAAAATCGGATAAACAAATGTTCGGACTTGTTTCCAAATATGAACATTTTGTTACATTATTTAGTTATTAAAAAAATTAGATCAACAAAAGTCACTGGAGACCAAAATTTCATTTACATTTTTTACTCCAAATAATGTCAGGAATCACTGGTTGATGTAAGTCAAATATGTCCCTTAACACCCAGTATATAAGTTAGGTTAGGTTAGGTTAGGTTTTGGTTCACAATTGGGTTCACATTTATTGTAGTGTTTTCAAGTTTGTGATTTTGAAGAATTATTTTATCAAAATTTGTAATAAAAAATGTATCAGATATGAGATTATTTTTATACATTATTTTCTAATATACACGAAGCGAAGAGAGTTAAACTTATAACATTAGAAATCTAATCAGGAAACTGTGATTCACTACTTGAGTCTAGCAAAATGTTATCAACTTATTGGAATATTGCAGCTAAAATTTCTTTATAAAATTGCTAGAAGTCTACATTCACAATGGCAGGGCCGAAAATGATTGCAAATTATTTGTTTACATATTCGACACAGCTTTTACGTCCACTGTCGATCAAGCTCCGCAAACAGGATAATAAATAATATTATTTACCATGCACACATACAAATACATATAAATAAATTTCCACAATATTCCGTGATTTGAAACTAATGTAGTAATGTCATTATGTAAATCGATGCTTTCTTAAAACAAAAAAAACATTATTTCAAATGTCTGTCTGCCTGTCTTACCTAACATACCACGCCAAAAGCAAACATCAAATGGATTTACATAATTTGGAACATTACCAAGAATTTTTTTTATGAAAATAACATTTTGCTGTAATTGATAATTTTACAATGAATTTTAAGAAAACTACACCCCTCCTACATATTTTAAAATATGTACATAAATTACTTATCTATTTATTGCATTTGGTTAAATCTACTTGATTCAATAGATTATCCCGTATGTATAATATTAAGATACGGAAGTTATAACAGTTACAAGTTTCCTACCTTAATTATTAACTCCGGAACAATTCTAGAAATCTTTATTTTTATTATATTTATCAAACTTATCTCTACCGGCGGCCAGAATGGTGGCACTAACAATTTTTTGGACCTACATCAAATTCCTGTACATTATAACGATGCCCCCGACTGGACAAGTTTTAGGATCTGTACGTTACTGCACAATTTCAAAATGGTTTGCCATGGAAAAACTTCAAATTTAGGTAAATGCGTAGTATTCTTTGCCAAAGAAATTGAATTCCTTACTTTTAGCGATTTTAAAAGATACCAACGTTTTGCAGGGCACTAAGCACCTTATGACATGTAATACTGCATAATTGCAAGAGTTTCAAATTTAAATTTGTTTGAAAATTTCCCTAATTTCTTCCCAGATATTTTGATACCAGATACCAGAAGGCTCCTTCTCACTTCCGATCACAGATAAATACAGTTACATACTCATTATTAGTCTCATTACTCAATATCACATGATCTACTCAGATTTTTATCAATTGCTGACTAATTATAATTATCTTGTGTTTATCAGAATAAACGGTCTGATAAAAATAGTTAGGCACCTCTCCGTAAAATTTCATCTTTGCGCCGGTAAAATAATACTTTTTCCATAACAATTTTTTATTTTCGGAATAAATTACGACATCATTTGTCAACCTCTTGAATGTTGGATGACATTTGCCCATATGATGGCCGTGTACCATAGAAAATTAATTACAACGAATTCCGAGAACATTACTCAAATTAAAAGCAACGTCTGGAATGATATTGGCACAAGCGATTCTGACCTTGTCCTTGTACGGTTTCTTTATACATAAGGGTTAAAATAGCATTTAAGCATTTAACCTCTCATCTGCCGCTGGCCCGCCGACGGAGGTTAATATGAGTTATTGTGATAAGAATCATTCTTTTTGAATGACAGTTAAAATTCAATATGTTGAGCAAAAGTAATACCTGAGTATGCAAATAATGTCATTCAACCCCTCAGGCCCAGGCCTATTTTGTGGGAAGGTCAAAATATTTCCATTTTGCAATAAATTCCAAATAAATGTGATAATTCTATAAATAATTCCCACCGTCCCGGGAACCATTTATTGGATAACCAACATAGGTAATAATAATGTAATAGATAACCAACTCTGCCATAGGGCACCCCAAGTGGTTCGCTACGTTTGGTGACTTAGCAGGGGTGCCCGGGTTTGTGTAGTGAAGTTTGTCTAAGTTTGGGGGCGGATGATCTGGACTCACTGAACCCCATATTCCTACCCAACCCTCATACCTTTTTCCTTCCCATAACTTCTTCCTTTCCTTAAAAATACCCTCCATACATTATACCCAAAAATGACATAGGCCCTGAGGAAAATTATTTTCCATTTGAATAATTTAATATCTATCGAAAAATCTTAAGATTAATATGTATCTTCTTATTTCAGCATATTTTCGTATTTGACATATTGTACCTTATCTCCAAATCCCACTGAACTTTCAATCTGCTGATATCTGGCCTTGAAAATGTATTTATATATCAACACAATAAACGCACTGTAAACTAAAAAGCAGGAAATTCAAAGAAACCAATTTATATTCTTGCTTTTTATTGCTTATAAATCAATAATGTATAATATTAATATTTATGTTCATAAAGTTTGTAATTTTTATGCACAAATTTTGTTTTATTACAAAATGTGTTACATTCTTATGCTTTTTTCAACAAATTCATAAATTGATCTATAGTTTAAATTCATGCCTAGATCATTGATAAAATGAATTTCGTTATTTTATTTTCGAAACCACAACATTTAGTAATGATTTATAGTTTTCTTCTGCACCGCAGAATGGATCTTTTGAATAAAATAAATTACTTTGACTCCAAGGGCATTGTAGACATAGTTACTAATTCAATGAAAACAATTTATTCATTAATAATACATATTCATTGAACTATCAAACCCACCTTCCCTCATATAATGTTTTATTTATTCTCAATGAAGGTTTTTTAATTGATTTGTCGTTGAATTTTTTTCACCGAAACAAGTATGGTGCTTTGTTTATCCCCCCCAATTAAATGCTACTTGTAAGTTGTGCACAATGTGATAAAATATTACGATGAACTCTGTACATTCAGAGAAGCTCTAACCACAATGTCAATAAAACATAAATTGTATTGAAGTTGCCACAATGTACTCAATTACAGGCGTTTAACATGATTATTTTCCAATAGCCTTACTAATAAAAAAACACACCACACTGTTCAACAATGTTTTTAGTTACACATTGTATAAAGACCATATAAGGTGTTCATCAGTTTTGAGAAATTTAATACGCATTTATTAGTAAGACTAAGAATTTTATTTGTGAAATAATAATTGCCTGTTGAGATCAGCAATGTATCTAAAATATCTGCCTTCAACACTTCTTGTCTCTTTTTTGAGGTTTCGTTTATTAAAAACTTGCCATAGGAGAGTTTGTGAATACACCACTGCTTTTTCCTTGAATAAATAACTACGTATTCACTCTGGCTTGGGCTAGGTTAGTATTTTTATATTGCTTACTTCTTATGTAATAACTTTAATTATTTATTCAACTTCAATGAATTCAGTTACGGAGACCAGTATGCAAATTTCATGCATAAAATGTATACCTTATACAGGGTGATCACTCCAAGAATGAATCTTCTTCTTTCATATGGTGGGGGGGTCAGAGGGGGACATCTAGGTCTGCGAGCCAGTCCAGGGCCTAAGGCGTCGCCCTGTGGACCTCATCAATCCCGCCGGGGAATTAATGGAGCGGGCATTCGTTGACCACATGTACGGTGGTCTGCACCGCACCGCATTCGCACATCGCCGACTCTTTAAGGCCCCATCTATGCATCATATGGGCACAACGGCTATGGGAGCACCTTATCCTATTGATGGCGGACCAGAGTTTGCGAGGCAATGAGAACCCGCGCAATGAGAATACGCGGCAAGCATACATATTGTGTTAGTTTCTTTCCATAATGGTTTTCTTATTTATTTTTTTATTATTCCAGGCAAGACCTGCACTCTGTCACTGGTATTTGCGCAGCTTTACACCGCCGATGGCACCTGCCACGGACTTCATGCGTTTGTGGTACCTGTCAGAGATCCTGGAACCCTGGTGCCTTATCCAGGAGTTATCATCGGAGACATCGGCGAGAAGATTGGACTTAACGGGATTGACAACGGGTAAATTGACATCTACCTTAACATAAAGCTTCTCTGCTATCATGTGCTTTTCTTAATATTAAGATGTAAATCAATGTTCTGTCAAAAATAGTTTGTTATTTTTTTAACTTCTTAACCTTTAGACTGCGTTTGAATGTATGGGTAATGTCTCCTTCACGCTGCGAATTTTTTAATCTCGTCTTGCCGAGCAATCATTCTTTTTGAAACCGTAATTAAATGTATCTCACATGTTCATTCTTTATGTAAATATTGCTCAAATAACGCATTCATATCTTAATAACTCAGGTGCGGGGCATACGTCAATGTCTACCTACGTTAAATTGTCGTGAAAACAAGCTTATGTGCCCGAGCGGTTAACTATTCATAAATAACTCAAAATAATTGTTTTGGGGCGATGTTTATAATAAATAAAATGATGTATTACCGAGCAGATAAAATATCAATGAATTTTAACGTAAAAAAAAATTTTAAGTGTCCAGCGATACTGACTGGTACGTCGGTTTGTATTTGAATTTTTATATCCCATTGTTTGATCCACGCGCCGATATTGTGAGTGTTTTTTTTAAATAAGGATTTGTTTATGAAATTATTTATATGGTGTGCAATGTTACAAATATTTTCTTTTTACACTACGAGAATAAAGATGACATTCTTTCCCTTTGAACAAACACATTCAATTTTTTAAATAAATTTAACATTCAGGTTTCTGGGCACCGTGATAGTTTAAATTTGTTTTAAAATGCACATAAATTCTCTAAAACACGAAACATAATATAACACAGACTGAAAGCAAATCTCTAATAAGATATGTATTTTGTTAGGTTAACAAATGTAATGCAATCATATTTTCTCAAATGCGTTATTATATTAAACATTTTAATCAAATACTTTTGTTTATTCCTCCGAAAAGAGATTGTCAAATGAAATTCCTAATTTCAGAATTGCTAAAAACTGTCGCAAAATCAGCCAAAAACGAAAAGCGACGCACGGTTCCACTGACAAAGCACTAATTATCCTTTGCGCCTGCGCGCCGATCAAGCCCGTACGTACCTAGGCGGCAGATTTGAAATGAACTGTAGGGGAAAACCTGACTCAGTGGTATCGGCTTACCCAAGATAAACAAATAATTGTAATGAACATATTTCTATAGATGTCTATTTATAGATATTTCTAGATATGGGGAATTTTTACTAATGAATTTCGATTCTGTATTATGCTTGTACGCAATACAGACTCAAACCTAAAAATGACTTAAGATGGCTCCCGCGTGAGAGGCAAGTACGACGAAATGACTTTAGATACTTACCCGCGGCCTGGAGGTTAAAAGTAAAATAAGAGTCCCACAGATTTCATGACTGCTAAAGTTCAGCTGCAAAACCCTCTCCACAATCTCTCTTTCACTTGGACAATTAATGTTAACGGGAAAAGATTTCTATTAATCATTAACCTCTCGACTGCCGTTCGCCCACCGGTGGCCGCGGGTCGAAATTTAAAAAAAAAAAATTTTTGAAGCGATTTTGTTCCTTATGTATAAAGAAGTTGTATGAAGAACAAGGTCAGAATCGCTTGCGCCGTTCTCGGTCTTGACATAGCAAAAATCCGCATTGCGCCAACCCATCTGAATAATTTATAATAAATATCTATGGTCAACTTGGCGTCACTTTTACAAACGGTTTTCAACTGTCATTTCATTTTCAAACAAGTATTTATGTCATTACTTCTTCGAAAACACCTTTGAATTGGTTTTTTTCATGTAGGGTGTCTATTCAGGTTTGTAGAGAAATAAAAAAAATTATCATTTTCGTATGAATATATTTTATTTACATTTTTTTGTCGAATGGGAAATATTTTCACATTTTTTTGTTAAAAATAGCTATTCTGGGAAAACTTGTAACGATATTATCATGAAATATATATGAATAATAAGGTACATTATCTGGCAAACAGAAAACAATCACAAAAAAAAACAATTCCTTTGTTTTTATACGATATTTGAGCAAAAGCCGGGAAGATAATTTCGCGCGATTTTTTCCAAAAACACCTGGCATTCAAGAGGTTAAAAGATAATTATTGGTTATAAATAATTACGTTGTGAGTCATCTTTGTGGCACATTTTTCACATGTTCCTAGATACAGGTCTTATCATATTAAAAAATGTACCTAACACACTTTTTAACCACCGGAGCGACCACACAAAATAAATAAATTTGCCTCGATTGCTCGAGATTTCCAACGATAATTTTTTTAAATTTTAAAAAACATTAAAAAAAATCATACCTTCGAATTGTACGAAACATGGAGACGTAAAACTTATTGAAGTGCTATACAGCCAATGAATTAACCTGTTTTTTACCATTTATCTGATATTTGTAGGATTTATAAAAAAAATCGTAAAGTTTATAACCGCGCGTATTCTGCGTGTTTGTTACTTTGAAACTGCCATGAGAGGTACTTATTCAAGTCAACATAGAATATTTTCTATTTCTGTATGTTGTCTGTGGTATACTTGATAATTAAAGGTACAATATCTATGGAAAAAGAACTTAATTTTAACCGTAAACAGCTGATCAGATATTCTCGTGAAAAAATATTTAAAAAAATTATTTTTAACATCGTTCTAAAATAGTATATATACTAAGTTCGAATTTGCGTCATCATAAATAATAATAGATAAAACATTTCAATAGCTTCCCTTTAAGACCAAAATAACAAACGTGGGAGCTACAAATATTTAAAAAAAAAAAAGCCGAATCAAGAGATAATTGGCTTTTTTTATCCGAAAAGCAATCGGAGACATTTAAAATGGCGCATATAAATGGCAAAAATCGCTCCAGTGGTTAAAAGAATCATAATCTTATCAGCCTAAACGATAAGGTAAACACATAAATATTTTGTGTAACATTCTTTCCTGATTTAACCTGAAATTTAATATCGATTGTGTTATGGTTAAGGGCGTTACATATTCCACATGTTTTTTGCAAACAAAAATCGGACTAGTTTTTTAAACCTCCATAATATTGACAGCATGACCTTTATTCTCGCAATAAGGTCTATATTTATTTTTCAAAAGTGTGGAATAATGACATTGACCAAAACACAGCCGCGAGTAAAGATAAATGGCTAAAGGGCCATACAACAGAATTTATCGTCTCCAGCAGAACATGATTAAAGAATGCGTTAGGTTTGTTGATTGTTCATTCTTCTTCTTCAATGTTCTGTTTTATCATATACCCATATGTAATTGATTATATTCCACACCCATTTAGACCCTACTTTTTACCATTCCAGCTTCATAATGTTCCAAAACTACCGCATCAAGCGTGAGAACCTGCTCAACCGCACGGGCGACGTGACCCCTTCGGGCGAGTATGAGAGCTCTTTCACAGATCCGGCGCGCATCCTGGGGGCGGCCCTGGAGAACCTCTCGGCAGGCCGCGTGGGCATCATGCAGGAGAGTACCAACACGCTGACGGCCGCTGTGGTCATCGCCATCCGATATGCCGCGCTCCGGAAGCAGTTTGGCGATGACGGACACGGCGAGATGGCCATTATTGAATACCAGCTCCATGTGAGTTTTTTTTTAAAATGAAGTGTGATTCTGCTCGTCGTGATTGGAGCTGTAGTAGTATTTAGGCAATGTGGGTTTTTTTTTTAACCCATTGATAATTTTGGTACTAATTTTGGTTTTATTGGTATTTTTCAATTATGTAATTTTTTATTATTTTACTTTCAGCAATGGAGACTATTCCCCTACCTTGCATCGGCAGCTGTTTTGAAGATATTCATTGCTGTCTTTACAAATATCTATTTGGAAACCGTTCAGAAGTCAAATGCAGGAGAAAAATTAGACAACTTGGTAACTAATATTTTCTTTAATATCAATCACTTCAGAGTAGTCCTGGCGGCGTTCCTTTTGACGGCCGGCGTAGTTAAGGCTTTGGACTCCCATTCCGAAGGTCGAGCCGTTCGAAAATTTTATTTGATGAATTTGTGTTATTTCACAATTAATAAAAAATAATATATACTATATTTGCGACACGTTCCAGATTGGAAGATACTCTCAGTATCGCCCTGGTATAAGACCACCATTCAGAATTGAAACGTTGCTCTAAATGGCTTTAGCCGTCTTTAGTGACTAGATCTGAATAGCCTGGTACTTCCCCACCTTCCTCTTATCCATCTATTTCCCTTCCCCACTTACCTTCAGCCTCACAACACACCCCAATTGGGGATGCCATAGTCTCACTGGCTCCAGATGGGAGCAGTTGGGACTCTTGTGAAGTATTCACTATAAAAATAGAAAAAGTCCTGGGTTTATCGATTATTTTAAACAATCTGGGTCGATCACGACCCACTGGTGAAGTGATCTGGTTCTTTTAAACAAACAAAATGCCACAGACAGGTTGATGCGCCGCCGCTGTATTGGCGTAGACCATAAAATGTGTAGATTTTCGTTAATAAATAGAAATGTCACTGCGGTTTAAACTGTCACTGCGGTTCCAGGCCGGTTGCAAAAATGAGATTCGAGACGCCCAGTCTATGGTGGCTCGCCACGCCCATCACAGGTGCTGACTGAGCTGACAGCTCCTAACATCGATTATATGATTCAAATGATTGGGTCCATCACGATTGACCCAGGATTACTTCAGAGCTAAAAAAACATTTAGCAATCTGATTATTACCCAACAACTAAACAAACAAAAAAATTTATGATATTTACTGATGTGTTATGTTTATTTTCTTCAAGAGTGACATGGTGTCCGAAATCCACGCCATGGTTTGCGCAACAAAACCTTTACTAACCTGGACAGCCCTTCACTCCACACAGGAAGCCAGAGAGGCTTGTGGAGGTCACGGATATCTTAAGGTAAATAATAATTTATTTTTCTTTCAAGGAACTAAAAACAGTTAATCCATTCACTGCACATTTTTTGAAGTGCGTCCTTGCGCCGCACTACACATTCCCTGTCCTTAATCACAACACACATCGGCGACCCAATTTTTTTTGTGGGATTGGAAGCTTTTTTTCCCAGCGGGAATGCACATGCGCAGCAATACACCACCTTACGGATATTAATGAAAATAACAATTTAAACAGGCAAAATACAACATTGCCAGATCTAAACATTCACACTAACACCGTTTAACAATCGTTAAGTTTTTTTTATTAGTAAGGCTGTTTGTGTTTATGTACATTATTAATAAGAACCAGCAGCCTTTGAAGTGATTACTGTACTATAGGGTTTGTGCATCCATAATTAAATATTTGCATTGACAAAACTGTTACATTTCTGCTTGTTTCTGAACTTCTGACTTGTTAGATTTTAAGACTACATACGTCTTATATCTGCAATAAATTCACTCATAAATCTATGTAGAGTATTGGTCTATGCATTTGTCATGTTAAATTGCTGTTGCAAATCTGTGGTTGAATCATTATTTTGAGCAAATATTTTTAAGTGAATTTGGCAGTATTTTAAATTTTTAGATTCCATTTACGCTTATTTTTTAAACTCGATATATTTACAGGCAGCAAATCTGGGAGAGTTGAGAAACAGTCACGATCCGACTGTGACCTACGAGGGAGACAACCATGTCCTCGGGCAGCAGACCAGCAACTGGCTCCTGCGTCAGTGGGACGGCTGCTTCCATAGGCAGATCCCCGTCTCTTCGCCGTTCGGAACCATCTCTTTCATTGAAAACTATGCTGAGATTCTAAGAACCAATTTCAATTCCAGAGAAATCAGAAGTGTTACCGATGAACATTGTGAGTATCCAGCTTCAAAAATAATACTAGATATAGGCACCTTACCCGAGTTCCACTGTGAGGAGCCGTATATTCCAATTTTTAAATTTTTTTTATGTGAATACCTCACAAGAGTCCCAACTGCTCTTGTCTGGAGCCAGTGAGGAAGCCGGCATCCTTAGTTGGGGTATGTTGTGAGGCTGAAAATTTATCTGTGCACGCCGGGATTTGAACCCTCGACCTCCGAATCGCTAGTCGAGAGTCTTGCCCCTCGACCACGGAGGCTGACAATTGTGGAACGCTATGATGTGGAAGAGCTTTGGAAATCATCCTGCTTTGATTACTCAACATAGGTAATTGTGGTTTTTCTAGATAATTTTAGAGTTCTATTCTAGAATGAAATGGAACAGTATTATGTTACTATTTTGGTGGGTGGTTTAATAAATATTTTTTTTCTTTGGTATGTATGTGAAAAACCCAAACTTTTTACTTGCGGCTGATGCACACATATGTGATTTGGAATGTCAAGCCAATACGTGTGATGGCTAATGCATACATGTATGATCGAGCACCACACCTTCTCGGCGGCTGAGAGGTGACCTCCTGCCATTTGGTCAATAATAATTGCTTCGGTTTTTAATTTTATATTGTGCCTGTATCACTAATTATCACCATAATTTTAGTATGGGATGGTTGGTAACCAACGAGTTCATCAAAAATCAATTCATCAAAAGCAAATTTACAAAATACCCAAAAAAAAGGTTAGGTTAGGTTATGTTGAATTTTAGTTAGTTGAACTCGTTTTCGATGAATTCGTTTTCGATGAACTCGCCGTGAACCGGGATGGTTCCATTGCTTACATGTTTATGTTATTGTAATAAAAAATTCAAGGTTTCAGAACAAGATAAGTGTTTTAAATGACAAATAAAAATGTTGAAATTGAGCCACGACAGTGGATGTAATAGGTGATTTTTTGAATGGGGTACGGATTAATCAACAAGCAATTTATAAGTTTATTGTATTCATTTCAATGTCACTGAAAATATATTTTTTCCTTTTTATATCTAATGGTAAACCTTTAACTATTCTTAATTTGTATTACATTGTTATTTTTTTTTTTCTTTCAGTCATAATGTCCTGCTATCAGTGGCTCATTTGCTGGCTGTTGAAAGAGACAGATTCTAAAATCCGCGACGAAATGAGCAAAGGAAAGTCTAAGTTTGCGGCGCGCTGCAACACGCAAGTGTACCGTGCGAGCACCATGACCAGGGCTTACTCCGAATACATCGTGCTCATGTACTACGGCCAGGTGGTGAACCGAGCTGAGGTCTCCCTACAGCCTGTGCTGAAGAATCTCTTTATTTTATACGGACTGTCTTCTCTGGACAAGCACCTGACTCTGTTGTACCAGGGGGGATACGCGACTGGGTCTGAACTGGCTGACATGGTGAGATCCGGGATCCTGGAAGTATGCGCGAGGGTTAAGCCGGATGCGGTGGCGGTGGTTGATGCACTTGCTCCTCCCGATTTCGTCCTCAATTCTGTTCTTGGAAAGTCAGATGGAAAGGTAAGCATTTTTCTGCATGTATTGCTTTCTTATTTTTATCTTAACCTCTCAGACCCATAAGCTTGTTTTCACGACAATAGAACGATAACAGTCAAGTCCAAGCTTTTAGCTTGTTTTCAAGCTAACGCGTGTATTCCCACGGAAATCATTATAACTCCGTTGTTGTTCTAGTTACAACCCTAAAACAAAAAGGAGAATATCTAGAATAAACCACGCTTCACATTACTGTTCAAAGATGTCCATAGAAATAGATAAAAATACTTATTTTGTAGATACAGTTTCACCCGCCAAATCGCATGACTTTTTGTTAAACTTGATTTTGTTAATTTTTTATTAAATATATTTGTATGAAATGGTAAAAAAGGGAGGTGATATAATTGTTTATTGCACATTTGTATGATAAAATAAGTGGTTTTTAGGTTATTCACGATTTTAGTACCGTTTTCACATACAAACATGAGAGGTGTGTCATTTTTACTTTTTTTTATGTTTGCCCTCTAAATTTTAATATTTATTTATAATAATATAATTTGAAAGCGTATATCATTATCTTTCAAAAGCAGTTTTAGTATTCGGCTAGTTATGTTTAGAAATATTTCGTTTATTGAGCTAAATGGTAAGCAGAAATAACACAAAATTTTTATCAATCTGACAGACCAAATTATCAAATTAATTAATAAATTTTTTATCAAATTAAGACCAAAAACTTACACAAAGGCGAAAGACCCGAGAAACCCCTACCTCATTATGTTATTATCGACATTTGTAGCGCGCGGAATATTTATCCCAATACACCATCTCTCTCACCCGTATTGCGTTATCTCATGCTCGTTGCGCAACGCAGGTGAGATGCGCAGAAGACACGTACGCATCCCTACCAAGCGGCCGGCCACGCCTTACGGCGCACACACACACCTGACGGAGCCCTTGTAAGCGGCATCTAGCCAGTTCCCGACACAGTTCTCCTGTCAACCTTGCTCTGGCTAGTACCCTCCTTCTGACCGGCTACCCGTGCATCGCACGGCCCTCAGAAGACACATATCTACTACCAGCTGCCAAGAAGCACCCGACTTGAGAGATACCTAGATTCGCTAAGGCGCGCTCCTTCTATTGGTTACCTGTGATCTGCACAGCCCCTAGAAGACAGTAATCCGCCCAAAGCAACCATAGGCCAGTTCCGCGACTCGGTTCCGCATTTCTCTTTCGTCGTTACCAACTTTAAATACTTACCTAGTTAAATAGTTACCTAAGTATAAAGAATATTGCTATATCCGTATATGTACTGTTACTATTTTGTACAATATTGTCCAGTGACCAACAATAAAAACTCTTTACATAAAAAAGTTGTTATACATTTCAATTTCATGAGCTTTTCTGTTAATACTACACATTTTCATATTTGTCATTGGTTCATTAATTTCAGTCTCAATAATCATCACTAATTTTTAACATCTGACAATCACTGACATCTGTAAACATCAGTTTTATATTATTTTATAACGCCTCATTTACATAATCTAAGTAGGTATGTCAGTAGGTCGCCAAGCATTTTTCAGATAATTTATGTAACAACTATTATAAGCAATAATTGTCAGCCTAAAACACTCATCCACATTGAAAAATCTTCCGAGAAAAGATACATGCCGCCGACAAGTCTCGAACCTGTGTCTTTATTATTGCTTATAATAATTGTTACCCTTTGTGCTATGCATAAAAATCTTGTATTAAACATTTGTTAATCATAATTTATGTAGTTTTATCCTATTTTCTAACTTTCCAAAGCGCCCTTGAGGTGATGTAACATGAGGTACATATTAATATTAATATATTTTTTCAGCTCTACCAGAACCTCCAGACAGAGTTCTTTCACAATCCTGGAGCAATGGAGCGTGCCCCGTGGTGGAGAGAGATAGTCAACTCCGATCTGAAGTGCAAGCTGTAAATCTTCCAAATGCCCCGCTGCACAAATCCAAACCAAAATAATTATTTGTTTGATTGACCTTTTGTTGTTTATTCTATTTCTTACAAATTGATTTGTCAAGTACGTACAAAGCTGTTATTGTTTTTATCTTTTTTGTTTTTTGGGATGCTATTCAATAATTTTTAATCTATGGACAAAGCCTTCTGTGAGATCATTTTCCAAAATTATAATTTTGTGTTAAGGGTATTTCACAATCTCAAAACCACAGTTTAAAACTTACTAAAATGCAGTGTTTTGTGTGCGAGTCTTATTACAATAATTGAGGATCTGATCAATGGCGGCTCGTGACTTTTGGTGAGCTAGAGTGCTAATATTAACAAAAATGGCATTATTGATGTCGTTGTAGCCGAAAAATATTTTTTATTTTTTTTTCGAAAATTTATTTTTTGTATGAAGATTTTCAGGAAATCTGTGCGGCGCACGGCAAAACTGAAATTTCCTGAAAATCTTCATACAATAAGATAAATTTTCGAAAAAAAAAAATATATATATTTTTCGGCTACAACGACATCAATAATGTCATTTTTGTTAATATTAGCACTCTAGCTCACCAAAAGTCACGGGCCGCCACTGGATCTGATGCTATAACAACTTAAACGCGCACATGCTGTTTTTGCTCCCATCGCCTTTTTGATATCTCCAATCTCTTCTTTATCTGCTGTGTTAATATTACTTCTGTAGTTTCACGCAGACGAAGCTACATGTAAAACTTTGAACACTAGATACCTACAAGTGAATACTACGCGTTTCAATAAACTATTATATATAAATTATACTCTACACTGCAATTTTCATCATAAGTTATTGCTTCAACCTCCTTAAGAGGGGGAGGATAGGTTTTATAGGCGAAAAAAGGCATATTAACATGATATTTTTTGGAGGTATGAATAATGTTGGTTTATTTATTTCATATACACGTTATAGTATAATTTCAGAAGTATCTTTGAAAAAATTTTCAATTAAAAATATAAATGAATAAGTCCGTGAGAGCGAATCTCCATAGGCTCCTCGAAAAAAAGTGGTTATGCGGTGAACATCATAACTCATTACCGGATCATCCGAAACAAAAAAATTGAAATGCGTTTAAAAGGTGATCTGTTTTCTCTGGTGATCAGGTTTTTTTTTTTTTTTTGACAGCATTTTGAAGTGAAAATGCGAATTTTGCAAAAAAAATCCGGTGAATTTGTTATTAAAAAATGAAAAAAAACTGGAAAAAATGGTAAAAAAAAAACTCTTCGTGACTGACTGAAATAGTGTACAAAATTTCAAAAGAATCGGTTAAGTAGATTCTACCTGTTGATTTATGTTTAGAAATGTTGTACAATATTTTAAAAGGATCGGTCAAGTAGATTTTGAGTTATGATGTTCACGAACTTCAAAAATTTTTATGCAAGTAAATTGATTTAAAGATTTTTATACTCGAAAATCCGGTCGAAAATCGTAAAGGGCTAGTCGCTTAAAACGCTGTATCTTCGTTAGTTTTGCTCCGATTTACTTAAAATTTTGACAAAATACTCTCACATGTTGTAAATTCGGAAATTTAAAAAAAATAGGTTTTAAAACCTTACCCCCCCTTTAATTATTGTCTTTTGTACATATTTTTGTAAATCTTCTTTAAATACTTTTCAATTGAAAATACGATTCCAAACAATGAGAAATACTTTTTTTTATTGGAAAAACTTTTGAAGGTCATACCCATCAATGTAATATATCATTGAAGAAAAAGATATCATTAATAAATGTAAACGAAACATGAAATAAACCAAGACACAGAAAAAATTAAAAGGTAATAGTCGCATACCTTTTAATTTTTATGTGTCTTGTTCTATTTCATGTTTCTTTTAGATTTATTAGTATTATCTTCTTCTTCAAGGAGAATTAAGTCCAGCAATATGTATGCTTTGTCCAGAGGTTGCTAATTAGACAAAAGCTAATCGCTTGATTTCGAGATGATGTTTTGTACAATAATTTCGTATTTCTATGTAAATTGGTGAATGAGAATTTGTATTAAAAGAATGCATTGATTGGTTATAAAATTATTTCTAATTAATACAGTCATCTGTTAGTATTTATTTCCAAAGCCTGCATTTACTTAGTTCAAATTGTTGATTTGATCAAATATTTTAACTGCAATAGAACGTTGATTACTCAATTCAATTGGGACTGAGAGTAATTTGAATAATCGTATCGTTGGGGTAGTTGAATTGTCGTCGTTTTGGTCAATTGATTTTTTGATTGATGTATCATATATTTGTGGTTTTGGTTACTTGACATTTTGGCTAATTGACGTTTCGGTTCATTGAAATTCGGATAATCGACAATCTACAATACCAGCAATTTGTATAAAAAATTATATGTAATAAGTTTTATGCATAATATTTATTGTTCAATTGAATAAAATATCTTCTCCTGTTAGTTTTATCTTCGTAAAATATTTCTTACTTTTCTCTTTTAAGTATTATAATCTACATATTTTGTGTTTGCACTATTGAATATAATTCTGACGATCACATACATAATTGTAGTACAGTGAAACCCTCTTAAGAAGTTTACCAAGGGACCGGAAAAAAAAAACTTCTTATGCGGGAAAACCTTATAAGTGGGAAAAATTGGGCCATTTGGTCTTCAAGGGACTGAAAAAACCAAACTTCTTAAGCAGGAAAACCTCTTAAGCGAGAACTTCTTAAGAGGGTTTCACTGTATTGTAATAGAATTATGTTCTGACATAACTATAAAATTGTTATACTTGATATTTAAAAAAAAATTATGATCATTTGAGTTTCAGGAAATATTTATATTTTGTTATTAAAAAGTAATGAGGATTTTTTGCATGCACCTCACAGCCACTTTTATAATAAAAAAATACACATATTCTATCTACATAGTAAATTATAAATAATATTTTTCACACTTTACACTAAAATGATTGATAAGTAAATGGAAAGTTAATCTATTGTGTTTAAAAATTTAATGTATCTGTTATAATTATTAATCATCAAAGTAAATCAATTTTATTTTTCTTTATAAATTGAAATGTTTTGCACGTTTTATGTTATTTACTAAACTTTTTTTTAAAACTTTATGTGCATATTGCCTAAATTAATTCTGTCCGGTCCTATGTAGGCACAATTGAAGCAGTTCGCTCCGGACGCCATCTTGCCAAGGAGCTGATGTTAATCTAACACACCACCCTTGAGGTTTTTACCAGTGCTAGGCGCCTTGGCCGGCCCTGGGTGTCAAATTACATTCAAGCAGGGATTGCAATTAAAATGCATCTGAAGTAAAAAATTGCCCGTTTTTTCTGGCAATGTTTAATCTTAAAATTTAAAAGTATTTTTTCCAGTATTTTTCTAAGAATGTAGTTAATTTAATTTCTTGAACAAAATTATGTATTACCAAGTCATTTAAATCAGTGGTTAAAATTGACTTCTTTAAGATCAAATTAAGATTTGCTAAAAATTAACTAGAAAACTAGATGTGCAACTAGAAAATTGGCGAAGGGCATTTTTTAATGCACATTGGACCAAGAGATTAAGTATGTAATTTATAATGAGACTTTTCCAAAACTTATTGTTTTCCCAAATTTCCAACATCTATGATTTTTTTTTCTCTCTTATTACTAATTATAAGTGCCATTGATTCGATATTCAAGAAGTTGAAAGAACTAGTCAGTATAATCAAGATATTCATCTTGAATTCCATAATTCATAAGTCCAAATGTTCAATTTGTCACAATTACCTCTAGAAAAAGTGTTTCCTTTTGTGTAACAGCATTTATTTATTTTTAAAAAGAACCTTATTTGTCAACTGCATTAAATATGCTGCGCCTCTAGCTCCATGTGAATCAATCTATTTATTGTAAACAAGATTTTAACCATCTAAAAAAAGTTCGCCTTATACCAGTTTTTTTTTATACACCATGAAAAAGTTTTAGGAAAAAACTCATTGTTGTTGATGTTTCTTAAACACATTTTATTTTTTTTAACACATGCCTTCTTGTTTTTAACACATTCACGGACACATGTCGCACGGTCTATTGATGTCGTTTTAGATGAGATCTGATATGACACAATGTTCGTAAACGTCTTTTAGTCAGTGATGCAATATCACACAGGAGACATGGAAGTTGTAGTGTATATGAATATACATAGTTACAATGTCTTCAACATATGTCATTAGTATAGGTAGTTATATGTAGTTTTGGTGTGTTTCAACAGAGGTCAGTAAAGTCAGGTCTAATGCCCGAACAGTTTCGAAGATAGCCAATGATATCCGATCGACATGTGGGCACCTTCAGTCACCAGTTCCCCTGCCGCAGAACAAGTGAAGCATCGTTTAGAACGCACCGATCATCAGTTATATTGTTCACCAGAGAAAACAACAGTGCACTACAGAAGTCAAGTTTTGTATTTTAAGTAATATGTAGCGTGTCTATTTGTTTCACAATGCAAACACTTCTGTACTTGATTGTGTCAAACCCAAAGACGATGGACAGTTATCATTTTATATTACTGATTTTCGTTGACTTCACAAAATGCAAAATTTTGTTTCCTCTTATACAAAAAACAACATGTGTCGTATCACGAACCTCTGTTTTGCAACTTATGTCAGTGAATGTGTTAAACCCTTAATATTTTTTGTTTTTCTCATTTATCAATACAGTGAAACCCTCTTAAGAAGTTTTCCAAGGGACCGGAAAAAAAAACTTCTTAGGCGGGAAAACCTTATAAGTGGGAAAAATTGGGCCATTCAGTCTTCAAGGGACCGAAAAACCAAACTTCTTAAGCAGGAAAACTTCTTAAGAGAGAACTTCTTAAGAGAGAACTTCTTAAGAGGGTTTCACTGTAGATATGTTCATGCTTAAGCAAAGTATTATTTCTTTAATATTTATACTATTTTTAAGTGAACACTACTTATAAGAATGTATTTCCTGTTGCCTGAATTGATAAAATCAAGAGTTTTGAATGGTATGAACCCGGTGTGCAATGTATTTCGATGGATTTTGTAGCCTTCTTAAAAATTTTTGTGGACTTTATTGAGTCAAAATAAACAATAATCTGTTTAATCTATTGATGTTGCATGGTTTAAAAATAACATTTACCCGATTCTGCTTATTTTCGTGACTTGTGTAAAAAACTACTGACACATTCACATTGTGTTATTTTACTAAAGATAACATGTATAATTTATTTTATTTTTTTATGTTACAAGAATTTCAATGGATTTTTATTGGGGAGGATGATATATTGGGAGGATGCTTCCATGAAACTCCACCAGAGAGTCACTCTATTTTTTGATCTTATTATTTATTTTTATTATTTTATTTTTTTCGGAAATCAGACAAGCTTGGGTTTTTGTTTTTATTTAGTTTGAGTTTTTATTTTATTTAGTTTGGGTTTTTATTTTATTTAGGTAAATAATAATAATTCATTGTATTATTCACAGTATCAGAATCGTATATAAATAAATGTATTATTGCAGAGTATCCTAGAAAAATAGATAAATAAACCAAATTATTTTAAAACTTGTAACTCTTAATTTTTTTAAATATGCAGGGACTCTTTTCTAATATTTTCGTACACACTGCATTTTGATTTTATTTTATTATTTATTTTGATTATGTTTGATGATGATTTCAAAACTAAATAACATTATTCGGATTCTATGTTAAATATTTCCTATGGAATGTTAAAAAATTTTATACATACATTTACTAACAATATTGAAAGGAATTTTGCCAGTGAAGAATCAAAAATTGGATAATAAGTATCAATTCCTTTGTTAATATGTATTAACTTGTAATGTAAGATTGTTACATAACAAGTTAGTACAAATTGTTCGATCTCACTAAAATATCTTTGAGCAGTACGGAGGAGAAAATATCCATTGGCCAATTATCGTTCTTTAACGTTACAAGTTTGCCTCGAATGGTACCTACATTACAGGTCAGTAACCGCCTTAAACGTTAAAAATAATTTCTTTCCATTATTTGTGACATGAATGTAAGCTCTTCCAAACTTTTAAAACTAGATGTAGATAGATCAGTCTGTGATTCCTTATAACATTAAATCCCCCTTCTTGAACTAAGATAGAAATATTGATCTAACATTTGACTAAGGAATTATTGTAATTAAAAATATCCTTGTTGTGTTTTGCTATTAGAATGTACATAATATTATATCATTCAATACATGTATATTAAATATGCTGCTTTGTTGCACTAATGTGTGTGTATTTTAAATTTTCACAACAAAATTGGTTTTATCAATCAATCATGTTCAATTACTAGAAATCAAAATACATGTAGTACACGCCTATCTTTAATACCAACCTGACGTTGATACAGAGATCGTCGCAATATACGTGTTTAAGGTCAGAAAAGCGGCATGCCTCCCCATTGGCGCCTTTCTCTGTCTCATGTATGTTTTAGGCATCTTTCTCTTTCGCTTACGGTCATTGTAAAGTCATATACCTGCGTAAGAATGGATCGTATCAAGTTCAGGTCGGCTTTATAGTTTGTGGGAAGTACTATACATGTATGTATGTTATTACATATTATAATACATTTGATGTTTCTATGTTGTGTTTTGGGTGAATAATTGTTTTAACATTTACAAAAAAAAAACTAAGTAGTGTACAATAAAATTCTCCTTCCTAATAAAATATTTATATCTTTTGCTACTTAAAATTTATCAAAATCAAATTATGGAAAATGGCCTTATTAAATAATGGGTTCTGTAAATTTCTACTACCTAGTTGAGTAAATTTTTAATAATCTAATAAGTAAATTTTTTATGCATTTTTTAAATAACCTATGTGAAAACTACAAGTTAATATCAGGCATTCCATTATGATCCTTATAGTGAATTTCTCTAAGAAATATAATGTAGAACCCATCTGCGGAGACCGCCCTGTAGCACAATGGTCCATGAGGTTGATATATTGTTCGTTCCGGGTCTAGCTATGTGCATAAATATATGTATTGCCTTTGAATTTGGTGCGCATATATGAGTGCTTCCAGTCTGGGTTTTGTGATGCTGCAAAAATGGCTTTACTGCTGTAAAAAGGAACATTGATAAATAAATTAAATCAAGATACGTTGGCCCTCCATTATAGCAGGGTTTAGGGAAGGGATTTTGAAGTTTTGAATATTTATTTAAGTAAACTACTTTAAATGTACCTTGCACTGAGGCTGTTATTCTATGTTTCTACTATATATTTTCTATCTTACCTGTAGACATTTACCTGTAGACATTATATGTATTTTATCTTAGGGTAGTAGGAAATGTATTTTTGTTATGATGATCTTGATGATTATTTTTTCTATTGTAATATTATTATATTCGATCTATGGGTGTAATTCTTCTTGTATTAATATGTATATCAGCAAATAAATTTTATTTACATATACTTATTGCTGATTTTATTTGAAATAAAGTTGTGGAATTAATGCTATTAGAAGGCACAGTCATCATACAAATAGTCGATAATCTGAACAGTTAATAAGAAATAAATTGATGTCCTAGATCAGTATTCCGCAAAGTGTGTGCCGCGGCACACTGGTATACCGTAGTCATTCGTTGGTGTGCCTCACCGCAATGTTACATTGTCACCCTTTTTTCAACCTATGTAAGACCAGTCTACTCTCATGATTTCGTCTTTTAAAACATAAAATAAAGTACAAAAAGCAAGCCACATGATTGCTAATTTGTTAGTTATCCAAGAAGCCTCATTCTCTCGCTGAAACTTTAATTTTACCTGTCTGCAAAGAAGTTGTCAAGATTATGATTAGCCAAGAAGCCGCTAAGGATATCGAAAAAATTCCTGCGTCCGTGATATTTCTAGCGACATTGAATCAACGTTAATTGAAAAATTAAGGCTTAGTGGAGTTTTGCGCTTCAAGTTGACGAGTCTTCTGATATCGGTGGTCACGCGCATCTCATCTCAAATGTGAGGTACACTGACGACTAAAAGAGGACTTTTTATTTTGTCTGCCACTACCTGGTTAAACCACCGGAGAAGAAATATTCAGAGTAACAGACCAGTACTTCAGTGTGCATAATTTGGTATGGCACCACTGCATAAGCATTTGTACAGACAGAGCAGCAGCTTTGACGGGAAAAAATAGAGGATTTATTTATAACCAGGGCTTCTGAAAAAATCCCTAATATTAAAAATTTACTTTGCTTTTTACACAGGGAAGTTGAATTGTTGTCTGTCCTACACCAAGTCGTCAAAATTATTTATCGAATTTATGGAAAAGTGATTTATCAAATTTACAAGCTAAAAAATGAGACCCAGACGTTTTTAGAGACCCTGGGTTCAGATTTTGCTTCTCTGTTTAAAAAATAAGAATGGGTAGCAAAACTTGCATATCTGGCGGACACATTCGCTCAACATTCGCTAAACATTTAAATGAGCTCAACAAAAAAAGCAAGTCAGGAATTCTAATATTTTAACGTCATCGAACAAGATTAAAAGCCAGATACGTTTTTAGATTCTCACGGCCAAAAGCATTTTCGTTGTTTGTTTTTGGGGTGTTATGCCGTGTTGTGCTACCTCCTTCTTTAGCCGACGTTTCGGACAGCGTTGCAGTGTCCATCATCAGGGCAGATCCGGCAGATCCGTCGATGTGAATTTGTAGTGTTAAGTGTGTGCTTATTTAGTTGGAAGCGATACCGTGCCGTTAGCTTTATTTCAGAAGAAAGTGAACTACTTTGAAAGGGAAATTTGGTGAAAGCGCAGTATTTACGTTAGCCTGGGGCCCGTCCACGGAGAAATGTAACGAAATTTCCAAACGAAAGTAGTGTCATCTTGTGGCGAATTCTAGAAATAGAAAAAACCAATCTGAAGCGAATGTAGCCAATATCAAGGTATAGACAAATGGTTTTATACTTTTGTATTGAATTATTATATGTTATTAAAGTATACTTAGACATGTTTTTTTGCGATTAGCTTTGGTGTAGCCGTCAATTACCGGATACCAAGAGCTGTTGAGCTTAGCTCCGTCGTCTCTATTAATATTAATTGGATTTTTGTAGATTTCAATTGCCTCCGTAATCAGGCGTGATCTATAAGTTTTAGGTCTTCCCAGGACCTCAGGAACAAATCCAAAATAATGGCCGGTTTCAATTAAGTGCTCGGCGATTGCCGATTTATCAGGATGGCCAAGTTTACAAGCACGAAAGTGTTCTGCTATCCTCTTGGAAATCGTCCGCTCTGTTTGGCCTACATAACACACTTTTAAAAAATTAGTGCAGGCTTTGATAGTGGAACACTTGGAGATAGATAAAATAAAACACCAGAAAAAATAAACTCATATTTTCCTAAGTTTGACCTGCACCTATGGACTGGGTACGAAATTCATCGAAACCCATTCTCAGATAGCATTTCCCTTGGACACTTGCCCATACACGAGTAGGAAGAATTCATGGAGCTAAAAACTGATCGGACATTAAAACTAAAATTTTCCAAAACAGAGCTAACATATTAAAAAAATGAGTATTCACTGCATTCAAAGCGTGCTATTGCAATTCTCTGACCATTTGCCACGACCTACTTATGTGAATTGGGATTTTCAACCACGATTAAAAAATAAATAATAAAACGCCTGAGGTTGTTTGAAGAAGAGATGAGAGCAGCATTATCAAGGGTTGCTCCAAGTTTTAATCGCCTGTGCCCAGTTAAGCAGGCTTACATTTCTCAGTAAACATCTTTCATATTATACTGATTTTAAAAATATGAAATAAACAGATTTTTTCTTTGGTGTACTTTTGATTTGGTATGTGTACCTTGAACACAAAAAGTTTGCGGAACACTGTCCTAGATGCCTAAAATAGACTTGAAAGTAGGTAATGGTCTTGTGATCTTTGCTGTGAATGTAATACAAAATATATATGCTGCTTTTCTAAATAACTCATTTTAATACGCCTGAATGAAGGTGATAATTTCGAGGATGATTAATTTAACCTATTGAATGTCAGCGTATCCTACAATAGACCATCACAACATGCATGCATGTGCCTAGAGCATGGTGGTCGTACAATTCTCAAAACATATAAATAACAATTTAATGAATAAAGTAAAGTAAAAATTAAAAAAAAAACTCTGAATATTTTTTGTTTTTTTTAATTTTTTTTAATTTTTTTTTAAAATATTTATTTATTTATTTAGAATTTACGGCACTAGTGCCATTTACATACATAAGTTTTTTTTTATTTTACACAGACATAGATAGTACAGTATTATATTTTGATGAGTGAAAATTATATAATTATATTGAAACACATAACAAATAAAATAATAATGACTTTAAGAAAGACGGAAGCAAAAACAAAAACCTGTTATACAGTGACCTCATTAAAATGTTTAATTAGTGTAGCTTTATACTTCACAAGGGGTATATTAAGAATATCGGCGATTTTAGCATAAAAGTTACCAAGTGTTTGCAACCTATTTATAACTGAGTTATATCCTGAGACTGTGGTATAATTGTCACAATAATACATACTAGAGGACCTCGATCTAATGGTAGGTACATGAAATTGAATCAACATTAATAGATCAGGGCTATCCAAATGATAATTTACAATTTTATATAAAAATATAAGATCAAAAATTTTTCTTCTATCACTTAACTTAAGCAATTTCAATGAATGTAATAAAAAATCATAATCTATTGTTTCTAAAGGAATTCCAAGTCTAAAGTTAATACACCTCAAAAATTTGCGTTGGACTCTTTCAATGGTATTAATGTGATTATTAAAGACAGGTGACCAAATTGAAGAGTTGTATTCGAGAATACTTCTAACGAGAGATGTGAACAGAAGTTTTAATGTATTGATATTTTTAAAATCCTTGGAAATTCTTACTATAAAACCTAACATTTTCATAGCCCTGTTAGCGATAGAAGTTATGTGAGATACAAAGCAGAGTTTCTGATCAAACATGATGCCTAGGTCGAGTATTTCGATTACAGAGATTAAGTCAACATTACACAATGAATAATTATACATTATTGGATGTTTAATTTTATGGAACCTCATAACTTGGCACTTGTTAATATTTAGTTGCAGTTTATTACTAAAACACCATCTGAAAAAGTTGTTAAGATTCTCTTGCAAGATTATACAGTCGTACGCATCATTAATGACCTTAAACAACTTCATATCGTCGGCAAAAAGTAAAAATTCATACAGGAGGCCCTGAGGAAAATAATTTCCCTCGGGGCCTATGTCATCTTTGAAGATGCTGCGTGGAAGGTCTTTTTGAGGAGAGGAAGGACCTTGAAGAGACCCATGTTGTAGGAAGGAAGAAACGGCAAATCGTTCCACAGCCGAGAACTCAAGAACAAGTCGTAAAAACGACCAGTTCTCATGTGACAAATGTCAACCGTGTACATATGTTGGGCGAGCGTTTGGCGTTTTTCCCGACTGGGGTGCCGAGGGGATCAATGACGCTAGTTCCTCGGAGCATCTTCCATTGAAAAACCGGTAGAACAAGGATAGCATTCCCACCCGACGCCTGTGCTCTAATGATTGCAATCCGTTTGTTAAGACGGGAGAATCTATCAAACGGACCGCCCGTTTCTGCACAGAGTCGAGGTGTTTTTCAGGTACTTTGGGGCTCCAGACCAGAGATAGCTGCCAAATTCAACCGTGGGGCGCACTTGCGATTTGTACAGGGTTAGCAGTTGTGTACTAAAAGTAACTGTGGGCCCTGTACAGTACGCCCAGTTTCTGGTCACTTAGAGTTACACCGAGCATATCAATGGAGGAACTGTTCGAAAGAATGCTACCGTTAAAGGAGACTAGATTGTCATTTCGATCCCTTTTAACCGTAATCAGACATGATTGGGTCTTTGAAACATTGAATTCGACGAGATTATTCTTACCCCAAGAGAAAACACTTTCGAGGTAAGCGTCCATTCTTTGCTTCAAAGCCCTCCGGGCCATTGGAATTTGTGCACCCTTTGGGGGCTTGTCAAACAAAAAGCTATCATGGACTGTACTGTCATCCGCGTAACAATGAATTGGTGCACATGTCAAAAGATCATTGATGTGCAACAAAAACAAAGTCGGAGACAGAACCGATCCCTGTGGGACGCCAGCGTTTATCGAATGCGAGGAAGAGGTGAAACCGTCAGCAACCGTCTGAATCGACCTCTTCCTCAAAAAGTCGGCCATCCACCTGCACAAGGATGCCGGAAGTCCGTAAGAAGGCAGTTTATATAAGTGGCTAATCTGGGGAAACTACATTCAGTAGATCATATTTCATAAACACAATATTTGGTAAGACGGCACAATTTGGAAAAACATAATTTTGCAAAAAACAAGTACTAGTGGCTCTATTTTAATCTAAGTAATTTTGTGTCGATCACCGAGAGTTAAGGAAGGTTGGCTTGTTATGATTTGGTAGTGCCTCTTCAGAACCCTCAAACAAGGTTAACAAATATCTTGGCTAAGTAAAATGTTTTCTTTTTTTGTGGTCGGTCTGTCTTCTGAACGAAACAGTTAAAAATTGGCTTTTAAAGTGTGAGACAAATAGATGAGTTTTTAAATTTTATTGTTCCTATACCTAATGATGATGCTATTTATTGACTCTGATGGCCTCCGTGGTCGAGGGGCAAGGCTCTGCTTGAAATGGTGTTTGTTTGTTTTAGCCGTGTTTGGTGACCAGATCTGAAAAGCCAGTCACTCCCACATCTTCCTCTTCCCTTTCTCTGGCCCTCTCCAATACCATCAGCCTCGCAACATACCTCATTTGGGGATAATAGTCTCAATGGCTCCAGACGGGAGCAATTGGAACTCTTGTGCTGAATGAACAAATTGTTTTTTAAAATTCTTAAATTTTTTTGTTCCAGTAATTTTTACAGTAGTGATGCTCCCGACTAAATAGATAAGTGTGCCGATCTGTACGAAATATTTCGATTCTAAAAATTCTAGGTTATATTTGTTTTCATTACATAAAATTAAAGGCAAAACGAGAATCGTCTAACTACACTATTAAAAATATTTTGCGGTAGTTTTTTATATTTTCGCACGCAGGCGGTGACATCCATGTCAGTGCTCCTGCCTAAAGTAAAAATTTGCGAAAACAATTTCTGAAATTTTTTTTATTGTAAAACCCGCGTTATTTGTGTAGTAAGCTGTAGGTAATTCGAAATATTAGTCTTATTTTAGCATTTCGTAATCCAATTTTATCCCCTTCAAACTTAGAAAAAATACACCCAAAGCTGTATGTAAATACTTGTACTTGAGTACCGCATTATCATTTAAACTAATAAACAAGTCACTTCATTGTCAATCACCTCGAATGACTGGTCCAAACATATTGATATGGGCAATGGGCACCACCAATTTAAATTTGTCACTCGACGCCGTCAGCGATGATCGTTATTAGCCTGAAACAATTCGGCAATTTTTATATCGAGGTCAAGGACCCTCGGCGAGTTCCTGTCCACATACTTACACTTATCAATCTTATGTACTAACTACCCATCGCCAGACTGCTTCGGGAGATGAATACAACGGGTTATGGGAACTACGCCAGATCATTCATTAAGAAATCTGTAGCGCAAATTCTTATTGAGTCATGTTGGGTCGCTTCTCGGAAACCCAATGAAAATACGCCAAACATTTTTAACGCTCTCAGCGCTGCGTCATAACTGGTTTTCGAAATGAAACGCTAACGTAAAGTCGACGGTCTCACGATACTGGCTGTTGTGGGAAAAATACTTATTGCAAGAGCATCACGTTTTATAAGGTTGAGTAAAATTGCCATTTCTCTCACTTGCATAGTAGGTAATATCATAAATTAATATTGCAAATAATCTAATTATGTTTTCTTGTATTATTGATTGCATTGCCTATTCAGAAATGGATATTTTTGTGCGATGTATTCAACAATACACAGGTCTATATGTACCTATCTACTTTTTATACCAGTACAACTCTAATTATGTAATCATTGGTAATATTGGCATTTTATCATTATTTTTTTTACATTTAGCGTTCCAGAAGACGCTGTCAACCGAAAATAGTTGCGTGGAGACTAGACTGAAAATATTGCAAATTTCATGAAATCTAAGCTCTTCGTTAAAGAGTTTTTACTTCTTGAGCACACAAATTTTCTGTTTTCGAGTTGCCGGGCGGCTTTTTGGCCAAGGGGTGCTAGCATGGTCGATCGATATGAAGTTACAGACCGATTGTCGGTAACTTCTCATAGTTCCCTAGGACAACTGCAGATCGCAAACGAATAGGTGACAGTTCACAATGACTGTGTGTCCTTAATATATTCGATATCAACTGTCGTTTGTACGTTAGCGATCTGCAGTTGTCCTAGGGAGCGATGAGAAGTTACCGACAATCGGTCGGTAACTTCTCATCGACCGACCATGCTAGCACCCCTGGGGCTACTAAAACCAACGTCTGTCATGTCAATTTCATTTTTGACGTTGGGTGGTATAAAAGCAAAAACACCATTCTCAAAAAGTACTGTTTTCACAAATCACAAAAAACCGATCAAAGAATACTACGCATTTTTCGTGTGATTTTTTTAGTAATAAAATAACTAATAACTTATAAAGTATAATCCAAAGTGAATTATTAAAATTATTTTTTTTTAAATAATAGTTCATTGTTGAGGTTAAATTTATTTTGATTTCTGGCTTGCGCTTGGCTTTTGTGGAGAGTGGTGATTTTCATATACACCCTATTTTCATTTCGATTTTTCCATGATTTGCGGTTGATTTTTCTAGGGATCTCAAAAACCATCTTGTAGCTATGGACATTGCGCATAGATTGGCATTTGTAACTCAATTTCGTAATTTTTGGAGAGTGGCGTTTTTGCTTTCATACCCCACTTAGTATATACTTATGTACGGTTAATAATTCTGCCTGCACTCAAGCGAAATTCGATCATCTTGATCAGCTTCAACAAATCATCTGGAAAATACTTTTTGAAAACGTAAAGTTTTGTGTAAGTACCAAAAATAATATAAATGAAAAATAAGTTTGTAGCAAAAAGTTTTCTTATCACTCTCGTTTTCAGATCTTTATTGCGATACCCAAAATAAACACCTGTGACGAACAGTCTAATTTCAGTGGACTGGGCTCATTCTGAAAATATTCGATGACTTGATAAAAACAATGTTCTTTTTGGGAGGCGGGAATGGGTACCGCCGCCCCGGGAATCATTTATTGGTTAACCAACACCTCTGCCATAGGTCACCCCTAGTGGTTCGCTACGTTAGGTGACTTGGCAGGGGTGCCCGGGTTCATAGGGTAAGGTTTATCTAGGTCTTGGCGGCGGATGATCTAGGCACACTGAACCCCAGATTCCTACCCAACCCTCATAGCTTTTTCATTCCCAGAACTTCCTCTCCTTAAAAATACCCTCCACACAGCATCCTCAAAGATGACATAGGCCCTTAGGGAAATTATTTTCCTCAGGGCCTCCTGTGTATATTTAATGTAAAAAAAACAGATAAAAAAAAATCTACATAGATAGGTACAGATCTGTACAGATACTACAGATGAAAGCAAAAGTGCATTAATTATAGTAGACTCAAATGTGAGGTTATATTTGACTCCTGAAATTGACCGATTATTTACATGAAAAATGGCATTAACTGAATTTTGTTTCTTCCCCAAACATTTTATTTATTTACAAAACAAACAAAAAAAGAAAAAAAAACTTTTCCTTGCAATTATCGAAGCATTCAAAATACTTACCCGAGTCAAATACTAAATAATAAATAATGTATATGAAAGTCAAAGAAATGTTAGGAGTTAATCTAGCCACTTAAACCAATTATTTGCTCCAATACAATATTTAATAATTAATGGACATACATCATCTGAATTTCTGAGAAAAATTGAAAACCTGCAGTATCTACCTATTAGTATAAACACACATGATACGAGGAAAAGAAATAACATAAGACTTCCCTTTAGAAAAAAACCCAGACAAAGTCGATGATGGACGGCTCTCTGAAGATATTTGTCGAATTACCAGAAGAAATTAAATTAGAAGAAAATGTAAACCAATTAAAATTAAAATTATAAAAATATGTGATTTTTTATATCTACAAAATTTAAAAAAAAAATGTTACGGGTTGTGTTAGGACATAGGTAACTGTGTACGAGTATCTTTAATCACTGAAAAAAATATTAGCGACTCTCAATCGAAAATTTTAAACAGAAAAATCAGAAAAAGATACGGTCACATCTAGGAATTTAAATGACCGAAAATGATACGGTCACATTTAGGAACTTAAGTGACCGAAAAAGATACGGTCACATCTAGGAATTTAAGTGACCGAAAAATATACGGTCACATCTAGGAATTTAAGTGACCGAAAATAATACGGTCACATCAAGGAATTTAACTGACCGTATCTTTTTCTGATTTTTCTGTTTCAAATATTCGGTTAAGATTCGCTAATGTTGTCTTTAGTTAAAATATTACAAATTGTGGTTTTACTCGTTAGTTAAAAAATAAATAATTATGTGTCTGTTTAAAACCCACAAATAAAATAAATGTTAAAAATACCAAGATAGAAAATTAAATTTGTTTGGAATGTGTTGTAGAATCATCCCCTTTCAGGAATTGACACCAATATCTCATTACTTTTTATCTAAATTTGAAAAAAATTTACTAGGTTTGTTGTGTAACTTACATACTTTCTCCTTTGAACCATAAACCATAAACGGTCGTAGGGTCCTTAATTATTCTGCTATTTTTTCTTGACGGACAAGTTCATTCAAAGATTTTTATTTTCGAGTTGGAATCCAGTAAGCACTATTATTAATTTTTAAATTGCGATCAAGAATAATGAAAATTACAGATAGGGTTAATACATGTTTTAACTGGGTATCGAAAAATAATAAAACGCGGTTTATTATCGCAATAAAAATATACGTGTGAGTATACGGGTGCGTATTAAAGGCATAAATTTACGTGCCTTACGCGTAAGAAAATATGTCACGATTTTCCCGTAGATTCTTTTTTTTTTCTAACTGAATATCATTTTTTTTCTAACTAAATATCAAACCAATATTAAACTGAACAGAATGTTGGCGATGGGATAGTCATAGAGGTGCAATTGCGTACTAAAATGTCGTATAATGCTCCACATTTATGACGCGAGTAGCAGTGCGCAGGGTCCGTATTCGATAGTTTCCTGTCGTTCGTCGTTAGAGCGTTGAAGGCCAGATCGGACTAAAAGGAGGTAAAAACATTAAAACCAATTCATCTAATGGGAATAGTTTGAATTCCTGAAAAATTAGTTCCAATTTTAAAAATGGCACCAAAAAAAAACTTTTAAAAACACACTTCCAATTTTGAATGTCAAGTTTATTAAAGCAAAAGTTCTGGAGTTCATTCAATCGGAGTTACAGACAGAGGTACAACCGAAATTAAGTGAGTATTAAAATTTATTTATTAAATATGAATTACCATGTCGTGTTTAATATACGGTATTTTTGGAATATCCATGTTTTGATGTGGGATTATTATCTGATATTATTAATATGCTAGCGACTGTCCGGTTGAAATTTAAGAACTCGAGAACTTCGAGTAAATCTCTGATGCTGCGCCTTATGCAAAACCATCTTCGTACGTGAAGTTTGTTACAATGCTACTGTCGGTAGCCCGCAGCCCGCCGCAGTGCGTAGCAGTAAAAACCCGCGGAGCTGGTTATTATTAGTACCTATCAATACGGTCACTTTAGATAGGTGCGGAAATTTCTTAAATATGTTTTGATCTTTAAATTTTAAACACAGAGTTAAACTTTTAATCATGAATTTGACCACTAACACGCGGAGCGGGGTTTTGACTGCTAGTTTTTATTAGTATCATTACGGTCACTTTGGAAAGGTGTGGAAATTTCGTAAATATATTTTGATTTTTATATTTTAAACAGAGTTAAACTTTTAATCACGAATTTGATCACGAACACTAAAAAATGGTGTTTAAAAATTAAAAAAAAAGTATTTGTAAACGTGAGTACTTTTAAACAGTTTACTCAGAGTGTACATACTCTCAGTATCGCATTAATGAAAGACTACCATTTATTTTCGTTGTTTGTTTTTGGGGTGTTAGGCCGTGTTGGGTTGTGTTATGCCGTGGTAGCACAACACGGCATAACACCCCAAAAACAAACAACGAAAATGCTTTTGGCGTGAAAATCTAAAAACGTATCTGACTACCATTTAAATTCGAAATGCTGCTTTAAATGGCTTAAGCCGTGTTTAGTGGTCAGTAACTAGATCTGAATAGCTTGGTACTATGTCACCTTTCCCTACCTAAACCCTCGAATCTCACAACGTATATCAATTAAATTTAAAATGTGGATTGATATTGGGAATTATTGGGCATGTACAAAAAAAACGCAAGTCACTTTAATTTTTTTTTTTATAAAATTTAAAAATATGGGATAAATGGTGAAATCAAATGGTGAAATGGGATAAACAGTTCATGTTTCCATAGTTCATATTTTTTGGAGGTATGATATTAATTTATTAAACCGATTGGTCGAATCGAAAACCGAACACCCAGAAATCCCCATCGCTCGAATGGTTAAATAAAACTTGACTAAAGTATTACAATAAGGGGGTTTCTCACCATCCTCCCAATAGCTTATCTACACTAATAACGAATATTATTAAAAATAAAAATAAAATACTCGCAGTGGCTAGAAAACTCGGCCAACTAATCCAATATATAGCCACTATTCATAGGTTCGAGTACCGATTATAAAATCCAAATTAAAAAAATAAATAAACCGTAAATTGTAAATCAAAAATATTCGTTATTAGTGCAGATAAGCTATTGGGAGGATGGTGAGAAACCCCCTAAATCGACTAACTCGAAACCGTTTGATAAGGGTGTACCTAAACAGTAAGACGAAAAGGTATTTTGGGAAAAGTAGGAAAAACTTGATCCACCACACCAAAATACTTCACTGGCCCTTTCAATGTTCCTCCTCGAATGGCCGAATAAACACTATCCGAGCAAACTACGTATTGGTTCCACGACGAATCGAAAAGCGATATAAAGTGAAACCTAACCTAACCTTTTTATATCACTTTTCAAAAGCGTTCTGATTTGTCCCTGTTGATTATTATACCCCGTGCTCCGTAGCTACCAGCAAGTAGGGGTAATGCGAACTCCACCGCAAGCGTTCAGCTTAATTGAGTTTCACTAACCGCACAGCAACGACGTGTTTTACCGAAGAACGACGCAAAATTCGATTTAAAATACCTACCTGTTTAATCGGAATAATTATTTCGATAAAAAAATAGTGTATTGTGTTATGCAGTCATGTGAAAAAGTGAACTTTAGGTAATAGAAATTGGTGTGTACCTAAATAAATCATTGTTTGAAAACAAGTTGATTTTCATTAAGGTTTTCCTTAATATGTTTTTATTTTATTAAAAATAAATGCTAAAAATTTGTGACAAAATTTATTATTATTCGTTTCGTGTGAGTTTTACAAATTACGCGCTTGTTCATAATAATAATCTAATTCAGTGAAACACATTTTTAAAAATAAAACAATGCTTTGTTTGCTAAAAATATATTAAATCAAAGGAAGTGTCTAAATTTAATACTGAAACCACGTAAATTTTCGTAATCCCAACAGTTTGCCGTGTTTATATTTTCGGATTATTTTCAGCATACTATGCACTAAACTGGTTTATCCACCGCGTGTTTTTCCAAGTCAGCGATATTTATATTCACATTGATAATAATTTAATTAAATACCTTCACATTTAAGGCTCTCCAGAAAGATATAATATATTAATTATATTGAGAATGTGAGCAGTGTTGTGAGGTATTTCACTGAACCATTGGACAGCCATGGAAATGCTCTGCCAAACCAATGTCCTGGAGCAACAGGGAAGGATCCAGCTAAACGCTTGCCTGATAGATATAGTTGGTATCGGTCTCACCACTGCCTACTCCTGCCTGCTGTTCTGCTTGGCTATCTACATAAGTCGCATCGGATATCAAAAGTAAGTAAACATCGTAAATTGTATCCGAGAGCGTAAAACTGGTTTGTTATATAGGTGTGTCCATAAACGTTGGAGTATAATTATTTTATTATTTATTGATAAACAACACACAATGATATTATGTGATGGCATGCAGTGGCGCTGCCACAAACTCGCGGCCCTCCGGGCTGTCCTAATAGCTAACCACCTCGAATCTAGATAAAAAAGATATGCTCATTACTAATTTAAAATTTATATTTATTATGCAGATTTTTATTTTATAGGTTGTGGGCTTTTTTGTGGGTTGTAATTAACACACATGTTGTTTATTTTCCAATTTGCCACCATGACAACTGAATTGTGACAATATTTGAAGATTGTTTACGTCACCGAAGCCGAATCCAACATTTTTGTTAATTAAAACCACATTTATTAATCGTACAAAAATTGTCATGCAACTACCAAGCGAATAGACCTACTGTTGGGAAATTTAACCTTCCTCTTGATAGCTTATCCATAGATTAATATTAAGAGATAAACAAATAAATTCCCGATATGTAGCCAGTGTAGCCACTTTTCATATGTTCTAGTGCCGAATAGTATGCTCGGACATTATAAATAAATAAATCGTAAATCCTAAATAAAAATCATGTGGTGTCCTTTGGAGAAGCTGTCAAGAGAATGAAATATCCCTTAAATAAAATATACACCGTTCGTAATAAATTTTTAGTTATTTAACTTAAATTAGGCACATATTCAGATATATATTTAGTTAACACGAAAAGTTTATAGTTAATAATACAGATACAGATGTCAATTCATAATTCATAAAAACAACAACTAGAGAACTCACCTGCATCCAAACTATTTCTCACTAATTGACTTATCATATTTACCCGTCTGTATAGAGAAGGAGCCTCACTTGATGACTTTTGGGGTTTCGTCTGCGTGCACCCAAATAAGGTAGCGCTGCAGTCATAAAAATCGTTTGCATTTTAAACTAAATATTAATGGTTTTGTGCATTTACTGGTCAGATCAAGGTTGAGGCCACGGGCGGCTGCCCAAGCCGCCCGGCCAGTCGATAAGCCACTGTGAACAATACGCATCTAAAAAAAGTTATTTTATTGGTATGCTATGTCCATATTAAAAAAAACTGGTTTGATTAGTTTACAAGAAAATTGTTATTTTTTATGTATCTCTTAAGATTTGTTTTCTCTTTAGGATACATCTATGATTATAATATATACATTTTGTATGCAATTGGTCCATCAAATTAACAAACTCGTGAAACTTGTTAAAACTTTCTAGGAATGTTATTTTTATATATCATTAAATAACCTTTTTTCATTCACTTTGTTTATTAGGATTTTTTGTGGCCTATTGGTTTCATCACATCATATTTAAGGCATATTATTCAAGGAAAGTAAAAGTAATACGATGTATTATAATCCCTTTCACATCGTAAATCAAAAAAATTAGAAGTAATTTTTTTAAATTTTCGTTGTTTGTTTTTGGGGTGTTATGCCGTGTTTGCCCTGATGATGGACACTGCAACGCTGTTCGAAATGTCGGCTAAAGAAAGAGGTAGCGCAACACGGCATAACATCCCCAAAACAAACAACGAAAATGCTTTTGGCCGTGAAAATCTAAAAACCTATTTTTTTAATGTTTTTGAATCGCGTTGTGACCTTACCACACATAACAAGTATACGTTTTCAGTATATTTTCTATTGGGTTTGGAATTCTTTGAAGCTATTTTTAAGAGATTCTATATTTTCTGGAAATTTATTAAAAAAAAATTTCCTAGGTATTTGTAGTTCTGTTGAACCAAATTTTTTTTTACATATCGGAATCGGTAACATGTTTTTTTTTGCCTGTGATTTGCCGTGTTTTTGAATTATACGACTTTGTTTAAAACATCTTCTTTATACAATTGTAAAGTTTAGAACAGGGTTTTTATTTTTTATTTTCTGACCTTAAATTCTTTAAATATAAGTTCAGAACGATAAAGAAATGGATTTTTTAATAATTAGTTTTTGAGCAACGTGTAGAGATAGTGTGTGTGTTTTATAAGCGCTACCCCATCCTATTATACCATATTGGATTTTGGAATGACAAAAAACGAAGTAGATCTTATTTAGAATATGTCTTATAAAGTAGTTCTTTATTTTGAATATGTCTCAAACAGCTAAAGATATGGGTCAACTTTTGTTCTCTCTTTTTGATAAAGGTTATATGGGTGCCATTTTAGGCATTGGTCAAAAGTGATGCTAAGGTATTTAATCGAAGTTAATTAAACATATCAAATTCACGATGAAACTTTCTTTAGGCCCAGTGCAGTGTGTCCATTTTTTCATTGATAAAACAATTGACTTTCACCATCTGCCTTGCCTTGACCGTACCTAAATCAAAACTAATGTTTCGTTAATCTAAAATATCCGGCCGTTATCTGGAAAGTCCGTGCGAGTCATGACTCATGATTACGGCAGGCCCGAATAACTCACCATTGCGAGGTCCACGGAAGGTTCTCGGAAGGATGCTGTAGGTATGCGAGATGTGTCTGACATGATCTCCGTAATTTATTGTGCTAATAAGTTAAATAGCCTCAATGTGAGACGCTTTTCCTGGAAGTTTTCAAGATAGTATTTATTCCTATTTAATATATTGGTGTTATAAATTTACACATTCAGTCTAGAGTCTAGTCTGGATGATCAGGAAAAAAATTCCAATTCAATGTTTAATAAAAAAAAAGTATAGTTGTATAATATCTTTCAATGGTTTTGAAGCGTTTTAGTAAGGAAATTATAAACGGTGTCTGGAAAATCGTAGTACAAGCGGAAAACTGGTGAATCTATATCACATAGATTTAGAATCCATTTTTAAAAAATCTACAGTTTTAGGCACTTGAGGGGTTTGGAGCTGGGTTTACACTTTAACGCATTTTAAAAGACATTTGTTTTTACATCACATAAGTTGCTTTCACGACAATTTAACGTAGGTAGACATAGGAATGACGTATGCCCCGGACTCGAGTTATTAAACAGCTGATATTAACATTAACCCGAAAGAGAAATATTTTTATCAAGTATGGCAAAAATATTTCATCTTCGGACTTCATTTACTCAAAAACGAAAGCTCATATCAAAAAAGTCAAACGACAAATTCGACAAACGAGATTCACCAGTTTACGGTTTACCAGACATCATGTATGTATACTTATAATTGTGGGGTATAAAAGCAAAAACGCCACTCTCCAAAAATGACGAAATTGAGTTACAAATGCCAATCTATGCGCAATGTCCGTAGCTACAAGATGGTTTCCTAGAAAAATCAACAGCAAATTATGTAAAAATCTAAATAAAAATAGGGTTTAGACGAAAATCATTACTTGAAAATAAATTCAACATAACCCATGAACACATATTAATAACATTTTTTATTATAATAATTCACTTACAAAAATATACTTTTTTAAGTTATTACTAAAAAATCACAGGAAAAATGCGAAGTAAGTATTCTTTGATCGGTTTTTTGTGATTTACTGAAAACAGTATTTTTGGAGAGTGGCGTTTTTAGTTTTAAACCCCTTTCAATTATTAAGACTGATGTCAGTGGAAATGAGATCCATGATACGTACGTTTGGTAAAACCATATAGAAACTACTGTGAGGTATTTAATTGAATGAAAAAATTGTGCTACAAATGAGGTATCTGAAAAGAATTCAAGGTCGATGCATGCGTAACTATTATGAACAGATTTGTTTTAAAAATTGGATGATTATATGGTGTGGACATGTAGAGCGGATGAAAGGAGAAAAGTGTTATGGATAATACATGACACTTAAGTCGATGGAATAAGAAGTTGGGAGCACCTCAAACTCAGACCAGTTCCCAGAAGACTTGGCACGATCAAATTAATCGAATACTTATTTAACCATCTATTGATATTCAGAAATTAGGAATACCAAAAGAGTATTATTTATGTAATAATGAATGAATGTGAATGAAGCGTGGAGTGTGTGGTAAGACATATTTATTTTATTTGCCAGAAGATGACGCATGTATTGAATAGATGTCGAATACATATTTTTAATACATTCTAAATCTCTACATATAAAATAATTGCATTTATTTACCCTTTAGTAGCCGAAAAAAGGAATAAGTAATTAAAAAGTAGAAAAAGTAAAATTTCTCAGATTAAAAATCTATTTTTTGGGTTCGTTTTTTCGTTTTTTTTGTATGTGAATACCGCACAAAAGTTCCAAATGCACCTGGAGCCGTGACACTATGGCGTTGGGATGGGAAGGAGATGGGGAAGTGACAGGAAGGGAAACACGGCTAAAGCCATTTCAAGCAATGTTTGAAATATTAATGGTGTTCGGATACCAAGGCGATTCTGAGAGTATCTTCCACTCTGTAACGTGCCGAAAAGATTCCTCAAATTAATTTTAAATTATTAAATTGTAAAATAACACAAATCAATAAAAATAAAATTCACTTACGCACGCCGGAATTTGAACCTGCTACCTACGAATCGCTAGTTGAGAGCCTTATCCCTCGACCACGGAGGCTGTCGAAGGTTTTCCGTGTAATGTAGATTATACGGCGAGTTTCCGGACGCTGTGTACAGCCCTGGAATACAGTTCAGTTTCAGTGTCGGCAACCCGTCGTTTATTTTATTTTCATTTATGCATATAGTTTTCTTTTTTTTACCCACCTCACTAGACAAAGTCTGGCGCGAGGCGGGTATAAGAAAGAAGACTACAAAACGGATATTTTTAGACAATCTACTTTGTCTGTTGTTTTGGTAACAAAATTTATTCACAAAAAGTGTCAAAACATTAATAAAAATCAACAAAATTCTTTCCACGTATGCGGTGGTAAAACCTGCCATGTTCATCTGTTCAAACAGAAAACCTTTTCTGGAGAAAATTATATTTGCTCTTAGGCTGGGTTTGTCGTTGATAAACATATCGGAAACAAAAAGATTTTTTTTTTAAATAAACAAAAAAAAAATATGAATAACTTCGAAAAACGATAATATTTTAAAGCCACAAGCTTAGTACTTACACAAGTAAGAACTGACATGTACACTAAGGTGGGTCACGAATGTATGGGGAAAAAATTTTTCTTGTTTTGATTTGTCTAATAGTGAAAAAAGGGTGCTAATAAATGATGAAAAATCACCTATTTTTTTTAATAATATTTGGATGTCATCTTCTTCCTCCGGATTGACTTTGAAATTTCACATATTAGAGAAAAACCTATCCTTGTTAAATCTTTAAAAAATGTTAGATAAACAAGTAAAAATGAACTATTTTTCAATAAAACGCAAAATAGAGGGAAGGTTTCGAATTATTTACTAAAAACATATATGAATATAACTATCTCAAGGTAGTGTATTCAAATACCAGCAAAATCCCTCTTACTCTCAAATTTCGACATTATTTTGAGAGACTCAATTTTTACCTTAATAAGACCTTCTCTTGCAGACTTCGTACATAAAGTAGTCAAGGCTTCAATAACAGTCGTTACACCTCTTTCAACTGCTTGAGTAGGACATGGCAGACGCAGAAGAGGCAATCTTCCTTCTCCCCCATGAGCTACAAATAATTGAAGATCTTCATCCGAAATATTCTTCAGTATTAGGGTTTGGTTACATTTTGCTTCCAAATAATATGATGCATCGATGTTTATGTTTGAAAGTTGGAACAGCCCTGTTTTAATTAGTTTATTACTGCGTGCTTTTAGAACACGACGTGCAGTTAATTCTTGGATAAGTTTGTGAGGATCAGTCAAAATTGCAAGCAATAAATTTTCGGGGTGTGCAAAGAAACTGTTTCTTTCTGTAACTGGATCAATTAAGTTTTCAGTTCAGCTGATAAGTATCTAGGCGCTGAGATTAACTATCACAGGTGACGTGCTCCTCTATACAGGTGTTATGAGTTTTAATGCTGAACAAGCCGGAGCATACACTTTAACAACGTACGTTTCTAAAATGATAAGATTCTCTGAAGGAGCTTCCGTTGAAACATAAAGACGAAGAATTCGGTTAGCACGCGTAAGCTATTTGGCACGAGACACTTTTCCAGGAGATTTGTGGCATAAATCTTCAGGTAATTCCCCCACTGTAACTGCAGATACTATTTTATACAAATATCTGTGATATATGTATATGATTGAGGTCTAGATGTCTTACCGTCAAGATGTGCGAACAAATGCCGAAATGGTAACTCGTTCATGTGAAGCAAGGAAATTATCCATTGCAATGGTTTATAACTTTCGACGTGCACGAGTTTGGTGCAATAAAACCTAAATATATATTGAGTCTGGCTCTTTTATCAATGAAATATGCTCTCCAATGCATCATTCTCTGTATTACGTCGCCTCCCTTTCCCTGATAATAAATGTTTTAACTTTCCGGCCATCAAAATATATTTGGGGGTTTTTATAAAACTATGTGTTGTGCCCTTAATATTTCCTCTTGTTTTCTTTCGTTCCACGCGAAGTTTACTCTTGTCAATAACGGAATATTAGACTTGATGTCATACAGAACTGCTAAGGCAATGGCTGCCGCTGCCTTATCCGACACTCCATATCTATCACAAGTTTTAGACAGTGTGGAGTGATCAACATTTACCGCAGCCTGCTTCTGAAGCGTTTGAGGTACAAAATTATGTTTGAAAACATATTTACAATCGGATTCATTTGATGCAAAAGACGTGGAAATATCGAGTAGAGGGGTAGTTGGCTTACCTGTGCTTTCCTTTTTAGACGGGCACAAGGATTTTTGCTTCAAAAGTTTCCCTTTCAACGCAGTTTTCATTTGTTTTGTTGAAGCGATATCCACGTTTCCTATTATCATTTTTCGTGTAGTACGTTGGTCAGTAATTAAACTGTATTCATTTACGGGTATTTTTTGATCTCTAGGACAGTCACATTTACTGAAATCATTGCATTTGCAAGACGAAATATCAAACAGCACTTTACTTTTGCGGCGGAATTCCTTCATTTTTTCTCCGGTATTAGTGAAATCGGTGTTCCCCCCCGCCTTCACCTCACGCCTCCTATATTCAAAACCAGGACATTTTGTAAATGATTTCGTAAATATATACTACATTTTCCATGGAAGATAACAAAAAATATGGTTAAAAAGATTCATAGTAACTTTTATACACACTAGAAATAATCTCTAAAATTTAAAATTTTCAAAACTTTGAGGTGAATCCGGAGGAAGAAGATGGTATCAGAAAATTTTAAAATTTTAAACACGTCGTTTTGATCCCATTTTGCACCCTTTTATCGCTCTTAGAATTTGAAATTAACACTTTTTTTAAAATGACCCACCTTAATGTACACAGTACAAAGATGGATATTGTCAATTGACGACAGGTTGGATGGATGGCGCGATAGCTCAATGGCTTACAATTCTCAGACCCCATGGTTAATTTTTTTTCGGAAAATTTTGAAAATGTTTTGCACATTGTTTCTTCCCATTTCAATTATTCTTAACAACCGATGGGCTATGAAGTTATGGACTCTGTGGAGTTGTTCTTATAAAATCATAACAGCAAAATATTGTGCTGGAATAAATGTTGTGATAAGACGTTTTTAGTACCTAGACCTTTAGAATATTTACCTCTTTAATAAGCATATGTATAATAATATAATGTACAAAATCATTGCTGAAATCTAAGCATCAGACTAAATCAAGAGATTTTGGGTTCGGTTCACGCCCAAAATGTACGTCCATCAATAATAGTCGTATGAAAATAATTACAGATATCGTTTTATGTTGATACATTAAAGTTGTATAAATGTCGAGTGATTATGAAAGCAATTCATTACCTTCTCGGGTATTTTTAGATTTTGAATTGATTTCCCCGATGCAATTATTTTCAAATAGATTCGCTGTTTTTGAATGTATATCTAAATAAAATACTGATTTCGCAAGCAAAGGAAAGACTCTTCTAGTTTTTAACATTACAAATGCAATTAAAAATTCTGATTCCAAAAATAGAGAATGTTTTTTTTATATGTAGAAATACTAGGTACTTTAGACGAAAACATAAATAACACATTTAATTACACAGATATATTATAAAGGTTATTGTTACTACACTTTTTTTCGTTTCATATAAAAATAATTAATTTAAAAATTACAAACTATGACATTTATTACGGTTTTTGGTTTTTTGGAATATATTACAATATTTGGAAGTGTATCGTCAACTTTTAGATGCTAATGCCGGGTGTGGTATTACCTCTTCCTAACATTGATTAAATAATATATCTCACTGTAATACAAAACGAGATGAGAATGACTTTTGCGAGTCCGTCTCAGTTTGTGTCGTGAACTACAAAAAATACCTGATAGGTAAATAGGAAACCCTAGTGAGGAGGACTGTGAAAAAAGACAAAAAAATTATACTTATATTATACTTTATACCTACATAATGTACAAACTTTGCTATTGAAACTAATAAAAAAATAATAAAAAATAATCGTTTAGAGTGGAAGCATTCTCAAAACTAAATTTGTAAATTTGAATTATTCTTTTAATAATATGATTCCATAAATATCTTTATATATAATAATCTCGAGTCACTATGTTCGTCCGAGGTAAGCTCCGAAACTACCTAATTGATTTTGATGAAATTTGGCTTACTGTGTGTAATTTGGTCCAACTTAAAAGTTAGGATAGTTAGAATTAGATAGTTAGAATATATTTATAATATTTTTTTATAATATTATAAATATATTTTCAGGAACGATTCTCGCATCCTGACTTAAAAACGACATTGTGTTTGCTGCAAAAAATCTAATTTCGACTTTCCGCAACTTTACAATTTTCACACCTTTACTCACTGTACAAACATCCGAAAAACACGCCGAGGCAAACAATTGGTTTGTTAAACACATTTATTATTATGTATCTGCACAATAACCGCCGAATTTTCTATAATATATTGGCCGGTATTTGAAAATTCCTTTCTTATCGAACATGAAAGGGAAAATTACGAGGGCTATCGAAATTCAAATTGAATCGCTATAAATCATACCACCCCCTTCTCTTCCTTTATATAGGTATTTTCAGGAGTTTCAGGACAATTTCAGCGGTGGTGAAAATTCCCTTATATTAAAAAACAACAATTATTCTTCTCGCTTTATAAAAATGAGATGATTTTTTTTACAGGGGAATGTTTTCATTTGTTTGGATTTCTTTGGAAAATGGCTTGCTCGCGCACAATGCGTATTGTTTAATGTTATAAATTAATTTCTCAGCGTGCATGTTTATCGTAACGTTTTGTTGACATCGGATGAAAATAGCCGCGCAACTGTTTTGGTATTAAAGCACTTTCTGGGAATTATAATGCATTCAATGTTTGCGTACGCTGATGAATTCATACATCGATTTTTTTATTTAATTTATTTTTAATGTACGGGACATTTTTGCAAAAAGTTTATTTTATTGGATACTATTCAATCTTAACGTTAAATCGATTAATAATTTAAGTCTAATTTTCCTAAATCTATTATTATATTGAAAAATATACATCAAACAGTCTGGGGTTCTTGTTTTGGAAACGACGACATGGCGAGCCGAAGAACTTGTGCTGACATGCAAATTCCATATAGGAAAATTTGTGTAAATTCCATGACGTCAGAACTCACCGTTAGAGAATTTTTCGGAGGCGAACCAGTTCTTCTTATTTTCGTTGTTTCTTTTTGGGGTGTTATGCCTTGTTGCGCTACCTCCTTCTTTAGCCGACGTTTCGGACAGCGTTGCAGTGTCCATCACTGATATCCGGCAGATCCGACGAAGTTCTTCTTATATTAACGGTAATGTACCTGGCGTCCAATGGTCGAAATTAAATACTGATTTTTTAAAAATGGTTCAGTAGGTTTATATGTGAGCAAGCCTATTACACCAATATAAAATATATTTACAGTTTATTTCTTTTTTTGCATTTAAGAAAATACAAATTAATAAATATATTACCGAATTTTGTAAAATAAGTCAAACTAATTTATATTATATTATAATTTAATATTATAATAATTTGTAGGTAGGTATATGATTTTCATCAGTAATAAGTATTTTTCTTCCTAGTAATGAGATTACTTAATAATGAGAAGGAAATAACATGCTTTTTTGACGAGTATTCAACCCCAGGCCCCTAGCACACTCAATCATTGAGGGATTCACCAAGTCAATCACCAAGGATTGATAGGCTAACTATTGGTAACTTCTCACCGTTCCCTGGTATGACTGTAGATCGCAAACGAATAAGTGATAGTTCACAATGACTAAGTGTCCTTAATTTATTCGATATCAACCGTCGTTTGTACGTTAGCGATCTGCAGTTGTCCTAGGGAACGACGAGAAGTTACCGACAATCGGTCGGTAACTTCATATCGATCGACCATGCTAGCACACCAGATACCTATTTAGGTTCAGGCCGGTCCACAGATTATATTTAAATAACACAAAGACATAGTCAAAAAACTCCCCTTTCTGCAAACAATCTTCAAACTTCTGTAAACACGAAACAAAAGGAAGCTAGTCACAAAGGATTGACAGCATACCTACCAGAATATAAATTCTGTTTTTTGTATGTACACAAAGTAAACCGTATTTTTTTAGCTGCGGTTTATGATTACTCTTTATTTTGCTTTTTAGGTAAAAAAAAAATTAACTGCTGTTGAATACATAAAAAAACCCTCGAAAAGCAAAGATATCTGTTTGATTTAGGGGGTATTTCACTATCCTTTTGATTTTTGATAGCCTATCTATAGGAAAACGTATACATAATCGCAATATATAGTTAATATATCTTAATCGAAAGCAACAATTTATAGGTTCAAGTATCGAATACTAAACTCGGGCTTTATAAATATATATAAATCGCTAATCTAAAACATACGTTTTCCTCTGGATAAGCTACTAAGACGATCGTTAAATCGTCATTGATACTGCAATAAGTATTTGACAAGTGACAAATTGGATTATCCATGGTGAGATCAACTTGAGAAAAAATAGCAAATTGCCATTTAATCTTTAGGTATATTAATACTGTCCTAATCAATACAACGATTTGATACGACGCGCGACGTAAGTATCAGAAATTTGGATATACCTTTCCATCAAAAGAATTTTTTTTTTTTTTTACATACGACCTATTGCAGTATCAACGACGAAATAGTCCCTGAAGGGGTATAATGAAATAAATATTCGCAATATGTTGGTAGAAAACTACAGTGTAACTTGTCCGAAGTATATACAAAGTGTTAAGGTACGTACTTGAGTTACCTTAACCAGTGATTCCTAACATTATTTGGAGTAAAAAATGTAAATGAAATTTTGGTCTCCGATGACTTTTTTCATGACAATTTTTTTTTTTTCAAAATTTTTTTGTTCTAAATCAAACAATTTTTTTTTTCTTTCACACGACCTTATTGGTCACTCAGCCGAGTTACCGCCCCACTACTTACCCCGCCCCCAACTACCCAACACTTACTATTTTTTATGTTTTTGTAAAAAAAAAAAAAATACATCAAAAATGTCACTGGAGACCAAAATTTTATTTTCATTTTTTACTCCAAATAATGTCAGGAATCACTGGTTAAAGTAACTCAAGTACGTACCTTAACACCCTGTATATAACTACTATTCATAGGTTCGAATACTTATAAATCGTTAAATCTAAAATGTAAAATATACGTTATCCTAGGGATAGTGCTTTTGACAGCTTATCGAGAAGATGGTGAAATTCCCCTGGTTCGGTTCCCTGAAAAAAAAGGTTCGAGATTTTCCACATTTTATTTAACCATATTAGTCTCTATTGGTATTTAGTATTGTAATTCGCTTTAAAAATAGGCGCCCTTTAAATAGATTGGTAGTATCCAAACGCTCTATTGGAATAAACCCTTTCCAATTTCGATTGAAATAAATACCACTCGTGTTCAATTTTCAAGATGGCGATTGATGTTCAATTTTCAAGATTGCGATTGATGTATTGGAGGAATCTTTTTATCATTACATTCATTACAGAAAACATTTTGCTTCTTCCCTTCTCAACCGTCCGAAATAACTGACGAAGGTTCGCTTGTCTCGCAGGGAAAGGGAGCAACACCTTTGTTTACAATCCATTGAAGTTTCCGGCACTTAGAAAATAGTTATTGGCTTACCAGAAAAATGCGAATCACAATAGAACGAATTGGTAAACATACTAAATTGATGATTCACCTAGCGCCTGGGAATCTGCAAAAGTGCCAACAAGTGTGTCGTACAATTAGTGGACAACATAAAACAAGGCGTAAGTTAATCCCCGAAGCGCCGTCACCCAGGAAAATGAACATTATTCATCCCATTTAAAAGTACGCTATGCCATTTGTTGGATATTTGCATAATTGCATTCACGCCAATAAAACGTGAGGCTGAAAGTAGGGAATTCCTGATGAAAGAAGGCAAAGTTCACATCATGCGTCAGTATTAGTGTTCATTTTCATTTTATAGTGTTTATTATATATTTTTTTAGTGTTCGACACCCGGTGGGGTCCAGGAGTAAGACTCTGGACTCCCAATCCGAAGGTCGCGGGTTCGAACCCGGTGTCCACAAATAAATTTTATTTGATTAATTTGTGTTATTTCACAATTGATTAATTACAAATAATATATGGAAATTTGCGGCACGTTCCAGAGTGGAAGATACATTATCGCCCAGGTGTAAGACCACCATCCGGAATTGAAATGTTGCTTGAAATGGATTTAGCCGTGTTTGGTGACCAGATCTGAATAGCCAGGTACTTTCCCACCTTCCTCTTCTCCATCTTCTTCCCTTCCCCACTACCTTCAGCCTCACAACATACCTAATTTTGGATGCCATAGTCTCACTGGCTTCGGACGGTAGCAGTTGAAACTCTTGTGCGATATTCATACAAAAAAAATGTTTTTTTAAACTTTTTTTTACTATCAATGGTGGCATTGTCAGACAGGAAGGCTTCTAACAGCGAAACAGTCATAGAATAAAGAATATAACACTAGAAGTGTCTTCCATTCAAATTTTAATGGAAATAAAAATGTTCCATTTAGCCCAACCCCCCAGCGTTCCGTCTCACTTACACTCGCCTGAAATCGTAGATCTCCATCCCATTTATATTTCTAAGACACAGTTTTGTATGGAGTTATACGCTTAAATTGTACTACACACAAGGCACTTCTGATATTATTAATTATTATATTGAAACTGCTGATACTAACGTTGAAAATATCAGATACAGAATTGGTTCAAGTTGGTTATTGGCTTTTTCGTAGGTGCAATGGAAAGCAATGTTGGTTTTAAAAATCGTAATTCATTTATCCACTCGAGCGCTTTTTGCCACATTATGGCACTATTTCCAAAACCTCGGATTGCTTTATTGCCAAAATGTGGCAAATTTTCAAAAATTTTTTTTTTATTAAAACGACTATATAATATATTGTACATTCAAAATATAACAAAATAATTATTCTCTAAAATGTTTTAAGGTTAAAGATTTAATTATATATTTTTTTATAAATCCTACAAATACAAGAAAAAAGATAGTGGAATTCATTGGCCACGTAGAACTATAATCAGTTTGTATGTCTCCATATTCAAATTCGGAGGTATGATTTTTTTTTATGTGGGCGGAAAAATTTCCTTTAGCAATCCGAGAAAATATATTTTAATTGCTCTGTCGCTCCAGTGGTTATGCAGGTAGTGTTTCTTTACGGTACTTACAGTAATAGGTCGCGAAACAACTACTGGAAATTGTTAAAATGTTACTCAACCTTAAAAAATCTTCACAAGTTATCTTTTGTTCTTCAATTTTTATAAAATTCATTGCACTTTGATCAAAGAAAGGTCTAAATTTTTTAGGTCTGATTTTTACCATTAAATTATGATTTTAATTATGGATATTGTTAATCCTTATACATCAAAACTGTTCATCATACTCTCACGTGATATGAATGATGGATTAAAAGTTTTTCTCGAGAAAATGTTTGGCATTAGCTTCATATCTCCATAATATCTCAACGCTGTTGAATATCCTGGTGTTTTTATGATAACATTATTCCGAGTACCGCATGTTGAATAATCTATTCCAACAATTTCGAAGAGCACGTTTTCTGCACCAGTCTTCAGTAATATCTTCGCCGTAAAGTTGATCAATCATAATTAAATATTACTTACAAGTGGGAGTTGCCTACAGTCTACACTCCACATTGTTCGGCTGAGAGTTAGGATGCCATACAAAAGCATAACATTATGTATTGTAATATACTGTGTAGTGTGTAATGAATGAGTCTTAACACCCTGATAAATCTGTCCTTGTTACACTTAGGGGGGAGGTTTAATGTGTAGGTACTTCCACAACACGATATAGCGCGAAATGACCCAGTTCATCTAAAAGTAATGGAATTCCCCGGACTTAATGACTGTACACTTAAAATAATATACGTCATTACAGCAGGCTCTCGATTTACCGGGGAAGATGGAGAAAAAAATCCCGGTTACACGGATTCCCGGTTAGTGTAAATATTATCTGTTTTTTTGATAAACCTTTACAGTCCGGTTATAGAATATTAAAATCAGAACGATTCAACGTTAAAAAAATTAGACAGTCAAAATATTAAACATCCGATAGTGGTAGATACCAGTGATAACCACTGAACTGAAAAATCCTAGAAATGTGTAGCGTTGCAGATTTCCAAGAAAACAAACGTTGCCAATGTATGTAAGGCCTATCGGCTCCTACGTCGCGGACGGACTATGGAATCTGTTCAAGAAATAATTAATATTTGAAAAAGGTTGATCGATTTCACCGGAAGAAAGTGGAAAATGACCTTAGGGGGTCTTATACATTAATTACGTGAGCAAAAAATAGGGGGGGGGGGGGTCCTTAAAAATCTCACGTCAACTTAAAAGGGTATATATTATTATATAGATAATAAATTGTTTCACTTCCATTTTGCCCGCTAAAAAAATGGCTAATATGAAAAACATTTATTTCGAGAGAAAGAAAAATCTCACGTGAGGGGGGGGGGGGTCCACTAAATCTCACCAAAAGGGGGGGGGGTCTAAATTTTTTCCAAAAACTGCTCACATAATTAATGTATGTCCCCTTACTTCGAACATCTCTTATACCCACAGACATATGAATATTCATAGACCAGAGAATCAGGGAGAGGGGTAAAAACCAACTGTAGCGGGGCGCAGAGAGATGAGTTGACTGTAACGATATGTGATTCGTTAATACTTTAATATGACAGTATATAGGCATCATTATAATATCACCATTTAGCTCTTAAAAGTAAAATCTGCTTTTGAATGAATAGACCCTTTTACATGGGAGCGCGAATTGTTCGCCCGGTTTGAACAAATTTGTGTAATCCATATAAAGTGAAGAAAGGTTCGCTTGTTTTGAGAGTCGGATATATTGTGTTACCGTGTTTAGTTAAGACACTTTTACAAATGTTTCATAATTTAATTATCCCAGTAAACAGCAACGTGCACACGACGGGACCGGGAATTTCGGTTGCTTACGCTTCATGTCTCTCAGTGTGATAAAAGTGATCATATTATATGATGTGAATAAGCTTAAAATAAAGACAAATAATGCCTACATATGGAAGGTAATACGACAATTGTTTATTGTTTATTGTTTATTGTTTCTTCTTCACATTTTAGTTTTCAGTTTAAAATACAATTTTTAACCTCACTAGGACAAGCCTGTGTTGAGGTTAACAATTATTTACAAAGTTACAAAATAACACAAAAGGAAAAGGAAACAAAAATAACACTTCAAAAAACACAATAATACTTCAAAAAACAATAATAATGTAGGTAAAATAAAAATGATACTTCAAAAAACAATATTGTTACACAGATAATGGACAAGCTAAAGGCCCTTGGCAGTCTTGGCACATTACAATGTAAACAAAGTAGGGTGACCATAGTTCATTTGAATTTTGAAGGACTAAGATAAATAATAAATATATGTATATAATATATTATGCTATTAATTTAGCACGACAAAGATGAAAAAATGATTTAGACAATAGAATATACTTTTAATTTATGAAGGACAAAGATGAAAAAATTAATTGGCAATCCTCGGCAAATAAAAATAATTTGAGATTCTTTTTAAAGGTATACAAGGAATTAGATGACTTGACATATTCTGGAAGGCTATTAAATAAGAGTGGAGCCTGGTAAAAATAGTTTCTTTGAGCAAAGGAAGATTTAGTTTGAATTGGCATAAAGTTCAGACCAGAGCCAATTCTCGTAGAACGAATTTGCTGCGTTCTTTCTGCAATATTAATATTTTTAAAAAATCTACAAAGTGTTTGTGTAATAAACAACTGTTTTATATTCATGACTTTACATTCCTTAAAAAGTAAATGAGTTGGATATGTAAATTTTTTGTTAAACATAACTTTAAGGATTAGTTTTTGGGCAATATTAAGTGGTTGCATATAAGTCTTTGGGCAGGATCCCCAGCACAATATATTATAAGAAAGCAGAGACTGGATTATTGCAAAATAAACTGTTTTTAGCTTTTCTTTGTCTAGTATATGTCTCAGTTCTTTAAAGATATAGGTAAGTCTCCTAGTATTATTCACTAACATATTAACATGATCGTTCCATCTCAAAAATTTATCTATTTTTACACCGAGGTACTTGATGTTGACTACATTTTCTAAAGGGCTGCAGTTACATGTTTGCAAACAATTGTGAATAATCAAGTTATGAGTGGCAGAAGGCTGACTTTTACTTGAAATACTAAAAGTGATATATTTGGTTTTTTGTGTGTTCAAAGTTAAGATATTATTATTCAACCAACTATTTACTACTCTTAAACCTGTATTACATTTGTCAAATGTTTCATCCCAAGTTTTACCATCAAATATTAAGGCAGTGTCATCTGCAAAACTAACAATATTTCCATGAATATTCAGACCACACAAATCATTTATAAAAATAAGAAACAATATTGGCCCAAGAACACTACCTTGCGGGATTCCAAAGGAGATTGATTTACCCTTGCTTAAAATTTGATTTATTTCTACCTGTTGTGTTCTGTCACTAAGGTAAGATCTGAACCAGTCCATTGCTGCATTATTAATACCTAAAGAAGATAGTTTTTTAAGTAGGAATTCATGGGAAACAGTATCAAATGCTTTTGATAAGTCCAAAAACACCGCTATAGCTTTGTTGCCATAGTCCAGCGCGCTTATAACTTTGGTCAATACCTTTAAAACAGCATCATTTGTACCTTTATTTGCTCTAAAACCGAATTGATTGTCAGAAAGTATTTTAAATTTTTCTAAAAATGAAACTAATCTTGACTTAGCCAATCTTTCTATCACTTTTGAGAGAGCATTAAGCAAAGATATGGGTCTGTAATTGTTAACATCTAGTTGATCTCCACCTTTGAAAAGAGGTATAACCTTAGCATTCTTACAATGAGAAGGAAATATACCACTTTTAAAACTAATGTTAACAATATGCGATATGGGACCCGCCAGCACAGAAACATGTTGCTTATATACCATGATACTTAAGTCATCAATACCACAAGAAAAAGACAGTTTTAATTCATTTATCACTTTTGAAACTTCATAAATGCTAGTACTTTTAAATTCAAAGCTATCTCCTGTAAATTGAGTACAAGGTATATAATTGTTAACAAGACACATTTCGCTAGTTTTATTTGCACTGCACAATTTTTTTGCGAATCTAGGACCAATATCACTGAAGAAGTTATTTACGTGATTAGTGATTACACTTGGATTCTCTTCCATTGAGATAATGTTGTTGTTGATTTTTAATTTTTTTATAGACACTTGCTCCTTTTGTATATTTACTGCCTCCTTTATAATCTTCCACTGTTGCTTGGTATTTCCATTGACGTTATCCAGTTTCCTTCCGTAGTATGTTTGCTTTGTATATTTTATAATTTTTGTACACCAGTTTCTATATCTTTTATAATAATCCAGCAGTTGAATGTTATTTAAATCGCCTCGACATTTATTGTGCAATTTGTCACGGGTTCTGAGACATTTAATAATTCCATCATTTATCCAAGGTTTTAAATATTTCATGTTATGTTTTACGTTTCGTACCGACGAACAACTTTCCACGTGCATTTTTAAACATTTTATGAAATTTTCAGCAGCTGAATTTACATCTTGCGATGACAGGACTGACTGCCATGATTCCTCCTTTAATTTTACCTTCAAAAGATTGTTATCGATGACGGTTTTTATTTTTTCATTATCCTTCGCTTTTTTCTTTATTGTGAAGCTCATAAATCTCAGCAATATCACATCATGATCTGTTATGTCAGTAGTGAAGACAGCTCCCTGTGGTTCAAATTTAGATTTTACCATAATATGATCGAGGCAGCTTGAAGTGGTAGGAGAAACTCTAGTAGGCGAAATTATGATTGGCTTCAAACCATGAAAAGCCAAAAGAGAGAGGTATTTTTGAGTTTTCATATCGCTCAAATCCAAAGTGTTAATATTTATGTCCCCACATAAAATGATCTCCTTATTTAGTAAAGACGTAGAGTCAAGTAGAGCACTCAGTGATTCAAGGAAATTATCTATATGAGCCTGAGACGGAGATCTATAAACAGCTATTACACACAAGGTACTCGATATCTGCATCCTTAAGCAGTTTGCGCCAGGGAAAACAACTTCCTCAACAGTTGCTTGAACATTTTGTTTTACGTAGGCAACTACACCATCGTTTTGCAAATAATTATTATTTGTGTTGTAGACTGTGTATCCAGGGATATTAGGTATATTGGTCATTTTTTTCAGCCAAGCCTCTGTAAAAACTAGTACCTCAGGACGATGTTCGATACAATCGAGCATAGTTATGGTTTCATCAAAGTTTTTATTTAAACTTCTAACGTTCAAACAAAGTAAAGAAAACTTGGAATGTTTTAAAAAATTTTTGCAGGTTAATGAATCTTTAATAATTAAATTAGGTTCGGTAATTTCATTTAAATCAATGTATTTTCCTAAATCGATATCCATTTTAATGTCACAATTATCTTCAGTGCCTTATACTATTTGACTTCTACGACATTCTATTCAGGTCATCTTCGTGTTTTATCTCCCTGATTTTTTTGCCTTCATCTTCTTTCATTAGAATGGATCCATTTTTAAACCAGATGTATTTATATTTTAATATTTAAATAAAAAGAGTAATAATAAAAAGAGTATAATTGGGTTTATACTCTTTTTCACTTCTATTTTTACATGTTTTAATAGCACAAGTTACCATTTTTGCCGTGCTATTTCGTAAAATGTACCGATGAGAGCTCGACGCTAGTCCGCACAAGAATGATGACGTCACATTTTCAAGATTCACGCGAACCTATACGCCAGCCCGGCCGGTTCCATGGAACCCAGAATTAAGGAGGGGGAAATAATACGCTTTTATCACTTAGAGCAGGTCTATACATAATATGTCTATGCTTATACCTATTGACAAAAAAGTTTGTTAATATGGGTTCTATAATATTAATATTTAGAATGCACAATGTGAGTGCCCTAAAGTGTAATTGATTTGTTGTAGAAACTTTCTACATTGCACAGGATTACAAACTACCGAATCTTTATTTGAAAATTATTTGAATTGTTATAATTATTTTGATTATTTAGTTAGGAAAATATATTTTCGGTCTATGCAAAGTCCCAATTAAGCCAAAGCCGCTAAATCGAGAGCCTGCTATATTTTTTACAATGCCTCTTGGAAAAGCTCTCTTTTTAAGAATTAGGGGCAGGAGAATGGTTGCAAAATGTGCTTTTTGTTTTTACAACGCAGAGTAAAACAATATAACTCGACCATTCTCCTTCTTTATAGAGATCGCTCACCCACAAACCTGAATAGGTTCACTCATAAATGTATGGATGTTACTACAGGTTTTTCCATAGAAAGTAAACACCTCCGTACGTATGTCATTATGTTTATATAATATAATAATCGCAGAATTTTATATGGCACCGCCCAGTAAAATATCACCTGTCAAGGGTGCTTCTGAATTTTTTATAGATTATAACTTCTTGACAATTTATGATAAATAATAAATATGTTTTTATTTGTTGTATTTTACCACACTTACTAACTCATTTGCGACAATCTGACAATAACATATTTTGAAGGTGGGAGGTGTAACAGTAATAAATCAGAGTTTCTTCCCTCATCAAATAAAAGTTCACAAAAACATTTTAGTCTTAGAGGGCTTCTCACCATCCTCCCAATAGCTCATCTACACTAATAACGAATATTATTAAAAATAAAAATAAAATACTCGCAGTGGTTAGAAAACTCGGCTAACTTATCCAATATATAGCCACTATTCATAGTTTGCAGTACCGAATTATAAACTCCAACTTAATAAATAAATAAACCGTAAATCGTAAATGTAAAATATTCGTTATTAGTAGATAAGCTATTGGGAGGATGGTGAGAAACCCCCTCACTAGACTTGGAACTAGTTAGCCTATAGGTTGCTGCATACACGTGTACAAGCGAAACCTTGCCCTGATTATATTTAATGTAATGAAATGATTATTCAATAGTGGTGTTATATGAATTTTACCGTGTTTCTATAATGGTTTATTTTAATTATTGTAATTCTTCTTCCCTCGCCTTCTTTAAATGATAAAGAAATTATATATACAGGGTGTTAAGGTACGTACTTGAGTTACTTTAACCAGTGATTCCTGGCATTATTATGAGTAAAAAATGTAAATGAAATTTTGGTCTCCGGTGACTTTTTTTATGAAATTTTTTTTTTTTTCAAAATTTTTTTTCTTTAAAATCAAACAAAAAAAAAATCTTTTACATGACCTTATTGGTCACTCAGCCGAGTTACCGCCCCGCCACTTACCCCGCCCCCAACTACCCAACACCTACTATTTTTTAGGTTTTTGTAGAAAAAAAAAAAAAAAAAAACATCAAAAATGTCACCGGAGACCAAAATTTTATTTACATTTTTTACTCCAAATAATGTCAGGAATCACTGGTTGAAGTAACTCAAGTACGTACCTTAACACCCTGTATATATATATTTATATTATCTCTTCACAAAAAGTTTGCACCTATTTTTTTTAAATGTGGAAGTTATTTTAATTGTACCTACCTACTCTTTTCCGGTAAATTCTGACTAACGGAAATACCAGACCCTTTAAGAAGCACCTATGTAGGTACTTAAAGGCATACGGGACATGACGTTTATGGCAACCCCGTGGAGAACCCTATATTATTTTATAGTTCTGACCTATATAGGCTGCTGTTAGTTCGGCGTATGTGGTTGGGGATGATATGTACATAAAGGTAGCGACAGACACGCAGCTCACATCAAAAATATACTTATAACACAATAGCGCTCGCCATACAACCCCATACAGATCCTCCAGACGTAAAATGATCATGTGTTATAAGCGCGGTTTGAATATTAGCTAATCGGCTACCGGTGCGATACCAGAAAAGTTATGCGACCCCCCTCATTTGCGGGGGTAATTTTTAATACACGGAGTTTCACGGAGCGCCGGCAAATTGACATATCCAGTACAAAGAAATGGGTTACATGTCTAATCGGACTATGAGATCTCAGAGTCTGAATTCCCATAGTAAATATATTATTACACGATACTTCCTCCACATTACCCTAACCTAACCTTACCTAACCTAACCTAACCTAACCTAAGGTTAAAAACCTCAATTATCAGTTTTCGACGCTTCGAGACATGATGAATTATCTTATGAGGAATTAATGAAAAGTTTGTACTCAATATTCATACACTTAAAAAGTTTCCACTGAACATTCTGGTCACCAAAGAAATGATATTCCCTCAACCGCTTCCGAATTCAACTGGCCCCCTCTCCTGCCGTAGGAAGTAATCTTTTATAACGTAGTGTGTCGGTAGAAAAGATACTTTATAACACAGTATCTTTTGATGTGAGCTTCGTGTCTGTACCGTGCTTAAAGCGAAGGTAGAAGGTAGACCGGTAGCCTCTTTCATTCATTTTGCTCGGGAGCACATAGCCGCTTTAGGTATATTGTGGTACTTCGATGTTTTGATGTAGGGGGGTTTTACTAATAACTAATAATGTTGTGGGCATAAAATCACCCTTTGTGTTTATTGCTTATGAATCTACGAGTAAAACCACGTTCTTTTTCGCTTTTTTATTGTTATTCTGAAATGAAATCCCATTGATGGTCTTACATTTCGACTTTCGACATTAGTAAGTTATACATAATTATAATCATCTAATGCTTAGATAGTTCGGGCGTGTAAGCAGGTGCAAAAAGAAAGGAGTGTAAAGAGAATATATGATACGGACGCTAATGGTAGAAGAAGTCCGGGATGCCCGAGGAAGTCTTGGCACAGTCAAGTGAATCGAATACTTGGATAGTAATGATGGGGGTCAGTGGGTTCAAGAGTGACGGGCGTATGAACCCACCCTGAAGGCGATGGGTCAAGAGAGTCCGGCTGGAGAGGTTAAAAGATCTCCTTCAACTAGTCTCTCACGATTCGGACCGCCATGCGGTAGGTGGGCAAATGTATCCGCCGCCAAGACTAGACAAACCTCACCCTATGAACCGGGACACCCCTGCTATGGCACCAAACGCAGTGAACCATTTGGGATTACCTATGGAAAGGGGTAATAGTTATCCAATAAATGGTTTCCGTGGCGGTGACACACATATCCGTCACCCAAATTGAGATTTATTTTTATTTATTAAATTACGTTGGATACATTTATATAGCAAAAATAACATAATAATATTTCATTATAAGTGAAAATATTTAAAATGTATACAAGTGTTGATTATTTTTTAATTGATAAACTAATGTTTAAGACAAGATTTTTTATGCATAGCACAAAGGGTAACAAATATTATAGGAAATAATTATATGAGAAAGGCATGTAAAATGTTATATAAAAATAAAGTTGGTTGTTTGCAGGTGAAAAAATGCAATAAGCGGTAATGGTTGAATGAAACACTAGGTATATATTGAATCATTTGGCGGGTAGGAAGTAATACGCCGGCGCCGTAGCTTAATGGTAGAGCTCCTGATCGGCAATCAGAGGGGTGCGGGTTCGAGTCCCGTGGCGACATGTATCTTTTCTCGGGAGATTTTTTCAATATGGATGAGTGTTGCAGGCTAATAATTATTGCCTATAATTCAAGTGTTATTATGTATTGGTAGGTCGATGTTACTTCCTATAGCAAGGCAGGTTGCCTGTGCTAAGGAACCAAAAAATGCCAAATGAATTGTGCTGTAAAATAATGTCATTGTTTTTTTTCAATTAAAAACAAAGTTACCAAATGTGTAATTCGGTAGTGTAATGTGTAGTCGGTAAATTTAAATGAATGGATTATCTATACCACTATCAGTTTTCTTGCATTCTTATAACATAAAAATAATTGTATTCACAGGCGATCGACCAACGGCAAGAAGTTCTCAGGCCATTACCTCAGACACCTCCTCATCACGATCCTGATAATCCTACACATCCTGGAGATTGGAGACTGCTTCGTCACCCTGGAGAGACGAAATATCTCCATCAGATACTTTCTGGTTCCACTCATCTCTTTGCTGGCCATATTTGCGGATATTGCTTTTCATTGCGCCATTGAAAAGAAAGGTCTGGAGCCATTTATCGGTCTGGAAATCGGATTATGGATGATGACCGCCATCTGGAGGCTGTTGAGATTACTTAATTTGAATTCAATTAATCTGAATTGGGATGAAGCTGTGTTTTCTTTGGCAGTTGCGTTTTGCGCAGTTTTGATTGTTTTAGCGCTGGGAGATGCGTTAAGTTTATACATAGAGGTAAGATTTTCTATTAATTATCTATGAATTAATTCATTTTATGCTATTTTATATTATTAGCGTTTTTTAATGTTAAATAATGGGCCTTTTATAAGTGAACGTTTATTAATCTAAATCCGGACCCCTAGCATTAACAGGTTAATTTATCTACAATTAAATATTATAATTATTTGTCAACGTTCACGAACCGCCTGCAAATCACCAACGAACAAACAACAATTCATGTCGGTAAAAAATTAAGCAGATTCTTTACACATTCTTTACATTAATTAAGTATAAAAATGAAGTTGTAATAATTGAAAAAAAAAGCAACACATATGAATGTAACAAAATTTAGTGCAAATTAGCTAAATACTAGAAAGTTGGTTCTATATAAGATAAGTAAGAAATAATTAGTTGAATGAGAATGTATCTACACATAAAAAAAATAAAGATAATAATAATAACATAATTTAGCAAAATATATATGTGTATATAGAAAGTTAAATAATAAGACCTGAAATTACAATAACATAATAACCGCATTAAGGATTGTAGCATATTATTTGCATACAGATACACTCCGGAATTACATTCCGGAATACACAATCAGATTACTCCGGAATGTTGGCAAATAACCGACATTGCTGACAAAACCTTTATCGATGTGCTTGTGTATTTAGAAATGACTATCACAAAGAAAATTAAATAATATACAATAAAAGTAGTTTTAGATATTTTAATAGAGTCAATAATTAGTACCCATAATGGAAAATTTAGGTACATGGATTGTGATCTCCTTTACATGGCCAATGTTTTTTGTGCTACGTCAAGTGTCCGCTGATTATCTATCTAATTATTATACGTACCTACCTGGAATTCCAGCACTGGAGTTCAGCGTATTATTATTATCATCACTTTTGTTTAGGCGTCTACATACCAAAGTAATATTAGGTAGGTGTACGCATTGCTTACCGGTTATCATTCTGTTTACAATCATGCACATATAATGAACTCATACTTTCACAAACATTTTTTGCTACACAAACTTTCTTTTGGATATGCCGAAATACGAGAATGTTATTTATTACATGTTTTATGATAGGTATAGCAACAAAATCTTGTTCAGCATTCAACTTTGTTAATGATTAATAACAATCATAACCTGCGTACTTCTTCAATAATCGCAAATTGACTTTGTGGCGTCACTTTTAATTAAATGAAAATCAGTCATTTTGTGTACACCACTTGTTTAATCAGAATAAACAGCCTGTTTCGAAACCAATCGTTTCATCGTCATATAAAATGTAAACTAACAAAAATAACAATAGACAAATAAGTACATTTAGACAAAAAAAACTTTACAAAGAGTGGTGATTAATTAGTTAAATTATCACGAAAAACAATTATTATAATGATATGATTTTAGATTTTCACGGAGAAAAGTATTTTTGTTATTTATTTTTGGGGTGTTACGCCGTGTTACTCTATCTCCTTCTTTAGCCAACGTTTCGGACAACGTTACAGTGTCCATCACCAGGGCAGATGTGTTTCAAAAACCCCAAAAATAAATAACAAAAATAATTATAATAGATGGTAATAATAATTTATTTATTAAAAATTAAAAATTTATCTCAAATTAATAGAAAATAATTAAAGAGTAATCTAGATGTCTGAATAATAAAAATTTGAATATAAAAATAAATTAAAAACACGGTTATTAAAAAAATATTTGGAGATTTATTATATCAAGTTGGCTATTAACAATTTTTCTAATTTCTAAAATTTCCGCGTATTAGTTATACTACGATTATAAGGGGGAGTGTTTGTATGTAAAAAATTGAACCCTTCATTTATTTAAAAAATATACATGTGAATACAAAGTAATTTGTTTTCATCCAATTAAAACTTATGTATTTTATAAATTCCGTCTTCGTTTTCTAGCTAAATGAAGTTTTTAAATAGAATTTGTTATTATTGAAATGCCAACTTATGACTCCCATTTTAGACGGATAATCTCCATTGATGGCGCAGCCAAGCTTCCAACAGCTTTCCTGAACGACTCTCATTAAAATGTTCAACAATTGCGACATTACTCATCTCAACTCGGCACGAGCTTTAATCGACCACTCGTGAAATATTTTAGATTTCTTTAGAGTTTTAAAATAAATAAATAAATAATATAATATACGAGCTTCTGGAATATAATAACAAGAATTCTTTTATTCTGGGATACACGCAGGGGTTGTGCAATGCACTGTAGTCCATTTTGGCGTAGCCACAATAATAGATACATAAACAACTATGATAGGAAGGAAATTAATCGACATTATACAACAAATAAAATGAAAAAAGAACAGGTACATCAAATATCAAAAAGTTTTACGGTCAGAACGAACAAAAATTAGATTAAAGCGTATCTAATTTAGTAAGACCTTAATTAAAAAATCTATAATTGTACACGTTTGTTAAATTCATTTCTACCGACTACGTTAATAGATTAATCTATTTTTATGGGTCGCAAGCACGCAAATTGCTTTCTATTTTCTATGGTTCTATTTTAACATAGGTAATAGCTAATAGCCCCACGGAGCTGAGCAAGGGGCGGGTTATGACCCAAATTTACATTTTTAATGTCATGTTCCGCAAAGGTCAAGTTTTCCTATTCGAAACCACAATCTTTACACATGCCACATTGACTTGTCTTTAAAAATTTTACTGTAGAATAATTTAAATCGACCGGAACACGCATGATGGATTTCTGTGTACTCTTGATTATTTCGTAATAAAATTAATTATTTAACTTTTTTTAGTCTGCACTTCATAAAAAATCCTTCAATATACCCGAGACGCCTCCCACTGAAAAGATCCCGGAAAAGCCATGCTACAGGCATAACAAAGCAAATGCTTTTTCACAAATGACCTTCTGGTGGTTAAATCCCCTACTTTGGAGAGGGTACAAAGATCCTATAGAAATAGAGGACTTGGGAAGTCTTCCCGAGGAAGAGAGTGTTCATTTGCAGTTCAAGAAATTCAACGAAATTTTCAAGAAAGAAATGGTAAGCAAGAAACGGTTTGCAAGATACAATTTGTTATTGTTTTAAATACCTGTTACATCAGAATATGTCGTATAATTGGCCAAGTGAATTGAGACGTCATAGAATAATTACTAAGAAATCAGATCAACTTCCTGTGTCTTGTGTAATCTCAAATATTAACATAAAATCCCACCTTTCTTAGCTTGGGGTAAACCTGTTTTTAAATCAATACCGACCATTGATCTTCGGATGTGGTAGAACAAAATAATCCTTCGGAGAAATCTGAATGTTGGTCGGGGACATACTTCCTCAAGCACACAAGCTAAAGAGTTCTCAAAACTTTATATTTTTTATCTTGTTCACTGTTTACTGCATTTTCAGTATTTTCATCAAAACAAAAAATACCTAGTCATATTTACTTCCAATATTCTATGATTATGCTATTCATAAAATAAGAATCGATCAGTTTAAAGGAGACTAACTCGGGCATTAAGCTTACTGTTTACCGACAACAGGAAACTTTAACTTTAAAATTAGTTACAAAAGGAACGTCGTGATATAAATAGAATTTTTTTTAAATATCACGTAGAATCTTCCATTTGGCGACAATCGAAATCAACAACAATCACCGTTTACTAAGAAACCCCGAAACTTTCCATATTCCTTTCCCCAGAACCAACCTCCTGTGCGAATGTGTCGACTATACAACAACCAATGTATTGGCAAGATTTCGAAAAAAAATATTTCGCGAAGGCCACACATCTTTACTAAATTTCTGTAGTAGTGTAGTAACTATACAGTTGTAATAGCACGTAAGCAACATATTTTTAACCAGAGTTTCCTGAGCTTCTTTGGAGTAAAAAAATTAGATGTAATTTTGTTGTCCGGTGACGTCTTTGTCCAATTACCTAAAAACAAAACAAATGTTCCACTTATGAGATTGTCACACGTCGCAACGAATCACGAGATTTTTTTTAAAATTATTCACAATTAAACCCGCTAAACTACTTATGTAGTTTGTCAGCAGGGACACAGAGACAACATTTTATACAATTACATGATACAATTTAAATGGAATATGATGATACATAAATATATAAATTGGTTAAATTACAGAAAAGTATGCATACATAAATAGCAGCATAAGCCTTATACATATAATAAGCAAGTAAAAATAAATGTATGAACAAATTAGTATAATCATCAATAGTTTCATAGATAGAGGTAGGTAAGTACGTCTTGTGTGTAGGACAGTCATAAATTTGTTAATTTAAAAAAAAAATTATTGATAAACTAATGTTTAAGACAAGATTTTTATGCATATCACAAAGGTAAAAATTATTATAAGCAATAATTATTAGCCTGAAAGAATCATCCACATTGAAAAAATCTCCCGAGAAAAGACACATGCCGCCGACGGGACTCGAACCCGTATCCTTCTGATTTCTATTTGATTTCTATTTTCTTTTAGAGCAGTTGACCGGAAATCAGAAGGACATGGGTTCGAGTCCCGTCGGCGCCATATATCTTTTCTCGGGATTTTTTTTCAACGTGGATGAGTCTTTCAGGCTAATAATTATTGCTTATAATAATTAATAAATTTGTCACTTTAAATGTGCTCAGGAATCGCTGGTTAAAGTATTTCGGGCACGTGCTATACCCTGTATAAGTACACATTACACATACTCACATTAGTACACTCATTCCAGATTAATTCAAAACTACACTACAGAAAACCGTCGCTGTGGAAATGTTTCTTCAAATTTATATGGCCAAATTATTACTGGGGTGGACTATACAAGCTGTTGGGGGATTGCGTTGGGCTTGTTGGTCCTTTGGGCATATCCGTTATAATTGACTACACCGTCACCTACAGTGAAGTGAACCGCTTCCCAGTGGAAGAGAACTTCTTTCCAACCAACAAACAACTATTAAGTAATGGATACATTATGGGAGTGATAGTTTTCCTATCTGCTATTGCACAAGGAACTCTTTCTCAGTGTTCCACTCATTTAGTAAACATTGAGGGGATTCGTCTGAAATCTGCATTGCAGGTACCTACATATATTGTTTCATACTTTACATACTTTCAAAATTTATTATTTGTTCATGTTGATTTTTTTTACTGATATTTATTTCTGTTTCCAGTCTTTAGTTTACGACAAATACATGAGAATGGCATCTTGGTCAAACAGTGATTTATCAGCAACACCAATACCAGCAGAAGATACCATTAAATATCCAGAAAAGTCTCATTTAAAGAACGCTGAAGATAAACCAAAGAAGAACCCTCGTGAGGAAGAAAGTGTTGATGGAAGTGTCATCACAAATTTAATATCAGAAGACTCATTCAATATAATGTCATTCATATGGATTGGACATTACATCTGGGCCATACCTCTCAAAGTAAAAAACAATTACATATACCTTTACATTTTGATAAAAATAGGCATTGTTGCATTCACAAGTTGATTACAAGAATATTTAAATTATATCAAATCATTCATTTTACGAAGTTCGAAGAAATCAACTTTATCTACCTCTATTTTAGACATATGCCAACATATTTAACGATTTAATCTCATGAAAATGAATTTCAATTAAAGTGCATTATTTTTGGTCTAATTGGCTTCTGAAGGTATTCGTTTCCGATTAAAATGCATTGTAAAAAGATTAAATATATTTTTCAGATTGGCGTATTGATGTTTCTATTGTATTTAAAACTCGGTATCAGTGCAATTATCGGAGCCACTGTATGCATTTTCACAATGACTCCACTGCAATTTTATATCGGAAAAAAGATGTCCGTCAACTCTAAGTTGACTGCAGACAGAAGTGATGTAAGAATGACGAAGATCAACGAAATATTCCAAGGCATCAAGATTCTAAAGATGTACGGATGGGAAACCATCTATGGAAACAAGATCGTGGAAGCAAGAGACAAGGAACTGGAATTGCTGAACAATGAATCTGTCTATTGGGCACTTATCAGTAAGTATTAATATTCGGTTAATTAAATAAATTAAAGCAATTTAACCGCTTGGGCACATAAGCTTGTTTTCACGACAATTTATCGTAGGTAGACATATGAAAGACGTATGCCCCGCACCTGAGTTATTAATAAATAAAAGTAATTTGATAAAAAAATAGTGTTTTTTTATTTATTATTTATTTACTAGATAAAAAAAAAAAGTTTGTACAAATTTAGGGTAGTCCCACAAAGCTGTCACATGGCAGCTTGTCTGTAGGTTCTACCAATTAAACATTCTTAATATGATAAATAAGGAAACATTTGTAAATACATTTATAGTTTTAAGGAAACATTAGAATAGATCACATAATAATACTAGATACTTTAAATTACATCTATAAAATCTATAAAGTATCTCAATATACCTATCGAATAACAAGATATGTAGGCAGCTACGTTAAGATATTTAAAGATACATGAAGTTTTCGTTAACTAACCACAGCTTTATCATTTTAGTGCATGGTCTCTCATTTTCTTCAAATTTTAAGGTTTTATTGATTTTAAATGAATCAAATTACTTTGTGTAAACCACTATAACCAAAGAATTTAATTGAACGTAATTGTGCAAAGATTGAAGAAATTTATTGATTCTATTGAAAATCACTGGTATTAGGTATTCAAGAGTACGGCTTCCATATTTATTTAATATTCGTGGAGTTTTTAGGTCCTTTCCTTCTTTAAATCTTGTAATATGTTTGTGTACCAGTGGGTGTTTGTATTAGCTTCCCCCAATTATTTTTTATGTAAAGTAATTTAATAAGTAAAAGTAATTTAATCAATGAAAGTAATTTAATAAATTAAAATAATTAAATAAATTTTGGTAATTTAATAAATATAAGTAATTTTAAAATTTCAGTAATTTGATGAATTTTAGTACCTAATTTAGTAAATTAAAGTAATTAATAAATTTAATTTAATAAACTAAAGTAAATTAATAAATTTAAGTAATTTTATGGACTTCAGTTAGTGTCGATGTTAACTATGTGAAATGGCATGCAAAAAATTGGCGGAACCCTCATACGAGTAAACATCTAAATTGAGTTAGCAGCTGTACGGGGGTTAAAATGGAAATTCCATTAAACGGTAATGGATAGGTCAACCGTTAAATAATCCTACATTACACCTGTTTTTTTTAAATCTTTTTTTATTTGTTTTATTTCCACGCTATAAATATGCCATAAACCAAATGATTACATGTCACAGTTAAAAACATAGGAAAATAATTTTAAAAAATTGTACAAATTAATTGTGGTGTATTGTGGCGTAAGAGAAAAAGTACATACAAATATATAAATAAAGCAGACTTAGGTTAATTTAATATTGATTGAAAATAATGTTTTGTTAGCATAGCCTTCCTATCCGCTGTATCTGGTCACTGGAGCGACACAGAGAATTTATAAAAAATCGCCTTGAGTGCTCCCACTTTCGAAAATTAATTTTGAAACTTTCCCGCCCATATTAAAAAATAATCATTGCTCCATATTTGTGTACGAAAAAATATAAACAATTTATAGTTCTATACAGCCATTGAATTCACATATATTTTAATAACTATCCTATATTTTTAAAATTGATAGAAAAATTATTAAAAAATCTTTAACTTTATAAATGCGCGAAATTTGTGCTTTAGTGATTTAAAGATTTGAAATTGCCGCCAGTGGATATTTTTAATATCTATATTGAATATTGTTCCACGTTTTTATGTTTTCTATGGCCTGTTTGATAACCAAATATACAAATATGTACTAGAAAACCATTTTTTTATAGGTGTACATCAAATCAAGAGTTTGGTTTGAAAATTATTGAAAGTTCATTTGTAGAACTGAAGCTTTCGAACCGCCAAAATTCATTCTAGAAGAATTCAAAGACAACCAATAAGGCTGTAGACATAAAGTCTATTTTATCAACCATCTGATAGAACTAATTGCTAGCCATGAAAATGTTTCAAATAATTACAATAAATGTTTTACGAATGGTAGGAAAATGTTGTCCAATTTTGGACCGATATCAATCGCAGAAAAATAAAACCGGCCCAAATTTGAACCTAAATCGCTCCAGTAGTTAAAACTTCATGCAACTTAGGTACAAAAACTTTTCATAATAACAAGTTATATACACTTAAAATGTTTTTTTTTTCGAAATTCCGGTAACTGAATTGATTAGTACTAGTTAATATATAACTACTACAGCTTTTTAAATTTATTTTTTCATCCATATTAAGCGTGTCCCGGTTTTGTAAATATTTTTCCTTATATTTCACACAAACAAGGGACCGGATGACGTCACGAACTCTCCCGCACGGTATTATACTCTTACCGGGCGTTTTCGCGGGGTTAATAAAATTCAAACTTGTAGAATTAATATAATTATGAAAACGAACAAAAAAAATATACTGGTATTTAAGTTTACATGTAAACATTAAAAAAAAAAATGACAAAACTTCCTTATTATATATTTTTACTGGTGACATATTTTATTTTTATACCTACAAACAATTTTAAACAATTTGTATATTTGACGGATAAGCTGCCTCCTAGCCTGAGCTAGCAGAAAGAATTATATGCTCTGTTTTCCCAATAATAAGACACTAATTGTTTATTGTCTTTTATATAAAATAAAATATTAATATTTTTATTTCTGTGAAAACTGTTTATCTTAAACTACGCTTGTCTCAACACGTGAGTTCCTAGTGAGACAGGCACAGCACACCTCCAATGTAATTAATAAAGATGAATAAAAAAAAAATTAATCCCTGATGCGGCAATAACATAATCTTTCGTCTGTATTTCTAAGTCTTATAATAACGGCAAGTAAATAAGATAGCATTCATAAATATCTCGGAGTTCACCGAGGAAGACATTTTTTATAAATATAAATGGGTTTTGAAATATTGCAAGAGTTACGAAAGTAAAATGTTTTACGATCAGTATATCTTTTGACTGTATACAATATATATATATATTCCTGAGCTAACGCGAAAAGCAATTTTCTTCTTCGCCGCTCATCCTACTTCAGCACCACATAAAAATGAAAAATACGGCAGGAGTCAAATTTTGAAATCTCAAGGCAATAAAAGTTGGACTAAAATTTAGGATTATTTTACCATAAAAAAGGTCGAGTATTGTTTAGCGATGTTGAAAAAGAAAACTTAAGAGGGGTAATAAAACACCCTAAACCTTGAAAGGACTTGAAAAATAAATATAAAGGCATGGACGGGAAAATCTTTAAAATTATCCTCTCTTGGTGGCATGTACCTATTAAGGAAATTTATTACTTGGTAAAAATATAGAACTTCACGTAATATATACCTAAAATATACATTTATTAAAAACAGATACAGGTTACGTACACCAGTAGAAGTAACCTAACTCTTATTAACGTGAGGGGAACCAATGATAAATGAAATATTGTCTGAAATGACTTTGCATTTATTATTTTTTTTTAATGTAATAAGCGGTAATTGTTGAATGAAACACTAGGTATATATTGAATCGTTTGGCGGGTAGGAGGTAACCCGCCCTAGCTTAATGGTAGAACTCATGACCGGCAATCAGAGGTGTGCGGGTTCGAGTCCCGTCGGCCACATGTATCTTTTCTCGGGAGATTTTTTAAATATGGATTAGTGTTTCAGGCTAATGATTATTGCTTATAATATTTGTTGACTTTACATTTAGCTAGGTTTGAAAACTAGATCCGAATATTCGGGTCCTTCGAAAGTTTTTTAATATTCTTTCGCGTCATCCACGACTCCTTCGGTCTCACAAAATTGCCAATGAAAAATGGGAGAAATTTTACCAGGCCATCAAATTTAATGTAACTATCATACATAGCAAACAAATACAACAGAAAAGTGTAGAAGATGCTTTCAGTATCGTCCTGGCGTAAAATCATAACTTGATTCGATTGATTGAATTGAAAAGTCTGTTTTAAATGGCTTTAGCCGTGTTTGGTAACTAAATCTGAATAGTCAGGTTCTTTCCTACCTTCCTCTTTCCCTGCTTCTTCCTTTCCGCGCTACCTTCAGGTTCACAACATACTCTTTCTGGAGCCAGAGGGACTGTGGCATTCTCAATTGCGGTGTGTTACGAGTGAGGAGAGGAAAGAAATGTGGAAGAGAAAGGTGAGGAAGTACTATTTAAATCTGGTCACCGAAAACGGCTAAAACCATTTCAAGAATTCCGATTCCGAATATTTCGATTCCGAATGGCTATTCTCAGAGAATCTTCTAAGTAGAGTAGCAAGTTAAAAGTGTTAATTTTTTTGATAGCATTTTTGACCCACGCCTCTTCGGTGCTCATAACCCTGGTGACCTTCGGCCTGTACTTTATCCTGGAGCAGGGTGAGATGACCCCGGCCAACGTGTTCGCCGGACTGGCCCTCTTCAACCAGCTCACCGTGCCGCTGTTCATTTTCCCCGTCACAGTGCCCATCGTCATCTCGGCTCTGGTATGTATATTACCACTTAATCCTTGGTCATTGACGGACGATTTTACCAATTAATATTGAACAAACGCCAACTTAAAACTCAGCGAGTGATTACTCAACTCAATACAGAATGTATTAAATTTATTGCTGACCGAGCTGACGCTCATTGCCAATATATTATGTCGCATTGTACAATTTAAATGTTTATTTTTTAATTATTCGTTAACTTCACACGGGAGACCCCGGGGAAAATAATTACCTTCATGAGATGTGTCATCTTTTGGAGATGTAATTTGGAGGATCTTTTTCAGAAGGGGAGGGTGTGATCATGGGTCCGGAAGAGACCCATATTGTAGGAGGGAGAGTGACGCAATGCTTATCAAGTGACCAACTAGGTTACAAACGCACAACTCTACTAACTGGAAAAATATTTTTAATCCTTTTAATTGAAAAAATATCATCGGAAAACAAAATGATATCTACATTTTTTACTCCAAATACAATCAGAAATCCTTTAATGGTGTATTTTCTTTTCTGCTTTCTCATTTTTTATTATTTATTAACATAGTTTTTATTACGTTTCTATAAAATAGTAGTTTTTAGTTATTATATGTATTATGTATGACTACCATAACACGGGCATTAGCCTAGTATGGTAGTTTTAAAAAAAATGTAAAAAACTGTAACACATGTAAATTTATTAAATAAAAAAAATTAAATAAAAAAATATGTGCGCAACATAACATAAAATGTCACAATATAGACATTTTTAGCAATACCCTTCAGAAATATCAAAATATACGATCGAAAATTAATACGATAGTGTGGAATGTATCGGAAACATCTCCTATCCTTATCATTGCTCTTCCTCTCTCGCTTACCTAAAATTAATTAGACACAATATCTCCAAGCAACATTAGCATAAAGACTTTTTTGCCTTGACTTTAGTTGACTTAATATTATAATTTTTCTCTGTATTCTATGTACACGCTGTTTGTTTCTTACAAATAAATGATTAAATGTAAATTTGAGATATTGTACGAATCACTAAAACTCCTTGCAACATTCTTTATTTGCAATACATTAAGAATTCGTTCATCAGGATTATGTACATTCCTTATGTCTTATCTCGAACATGCGTTATCAACACCTGTAATCGTCGCTTTAGACATGAACTACACAATAATATCAGTAAATTAAAAGTCATAAGTCATAAGATATGTACATTTACAATATTCATGTTGTTTTCATTTCCTTCTTAACTGTATTTGCTATCAGAGAACGTGTAATCGTCTTGATTTGAAGCGGTGCAATGTATGGACAACTGCTTCCAACTGGTCAATAATCTGGATTTTTCTACTGGGAAGTAAAAAAGTAATTAGTCAATTAATTTATAAATTAATTTCAACAAATACCGGAATGACTTAGTTTTGTAAAATATTTTTTTATTCATAATTCGTTGAGTGCATCTCAAGTACGACTAGGCCTTCAAACATATGAATTTTATTCCGGAATGTGATCAAAAATGTATACGAATTATACTAGGTTACTATTATTTCTTGTTACAATATAACCCATTAAAAATCATACTAGCACATTTTTAGAGTACAGTGAATCGTCAATATTATAAATAATGATTTTATTTCGTGCAGAATGTGATCTCTAAAGGCAATATTTAAGCTAAAATCAAGATTAACAGCATTTTTTTGGGGAATCGAGAATATATCGATTATGGAAATTTGAAATGCTGTAAAGTCCATAAAATCCAAAAATTAGTAAAATATGTGATTTTCTCATTTTTTATCTCTTTCAAAAATAAGTGCATCCTTTACAACGTGTATTTTAACAAGATTTTTTAACTGAAAAAATAAAAATAAATTAAATAGTATTAAAGATATTGACAAAAAATGTTATATAATATTCTGAAAGACCCATTCAATCTCATTTTATAACGAAAATTCATAAGTATACATAGGTCTACGAAAACAAGATAAAACAATATATAATTTTTTTTAAAGAAAAAACTCTATTTCCCCTCTCCTGAACAATTAACATTCACAATACTTTTTTTTTAAATTTATTTATTTGGCTTTCACCCATCAAGGGTGATCTTGGCCATATCTTAAAATTAGTTACATTAATTAGTTACATATACAAATGAGAGAAGACAAGGAAGTTGTACAGGTTCCCAAAAATATGAACCCGTACAACTGTACACAACAACATAACAAGAACAAATACATACAGATTTGACAAATATAGAAAAATAGTGAAGACGGTTATACAAGTAATCAGATGGTTATATAGGTTGTCGTAAAATACAGAGTTGGTATTAAGTATTAAGAGTGATCATAACATTGTAGAGACGGAAGTTGTACAGGTTCTTAAAAAATAGGAACCTGTACAACTGTACACAACAACATAACAAGGACAGATGCATACAGATTTTACAAATATATAAAAATAGAGAAGATGGATAAGTAGTCAGATGGGTGGATAGGTTGTCGAAAAATACAGAGTTGGCATTAAGAGAGATCACAACATTGCAGAGACGGTAGTTGTACAGGTTCCCAAAAAAGGAACTTGTACAACTACTGTACACAAAAACATAACAAGAACAGATAAATATAGATTAAACAAATATAGAAATGAAGAGAAGACGATTATACTAGTAGTCTGATGGTTTATACGGGTTGTCGTAAATACAGAGTGGGTTTTAATAGTGACAAAATTTTACAGGAGGAAGTTGTACAATGTACAGGTTCCAAAAAAATAGGAACCTGCACAACTGCACACAATAACACTACAAGAACACAGGCATACAAATGGAATTGAACATAATGTGATTGATGGTTAAATGTTAAGGCAATTTTTATAAATAAATTTTGCTAACAAATAGTGAGTTTCAGGAGTGTTAAGACTAAGAAGGCAGGGCACACTGGTAGGGAATTCAATTTTAAGTTTTACCAATTCATGTATGAAGTTTGGAAATTGTTCATTGATAGGACACTCAAAAAAATTATGATCAAGAGTATCCTCTGACCCACGATCACAGTAAGGTGAACTGACTATGTGGAACCTGGCGAGGTGGCTAAGACAACAAGTGCTCAGACGCATTCGGGTTATGGAGGAAATATATTTTTTAGGCATGGAAGTATATTTGTGAAACCAGGGCTTGATAGGAATAGAAGGCTGAATTAATTGAGTACTGGTGACCTTTTATTAGAGAGGACGTTTTCCACTCAGAGGACCATTGCCGATGGTACTTAGTTTTTAGAATAGGGAAATAGTCTCTAATCGGAATAGGGATACTTCTTAATGGACCATCGACAGTGGATCCTTAGCAATAGAATCTGCCATGTCATTTTAAATTTCCTTGATCGATTTAAATTTATGCCTTATTTTAGGTGCTCATCAGTTATTGTTGGTTAATTAAGGAATGTATTATAAAGATCTATTTAGATTTTAGATATATGAATTTTAATTAGATTTGATTAGTTTTAATACATAATCTTCATTATACTCAGATCAACTTATATCTAAATCTTAATTACATGTTCGTAATACTAATAAGCATTAACTTTGTGGCTCGCCATAATTTACAATAAAATATATAAATTTGTTTTAGACCACTTTAAATTTTAATTACACTCTACCGGTTTCGGAAGAACCCTTCCTTCGTCAGGAGAATATTAAAACTTTTAAAAGTTTTTTAAAGTGGTCTAAAACAAATTTATATATTTTATTGTAAATCTTAATTAGTTGTCACATGGTTCGGGGTTACATCTCCGCATTATTCACATCGTCATTGTTAATTGTTTACTGTAACTTCCTGGGTATTACTGAATTCTCTGCATGGGCCTTAAAGTAAGGCCGAGGTCCTTGATGGCAGCTTCTGCAGTCCAGCAGCTCAGGCTCTCCTAGTCGACTCTCCTACCAAGTCTCCTGCCAGCACCTTCGTCTTAGCACTATGGCCAATGGTCACCGCACTTTCTTCGTCTCAAGCCTAGCTTTACGTCACTGGGCGGAATAACTCATATCTCGGGAACTTACTCTATCCCACAATTCTCCCTTCTTGTCCTTGCGACCCATGTCTGTCAACGCTTGTATTGTTTTTTAATATACAATGTGAGAAATGCTCTTCCATAAATTTGTATTATTTATTCAAATTAACTTGTGGCGAAATTTGATTGGTCACACCTAGCAAAACCTAACATTACCCAACCTAACCTAACATAACCGATAATTGCTGTCAAACTCAAGGTGCTAGAATATTATTTTAGATACAACAATAAATATTTGGACACAAAAACATGAACAAATAAGTAAAACAATTTCTATTTAAGGTTAGCACAAGAAGGCTCGCAGAATTCCTGGAATTACCCGAGATAAACCACACCCGTGATGAAATACACAATATCAGTAGGACGTCTGTAATCTCCCACACTACTTGCAATCATCCTGACAGGGGATTCCAGCCAGAAAATATCGACAATCCCTACCCCTTAGACAACATAGAAGAAACCGAGGAAATTGAAAATGAAGACGTATTTAAGGAAAATGCCTCGGACAAGGATAGCTCGGCTGGCTCGGTGGAAGAGTACCAGATAAATAAAGTGGAAAATGTTTTTATGTTTAGTCACTCAGTGTTTGTCTGGGGGGTGGGAGGTGATGCATTATCTAGGATTACTATTACAGAATCCTTGAAAATACCAAAAGGTAAACATTATTCATGCTTAATACTATATAACATTATATTACACATGACTAACATATTCATAAATCAAATTGAATTATATAAGTTGATGAAATTATTATCAATCACATACGAATAAATTAAATCTGTAAACTTCACCCGCCTTAACACAGGAACTCCCTTTACGGAGAAAATTGTTATTCTAAAATAAGATAATTTTATTCGTAAAAACAGTTAAAAACGGGACTGAAGTTCTTACGAACAAATTAACATGTAAGAATAATTTGTTAGTATACGTAATTTCGTACGTATACCAACAAATTATTCTTACATTTTCCCGCCAATAAACATTGAAACACTGTTCATTTGTTCGTAAGAACTTCAGTCCCGTTTTTACGAACGAAATGATCGTATTTTAGAATAACATTTTTCTCCGTGTATCATGGCGCTTAAAATAAAAGTAATTAAAATACATATTTAATTTAAGTAAATAATTTATAATTGGCTTCAAACTGAAGTTGACTGTGAATTCGTGTTTTTTTAGGAAGAATGACAATGATCGTAGGAAAAACTGGAAGTGGAAAATCTTCATTTTTGTCAGCATTAATCGGAGAAATGAATCTTCGGAGCGGAAATATGACACGAGCCAGGTAATTAAAAATCCTTTTTGCAAATAATTATTTATTTTAGTTGTATCTTTTTATGTGATAGGTACAGGCCAGCATAGTCTAGAGGCAAGGCTTTGGACTCCCATTCCGAAGGTCGCGGGTTCGAACCCGGCGTGCACAAATACATTTTATTTGTTTAATTTGTGTTATTTCACAATTAATTATTTTTAAATAATATAGACTATATTTGCGGCACGTTCCAGAGTGGAAGATACTCTCAGTATCGCCCTGGTGTAAGACCACCATTCAGAATTGAAACATTGCTTGAAATGGATTTAGCTGTATTTAGTGACTAGATCTGAATAGCCAGATACATCCCCGCCTTCCTCTTCCCCATCTCCTTACCTTCCCCGCTTACCTTCAGCCTCACAACATACCCCAATTAGGGATGCCATAGTCTCACTGGCTCCAGGCGGGAGCAGTTGGGACTCTTGTGCTATTCACTATAAATCTTTAATAATAAAAAATACTGTTTTATTCCAGCATGTTCGGAGGATAGTGCAATCCCACACGTCCCGCATATAGTTACACTTAGTTATAGGGTGTGAATACTGTAGATCCACGGAGGTCGTTATGAGTTTGTTAAAAATTTCATTTCTACATTAATATAAAATATGATTTTTTTTAGCAACGAATCATTAGCCTACGTTTCGCAATCACCATGGATCACAAACACAACAATCCGCGAAAACATCTTGTTCGGTCGTGCTATGCGAGCCCGCCGCTACAGACGCGTGCTGACAGCATGCGCTTTGCATGCAGACCTGGGGGTTCACGCGGCGCGCGATCAGGCCCCGGCCAGTGTGCTGTCCGGCGGCCAGCGGCAAAGGGTCGCACTCGCTCGTGCGCTTTACTCGCATGCTGGAGTACTAGTACTCGATGACCCTTTTGCGGCTCTAGACCACACTGTTGCGCAGAAGGTGTTTGAGAAAGGGATTAGAAGGGCCTGTGAAAGAGACAATAGGACAGTTGTCATGGTGACGCATAGGCTACAGTTGCTGGCACAGGCCGATCAAGTGAGTTGCTTTAATCTTAACAGTTGAACCAATATTACAACAATGCTTGCTGCACTAAAAATGATCTGCTTAATATATGTTGTGGAGTATCAAGTAAACGTGTGAACGAATTACAGTAGGTATTTCGTTACGTGAAAACTGTACCGAGTATGTAATACCAATGCCATGTACGATATTGTATTTTTATTGGAAAAGGAAAATGCATGAAAAACAAAATCAAACATGAAAAGTTAAAAAAACCTATCAATAGTTTTAATTTTTTTACTTCCACCCCGTAAACGAAAAATGTTTCTGGAGTTGTGGTGGAGGAGTTAGCCAGTCAAGGAATTAGACACGACTCCTGGGTGGGACCCAAATGCGATGCCAACTCAGTTACTGACTGGTATTCTCCGTTAGTTTCTAAAATGTGATAGGCATGCAGATACAGGCTTTCATGGTATAAAGTTTAGTTTTGTGGTACTTACGTACTTTTTTGTTTAATATGTTTTATATTTTTCATTTAACCATTTATAAAATATTTAATATAACATTAGAACAACCAAAAAATGTCGATAGGTGCTTGAAGAAAAACTTTAACTTAAAATGTTATTTTTTCATTTTATTCATTTCGGTTTTCTCCCAGATAATTCACGTAGACAACGGCCGTATCCACTCAGTGGGCACGCTGTCCGAGGTGGAGACCTCGCAGCCGGTACTGGCACGCGAGTGGCGCATGCTGTTCAGCAGGCCGGGCGCGGCGGACGGGCTCGGTCTCAAGCTAGAACCCGGGGACCGCACGGCGCGCGGCCGCTGGCAGCTCTTGCGCTGGGCCAGTAAGGTGAGCAGGCAGCTCCGGGATAACAATGAGACGCAGGACGAAGGGGATGGTGGATTTGTGGTGAGTTCGAAACGTCTTTTTTTAACGCATGTACAGGGTGTCCGCCGGCAGATTTTATACTTCAAAAAATAAAATAAAAATATGGATACAATGAAAATTATTTATTTATTATCTCACATAAGAATAATGCGGATTTTAGTTTTTAAAAATCACTCTACTCTAATGGCGTCCTTCTGGCCGCAAACATTCTTGCAATCTTTATTGCAAGAGCAGCGAACAGCTGAGATTTTCAGGAAATTCTATTATATTTAATTTTTTCTTATATTTTTAAAAATTCCTGACAATTTCCAATTTTCCCTGTTTCCTTGACAGACAGCTAAAATTTCAGACATGTCAGGAAAATTCCTGTCATCTGGTAACCCTATATACAGGTATGGATGCCCGTTTCTAGTAGGTGGTACTTGATGCCATACAACCAGTATTTCCTCAAACATGCTTCTGCCCGGCTATTGAAACAAGAAGTCCGGCATATTTTAAGCTTCAATACTTGAACAGTGGGTACAGTACTGGCATGCGCTTCTTCAAATCACTCCTGTGAGGAATATGCGCCACCCCGTATTGATACCATGCATCTCAATATCGAGTTTAACTTATGCGAATACCTCGCTGCTAGAGATAATTACGCGTGACTATAATGTGGCCTTTAGTACATGATATGAACCGAAATGCTTGCACAAGAAGTCCTTCGTTCTCACAGTGACATAATAATTGATCTATTTTTTATCTGATTCTATTTATTTACTTTTTCCACAGCCGTCGTTCATTCCGCTGAAAAAGAGATTCACCGCATTCCAAGGGTCGAAGTATTTCACTCACGATCTGCTTTTACCGACTGACGAATGTGACGATGAGATGTTGAGGAGTTCAGCTCCGAAGAGGTCTTCGACAAGAGTCCGAAGAGGACATAATTCTTGTAGAGTTGGATCCAGGAAGCACAAGACCGCTGAGAGGTCATCTTCTTTACAAGTAACCAAGCACAAAGTGAAACCTGCTCCTTTGCTAAGGCAATCGTCATCTCCAGCGATACAATTCAATTCAGCGGGTGAAGTAGATTCCATAAATAGGTATGTTTTGTTTTTGCATTTGAACAATCTTAATTTATTTGAAGTGGCCTAATTGTGTCTTCGATTTTAATCACGGAATTTTACGATTCTTTGAACATATCTTATCTTACTAATATTATAAACGCGAAAGTTTGTATGGATGTATGTATGTTTGTTACTCTTTCACGCAAAATTTACTGAAAGGATTTTAATGAAACTTTAATATAGCTCATACATCAGAATAACATATAGGCTATAATTTATAAAGCTAGCTATTTATTTTCAATGTATTGAAAATAAAAATTATTGTTTAATAGAAAAAGTCAAAATTTGAGACTGACATTTTGCAAAACAATGATTGTTAAATCAAAATTCTATTTTAGGAAATATTTAAATTAGTGAATTTATTTGAAGTACTCGCCTAATTCTTTGAATCGAATCAAGAATTATTGATATTTTAAATAAAAAGGTTAAGAATTTTGGTATAAACGTAGATGGGACCTAAGAAAAGAAAATAGAATACTCTTAGTACTAATCTTATACGCAGACAAAGTCGCGGGCAGAAGCTAGTTATATAATATATTTTACCACACCTCCCACTGTATGTGTTCGTGATTAATGTTAATTGATTTTGTACATAATACATTCCAGAAAATATATTTTTATATTATTTATTCAGTTACTTTCTAGCTTTGCCAGAGTTTCTACATTATTTTTTTAAAATCTTCTTTCTTATTGAACAAACTAAAACGAAGAATCAAACTCCATATATGTCGTTGTACATTGTTGACCATAAGACGTTTGAGTTGATTTTGATGTTATGTGTACAGATTTTCTGCCTCTTAAAATGTGAAATATATCTTATATAATATCTATTTCAGCTGCACAAGGCAACAGGGAGATAGAATCCAACAAAGATATTTACTAAGGAACTTATTCCCGATGGCAACACAAAAACTTATCGAAACCCCCACAGATGGATCCCAAATAACGAGACAAAAGAGTATTATTAAACGTTTCCTTTCGAGATCATCAACTAAAAGAAAGTAAGTATTTTTTTATCTCTATTAAAATATTTCTCCAATATCTCCGTCTCTGTATTATAAAATATGTCGGACAATCTACATATTGTCAGTGAATATGTATTTAATCACAGTGGTTTATTTGTTCAGAATATAAGAATACAATATAATAACAAATCAAGATTCTTAAAACCTTGCTGATATTTTGCGCCTACACATAGATATATCGCTGATAGCTCCTTTGCAACACCGTCTCTTTCCTATACATAGACAAAACAATCATCAGAAAGAGCTGTAAAGCTATGTACACCCGTATTCAAGCTATGTACATTCATGCTCGACGGTTTGGCTCAATCGAATATGTTGACTTGGAACCATGCTCGTCATTGCGTAAACACACTCGAGCAGCGCAACACAAGACGCCATAAACATACCACCAAGACGTTCAGTCAATCATCGAGCAAGAATTACGGTCCTCCTTTTCGCATCGAGCCGTTGGCGTTGGCTCGACATCGAACATATCAAAAAAGCATCGAGCGAGACGGTACACACGTTGAGACATGTTTAAATGAGGGTACAACCATCGATCATGAACGAGCGTGTGTTGGACCATTATAAGTTGCAACGGAGCCCTCAGCGGTACGATCGCAAGCAGCTGGATGCAGTTTCGATTCCCATATCAATTAAAAGCAATAATTGCAATGTGACACATGTGCATGATTGCAGATGCGCCGTGTCCTCGCCCGAACACACTCCCATCCGGAGAATTATCTCCACCAACTCGGCTGCCAGTGATGACTTTATGGACGATGAAGACTTTTGTAGGTCATTTTGATTTATTGTTGTAAATATTATATTAACATTGGCCGCATTAAAGGTAAAGGACAGGACATTGGAATCAAAATAAACAACATGTCATTCACGTTTATTGAAGTAGATACCTACCTAGCAGACAAGTGTAGTAATAACAATAACCCTGTTCTTTATTATTTTTCAAGGATTTTGTGCAATAGAAATGGCAATGTTATCGATTTATCCTTTTACTAACCAGCCTCTTCCGACTTTCAATAATCGTCTTTCAAATTTTTTTTCTTATTAACAACTGCAAATTGGAAAAACGGTGGCATTTTTCCTTATTTTCTTAAAATTAACTGCATATTTCAAAGCTTTAATAGTAGTGTTGATATAGAAAGCTGCGCAATTTTCATAATGCGAAAGCTTTCGGTTCGAGAGTTTTTAGTCCAGAGTTAAACATATCTTCGCTTTAGTTAAGTGGCATTAAATGCTTTCAATTGACCTTTTTTAAATATCCTATGTATATTGTATATGCACATAAATCTTCTTCTTATTCCTTGCACTGTCCCAACTCATTGCCTTGGTAGGCTGTTGGGGTCGTCTCTTCTCATTCTCATGTTGTAGCTTCTTTGGTTCTTGGTATCACTTTCATCCAGGCCGTTTCTATGTAGAATTTTGGAGCATTGAGTCATCCAGGAGTTCTTTGGTCTCCCTCTGTATGACTGTCTCTTGTATATTGTGTATATGTACATAAATTATTGACTTTATATTTATATTCCGTCCTTTCGATTTAACGGTTTTCTAAAAGTCGCATGTCAATCTTTTCTTCTTCTATAGTCTATCTTCTCCGTTTGCTTTTATTTCTACATTTTATCCAACCCTTTCTTCTGAATTGATTTAATTTTAGACAAGTATTATATTAATTTTAGCAACGGATAACTCGACCACTGATGGCCTCATGACTGACGAACAGAGGGAGTATGGAACGATACCCAAAAGGGTTTACCTGGAATACTTCAAGTCCTGCGGGATCATCGCTGGAACCCTATACCTGGTTGCCTCCATAGCCTGGCAGTGCCTGAGGGTCTACACAGACGTTTGGCTCAGTGAGTGGACCGGCAAGGACTCGGAACCTACAGATCAAGGAAAGATTACTAATGATGTAAGGATTTATTGTTTATGTCAACATTCAATAAATATGACGAGTGTGAAAGACCCCTTAAAACACAGAAAAATCTAACATTATAACATATTCAGACAGTTAAAGCCACGAATGGATGAAGGATTTATGTTACATAATTAAAACTATGAGTTAAAAATAGTTTTTGTTTAATATACAAATCAATGAATTGTGAAAGGGCGTACAATATCTGAGATTATCTATGATGCCACTTAAAACATGGGAAAATACTTTCTGTTGATAGATATTGTTGTAAACTCGAATAAAAAATCGAATGTAAAATAATGAAATTAGAGGTTATAGCGAAGCTCCCACTGGATACGACTATAACCATACATGACATCTCCCAGTCAAAAAAACTGTTGTTATATTCATCCCAAAGTATTTACTTCAATTGGCGATCTACGTGGGGCTTCGATTTTATTCAACAAATACGATATTATATTGGCATAGATTTTTCTTATCTTTAATTTTATTGGAATAATGTATTGTTCAGTTTGATGAAATGTACATAAATTACTTCAGGGATAACAGCAATAACCTTAAGGGATGTACTCACGTAATTATATTTATAACAGTAAATAACTTGTTTTTTTTTTTATTTCTACAGGTGACAAGATATTTCACGGTTTACGCTATTCTATCAATAGTATCCATCATTATGTCATTCGCTTCCAATGCCATCGGGCAATATGCGGGGGCTTTAGCTAGGAAAACGCTTCATGCGAAGCTATTAGAGAATATCATCCTGTGTCCATTATCTTTCTTCGAATCAACTCCCCTAGGGAGGATAATTAATAGATTTTCCACGGATATTGGCATCATTGACAAGGTATTCAATAATTTAAAGAAACATTTGGAAATAATAAAAAAGAGATATGACAAGTGCTAAGTGATTGAATATTTTAAAACGTTTTTGTTTTTGTTTCAGAAAATAGCCACATCAATTCAAAGACTGTTGCAATTTCTATTTCTTTGCGTATCGGCTACATTAGTGAATGCCGTAGTAGCACCATGGTTTTTGATAATTGCAATACCCATCTGTCTGCTTTATTACGTGATACAAAAATTCTACCGATGTTCAGCAAGGTAAGAACATGTATTGTCTTTGGAAAATAATTTAAAATCTGTTGCCTTTATGAAATTGAATAAGTGTTCACTTGGTAGGTATAAAGCTGTTGAAATTAAATATAAAACTGTTAAAATTGGTATAAAACTGTTAAAATTTTCAGAGAGTTGCAAAGGTTGGATGCCATCACCAAGTCTCCCGTATTCTCTCACTTTGGAGAAACATTGGGAGGACTTTCTTCCATCAGAGCTTATGGGCAACAGGAGAGATTTAGTCAGATGCTATGGAATAAAATGGATATCAATACAAATGCATTTATCATCCTTAACTCGAGCAACCGATGGCTTGGCATAGCTCTTGTAAGTGGAAAACAACATTTTACTGTTTCATTAGTTCCCCCTTATTCATTCCATCGCTTTATCCTCACATTCTTTTTAATGCCTTTATTTTAATGACTTTTATGGATCATATTTATTCTTTGGTAATTTGAACCCGGTTTCTTCAATACAAATTAATTAACAAATCCATTCCTCCACCCCCTTCCTTAACCAGCTTCGAAAGTCACCCAACCAGGTAGATGTCTCGTTCCCTAATATTGTACACTGTGTAGATAGAGGTCAGTGGCGTATCTATACCATCTGAGGTCCGTGGCAAATTCATTGGATTAAACCAAGTAAAAATCGTCTCGTTGTAATTGAATTTTAATAAATCGCTTAAGAAGTTACCCAACAATATTACTAATATTGTGTGCGTTTTTGTTAAATAATATCTAATCAATTTTATTTTCAAAAGCATAGGTATTACATATTTATAATAAAATAACAATTTAATCTTTTCAAGATATTACTTCAAGAAATATATTTTTCAAGATAGATAGTACTTCATGAAAGCTGCACGACATAAAATGATTCTTTATTATTAATAAATCAGCAAGCTATTTAATATACGAAGCCTTTTCTATTTCGTCTCTGAAGGTAGACTGAAAACTGATTTCCCTGGCAAATGATTCAGATATGTCTTTTTTATATCAACAAATTCCAGACTTATTTTTAAGAGATCAGTGTCATTTAAATTTTGCAAACTGCCACCCTATAGTTATGCCACTGAGAGGGGTCCATTGTGAGGTATCACAAGAAAACAAAAATAATCCTAACTAATATTGTCACAAGCCAACTCCAATTCCTCGCCAACATAGTTTATCAAACGAATATACAAATAATATGGACATTTTTAACATTAAAAATTCAATGTTTAAAACATATCCAAATGCGTCTTTTAAGACAAATATTATTTTTGAAAATGTTTAGAATATCACTTTTTTTTATCCGATTGTAAACCATATGAAACCATTGTGTAGATATTATTACTAACCCTTGTAAAAAAATTGTAACCATATGTACCAAATGTAAAAACCCTATGGGCATATAAGAGAAATAAATAAAAATAAAATATAAATTCTAAAGTGTGTTAAAAAAATACGAGTGTGCTTTAGACCACACGACTGAAGTAAATACTTCTTTAGCTCCATCTATATGTAGGTCTACATATATATATGTTGATATGTATAAAATATATACATTTATTAATTTCCTACAAATATTTTATTTAAATTTATTATCATTCGCCTCGCCCGATCAAGCCGTGCGCATCGAAGTCCGCTCCCCCCCGCGTTTGGCGCGTCACTGGTATATCAAAATACTGACTGAAATATTTCATGCACTGGCTATGAGAGGAAGACAGAAAGAAAATGTGCGCGCGCACTGCTCTCTCTTGCTTCTACAATGTGATCCAGCCCGTTCGCCTCGCAAACGCATTTCACTTTTCGTAACGCTGTAATTTCCGTAACGCATTCGCCAGTTTACCCCTCAAGTCAAGCGTGCATAAAGAAGTATTTACTTCAAAAATCTTTGTAAAGTAATAACTCCCTAATACCACGGATAGGAGCTAGTATCAGATATAAACTGAAAATGCTTAGAGACATTCCCACAACCATAATTGTTATGATGTTAGTGGAAATAAATTAATGACAGATTAACATAGATACTATAAATGGCCTCATACGCACTTGTGTTATTAGGCTTCATGAAAGATATTAAAGAAATTACTCCTGGATAGAAGGAAAGTTGTGTCGAATATAATTTTTGATAGAAAAGGAAACACGTTTTATCTGCGTAGTACAGTAATGTATTTTCACAATCCATAAAGTTATCGTGATTCCAAACAATTTCTTCTGCCCATTAACCAGACTAATAAACAAATGTTACGCTCATTAATTTCAGGATTACTTGGGCGGTGTGATAGTTTTTGCTGCCATTATCGCCGCCCTAGTTTCGGCCAAGATGTACCCTAGGGCGGTCACACCCTCTCTCGTGGGGCTGGCCATCAATTACACCCTCCTAGTGCCTATATACCTGAACTGGGTGGTCAAGTTCCTATCAGACATGGAGATGTACATGAGTGCCGTGGAGAGGGTGCAGCAGTATACATCTATTCCCATTGAAGATTATGGGAACACAACTGGTAGGGACACTAAAGAAATAAACTCTTTGAAATGTGTTGTTGCGTACTGCGAACGTGGATACAAGTTTTTTGTTTTGTTTCTGACAGCAGTGCCTTGAAATGCTTCTTTAAACATCGAAAAATTTCAATTATTTACTGTAAATAATAACAATACCATTTTACTGTAAATTTTCATTTTATGTGTGAATTGTTTGCTAAAGAAAATTCAGTTTTCAATGAAAGCATAGTGGAGCTAATATTATTTATGAAATATCTGATTTTACAATCAATTCTGCTGTTTACGTGGAGAATGCCATCAGACTGCTAGCAATGCAAAAGCGGCAAATCAAGTGCTCGGTTGTGGGAATATTAGTATTTTGCCCATTATTAATTTTGCTGCATCGAGTTTTCACATATTATCTGCTATCTATCCAACAAGCTGCTCTTAAAAATTGGTTTCACAAATTCTCATACAAATCACCGGATTTTGTCAAGTGTGGAATCAAAAACAAACAGAACAATGAAATTTTATCGTAAACAAAACATATATTATAAAAATAAAATAAAATCTTTTCGAATAAAAACATAATGAACTAATGCATCAATATTATCTTGATGGACGCTGATTGAATAAATTGATATTGGCGAATGGGTGTATACTTAGGTATACTGTATAGTACATGGTTATAATTTGCGCTTTCTCATTAAGGTAGATTCAGACTGGACGACGTACGTACGCATCGCTACGCCAAACAATGCCTAGCAACCATACATTTTCTATGAAAATGGCCACAGACATCGCACGTCGCGATGCGTGTGGCCAATGTGATTCTAAAACATAAATTTTCATTGAAAATCTATGGTTGCTAAGTGGCCCAGATATTGTTAGGCGTAGCGATGCATACGTACGCCGACCCAGTCTGAATCTACCATTAATATTGGATTTACCAATTTTGATAAATTTGTTATAGCTACCAGTTTACCAGAAGATTGGCCGTCCAGAGGAGAAGTCAAGTTTTCAGGAGTGACCCTGAAGTATGGCAACTCTAAGGAGCCAGTTATTCAGAATTTTGACCTTCACATACCGGCAGGGCAAATGGTAAATGATTTCTAAATTCTTCAATAATCGCAAATTCACTTTGTATCATCATTTAAAATTAATGAAAATAAAAAAACTTTGTACGCACCATTCAAAATAATTGACACGTTTCGAAATCAACGGGTTTTCGTCAGGATATTAGACGAATCATGGGTTTCGAAAAGATTAAATTTATTAAGTTTTATTTTCACGAGGTTTACAAATTATTCATTTACAATTGATTTTGTCATTGCAACACACACACGATTTGAAGATAAATTAAGGGATTACTTTTGTTATTTGCTGGGTTTGTTTTGCGATCTATCAGAAAAATTTGGAGGTAAAAGGATTTAGAAAATTTCATGTTATTTATACAAAATGAGGAACATGTATAAAATCGACAAAGAGCGGTAAATCATAGCCGATTATATTTCAAAGCAATACAAAAACCCATACATTGCAGAAGCGTTTAATAAATTACAAAAATATAGTTAGTATATATGTTGTACGCCAAAAAAAGAGGTTACATGTAGGAACACATAACTGAAAGTATATAAAAGTTAAAGGATACTTTGTGCTTGTTGTTGTAGGATAGGTGGAAAATCTCGAGATTTCCTGCGAGGCAGTTAAAAAACGGTAAAACCACGCAAAATATCAAAATATTGTGTGTAATATATGTATGATTTTGCAATCAAGATTACTTCAATTTTATAAATAAATTACATCAGTGTCGCTTTGACAACCCATTATCATGTTTTTTAAATGGTTTTTATTACGAAAATAAATTCAAATCGTTGGGCTTAATAACATTTATTTACTAAATATATTTGCCCTATTGAAATTGATTGTTCAGATTGATATCATCAAATCGTAAAATGGATTGATTGAATGAACCGGTCTAATTATAATATTAGGTAATCGGCGTGTTTTTGGGATGCTTCTTAATTACATAGATAGGAAAATTCATTTGGGCAATAGAAACAACACGGAATAATTTATTTTTTTTACTTATTTGTAATTGGTAGCTGAAGATTTTTTTTAATGTCGATGAACTCGGCAATATTATTTACACGCATTTACGACGCAGTTCCCAACGTCTAAATAAATGATTTAGTGGCCAAACTGGCAAAATAATGTGTGTGAAATCAATTATAATCATTTCGGGCCTTTCCATTACTATATCATTTAAGAAGAAGATAACACTAATAATGATATTTGAACACTTGTTTACATTGAAAAATATAACATGGAAAAAATTTGTCGAATATAATATTGTTAATTCTGAAATTTGAAATATGAGTTTGACAAATATAGGTGGCAATGGCTGAATTGGTTAAAGCGCCGTCCCGGTAAGACGAAGTCTTTTATTTTTCTGTGTCTTGTTCATTTTCATAACAAACCGTCTTAACAAACGGGTTGCAATCTTTAGAGCAATCGATAAGGGGTCGTTTCTACGACTCGTTCTTGAGTTCAACAGCTCGGCTGTGGAACGATTTGCCGGTCTCTGTGTTTCCTCCCGCCTACAACATGGGTCTCTTCAAGACACATGTTCACTCCTTCCTCTCCTCAAATAGACCCTCCACACAGCATCTTAACAGATGACATAGGCCCTGAGGGAAATTATTTTCCTTGGGGCCTATGTGAAATTAATGTAAAAAAAATATATATTTTAATTTAGATTATTTATCATTTAAAATTAGTATTATATTCTTCTTCAATAATATATTACATTGATGGGAATAACCTTAAAAAGTTATAATAAAAGAGTTTTTATTTAAAAATTGGACTTTCCATTAATGTTCAGCTATTGCTTGATACTTGTTCGCACTTATCTAGCTCCTTCGACACACGCCTCGTGCCATGTGGGCGAAGCTAATGAATACCTAACTTAAGGGGTTCTGAACTAAGACCTCACAAATTGATTATTCTACGATTTTTACACGCTGTTAACCCTATAAATATGCTCTAGAAAACCACACTTATTATGTATTCAGGTTAGTAATTAATAACTACTTTTTTTATAAACCCAGGTGGCAATTTGCGGTCGCACAGGCAGTGGAAAATCCTCTTTACTCCTATCTATCCTTCGTATGGTGGACATCACTGAGGGCACCATCACGGTAGACGGGCTAAACTTGGCAGACGTCCCTCTGAGGACCCTGAGGGGCCGGGTGGCCTCGGTGCCCCAGGAGGGCGGACTGTTCGGGGGAGCCCTCCGGGAGAATCTGCACCAGGGGGGTCGCTTGGGGGACCTCGAGTTATGGGAGGCCCTGGAAAAGGCACAGCTGAAGCAGACTGTTACAGCTTTTCCTGGTGGACTTGGTAATCATTTAATTCATATAACTAATTTTAATTGCAGATGTTTTGTGATGTAGTACATTAATTTTTATTTTATAGAATAATGATACTGCCTTTTTACCCGGTGTTTTCTGTGGAATTTATAAAGCAAAATTAAGTGTACCAGTAGAACAAAAGAAGAAAATTGTTTAAGGTATTCTTAAAATTACAATCCGACTTAGATTAAGCCAGGTTTTTTTAAATATATTTTGTGGTATATTATAAAAAAAACATGCTTGCAGGATAAACTGTTTAGTACACAAATTAAAATGAAAATAGTGTAAAAAGGTTTTTAGATTTTCCTCTGAAATAAAGTTTTCAACCGAATTTTGAAACGGATTTTGAGCTATCTATACATATAGTGTTAATTGGAAGCAATATAATATAATATATAGCGAAAGTCAATCGAAAATCCGAAACAGAAAAATACGGATACATCTGGTACTCGAACCCAGGACCTTCGAGTCCCAGATGTATCCGTATCTTTTTCTGATTTTTCTGTTTCGGATTTTCGATTGACTTTCGCTAATATTATCTTCATTAATTAAAATATTATAATTTGAGGCTTAAATCTTTAAGTTAAAAAGTTAAAAATAAAAATATAAACAATATATTTATACCTAATTGTCTATAAGATTTTATTTTTTTGGAAGTGTTAAGTTGAACTCGTTGTGTTCATTATAGAAGTGATACGCACAACCTTACAATATGAAATATGTAGGAACACAGAATAATGCACGGTACAGACGCGAAGCTCACATCAAAAGATAACACAATAGCGCTCGCCATACAATCCCATGACGTAAAAATATGATGTGTTATAAGCGCGGTTCGAGTCTTCGCTATTCGTCGTTATTTTCCGTAACCGCTAGCGGTGCGATATTAGAAAAGTTATGCGACCCCTCCTCCGCCGTAAACAGGAAAGGGGGTAATTTTGAATACACGGAGCCACGCTGAACCGTCAAGTTGACATATCCAGTACTAAGAAATGATATTCCCTCGGCCGCTTCCGAAATCAACTGACCCCCTCTCCTGCCGTAGGAAGAAATCTTTTATAACGTAGTGTGTCGGTAGAAAAGATACTTTATAACACAGTATCTTTTGATGTGAGCTTCGCATTTGTCGCCCGCTTAAAGAATATAACACTATTTATTCTATGGATAGGAAGGTACTTAGTGAAAGAGAAGGCATCATTTTTATTTAATGCATGCAAAAATATAAGAATTTGCAATCTACGAGTATTCGTAGTGAAGATGATTTATTTTTAATCTGCTATCAGGTAGAATATAACTCAAATTTTTCCATTGTTTCGATTTCAAGCACAGATAATGTTCATGCGTCACTCAGATTGGGCGAGTTTCAGCTAATGACAAAAATATTAAAATTTTTATTTATCTTAATCATTATAGAAGATACTAATAAATCTAAACGAAACATGAAATAGAATAAGATACATAAAATAAAATGGTAACGGTCGCAACTGGGAATCGAACCCAGGATCTGTGTCTTACCGATAAAACGCCCTAAATCACTCGGCCATTGGGTCCTATTTAATTTATGTCATTTTTGGTAGTTTCATATTTCAAATTCAAAATTAACAATACTATCATCAACTATTTTTTCACTTATTTTTTGTTGGGTAAATGGTTGAGGACCTTATTGAGAACACTTTCATTAATATTTTATAATGAAGATTTATTCACGACTGCTGGATCAGACTTCGACACAGAGAGAGAGCGTACACCATAGACATAATGATCAAAAATCACAAGTACTTTCCACTAGTGATGTGACCTACTTTACAGTAGTGATGTGACAATCTTTTTGAACGATTACAAAGTTCTAAAGAATTTATTAATATAAAGTAGAGTTTCTATTACCTGTGGCGGCGTGGATTTGATTTTATACAAATCGACAATTTTACAGCTTGCCTCAAAACAAGAGCAAGTTTAATGTCTGTGTAGAGACTGTAGAGCATTAAAAAATGAAAATTGATTTAAAAAAAGTTAGGATAGCGGAGCTGTAGGTAAATGTGATTTGTTTGCGATTTATAACTTAGATATTAGATTGAATCTCAGATTTCGTAATACTTACGTATGCAACTTTTTTTTCGATGGTGCGGAGGACCATATTAACATTTATATATATTTATTTTTAGATGGCACTGTGGCGGAAGGGGGTTTGGGCTGGAGCGTGGGCGAGCGCCAGCAGCTGTGCGTGGCACGGGCCTTGCTACGCCCCTGCTCTCTGCTGCTGATGGATGAGCCCACGGCCGCCATAGACCCGGCCACCGAGGCCGCCCTGCTGCCCGCCCTGGTCAGCAGAGGGCGGACCACCATCACTGTGGCGGTAAGGACTGCCTGGAGTGGATTTACAAACAAATTTCTAGTGTTTCATTTTAATGGACTTCTTTCGAATCCGAATTGACCGGGGCCAGTGACGCGAATACATCTATAATGATCAGGGAAGTTTTGTGTGGCTGAAGGAAGCGGAAAGTAGAAGGAGATGAGGAAGAGTGATGTGGGTAGTACTTACCCGGTTATTCAGATCTCAATTAATTCAGATTGTAAGATGCTCTCAGTATCATACTGACGAAATACCTCCATCTTGGGCGTCTTATGCAGGCGCAATTAGAGCACTCTGCTCCGGGCGCCTACTTGCCAAGACTCCATGGAACCCACGAGCTAAGGCGCTAATAATAACCTTGTGAGCTTGAGGGTTTTACTGGCACCAGGCGCCATTTTGGTCAGACCCTGACCACCATTTAGTATATTTAACACAGTTCCAAAGTGTAGTTGATACTGTCTCAAAAAACTTCAAATTTGTCCTACTGAAAAGATGTAGGTACCTTATTTTGTACACATTTGCGTATATGCATAAAAAGAAAGAAAATATTAGTTTTAAGGAAAACTTTACAATCCTTTTCCGCTAATTTATGGAAAGTTAAAGGTTGTTTTACGGCCTTCTTTCCATGGGGATACGCAAGTTTCCGGTACTCGACGATTGAAGCATTTTGGTGATTACCGCCATAATACATTTGCGCCTAGGTTCGTACACAAGTAGATTTTGTAAACTAAGATCACCATCCTCCCAATAGCTTATCTACACTAATAAAATAACGAATATTTTCGATTTACGGTTTATTTATTTATTTAGTTGGAGTTTATAATTCGGTACTCAGACCTATGTATAGTGGCTATATATTGGATAAGTTGGCCGAGCTTTCTAACCACTGCGAGTATTTTATTTTTATTTTTAATAATATTCGTTATTAGTGTAGGTAAGCTATTGGGAGGATGGTGAGAAACCCCCTAAGACATTTTGTAAACTCAAGTTCTCAAGTCGTCGAGACTTTATGCATGGCGTTGCGTGAGTTTGACGTTTTGCAACAATGCGTGTGTCATTGGTATTCTATCTATCGGAATTCGTAGAAACAAAGCATAATGAGATATGATTTCAGATTTTCACGGCCAAAAGTATTTTTGTTATTTATTTTAAAATAAATAACAAAAAAAATATAATGAGTTCGCAATTTAAGGATCATAGAGTTCTCTAAAATCTTTTCTAAATGCGTGATAATAGTATCTCTTTTAATATTATTTGATTTTGATCTAAGAACAAGTGACGTAAAAATCAAGTGATTATTTTTATTATTCGATTACACACGATTAAACAAAAGGGGATTTTTTTATATCCGAGGGAAAATATATCTTTAGTCGGTTCAAGAATGAAACCACCCATTACCCTCCGAGAAAATATATAATATTATTTTTAAATTGCTGCATTACTCAAAATGCTGAATCTAGAATTTACTTGTCCAATTTGATTTGTTTTTCTTCTACTTATTAAGAATTTATGGCTTTTTCTTTTGACAACCGTCAGATAAAACCATCGCAAAGAAAATAACAAAACTTGTGTTGTTATCAAACACTGTGCATGGCGAAATCAGCCCTCCACCTTTAGGAAATAAAAGGGTTTTCTTTTCTAGACACAACCACAGGGTCATAGTTATTTCAAATAGAATGGGTTTTTGAGAAAATGATTTATTAGAGATGTTATTTTAATAATAAATACTTTACTTTGGGATACTATTAAGCTGTTGCCGAAAGAAACTACTCTTTCAAAATTATGATTATATTATTTTATATACGTACTCTTTGTATAACTATCCTTTTTATAAGCGGTGCTACATATTTTGTTTGAATAGTGTGAATATAATATGTCTTGAATTATTATAATGTCATTGGGAAGATGACGTAATTTTTCAAGCTTACTAACACTTGAAGGGTAAATTTCTTCCGTTGAAAAGCAATGACCCCGGGGCAAATATTTTTTTAATTAATACTTTCAGCTTCACAAATCTTAAAATTGTAATTTACTTTGATTTTACTTAATAATATCCCAAAGGATTTTCACCCCGAGTTAAAAAAATGTTTGAAATGTAGTAAAAATATTTAAATCAATTAAATTATTATTTGATTTATTTTACAGCACCGGTTATCCACCATACTAAATTACGACAGGGTCATCGTTATGGAAGAGGGCAGAATAGTTGAGGATGGATCTCCCAAGGATTTGATGGCCAGACCCATGAGCATATTCTCATCAATGCTCAGAGCTGCAGAAGAATAATATATTTTTAGTGTTTTTTTTTTTAAATTAGTATCCGTTGTGGCAAGAAAGATGAGAAAGCTAGCAGTGGATAGAACTTTGTTGATAATTAGTAATGTAAGCATGGACTGAAATTACAGACAAATAAATTTTAAAATCCTAGAAAACGTATACCAAAGATAACGGTGGATGTAAATATAATAACTATAGTTTAAGCGTAGTAATAAAATTCCAATTAAAATACGTAAGTATTTTAAAGTGGATTGACATGATTGAATGAAACCATTTTATCTGTAATATGTACGAAAAATTAAAAAAAAATCTCTCTCTAGCACATGGTATTATTTATTTTTTAAGACAACTTATGAAGATTTTTTTATAGGAAAAAAGAGATATTGAAGATATGATAAAAATGATATGGTAAAAATAGTTGCGTTGACCTTTCAAGGTTTGAGAGTGTGTGCAGCGTCAGATAATCAATAATTAATCAAATATTATTATTTGTGATAAGTAATTATAATTATAATATCGAATTCCGTGGTTTAACTACATTTAATTGTGTCATTTAATATATCGTAGGTTAATTAGGTTATAGATTTATTTCCACTAGAAATTTTGTGGATTGACTGAGAATGTTTGAAGTATAAAAATGTATTATTATTTCGAAATATCTATTGTAGATGAAAAAATGTTAGGTAAGTCGAACTTAATAGAATTCTCTAAATATTTATGAAACTTGTGATTTTAAGTATTCCTTTGCTAATAAATAAGTATTTTATCTTAGGTAAATTTTCAAACAAATTCATAATAAAAAAGCGGATTGATATGATAAAAAGAGCCATTTATGATGATATATTCATTCAAATTGTTATTATAAGCTGTTTACTGAATACCATTGATGGAATTTAAAATAAACAAGCATGAACCTTTAACTTGTGAAATAAACTTTAAATATATTTTTGTGTTTTTATTTTCATTGAAAAAGAGGAAAAACTACGGAAATCCCATAAATGTGAGGCTGGAAGGAACTCGTACCTACCTAAAATATAAGGTATTTAGTTAGCTGTCAGTTCGCCGGCATGGCAGGACGTACGTCTTTTTCGCCGCGCGCCGTTATCTTTAAAATAAATTTATTTTTATTTTTTTATAGTGAATACCTCACAAGAGTCCTAACTGCTCCCGTCTGGAACCAGTGAGACTATGGCATCCCCAATTGGGGTATGTTATGAGGCTGAAGGTATGTGGGGAAGGGAAGGAGACGAGGGAGAGGAAGGTGGGGAAGTACCTGGCTATTCAGATCTAGTCACTAAACACTGCTAAAGCCATTTCAAGTAACGTTTCAATTCTGAATGGTGGTCTTACACCAGGGCGATACTAAGAGTATCTTCCACTCTGGAACGTGCCGCAAATATACTATATATTATTTTTAAATAATTAATTGTGAAATAATACAAATCAATTAAATAAAATTTATTTGCGCACGCCGGGTTCGAACCCGCGACCTTTCGAATGGGAGTCAAGTGTCTTACCACTCGACCACGGACGGTCGTCACTAATAATTATTGTCGGTAGATATCACACCCGCTCGCCACATGCCGATGCCGCTACTGCTACCCAGGGCCGGCTCTAACCTTCGAAGCCGCCGCAAGTTCGGCCACCGGTAGAAGAATAACCTTACCGGCATGCTGCGAAAGGCTCCCAAGGAGGGAAAAAACAGTACAACTTCAGACAAGAGTCCCACCCCTGTTGCGTCTACTTCTACAGTGTCTGTCTCTTCTCCACCCGGTAGTGATACACTGACCCAGACTGGAGGAACTAAGTTGGATGCACCACGATGAGATAAAGCAGATGCAACGCCCTTACTTCAAACACCAGGGAGTCAACCTTGGACTTTGATTAACCGTAAACGGCGCCCCATCGCCGCGCTGCACGAGGTAGCCAAAGGGATCAGGAGGAAGTAAAATACTTCCACCTTCACCCCTTGCATCCGGAAACTTCGTTAGATGATCTGACATCCCCCTAAAATACATTTTTTTAAATCTATTAGTACCTCCTCATTTAAGGTATCAAAGATTAAAACAGGGGGAGAATACGCGTCGATTATGATCGGTGTTCCCGGGTCAGCGGTGCCAGAATTAATGCAGTCTGAGCATTGGCCCAAGCATTCGTTTTTAAAAGAATGGGTTAACAAGGTAATAACGCCACAGCTTCCAAATATTAAACCTAGTTGACATTATAATTGTATTAATTTCTTTTATAAAAACGTTAGAGGACTGAAAAATAAATGTTCTCTGTCTTTTTCTAATGTTTTGGTGACCTATTTCGATGTAATAGAACTTAATAAGTCTTGGCTGAACTCTAGTATGTACGTGTACAACCAGGGGTTATTCGATGGCAGGAAAGACAGAGTGGAAAAGAAAGACAGGTAGTGGCCACACAGACAAGGGGTGGCTGACTTTTCTCGAAGACTAAATGGGTAAAAATTACAATTTTTTGTTTCATGAACATCTTTTCCACCGGCATCAAATCTGGTTCGTTTCAACTATTCTTCGATACATTACACTTTGGTGTATTTATTACATCAAATACATGTAAGTAAATTTACATCGGAGAAGGAATTATTATTTTCTGAGATTTCAAAATCTATGTCGCGCGTAAGGATGTAAAATATTACATGCGAAGTGTTTGGGCTCTCCAGAATAATGGTATCCCTATATCCGAGTAAAGCATGTTGGATCTTGTTTTGTGTAACATTGCGATAAATGTCATACACAGCAATTCTCCCCTCGAATACGAGGACAAATATCGCCCCGCATTAGAGTTCCGGTATTCTTGTAAAAGGCCGCCAAAGGCTACCAGAATTCCTAAAATAATTACTGACTTTTGGTAGGGATGATTTTGACAAAGATGATGAGTCAATTGGATCGGCAATTATTACTCTTGACATCGTCAATGAGGCGCAATACATTTTTATGCATGTAATATATTTAATGTACACAACAAAAAACTGTATGATATATATATCAGGCCCCCAATATCTCAGCCCATGTGAGACTCCTCAAGTTAGGATGGGCTGGACATGTACAGAGAATGCCGGACACACGCGTCCCAAAAAGAATTATGACTGGACACCCAGGTGGAAAGAGAAAAGTGGGAAGACCCAGACTTAGATGGGAAGATGAAGTGAGAGGGGATGCAGTACAGCTTCTCCAGATAACAAACTGGAAGTCAGCCGCTGAGGACAGAAGGAGTTGGAGGCGAATGTTGCGGTAGGCCAAAGCTCGATATGGGCTGTAGCGCCATCGAAGAAGAAGAAGAAAAATATATTTAATGTATTTGAAGCTTGCTTCCCCAGGAAACCTCCAATTAGAGGTGGACGTAGATATCCGAAGTGGTTCTCCAGAGATACCACCGCGAGTATTGAGATGAAACATGCTCACCATAAAAAATGTTTTTACGAATACAAAATAATTATTTCGTTCGTTAGTTCCTCTATTGGACATCCGCACATGTATATAATAACAAGTTAAACATTCTGTAATAGGTACAATTAGTAAATAATAAAACTTAAATACCCCAGCGACGCTCGTACCTGTCACAATTTATTTAATATGTGGATCTATTCAATTAACATATGTGTAAGTATTTTATGACAGCGACGTGCTACATTGAATATGTCTTTGTAACCAGCTTTGTAGTATATTAGACAAAACTAGAAGTTAGTGGACAAAGCACCGGTTTCCCTCCAAAAGGGCAACGCCCGCGGGTGTTCAATTATTTTCTGGCTTATAAATGTCAGGTTCTCTTTTAAAAATGTATGAAAGTAAGACCCTCGATAAAATAAGATGGAAATTACTGATAATAATTCTTCAATTTTAAAATATTAGGATTGGATTAGAAAGGCGTGAAAGCCTCCTACACAAACTCCTAAGGGTATTTTCTTCACGGATTTTTTTAAAATTTGCATTTGTTTGTATAGTTGCAGTCAGGTCGGGGTTTTGTCATTTTTTTTAAAATCATTTTCCAGTTTGAGGGAATGTAGAAATGGAATTTACGGCTGTTGAAAGGAACATTGATAAACAAATACAAATATTTATGAAAGAATTTTCAGCGTAATCTTTTTTATCATGATGCGATAATTATAGTGATTTAGAAAAAAACTGATTAAAAAAACATCAAACAGCAACACCGTGCATCATACATATATCCGTGCATCATAGTAGGTACTAGGTAGCACAGAAAGCGGAGCTAAACGTATTATAAACTCTGCATTCACAAAATCCGATCTATATAAATTTTACGAATACATTTGCCATCTACATTATCCATCAGTGCTGAGTCAGCGGCCAGGCTGGCTGCTGACTCAGCATCTCGGGGAGCGATTAAATGACAACACGTCTGTTTGGCGAAAATCCGATGATCAACCGTTTTTGTTAATGGTTAGTTTGAGTTTACATATTAGGGAGAGAGTTGTCACGTAGCCGTTACAAAGTAATAATTGCATCAGTAGGTCCGTGACTTTTCAGTGAGCTAATATTGAAAAATACGATATTATTGATTGTTGGGGATGTACACAGGAATCAGGAATGCCGACTAACCTTATTTCTTCCTTCGCTTGTCTTCAATTGCACTGGTTCAAGCACACCACTCGCAAAGTCGCAAGCTCATGATGGCTTTACCTGTTTCGATACGACCGAACAATGGGGCACCGTAAATGACACTTACAACACAGGTGTTAACATAATAACTAATAATTTCGAACTGAAAACTATCACACGTGATTGTACTCTTGTAGATGGAGAAAAAGTGTTTGTAGGTAGAAATTAAATTAGGAAACGGTATAAGGATCAATGCTAGGTACCAACATCAATAAAGTTGTGGTTGAAAATAAACTTTTTTTTCCAAATTTCAAATTTTTTTATGAAGATTTTCAGGATTCTTTCAGTCTGGGGAGTGCCGCATCCAAAAAACTGAAAAATCTTCATATACAAAATTGAAATTTGAAAAAAAAAATCATTTTCCGCTACAACCACATCAATAATGTCGTATTTTTCAATCTTAGCATTCTAGCTCACTGAAAAGTCACGGACCGCCCCTGATGTACATATAGTTACTTTAAATTACGAATAACCCGACAACATTTGAAAATCTCCTACTTCCACCACAGAAAGCGAAAAATGTTGCTTATATCATATATTATATGATGGAGTACTTAGCCAGCCTAGGAAATGAACTCACGACGCCTAGGCAGGACCGAGATGCGATGCCAACTCAGCCACTGACCGGTCGTATAATGTATATAAGTTTATTATATGAGTAGTTACATCTTTATTCCACAGGACCCATTTTAATAAACAGGACCTACCTACATCGAACGAATCCGAAACTATTTATAAGTCTATTAAAAAATCGTGGTTTCTTACTTTCTTTACCATATATTTTTAAATAAAACGATTGTTGTAAATGTAATGGATCCGCACAAAAACAGGGTCAAACGCTGTTTTTCCGCAAAAGGGCTCAATTATTTATGTTGCCTTTACCCTCAGACTTCAAAGAAAAGTTTGTACACATTTCTTTAATCTTTTCCGCCTGTTCATAAATATCTTCATTTCCCGGCAGTTGCAACGGTTGTAAAAATTCACATATAAGAAATACCTAAGTATCCATACCTATTCTATTACGAGTATGTCATCTGGCATACAATTTCAAACCGGTTTATCGTCTTAATTGCATTATATGTGTTTTAACAATTTGTTCAATGTTGTTGAAGTTATAAGTTACAACCGTTCAATTAGTTGTCATTAGTTAAACATTTTTTATAAAAATGTCATTCAAACAAAAATATGTATTTTTTTAAATTAACCCTTTACCCCAAAAATTTACTTACAACTTATAAACATAAAATAATTATCGTTATCCAATTTGGTTTTCATTTCCATAATGTTCATTTACAAAATTTACATAATAAAATATGTTTTATACGATGTTATGTTGATTATTGAAGATCACGTAATTTATTATTCAGGGTAAGGGACGTCCTTTTTTTACAATACCAAGTGGTGGTTCAATTTAATAAATATCCTAGCTCGGGACCAATGATGGTGGCGCTGGTTTTACAATTACTTCGATCGCAGTATGATGTAAATTACACATTAAATTAATTAAAATACATTTGCCTTTAATGCATAGGAAAGGTTGGGAGCCCAAAGACTTACCTAATCTACTGCAAATGTCTCTTCAATAATCCACTGTTGGTCAGTTCAATGGCCGCTGGTTTTTCTTATCATTCTTATTCATATAAAACTATTGTGTTATTATATAACACAACCACAAATATATCCGTCGCGGCGGTTCAAAACATGTGTTTGGCGGGGTACAACAAAATACGACGGATTACAGCGGATAATTTGATTATTATCAAATAAAACCAAGAATGTTTGCGGTGCGGTTAACAGTAATCCATATTGCGACTTTTTTCGGCGAGTGGGGCGAAACGGGCTTCATTTGTTTTCGAAGTGCTCAATTTCAAAAGTCTCTGGGCAAAATAAAGGGAAGGGAGATATGGAACATTAAAAGGCTATTTCAATTACTCTGATTAATAGCAATCGAAAGTACTTACTCAACTCGCGCAAACACCAAGTGATTGCTGACATTATTTGGAATGAAAAGTTTAAATAAAATTTTGGTCTCCGGTGTCTTGCTAATGATTTTTTTCTTCAAATATAACAAAAAAATCTTCTACATATATCACACAGACGAATAACTAACTGTCCAATTCCTAGTGATTTTTTATATTTTAGTTTAAAAAAAAACATTAAAAATGTCACCAAAGACCAAAATTTCATTAACATTTTTTACACCAAATAATGTCAGGAATCACTGGTTAAAGTAAGTCAAGTGCATTCTTTAACATCCTGTGTAGTGACGGAAATGGGATTTTTTATCAAAATGTTGATTGCTGCATAAAAATGAGAAATAAATAAAATGAGTAAATTTTATTTACTCGTAATTTTAATCATTTGGTCCCATGGTATAATTGTTTTGTGAAAACAGTTTTTTCTGTTTTAAATTTTTATCGTGAATAAATAAATAAATGCTTTAGACCTCACGACTGAAATAAATACTTCTTTAGCTCAATCTATATGTATGTCCATATAATATATGTTTATATCTATAAAATATATACATGTATACACATATATTAATTTTCTACAAATATTTATTTAAATTTATTAGCATTCGCCTCGCCCGATTAAGCCGTGACCATCGACGTCCGCTCCCCGCCGCGTTTGGCGCGTCACTGGTATTTCAAAATACTGAATGAAATATTTCGTGCACTGGCTATGAGAGGAAGAGATAAAGAAAATATGCGCGCGCACTGCTCTCTCTTGCTTCTACAGAGAGCCCGTTCGCCTTGCAATGCATTTCAATTTCCGTTACACATTCGCCAGCTTACCCCCCAATTCAAGCGTGCGTAAAGAAGTATTTACTTCAAAACTATATTTTACGTCAAAAATAACTATTTTTTCAGGTCAGATTGTACCGATAGTTTCACTTTGAGTTTGATTTGTGTAGATGGAATTCCACTCAGTAAATAGAGAAAAGGTGTGCGTCGATTATTTTTAAAACATCTTTATCAACTGCTAAAATAACCAAACAATATGTAGTGGGATATTAACCTCTTGAGTATCATGGCTTCTCATAAATAAATATTATTATCTGTAAAAAAATGCTCTGTATTTATTACATTTGACTCCTTGACACAGTGGTTTCTTTCATCGAAGTTTTTCATTTTTCGTCTGGCCCCCTAGCACACTCGATCGATAAGGATTGATAGGATAACTGTCAGTAACTTCTCATCGTTCCCTAGGACAACTGCAGATTGCTAACATACAAACAACAGTTGATATCAAATATATTAAAGGTACTTAGTCATTCTGAACTGACACTATTCGTTGGCAATTTGCAGTCATGCTAGGTAACGATGAGAATATACCGAAAGTTATCGATACAATCCTAACGTCGGTAACGTCGCGTCGGTTGGAGGTTGGCTGTCAGCATGACAATTTTTATTCTGCAGCCTGGAACAACTCTTCGGAGCTGCACTCGTACCATTCACCTACGTTTCGGGCCGAAGTGTTGCGTCTTTCTTTATCATGTCTTCCATAATCCCTCCCCGGATTGTCATTTTACTTTGTTTCTTTATATATCTATTATATAATTTCGACAAGTGCACCCGTCACTTCTTGAGGGCAATTTGTGTTTCACATAGTTTCTACTTCTTCGGTAAAATTCTAACAATATTTTTGTTATTTGTTTTAGGGGTGTTATGCCGTGTTGCGCTACCTTTTTCTTAAGCCAACGTTTAGGACAGTAAAGATAAAGAAGGAGGTAGCGCAACACGGCATAACACCCCAAAAACAAATAACAAAAATACTTTTGGCCGTGAAAATCTAAAATCATCTCTAACTATATTGTCTGCTTTTTATAATAAAGTTTAAAAAATATTTTTCTAATTATATTTATTTGTCAGTAAATTTTTTATTTATTGTTATTAAGTTTATATTAAGTTATTAAGTTATTAAGTTATTAAGTTATTAACAACCCTGGATCTGAATCTTAATCTTTAGATTTAATACTGGTGTTAATCTTTCAAATATTATTAAATTAATATATAATTTTTTTTTGAGAGACATATTTTACTTTACAAAGTGGAAGATACTCTGAAGATACTGGGTGTAAGACAGAATTGAAATGTAGCTTGAAATGGCTTAAGCCGTGATTGGTGATCAGAACCAATTCTGAATAGCCTGTAACTTGTTTTCCTGTTCTGCATTCCCTCCATACTATTAGAATTTAGAACCAAAGGTTCCATCATTAGGATATAAAGTACATATATATATTTTTTTTAAGGCGGAGACGGTTTACAAGCAGTTCCCGTGAGCACTTAGGCCATAGGCCCATTGTGCTATCTCCCATTTTACCTCAATCCTTTAACAACAAACCAGTCCCTTAAATAAAGTTCACCAGGGTTGTCATTGGATATGTGGCTATGTCTTCTGGTTCTACTGTATGTCTCCCCAGGTATCTGAGCCTAGTTCCCACCAGGGCAGAACATTGGCACCATAGGTGAATTGGAGTCTCTTCATCCTCTTCACATTTTCTGCATATATTAGTGTTTTCCACTCCCAATATCTGCATGTGTTTCCTGAGATGGCAGTGTCCCGTTAATAGTCCTACCAGTTCTCTCAGCGAGTTTCTGTCCATATCGAGTAGTTTCCTGGTTCGTCTAGGGTCCGGTCCTTTTATGAGAACTTTGGATTGTCTCATTCCGGGTGCCCTCTCCCATTCTTTGCAGTGCTGGGATTTGACCCACCTATCGATATGTAGTTTTGTGTGGCAAGCTGCTACTCCTACGGCCGGCTCGGATCCTACAAGTGGTGCTTTCGCCCCTTTCCTTGCTAGTTCATCAGCCCGCTCGTTGCCCTCAATACCTTTATGTCCTGGTACCCAAATCAGAGTTATTTTATTGATATTAGCGAGTTCTGTGAGAATAGTCCTGCATTCCATCACCAGTATAGAGTCGCATCGGTTACTTCCCAGTGCCATTAGGGCAGCCTGGCTATCAGAACATATTATGTTCTGATTCCTGTACCCGACGCGTATATTCTCCTGTGCGCAGGCCAAGATGGCTTTCATCTCAGCTTGAAACACAGTACAGTGTGTTCCTAGAGGTATACTGAGTTCCCTCTTGGATCCCTGCAGACAGACCCCGGCCCCTGTTCTTTCCTCCATCTTGGACCCATCTGTGAACCAGATTAGTTCCTGTTTGAAGGTTGGACCTGGAACCGTGTCCCATTCCTCCCTTGTGGGATAGATCACCCCGAACTGCTGTCTGAAGAAGTAGTCGGCTTGTTTGCCGTCTTGCTTCATTCCAGCTGTCGGGCTAATTGCCCTCAGTCTTGTTCCGATCTCCGTATGACTGTTTTTGGGCAGCTCACCTCTCCATTGACCTTTACACTGTAACCTGTAGGCTGCCGCCATCGCCCCCCCTCTCTATTTCTAAGTTTAGTGGGGGCAGGTTTAGCAGCACTCCCATGGCTAGTACTGGAGTGGTTCGCATAGCTCCCGTGATTCCTCTACATGCAAGTCCCTGTATGTGGTTGAGTGTGACCACCACTGTTTTCAGTGTTGTTCTTCTCCACCAGACCAGGGCTGCATGCATGATCCTTGGTTTCACAACGGCTGTGTACAGCCATTGCATCATTTTAGGGTTGAGTCCCCACGTTCTGCCGCAGATCCGCCTAGTTGCCCACATTAGTGCGCATGCCTTTCTGTCCACAGTTTCCACCTGGTTTTTCCAGCTCAATTTGGCATCTATGATGACTCCGAGGTACTTAACCGTGTCTGAGGGTTCTAACTCCTTTCCGTAGAAGGTTGGATTATTCCATCCCTCTAGTTTCCTTTTACGTGTGAAGATTACTAGTTCTGTCTTGTCTGGATTGACCGACAGCCCTGTTTCTTCACACCATTCTTCCACTGTTGCCAGTGTTGATTGTATGAGGCCTCTGGTTGTGTCTGCATCCCAACACCTTATTATGGTTGCGATGTCATCCGCATACCCTTGTGTATAGAGGCCCCTGTTGTTGAGTTTCCGGATGAGGTTGTCCACCACTAGGCTCCACAGCAAGGGTGACAAGACCCCTCCCTGTGGACACCCTCGTGTCACCAGTACTCTGATGTTCACCTCACCCCTTGTCACCGTAAGTATCTGGCCTGAGAGCATGTTCTTCAACCACCTTCTGGTGGTTTTGTCGAGTCCATATCTTTCTGCCGCTTCATCGATGGATTTAATAGTGGTGCAATTGAATGCTCCCTCTATATCCAGGAAGAGTCCTACCGCCAGTTCTCCAGTCGCCTGCGCCTGCTCCAGTTTGTAAACCAACCTGTGCAGTGCCGCGTCGACCGACTTGCCTGGTTGATAGGCAAATTGTAACTCATGGAGGGGTTCTTTCCTCAGTGCCCCGTCCCTTATGATACATATTTTTACTAAACAGGTATTTTATTTTGGATTGTATTTTCTGTATTTTCGTATTGTATTGTATTTTCATTTAATAACTCGAGTCCGGGGCATATGTCATTCCTATGTCTACCTACGTTAAATTATCGTGAAAACAAGCTTGTGTGCTCCAACTTGTTTTAATTTTTTGCAGAATAATGACAAAAGAAATTACCAACCATTCTAATCCAAGAATTTCTTTTTTTACAGAAGGGTTTCAAGTGCCCTTCTAGCCACCTCAATGCGATCCTTTACTCCGTGTACTTCCATGTACTAGATAGGTACCTAATGCTTTCCATTTTAACGAAAAGCAGAACGCGGAACGAAAGAAAAATCTCACCTTTTCCAAGTTTCCAATCTTCCATATGTACATTTAAATAAAATTGTATAAATTCACTTTCCCTCTCTCCATAATTTAAAAGGGTGGAGGATGAAGGGTGAACGTTATAAAAAGTAAGAAAAAAGGGGACATGTTCCTTCCTAATTACATATTATGTGATATATTATTAATTCAATTCAAATCCATAAACGAAAAATGTAGTATTTATAAAAATGGAAAAAAGATTACAACAGTTATTCGGTTTCTTCATCGATCGGCTTACTTCAACAAATAGATACACCTATCTTATTAATTGTATGTACGTTTGCGTGTAATTACGCTCGCGTCAAAGACGTATTATTTTTACTAGATTATACGCGACTAAGATAAGATTGCCGCGCGAAGATAGATAAACGACTTCTGTCTCATGTTTTCAACCACTCAGAAATACAATGTTATATGTAATGAAATAAATAAGTTTTCGAATTCAACTATTTCATATTTACCTAGAAAAAAATGTTTTTAAAGTTTAGCAAAATACTTTAACAAAAACACGTTTTATATACTTTGTTGTAAGATTATCGTTTCATTGTTATCGGGTATATTTAATTATTAAGATGCATAGGTACATCACATTATATTTTATTATTTATCTATCTTATTATTATGATTAACTAGCTTCTGCCCGCGACTTCGTCTGCGCAGGATTGGTACTTCGAGTAGCCTATTTCCTTTTCCTAGGTCCCATCTATGAACATAACAAAATTCTTAACCTATTTATTTAAAATATCTATAATTCTTGATTCGATTCAAAGAATTAGGCGAGTACTTCAAATGAATTCACTAATTTAAATATTTTCTAAAATAGAATTTTGATTTAACAATCATTGTTTTGCAAAATGTCATTCTCAAATTTTGACATTTTATATTAAACAGTAGATAATAATTATTTTTTTATATATGGAATATAGCTAGCTCTATAAATTATAGCCTATATGTTATTCTGATGTATGAACTATATTATTGTAAAGTTTCATTAAAATCCATTCAGTAGTTTTTGCGTGAAAGAGTAACAAACATAACAAAATAACAAACATACATACATCCATACAAACTTTCGCGTTTATAATATTAGTAAGATTTATTAGTTCTTCACATTGTACATACAGTTTTCAAGGATAGAATAATTAATCAAGATATGAATGATAAATATATAAATAATTAATCAAGGTATGAATGAAAGAAATTAGATTGTGTTAAACACACCTGGCACGATAAGTCAGCTCGCGTCTGTGTTCAGAAACGCAGGGAAATACCGACAGACACCAATCATCAAGTGTTAAATTATTAGTTTTAACTCATTACTTGTGCTAGAGTGACTTATGCTAAACTGTGTAAACATTTGGTTTCACAAATACCAAGGGATAAAGTTGTGTGAAATGAAATGTGTTCAACAAATTTAATGTGATTTCAAATTGTTTTATTCTCGAGCGTTATTCGCGATATGAAATTTTCGCATGAGTGTTTAAAATACAACGAGAAGTTTTTACTTTAATTCACGATGCGTTTCTGTCCCCCGTTTTCTTTTAAGACCAAGGGAGGTTTCGACCTTTCTCCACACATCCCCAATGGCAACGCAGGAGTCAGCTCAGGATCCATCATAAGCACTACACAAAGGGTAAGTCCGGTGACCTGAAAAATATTAAATAAAATAGTGAATATTCTATAATAGATACAGAGCACAATAAATATAACTATTTATGAAATAAGTTTTAGAGCCGATTAAAAAAAAAGTTTTTTTTTTTAAATACAATGTAAAATTGCTCAACATAATATTATTCAGCTACTTAAATGTGATTGTTTACATGAATTCATTCATTTTAAATTACAAGTGAAGTTTTATTTTTTAGTAAGTAATATAATTTATTGGTTATGAAATTATTACACAATTTTTTACCTGAAAAGTAACGTCAAGTAGCTTGTCGGCAGGAATATAGTGAAAAACACTATTTTACTAGTTTTTGCACAGATTTTTTTTATTTTATTTTTTATAGTGAATACCTCACAAGAGTCCCAACTGCTCCCGTCTGGAGCCAGTGAGACTACGGCATTGCCAATTGGGGTGTGTTATGAGGATGAAGGTAAGTAGGGAAGGGAAGGAGACGAGGAAGAGGAAGGTGGGGAAGTACCTGGCTATTCAGATCTAGTCACTAAACACGACTAAAGCCATTGCAAGCAACGTTTCAATTCTGAATGGTGGTCTTACACCAGGGCGATACTAAGAGTATCTTCCACTCTAGAACGTGCCGCAAATATACTATATTTTGGATACGTTTTTAGATTTTCCCGGCCAAAAGCATTTTCGTTGTTTGTTTTTGGGGTGTTATGCCGTGTTGCACTGCCTCCTTCTTTAGCCGACGTTTCGGACAGCGTTGCAATGTCAATCATCAGGGCAGATCACACATCGTCGGATCTGCCCTGATGATGGACACTGCAACGCTGTCCGAAACGTCGGCTAAAGAAGGAGGTAGCGCAACACGGCATAAAACCCCAAAAACAAACAACGGAAATACTATATATTATTTTATATAATGAAAAAACACAAATCAATTAAATAAAATTTATTTGCGCACGCCGGGTTTGAACCCGCGGCCTTCGGAATGTGAGTCTGACGCCCTACCGCTGGACTACGCCGGCCGTCAAAACTGTGCAAAATCTAGAGGTTTTCTGTTTTTACCAATTTTAATCATCAATAAACTTATGAATGAACAATAAGAAGATGCAGAAAAATTAAATACGGAAGCGATGATAAAAAGAGAAACCGATGGAATTACTTTGCAAAACTGTTTATGAAATTTATAAACAATGCTGCGAATTTGTTGTGTTTGCAATTTATGTTACGTGTTCGTATTTTATAATATTACTCCTTTTGTATGACTATAAGCAATAACACATTTAATTTTATGCAAAGTGAAACAAACCTTGTATCGTTAATTATAGTCAATTCACTTGGTCAACTGTAATAATATGCGCCTTTTTGTGAGATAATATTATTATGTCATTCGTGGTACAGACTTTGAAGCAAAGTTATTTACATACGTAAATATAGACACACACATTATAGGGTCAATATTTATTTTGTTCAAATCCATGGAAAGAGATTTGTGATAGATATATAACTGCTACATCGTGACACAGAATAGTCTTTATGAAAATATAATAATAGGTAAATAACGGATATAGACATTGAAAAATACCGAGAAAATTATTATTAGTAGAATTACAAACGAAATTAATGAAACTAAAAAAGCATTCTCACTGCTGGTGCAAAAATGTAGAACTTAAAAGACGTAAAATATTTTGTACTTAAACAAATCGTCACCTTAAAGCAACCGTGAGATATCTTCGAAAAAATCTTATTTTGAGATAAGTATGCAGTTCGATGTAAAATTGTGAGCTCTTACTGGGATATTTTGAAAAAAAAAAATGCGCGAGTTACAAGTAAAATCTCAATTTTGAGATATTTCCAAATACCATTTACGTATACTTTGTCAAAATTAGTCTGAAAAATTAATTATTTATCTATTATTACAATTTTATGTTGATGTTAAATAATTTACCTCTCTAATACCATATCATTAACCTGCAACATTAGTTAATTTGCTTCTGCTAGAACTCATGCAAACCTAAAAGTCCTATTATCTCAGAACAGCATTTTTCAAGATATCTCACTGTTGCTTTAAGGTGACGAAATCATAAAATTCCTTACAAATTCAATTTTTATAAGAACAACTCTCTTTTTATAATTTTTAATGATTATTCCCATCAATGTAATATATCGTTGAAGAAGAAGATAACACTAATAATCTAAATGAAAATATGAAAATGAACAAGACACAGAAAAAATAAAAGATAAACGGTATACGTTTTTCTGGGTTCGTGTCCCAGTTGCAACCATTATCTTTTATTTTCTCTGTGGGTTGTTCATTTTCATACTTTCATTTAGATAACTAACTAACTAACTAACTAACCATCACGCCATTTCCCCGCAGGGGTAGGCAGAGAGGACGGACCTTCTCATACATACTCTTCTATTATTCTGACTCTTGACATGGCCCGACTCAAGTATCTGATTTACTTGATCGTGCCACGTCTTCCTTGGGCGTCCTCGGCTTCTTCTACCGTTCACATTCGCGTCATAAATTCTCTTTACACTCCTTTCTTCATTCATTCGCTCAACATGCCCAAACCATCTAAGCGTCCCTTTCTTAATCTTACTTACTACGCTCACATCAGCCTTGCATTCTTTTCGGATCTCCACATTCCTCACACGATCATACATGGTTTTACCACACATACGCCTCAGGGATCTCATTTCTACAGCATTCAGTCTACTTTCATCCTTTCTCTGCCATTTCCACGCTTCACTGCCATACATCAGGGTAGGTACCATAGCTTATTAGTGTTATCTTCTTCTTCAATGATATATTTCCTTACAAATCTTCAAAAATAGTCATAGTCTAGTGTAGTGCTCCTGAAAATTAACTGAGAGCAAAAAAGATATGTGTGGAAAATAGTTTAATAGGTCAAAATCGAAGTACTGGGAGAGCATCTATTTGCAGGTATATTGTAGGTATCAGCACCATTAAGTGTTTGTTATAAAGTATGGTTTTATAGAAATATAAAATAAGCAAAGATTTCGTGACAGCCGGATAGCGTAACAACTATGGCTCTATTTTCATAATCATTTTCCGATTTAATCTTGATTGTATTCAATCATAAATACATAATACGGTGAGTAACTGAGATAATTGAGACAATCTATCAAATCAGAAAAGTTAACAAGCAATTCTAGTAGAAGAAATATTATTTATAAATATGTATGAATCATTTATTGATATGTTTTTCAATAGTTTCAATGATTCCTATGTCATATCTGTGGCTATTTTTGTAAGGTCCATAAAATATATCTTTTTCTTATATATAAAACAAAGTCGAGTTAGTTACACCATTTATAACTCAAGAACGGCTGAACCTATTTTTATGTTCTTTGATTTGTTGGATTTGTATCCGTCCAGATGTACAGAATAACTATTAAAACTTCGGAAAAAATCACGTGAAAACAATTATGAAGAAAATTAATTTTTTCATATATTTTGTATGGAACGGCTTTTCAAATAATGTGCGTTGGTCGAAATAATTTGAATCAATTCGAACTGTCAATGGTGTAGTGTGCCGAACATTTCGTGCTTAGTCAACAGCTCAATTTCATTTTTTGAACTTTATTATTATTTTGAGTAGGTACCTATTTATTTTAACTTAATAAAACCTTAATTTATTTCAGCTAATAAATTAAACACAACATTATTTATTGATTCTGAGACGGTACGAAGTTTGTCGGGTCAGCTAGTATATGTATATAACATCATAACATACCTAAAAGCGTTGAAATATTCAATGGAACATTGAATTTAATTTATATTGTGTTGATTATTTATAAATACAAACACAGGCACAAGGGAATATTTCAAATATTGTTATTGTTAGACAATATTTACATAACTTAACAGTATATTAATTTATATAATTAATTATTAACGCCCCTTAAGGTTTTAGGTTTTCACATAGGAATAATAAAAAAATGTATAATTATAATTAATAGTCAAATGTTATGAGTTACGACTCGTTATGAGTTATGGTTATGAGTTATGACCCTTTGTCACTCTGTACATTAGTGTACATACTTTAGATGCCATAAATAATCTTTATTTATTGCTGGCTAAAGTCCCCGGCGTTGCCCCGACTTTCCACATAGTTTTTTTTTAAACTACTGTAGGCAGTGACCTACCTCTTATTTGGAGGTCAAGGGTGCAAAATTTTATCAATATCGAAATAAAATTATAGATTGGTAAAAAAAAAATCCAGGGTTCGCCTGCCCACCCGCCCACCCGCCACAGATAGATAATAGTTTTTCCCCTTATTACCTAATGAAACGCAATATAAAAATTCATTTAAAATAAGACATTATTACACGAAAAAAACAGATCTAGTTTGATATTGACAGAAAAACATATTAAAAATTGGTGACGTAAGTTTATTTTTCTTCTTACGTTTATGAAAACCAAAGAGTGATTAGCCATTGTTCGCAAGTCCTTGGCTATACATATAATGTCAACGCTACACGTATCTAATCAATATGTCGTACCGATGAAACAACAACGGCTTTACGCTGTTTATTGCCGATATTGATAACTGTAAACCGTAGGCAATAAAAAACAAGCTACATCTTGTTGGAGTGCCTGGAGTGCGTAATTATTTCATAGACTTAAAGAAGGCAATTTACGAAATCACGCTATAAGCGTGTGACGTCATGTTTTAACATTAGCTCCGCACAGGAGACCACGAGGAAAAAATCCCTCAGGACCAATGTTATCTTTGTGAATGCTGGGTGTAAGGTTGAGCTGGAAAGGTCAAAAGGTCTCCCTCAACCAGTCTCTCCCAGGACGCCCCCCACGCAGTAGATGGCTATATGCATCCGCCGCCAAGATCTAGACAAACCTCATCCCATGAACCCGGACACCCTTGCTAAGTCACCAAACGTAGCGAACGATTGGGGTGACCTATGGTAGGGGTGTCGGTTATCGAATAAATGGTTCCCGGGGTGGCGGTACCCATACCCGCCACCCAAAATAGAATTGTCAGTGTAATAAATTAATCAAAGCAGAGTTGTAACGGTTAATTACGTGAATGCATAATTTAAGGGTGAACAATGTTAATCTTTATTTTGGGTACAATCAATTTGCAAGAATGACATATTTATAGCAGTTCAACAATAGCAAGAAAGTATAATAAACTTTAATTATTATTTAATGGGTTCACTGATAAACAGGTCACGCCTGTGTTGGTCCTCCCAATGGAAACCTGGTTCGTTTTACCAAAAGGGTATCACCGAGTATTTTGTCTCTGGGTTAGCTAAATTCCGAAGCAGATGGTTACAAAGCGCTTATTTTAACTTGCCATCTAGAGCTAAGTTTGGCCCTTTTTCGGTCATCAAACTGTCTACGTGAGATTTGAAAAATATACACCCCTTTTCCTTGAAATTTTGCAGGCTTTGCGGTTCAAAATAAAAGTAAAATTATTGTCTACTAATTTCGAAAAACTCTGCGTAAAGCCTGGGCAGCTCCGGGGACTTCACTAGTTCGTCAATAAATGCAATCAAATAAGCCTATCTACCTAAGCTGCTGTTTACGTTTCGAAATCAATAATTATTATGGTAGCTACCTAGACGTTTAGTAGGTATGAATTGATATTCGCAGGTTTTCTGCAAAGTTTGAGTTCACTTTCAAATATTTGGGAAATTTACGACAGGGAACGTAAATAAGGAACTGAGTCTCTCATTTCGGTAAACGAATTACTATTATTATTAAGAATAATAATTATTCAAATTGTAAGAGACTCACAGAGGGATGCAGAGTTTATGGCGAAATTTCAACAGCAAATAAATTATTATTGTTTGGTGTTGAGTTACATATACGCGTACTTTAATTTACTGATTTAGAAAATTCATTTAAATATGTAACATTTTATTTAATGAAGAGAGTATTAGCGAAACTCAATCGAAAATCTGAAATAGAAAATCAGAAAAAGATGCGATCACATTCGGGACTCTAACCCAAAATCTACGCCTTGTTGGGGAGGAACTCTACCAACTGAGCTAACGCATCCCTATCTGATTCGGTCATAATTAACTGTTTCGACTGAGGACTGCTATTCAAACCCGAACTAAATGCAATTTAGATAGTGTCTTGGATAAATTAATAAATTTTTATTTAATATTCGAATATCTATATTATTCTAAAGTCTAGGACGAATATATATTTTTGTTTTTACTGGATAATACCTCAAATTTTAAGTTTTGAGGTAATATCAAGCTCAAATTTCAGGTAATATTTGAGATTATACTCATTAAGTTAAAAATAAAAATGAATAGGTAACTTTCACGAAAAAAAAAAATACATACTTGTTGTTGTCTGCACTTTTATTTTACGTGTGCTTTCATCTAATTTTTATGCCATTATTGACAATCTATAATCTAGTTGACTGTGATTTACAAGTAGTTACTGTGGTTTTTCTGCGGTTAGTATAAATCAGCCTATGTGTGAATTTATGTGCCTTATAGTATATCGCCACGAATATAGGCAATAGGCAAAGTAATCGCTTTGCAATCGAAATGGCAAACGGAGTCTAGTGATTTTTATTTATTTTGTGTATAACTATTCATAAAACTTTTTTAGAAAGAAATAAGTTTATCAATGGAAACTGTCTCAGATAATTTTAACCATGAAATTATATATTTTTTAATGTTGTTTTTTCTATGCTTTCTAATAAAAAAATACATTTTTTGGTTGTTATCGTTTATATTTTTTATAAAGTAAATTCTAATTCTACTCAATGGAAACGGTACGAAAAGCTTCAGTTTCTCCAAAGCGTATTTTTGTATGTAAAATGTAAACCGATTCGTAGTAAAGATAAATCTAAAACAGCGATTTTTAATTAAGCATCGCCGTAATAAAATTGTTCATGTTATTTCGAATCGATTTCATTTTAGGTAGTGATGTATTATAAAAAATAACTCACTCAACAAAAAAAAACAAAAATAGTTAAAAACAAAAGTTAAATAATATCTAAAACACAAGTACACACATGGAGAGTCAATAAGGGCATTGTGTATTGCGTACAGATAACTTCTACGATATAACTACACACTGAGCGCATTATTTTCGTCTTGTCCTTACATTTATTTCTTTCTGTCATCTTTTTTGTTTCTCTTATTGCTTTTCTTTCTATTTTATTTTTGTTTCTATCATTCTAATTATCTATTTAAATTTATATTCAAAATTTATTTTACTTCATCTTCCGAGATTAATATATCAAAATTAGTTTAAATTCCTGCCACCTCGGACAGGCTGAGCCAAAGACATAAATTATTTGTATATATTGTAATATTATCTTGGTTAATAAATAATAAAATAAAAAATAAGTTAAACAACATGTTTTAATAAGATTATTTATGTATTATTATTATTGTTATTGTGCCCTGTTTGTAAAAATCCATAATTTTATTTTTCAGATATTAAAATTGGTCATAGAGTTAGTCGATTTTCATACCCACCTAATTAAATTAGTTTGGTATTCATTATTTTTAATGTATAATATATTTTATTTTCTTCTTCTTAATACACTTGTTAATCTTTTTAAGAATATTTACATAGTTAATAATAATTTCTATCTACAATCCTGCCTATAAGCAATATTAGCATGGTATTAATATGAAACCACGCAATAGGCCAGATAAAATCAAATTGGTATACTTGAAGCAAACTTTATGAAGTCACCTAAAAACAATTTTATAAATCTTCTGTCAGAGTGTTTTCACCTATCTCGATAATTAAAATACGAGTAAACGAGTCAAAATAAAATAAATACAATAAATTAAAAATGATATATCACAAGTATCGAGGTGTAAACACAATTATCACGAGTTGTCATTATAGAAGAAAAGACCTTTCGTAATTTTTCGTAACTAATGAAACCTTTGATTCTTCGTCATAGAAACTACCCTCAGTAAATGAAAACCCTGTAATTTCAGCCACCCACAACACAAGATGCCCCCAGTCCTCCGGTAGAAGATCCCAGGCCGGTCACCCCCAATAAAGATGTGGGGAACAATGGTATATCAAATATGATCGACACTGGACCAGAGCAGAGTGCACAGAGGAAGGAGGGAGTCATCTCGTCCAAGGAAGACTCCTCGCAAGCAATCAAAGACATCAAATACCAGAAATACGAAAAGAGCGCAGAGTAAGAAGATGTATTAATGTGGAATTATTCCGTCATAGCATGCAAGAATGTCTGGATAATTTCAGAAAACCTAACGACTATTTTACCTTCGTAGATACGTTTGACAGTTCGCGCATTTGATATATTCAGAGATATTTCCTGTACTGTTCATCCGATTGCGATAAAAAATTGGTGACTTATTGTGGACACCTGTGAAGGTTTCTATATTGATGAGTTCTGGAGTTATGAAATTTGCAAGAAAAATTTTCAATAGGGCTCACACCAGTAGTACGAAAAAAGAGGGTATTTTATGGAGTTTAGCGGAAGGGAAAAAAGGCGGGAGGGGGGCTGGGGAATCCGGGTGGGGCGGAAAAGTATGAAGGAGGGGTGTTTTGCTGGAGGGAGACGAGGGAGAGGGAAGGCGGAGAAGGTGGAAGGGGAATTCGTGAGGGGAGAGGTTCACGAGAAAGGAGACAGCAACAACAAGAGGGGAAGGGGAACGCGTGGTAGGTGAAAAGGGGACGAGGGTGGGGAAGAGGTGGCATAAGGGGAACGGGGACGAATGGGAAAGGACTTAGTTTAAGTGGCATTTCTACGCATGCCGGGTATCAGCTAGTTTATTATAGATTTTTCCACATTCCACATTACTTGCTTTCTCTCCTTATTATTACTACTCCTATATTACCAAGACAAGGCTACATTATAGAGTGGAATTTGGTCTTCTGTAATGTTCTCCTCCAGCTTCTGTCCCTAGCCACTATTCTCCAGTTTTCAAGTCATCCCACCCTGTTCCAATTTTATTCCACTCAGGCCAACACATAATCGATCTGCACCTAGGTTATAACTGCTAGGAAGAGGGAGCATATGCGTAGTCATGATTTCGGTTTCCTTTCCTCGAAAATTCTTTCTAGGGGACCAACGATGACGTAACACTGAGATTCATGATTTCGTAGTTCGAGTTTATCTATTTCGAGACGCTGTCTTATTGCTTATCCTCCAAAAGAATTCAAACATTCCAAGTTTATAAAGTAATCATGAAATAAAATTAAATTTAACAATATGTTGGTATCCTGTTATCATTTTAATCCTCATTTGTGATTAAAAAATTAAAGTTAATCTCAATTCGTCGGAAAATTAGTAATAAAGAAATTTTTAAATGACTTATCTTTATTTGATAATAGCTACGTATGGAAAATAAGTTTATAGCTCCATTTAGGTATTTTTGTGTGACTAATCTACAAGCGAATCGTTTTTAATTCAAGTATTTCGAACAAATCATGACATTGTTTTTTTTAAATATTTTATTTATACAATAATATAAGGTCTTTCAATCTCTTATCCATGATATTATATTGGTGTATAACCGTTTCACGGAGAACATGAGAAAATAAATAAATAAATAAATAAGGATAAATAAAAATGTAAATAAAACAAGTTGTGTGTGAGATAACCAAAGATTTTTTTAAAAGTATATTTTACGGCAATAAATGTGGAATATAACGTCTTTCAAATGTCCACCGGGGCTAAACTTGGTGGTACGTATTCGGAAGGTCAAATTTTCAATGATTTTGTCACAAATCTGGCTGAATTTGCTGGATGGCGTCTATTATGTTGACAGTGAGGGCGTCAATTGCTTGCGGTTTATTTTCATTGACCTACGACTTAAAGGGGCGACAAACGCGAAGCTCACATCAAAAGATGTTTTATAACACAGTAGCGCTCGCCATACAATCCCATACAGACCCACCAGACTTAAAAAGATGATGTGTTATAAGCGCGGTTCGAGTCTTCGCTATTTATTATTATTCTCCGTAACCGCTAGCGGCGCGATATCAGTAAAGTTATGCGACCCCTCCCCCCTCCGCCGTAAACAGGAGAGGGGGTCATTTTTAATACACGGAGCGCCTTGTCGAGCAGCTGTCAGCCGTCAAGTTGACATATCCAGTACAATGAAATGATATTACCTCGGCCGCTTCCGAATTCATTCCTCTCCTGCCGTAGGAAGAAATATTTTATAACGTAGTGAGTCGGTAGAAAAGATGTTTTATAACACAGTATCTTTTGATGTGAGCTTCGTGCCTATCCCTACCTTCAAGATAGCCCCAAATGAAGAATTCTAAAGGCATTAAATCGCACGATCTCGGTGGCCAATTCACGTCGTTGCCGCCCGAGATAACCATGCCCAATCGAATTCAAATCGCTCGTGCACCACCAAGCAAAGCCGCGTCGGACATTTGAACGACGTATATTTCACACTAATCGCCCTAAAATATACTTTAAAAAAATTGAGTGGATATCTCACACACAACTTGTTTTATTTACCTTATTGAAAGACCTTATATTATGTATTTTAAAACATTATAAATGACAATTTAGGCCTCACTAAGTACTTAGCCCATGCTGAATAATCATTATAATAATACAATTAAATATGTCGAAACTAATTCAATCACGCAAGTTAAACAATAAACCCTCCTTCAAAATGGCAACTCACATGCTTATCTGAAGAAAAATGTCACTATCTCTTCGCAGAACAGATACCTAGTTAAAGTTGTGTTTGAAAAATGTTTATGTACAACAGTACGTTGTACGTTCACACGGTATTGTGTTTTGAATACATTATACATGATTTACCTCTCAGAAGATAATAACAAGTATTTAGTCAAATTTACAATGAACTTAGCCAAAAAATATTTTCTTAACCCCGCTCAAGTTGGAACATATATCCACCGAAGAGAAAACCAATATAATTGCATTGAGGATATCTTTGTGTGCCCGAAAAGAGGTCAATTATCTTTCTTCGGGTGAAATCGTGAAAATGATAAAAAATATCAATATTACCGAAAAATTTAAACAGATAACCATTGTCCTATTTGTGGTCCAGGAGTCGAAAAGTCTTGTGTAGATTGATGACACCGATTTTCTTTTTAATTGGTATATATGTTGGTACAGATACAATTCTTAGGATTATCTGTTTAGCCCTACATAGTATGGACATTAGAGAGACGGCATGTGAAGTGTGCCCGTGTGCTCCAAGTGTGCCTTTTCGAGAAATTTACCCATGGTAAATTATTACAAGCCGATGTCAGCCGTGTGGGTAAAATTCTCGCTAAGGCACACTTGGAGCGCGTGAGCACACTTCACAATCCGTCTCTCTAGTATCCATTCCATACTCATTGTTAAGTCATTTTAACATTTATCATTATAACATATTTTCGAAATCTTCAGTTCGTTGATGCTATATTTTTTTAATGATATATGTAGGTATGTATATAAATTTTACTAATTTATGGTTTTAGCTATACTACAAAGTACAAATGAAAGAATCCCTCGAATCTTGAATGTTAGATTTTAAAAATATGTAAAATGAATCCGCATGTTATTATTGTATACCTATTCCAAATATAACGATTACGGACAGAGAATCCGCAATGTTTGGGCAGAATGTTAGCTCAAAGTTGGTCAATCGAATGAGGCCTAATTAAATTTACCAAAAAGTAAATAAATTTGCTCTCAACCTTTCATTGGCCGTTGGCCCACCGGTAGCCACCAATGAAAATTATTATTATTTTAATTTTTTTTAATCATTATTTGTGTACGACTTTCTATTACAAAACAGTTGTATAAACTACCAAAATCTGAAAGAATTGTTACTGTAAACTTATAAAATGCAACACAAAAAAATTCTGAAGTGACGTTTGATTTTTTTTTTTTTAAAGCATGGCCTGCGACAACTTTGACGAGCATCGCTCCATTCCCTCGCACCTTTCTAAAATCTAACACTGTGGTCTAGAAGTGGTCACTCTGGATCACATTTTTTTTGTCCCTCTCTAAACAAAAATTCTCTTTTCGACTTAAAATTTCCTCACCTCCATTCAACATTCCGTCTCTTCTAAGTCTGAACACCAATTTTAAAAACTATTTTGAAATTTGCCCAATTAAATCAAAATTAAGATTTAAAATGGCCTTTCATTCGTGAAAATATGGCTAGAACACCCTTAAAGTACAAAAGTAAGAAATATGAAAAAAAATAGTTGCCTCAAGTTGGTATTTCTATTGCAGTTCAACAGCTCTAATAAAGAAGGCCCTACTCGCCAATGACTTCATCAAGAACCTGATGGACGAGGAGAGACTCAACTCTGTGGTGGAGGCCATGCACCCCGAGGAATACGAAGCCGCCAGCTTCATCATCAGGGAGGGCGAGCAGGGGTCACACCTGTTCGTCTCGGATAGGGGCAACTTCGAGGTCATCAAGGACGGCAAGACGGTCAAGGTGTTTGGCCCGGGAGAGGCCTTCGGAGAACTGGCGATTTTGTATAAGGCGAAGCGATTCGCTTCTGTTCAAGGTATTTTTTTGAACAGTTCACATTTAGCATACAGTTAAATGATTTATTTACTAACTCTTCATAAGTATTTTGTCATAACATATTATGTAAATAAAGAGTTCCAAGGAGTCTTCCCCAGTACCTCTAAAGCAGTAAAAATTAAAATATCTGGGGATAAATAAATCTCAATGTTCACTATAGATACGTACTTTAACAAAACGTCATAAAAATATGTATGAATAAGCTAAGTTAATTTATTATTACCACGGGTTTAACCTCACAACAATATTGTACCTAAGGTAATTTTTTTAAAACAAATTAGTATAATAATTGTGTTTTCTGTCCAGCTGGAATCAATTAAATTCTTTTCTTTTTTGAAGACTTTTCAAATCATCACACCAAAAATCACATTAAAAAATCATCGTCGCATAGCCTTTATTTTATGCTACAATTATTCAAAAAGATAAGTTTTTCCTCAATTATGTAAGCTAAATATCACAGTTACCATATTATTACATAATAACGTAATAGCATAAAGATTGTATGTTTTCCAATCAACCCTTGATACAAAACATAACCATTTTTAATGGCCCGTTGAAAGGTCGTAATGTATATTGGGATCTTCACTTCAATTTATTATTGACATTCAACAATTTTTCCTTTCCGGATCATGAAGGGTTTATTTGATATATGTAGGTAATAATTGTATTATCTATCTCTTTTTCTATGTTCTATTGTGTATTTAACCTTAATGTGCTTTGTACGAGTATGTAAGACATGACATGACAGTAATACAATATTTATTGAATAATAATATTATCTTATATCTCAATTCTTATTGAAATAAATGACTAGAGATGGAGATTTTACTAGACTGAGATTTTTTTAATTTTTAAAAATTATTGCGTTGCATGTATTCATCATGATTTAATTTGATAATGTATAATGTTTTATCACTGTAGTATGAGAATTTTATTAGTTTGAGGAGCATAATATGCTTTTGTACAAAGATAAATAAATTTTAAAAAATTATTAAATTAAGAATTTTGAAAGACAAACTGTGTGATTATTTTTTTAATTTTTTTTTTTTAATGTTTCTTTATTCTTTGAATAGTAAATATATAACAATTGTGGAATTTATGGCCGCCATACTAGGCACATGCCCGTGTTATGGTGGCCTTACGGTTATAAATCGTAACTGAAAGCAGGGTGGGCAAAATACGTGCTTTGCTGTAATTAAAATACAAATTACAAAATACTTTCAAGTCGTGTATTTAAAATACGAAATTCAAAATACTTTCGAGTCGTGTATTTGAAATACAAAATACTTTCACAATCTTTGATTGCAATAAATTGACGTAAGTAGCCTTATCTAAGAGTGCGTTTCCGTAAAAAAAAGCAGAGCAGAGCGAAGCAGAGACGTGCAAAAATAGACTACTCACTAATCATATTGCTCAAAAGACACATCTCATCTCCGCTCCTCTTTGTAAACTTGTAAAGTTTTGTGGTATAGTACCCAGGTGTTAGGTAATGTAAATAGAAACTAATCCAGCCCTATTCATCAGTAAAATAAGAATTTCCTTTTATGAACACCAGATTTTTACATGCATCATCAGACAAATGGTTTCTTGTTAGGGATTGAATAAAACCTGTTAAAGAAAATCATTTTCTACAGGTCCTGATGAGCACAAACTTGTGTTAAATTGTATGAACACTTCTTTTAATATTTGGATAGCTTTGTATATGAAATGTTCAGTTACTTTTTTCGTTTAGAAAGCTGACTAACTATAACTCCATTGTTGATGTCCGTGGTTGATCATTTTCCCTGTTCACAAAAACAATAAAATCATCATCTTCTTTACTAGTCTGCTACTCCTGCTGCTCTCAGGCATTATTTCACGTTTTTTATAATTTGCCTCCAAGGCATGATTGCAAGATTTTGAATTTTTGCCTCTCGTCTGATGCTTTCTGGCAGCCAACGCATTTTGTAACTAGGGTGGTAACAAGACGCCAATATCGCTCTATTTATTTCAGGCGACAGTTTAAAAAACTTATCGAATCTTCTTTCTAAGCAGCCTTTTAGTTGTGGTACAACAAACTGGCCAAATTTAAAGATTAATATATTTTGCTCTGGATTCTAGTGTTTTTAGTCTACCATGTATGAGTCAGATTATTTTTCATTATCATAAGATCGCTAAATATATTTGTGTGAAAATATATTTTGAAACCATGAGTACCTATTTGAAATACGAATTACAAAATACTTCAGCATCAGGTATTTAAAATACCAAATACAAATTACATTTTTAGGAAGTAATTGAAATACAAATACCAAATACAGATTTGTATTTCAAATACGTATTTGGTATTTGTTATCATTATTATTATTATATGTTATTGTTTGGTATTATAGTTACAAGTAATTCAAATTCTGCCCAACCCTGACTGAAGGCCACCTTTAATTCCAGTAACCAACAAAGCCAAGGTGTGGGTTCTGGAAAGAAATGTATTCAAGAAGATCATGCTGATGAGCGGGAAGCGTGAGCAGGAAAACAACCTCAAATTCCTCTCTCGTGTTCCTGTACTAGAAGGAATCCACCAAACGGATCTCATCAGAATATCTGACCTCCTGAAACGAGTAAGTACCGATTCCTGCAATTTTAACTAGTCCAAAGAAAACTCACTTTTCGTGAGCTCCTCGGGGGAGATGTTTGCGTTTATAAGACAAGAGATCCTAGGTTCGATTCCCAGCTGCGACCGTTACCTTTATATTTTCTGTGTCTTGTTCTTCTTCATATTTCGTATAAATTTCTTAGTTTATAATCATATACTTCAATGATGTAATATGTAAAAAGGAATAGAATAATACGTAAATAAGAATATTTTTTCTTTGTCCTCCTTTGTTCACCCCAGTTGCTGGGGTGGACTTTTAATGCAGTAGCCAAATGGAGGGGTGGACTAATCGAAAATACATACTGGGTCGACGTACGTATGCATCGCTACGCCTAACAATATCTGGGCTACTTAGCAACCATACATTTTCTATGAAAATTTATGTTTTGGAATCACATTGGCCACACGCATCGCGACGTGCGATGTCTGTGGCCATTTTCTGAATGTATGGTTGCTAAGCATTGTTTGGCGTAGCGATGCGTACGTACGTCGACCCGGTATGATTCTACCTTTTTTATTGCAGTAGTCAAATGTACGTTGCTGGGGTGGACTTTTTATTGCAGTAGCCAAATGTACGTCTTCTATGAAGTTTTAAAAATGATTTATTATTCGTCTTCTCTGTCGTTGTCTGGAAATAAGAGTAGATAAGAAGTAAGGCATCGAAAAAAACTTTGGTTAAAAAAGGAATTAACCGCAACTTTCGACGAATCAATCGAACTACGAACAGATCACTCTGAACTTCACATGCATCCAGCATGTAATGCGATGTGTTTGCAATAAAATATTCTTGTTATAATATATTCATATAATGTTATAAATAAAAGGCAATGTCCCTGTGTGTGTGCCCTATATTAAATAAATGGGTTGGTTGTAAGAAACATTCAAAAGATATTTATAAGCATATGCTATATGCCCTAGGGGTCTGCTTTAGACCGATCTGGGCTAAATGTACACGGAGAAAATTTTTATTCTAAAATACGATAATTTTATTCGTAAAAACGGGACTGAAGTTCTCACGAACAAATTAGCAGGGTTATACCAACAAATTATTATTTCATTTTCCCGTCAATAAACATTGAAACACCGTTAATTTGTTCGTAAGAACTTCAGTCCCGTTTTTAACCGTTTTTACGAATAAAATGATCGTATTTTAGAATAACATTTTTCTCCGTGTAGGTATCTAAATATTCGCAAGGCGGTAAATTGGCGACTGAACCATTTTTGAATGTTGCGGCCAATTACTTAACTTCGATTGATAATATGATTACCAATATATTTTGAATAATCTTTCAGGAATTCTTCATAACCGGCAGCAAGATAGTCCGCCAGGGTGACCGGGGAGACAAGTTCTACATCATCCGCGGCGGCAAGGTCATCATCAGCAAGCGGCCGCCCGACGGCGGACCCGAGGAGTTCGTCAAAGAGATATCCGAGGGGGACTACTTCGGGGAACAGGCGCTGCTGCACGAGGACAGGCGCCTGGCCACCGTCACGGCCAAGGCACCTGGCGTAGAGTGCCTGACGCTGGATAGAATGTGGGTCGATCTTCATCATTAAATATATCGACATAAAGCCATCAAACTCAAAAATTGAGTCAATATCAATAATTCAGTCTCGGGAATATACTTGTAAAAAACTGGGCTTTTACATACAAAATTTAAAGTTGGATTTGTGGTCAATATACCCAACCAAAATCGTTGTTCATTTTACATCAAAGGGTATAGCAAATATCTACTACGGATATGAGCGTATTTAACAAGTTGTGTTTTAAATTGTAAAATATAGTTCAAAATTCAATTTTTCATGATTTTAGAGCCAATTTTGGAAATTATTTGTGAGTTAACGATAATAATTGAATATAATGTCCGTTTGATAGATTCTCCCGTCTTAACAAACGGATTGCAATCTTTAGAGCACAGGCGTCGGGTAGGAATGCTTTCCTTGTTCTACAGGTATTTCAATGGAAGATGCTCCGAGGAACTAGCCTCATTGATCCCCTCGGCACCGGTGCATAGTCGGGAAACACGCCAAACGCTCGCCCAACATATGTACACGGTTGACATTTGTCACATGAGAACGGGACGCTTCTACGACTCGTTCTTGTGTTCAACAGCTCGGCTGTGGAACGATTTGCCGGCCTCTGTGTTTCCTCCTTCCTATAACATGGGTCTCTTCAAGACCCACGTTCACTCCTTCCTCTCCTCAAAAAGACCCTCCTCACAGCATCTTCAAAGATGACATAGGCCCTGAGGGAAATTATTTTCCTCAGGACCTCCTGTGTGGAGTTAATGTAAAAAAAAAAAAAAAAATATGATGAAATTTTTAAATTAAAAGCATTTTAACCGATGGTCGATGGTTCAAGCATATTTTAAAAAGTTGAAACAACGATCATTTCAGTTATTCAGTGTTTTACTTCTTATAACAAAATCATCATTTTTCTAAAATCAATAAACCTGTTTATAATTCACCATTTTAAAAGGGCAGGGATCAGGGGTGTTTACTGGGCCGGTACTCTATCCCCTGACGCTTCAGTAAGTTGTCCTACTATAAAGTAGTACTTATTCCATTACTATGAAGGTTTTTTTAACGGAAATCATTAATATTATTTATTATTATTACACTTTGTTTTATTTGCAGACCATTCAACGAATTCTTGGGCGAAATCAAAGAGTTAAAGGGAAAGCGATTCGACGATCCAAAAACCTCTGTTACTAAAAAGCCGATGGTCATTTCAAGTGGTAAGATTATTTATGTTTTTTAATTAAAATGTATATTATAGTGTATTATCAGGCATTTACCAACTATATTGCAATGATTGTGCATCGTTCTACATAGGTTAGATAACCAGAAATGAAAATATTAGAATCACAGAACATTTGATGTTTAAATAATAATAATTTTTCGGAGTTTGCCAATAATCTTATTTCCACCAATCATACTTTTAATAAGGACACAGGGGTTAAAATTCTTCACCGTAATAATAAAAGCAAAAAATTAGATAAGTTGGAAGCACTTGAAATTAAAAAATCCATAAATAATAACGCTAATAATTTATAATAATAATAACCAAATTAATTTATCGTTTAGTCCCATTCTAGATATGTTTCCAATAAACCGCTCTGTTATTGCTGGAATTCCCGCAATTACCCCCTCTCCCCCTTTAACCTCCCACTCCAGCACCTAAATGTTTGGTATATATCTATCAATATTTTATATCATAGGTTAGTTTTAATATTCTCCTGACGAAGGAAGGGTTCTTCCGAAACCGGTAGAGTGTAATTAAAATTTAAAGTGGTCTAAATCAAATTTATATATTTTATTGTAAATTACGGCGAGCTGCAAAGTTAATGTTTATTACGAGCATGTATTATTAAATATGTTTCCATTCAAATCATATGGCTGGGTATTTGTGAACATCTACTAGTATTCCATTATCTTGGAATCTATTCGTTCCAGACTTTGGGTCACATAATTTTTGTATCGTTACGGCAGATCTCAAAATTAGTTTTTACAAAGAATAATAATATATTTTTTCTTGAACGGTGTCTGTAGTCATTAGTCAATCGCCTTCTCTATATACCACTGTCCTACTTCTACCATTATATATGGAAAGTTAGGAAGTTAGTCAATAAACAAAGCACTGGCTAACTAGATTTTTTTAATGTAGAAAACACGTTGCTACAGAACTTCGAAATTCTTTTTACTAAACAGGACTGTGATATGGTTATGATGTTGACGTTTTATTGAACCGATCCCGTTTTGTTTCATCAGAATACAATCATATCAAGCTTGAGGACCTGGTGATCGTGGGCACTCTTGGCGTGGGAGGGTTCGGGAGGGTGGAGCTGGTCCAGTACACCAAGGACAAGAGCAAGACCTTCGCGCTCAAGTGCCTTAAAAAGGTGGATGTGGTGCAGCAGCAGCAGCAGGAACATGCCTTCAGTGAGAAGAGCATCATGATCAGATGCAATAGCCCCTTCGTTTGCAAGTAAGATGAACTTTAAGTAAAATGGGTTCAAAAAAGATATATCCCTAGTAACCTCTAGCTTTTATACTACCTCTCAAGAGTTCCAACTGTTCCTGTCTGGAGCGAGTGAGACTATGGCATACCCAATCGAGGTATCTTGGGAGGCTGAAGGTAAGTGGTAAGGGGAAACAGATGGGGAAGAGGATGGTGGGGAAGTACCTAGCTATTCAGATCTAGTTACCAAACACGGCTAAAGCCATTTCAAGCAACGCTTCAATTCTGAATGGTGGTCTTACACCAAGGCGATATTGAGAGTATCTTCCATTCTGGAACATGCCTCTAATATACCTTATTTTATTTTAAATGATAAAATAGTGAAAACACAAATCAATCAAATAAAATTTATCTGCGCACGGAGGCAGTCAACCTCGTCACCTCTTTTTTATGAATGATTAATTCCATAAAGTTCACCAGTGTCTTAATTTTGTAAACATGAATCATACCAGAGGCGATCTAGCTGAATAAGCTCAGCACTCCTTTTCTTTATGACCTTCACCAACTCTCCCACGTCATGCCAAGAAGAAGATTAGATAAAGAATAACAGGACGATTAACAATAATATCGATTTCCAGGCTATACAAGACTTACAAAGACAACAAGTTCCTGTATTTCCTGATGGAACCAGTCCTCGGCGGTGATGTATGGACCATACTGCAGAAGAAGAGATGCTTCAATGAGCAGATCTCTCGCTTCATGGCTGCCTGTGTCGTGGAAGCACTGGAGCATCTCCATGGCCTTGAGATCATCTACAGAGACCTTAAACCTGAGAACCTCATGCTAGATTCTAAAGGATATGTCAAACTGGTAAGGAGTCTTTTAATCTTTGATTGAAGATCCTATTCTTTCTTGGGTTGTTCCGATCCACTTGAAAGTGTATCCTATTCTATGCTGGGTTGTTCGGTATTCCAATATGTGCTCTTTTAAGTACATTAGTGTTCACATTCTTTATCGTCTTGGTATAGTAAAGTTTGTGTAGAGGGTACAGTAACCGGATTGCTTTAAAAAAACATAATTTCTGAATTAAAATATTCTTCATCACAACTAAAAAAGTTACCAGATTAAAGTGCGATTGTCGTGAAATTAGATTAGCTTGTCTATGATGAAATTTCTAGGTCAAAACAATATCACTAGATATTATGGAAGTACTAGATATAATTGAAATATACGTTACACCGGTCAGTGGCTGAGCAGGCGTCACATTTGGGTTCCACCCAAGTGTCGTGAGTAGAAGGAAATTTTGAAAAAATTCAAGTATTGTAATGTTAAAACAAAAGAAATTAAACCAGCATGAAATTGGATAATACTAGTGTTGTGTCATTTTGTTTGATTCGCGTGTTTCAATATTATTAAGCAAAAACTAAAATCGAAAACTAATTTTTAATTATTTTATTTTTTATTTAACGACAATATAAATTATAATAAAAATACTAAATTTAGTAAATTAAGAATACAGATTGAAATTGTTTATTCTCAGTCTTCCTCAACTCCTCACTAGGTATTCCTGTTCCGAGGCGGACTGTGGGTTGTAGTAAGGTGTTGATCATTATTTCCTCATCGTAGGTTGCGTTGGGTTTACTTCATAAATTTAATGATTTCCTCATCCTCATGTTTATTTAGCCATAATTTGATGTCTTTTTTAAACTTTTGTATATCCGTAGTATTTTTAATTTCAATTGGAAGGGCATTTTACAATTTTGTAGCATGGAAATAACGGTTTTTCTGGCTAAATGATGTATTTAATTTTGGAATGTTCATTAGATTGGAGGATTTCGTCCTTGTAGTGTAGGTGTATTGTTCAGCAAGGTACCTACTCATATTTTTCTTTAAATTTTAGTAGTGCATTCTTGCATATAGTTTTATAATGCTGAAAACATTAATTTTTTTTAAATTTCTTTTGATGGTGTTCTAATGGGTACTTTCAGGACTATTCTTATTATTGCTTTTTGTGTTTTAACGAGCTGCTTCAAGTGAATGTTTGTAATAATCCCATATTCTATGCGTGATTGGCAAAGAGCATAGTAGACTTTATATAGATCATTTTTATTTATATATTCCGTACGTTTCTAAAGTAATTCATGAGCTTTGTGAGTTTCTTTGTAATGCTATTTATGTGAGAGTTCCATCGAAAATTTTACTCAATTATTTAGAACCCCTAAAAATTAATATTTCTGCATCATCCAAAAGATTAAGAAACATATTGTCACCATTAACACATTTTATATTTATCAAAAAAATACTGGCACCCATTAAAAATAAATTTGCAATTAATAATTATTTTTTGATTTCAGGTTGACTTCGGATACGCCAAATATCTAGCAAACGGTACGAAGTCCTATACTTTCGCCGGAACCCCAGAGTACGTGGCGCCAGAAATAGTCCTGAACAAGGGGCACGACAAAGCTGTGGACTACTGGGCCCTGGGAATCTTCATCCACGAGCTGCTGTCGGGGAAGCCGCCCTTCCGAGGAAACAACCACATGAAGACCTATAACCTCATCCTGAAGGGCATTGACGTCATCGAGTTCAATCCCAAGATATCCAAAGTTGCGCAGATTCTCATCAAGAAATTGTGCAGACCCGTTCCAGTGGAGAGGTTAGGTTATGCCAAGAATGGCATCAAGGATATCAAAAATCACAAGTAAGTTACATTCTTTAAAATCGTACGTACAGATATGTTTATGGATCTTAAAGTAAAGCGATCGTATCTAATAATCAATCAATATCTCACATATAAAAATGAATGTTTGTTTGTTTGTCTGTTCATATTTTATGCGCTGCCATACCGTTCATCCGATTGCGATAAACTTTGGGGATTTGATGTGCGCCTGCCCGCGATGGTTATAGGATAGTGAGCTCCGGCGTTATTAGATTATTATTCATTTGATTGCGATTATTATTATTGTTGTGAACATGCCCGCGAAGGTTTCTATACATACTGGTGAGCTCTGGCGTTATGAAATTTACATACAAAATTTGAAATAGGTCGCACGCGAGTTGTTTGAAAAATAGGTGTATTTTATGGAGTTTAGCGGCAGGGAAAAATACGGGAGGGGAGGAGAAATGAGGGAGGGGGAAGGCGGAGAAAGTGGAGAAGGGGGACGGGGACGAATGGGAAAAGGGAACGCAGGAGGGGAAGAAGAGGCAGATGGTAAACGGGGACGAATGGGAAAGAACACGCAGCGAAAAACAATTTCTGTATTAAAGTTGCATTGCAACGCGTGCCGGATATCAGTTAGTATATTATAAAAGAAAGTGTACAATGTGCGTGCCGCTAAAACTCAGAAACGAATCCCGGTACGATCAAGGGAGTTATAATGTTCTGGAACATTGTAAACCATTCGAAGCCCTTTTTTTATGGGTATGGGATAGGCTATCACACAATCTCATATCAAATCCCTGAGCGAAGCCGGGTATCGCAGCTTGTTATAAATATTTTACGATGTTATTTTAAGAGGGTATTACCAGAGAATACCGGAAATTAATCCTTTTAAAATCAAATTCTAGACTTTTTTTTGTATTTCTTGGGCATTAACTATGTAACAATTTCTAGACATTTTGTTTTGAAGAGTTTTAATTTTCAATGTACTATCGTTACTTAAATTTTAATTTTTATGCTACCGGTTTCGACATACCGTTGTACTTGTTTTAAATTTTAAGTTTAGTTTTAAGTTTGCTAGTGAATGACACGGATGTGTCGAAACCGGTAGCATAAAAATTAAAATTTAAGTAACGATAGTACATTGAAAATTAAAACTCTTCAAAACAAAATGTCTACAAATTCTAGACGTTTAGACTCTTTTTTACAAAAAAACATAAATTGATTTTGAAAGATTGTTATTTTATCTGGTACACGCAGTTTTAAAATTTTGAAAAACTAACTGAATTTGTAATAACCTAAGGATTTGTTCAATATTCAAACTATATATTCTAATAAATAACATAAATATCATATAATATAATCATACAAGTTTTCAGAATTTTAATTTTAGTTAAATTAAAATCATCAAAAAATAAATCCGAGAACGTGTTTTGTGACGAAAATACCTCAGTTTTTCTGTTTATTTAAGGTCTTACAAACTAAAATATTTCAGATTTTTTTTACACACTTATTTCGTTTAGACATTATTGAAAAATCATAAATACTTATGATCCAAAAATACTTACAAGAAGTACACGATATTTAATAATTTATCATCGTGCTTTTTGAGCATTTTTATTGCTTACTTGAATGTTGGTATATATTAAAGCAAGTTTTTAATGAAATAAATCGATATTAAATTTTTAATTTAATAAATTTGTTACGGGGAATAATCGATCTTTCTTATTGGAACCTTCCTGTAGAGTTGCAAGCATTTTTAAACCTTTATTCCTAGCCTCTGGTTAATCGCTCTTAAACGCTTGACCAATTTATGTATGCGTAAAACTGACGTAATGCTTTGGATGAAGCTAAAACATTCCATTCCATTTTTCTTCCCCATTTTCCACACACGGCGGTGCTACATACTGTGATATAGGTTTTACCTTGACAGAGACAGAAGATGAAAGAGACAGAGTGACTATATAAGCCTTTAGTTAGTAGCGCTCTCTGTTCCCAACTATCAGTTAGACTCAATATACACGCATTTATAATTCACCGTGTACATTATTATAAATATACTAATAATCATCCAAGATTAACAGTGGTTAAGTTATTAGTGCTTTTGCACATTGACAATCTCAATTTGCATTACAACTGATGTAATGTTTGAATTGGCTGTCACCGAGATACTAAAACATACGATTCTCTCGTCTCTTCTCCATTTTCCAAGTTACTTCGCTCAAATTAGGAGTACCATAGTCCTATTGGGAAGTAAGTTTTATATAGAATGTCGTTTTGGAAATTGACTGCTCTCTGTATGCGTACAACCGACGTAATGTTTGAGTTGACTGTCACCAAGAAACTAAAACATCCCATTTCATCTTCTCTTTTCTATTTTTTATAAAACGCACAACATTGCGGAAATTTAGCCGGCTAGTACTTTTGAAGGTGCTAAGATTAAAAAACACAACGACATTATAGATTTGTTTAAAAAATTAATTAAAAAATTAATTAAATTTAAAAACATATATATTACTAGCTGACCCGCCCACGCGTTGCTGTGGCTAACGAAACACAACGCGCTCTACTGGATGGTTACCTAATCTAGATAAACAAGTGTTGCATTAATAAATTAACTCACACCGCCATCTGTCAGAAACTTATAGAACTTAAAAATAATTGTCCCATAAAAAACATTTAATTCGCAATGATAAATATTGAGGTCAATAATCATATCTTTTAAGTTACACACAGTAAGCCAAATTTCATCAAATTCGGTTAAGTAGTTTCGGAGTTTACCTCGGACGAATATTGTGACACGAGATTCTTATATATAAAGATTACTGTAGAGATGTTTAAGATTTTTCAGTTTGGCTTCATAGCTTTTTAAAATTTTTATTTCTTGAAATTTGGTAAACTAAATATACAGCTGATGTAATGTGTTTTCAGGTGGTTTATGGGTTTCGACTGGGACAAGCTCCGGGAGAGGAAGATGACCGCCCCGCTCATCAGGCCCATCACCAGCCCAACGGACCTCAACAATTTCGAGAAGTACCCCATTGACAAGATGCCGCCCGACGAGACGTCAGGGTGGGATGCAGATTTTTGAAAACGCAATCATATCCATACATTTTAATGGGGTTCGAAAATTCGTGGAAACGCCTCTTGTACATTATTACCATCCCTGTTTTTGTTATTACTACGAATTTCTGGACACCTGAATAGTTTTTATAAATAAATTAATTGATATATTATTTAAATAAAGTATTATTTATACCGACAAACTTCGACAAAATCTTTTGTTTTAAAAGTAACTGCGATAAGTAATGTGTAAAATCATATTTAAAAAAGATTTTGGGTACAATTTTGGGTATAAATTTGGGAGCGGAGGCCAAAGGTTGGTACCTAGTACCCACGCGCCGCGCCGTTTAAAAAAAGATTTCAGATTTTTTCCCTGTCGTGTTTACGTACACTATTCAGTTTTTTTTGACCAAGTAAATTGTCTGCTAAAACATGTAGTTCATTTAGTCTAGATTTGAAAAAAAAGTATTGGTTGTTTTATTATTTATTCGATTTTCTGTACATTTTTGGCCACGTATTTCATTTTTCAAAAGTTTTCATAAAAATATATTTTTAAAGTTTAATCAAATTTAACCTTCCATGTACGAATATTTAAAAATAACGAGTGTGCTTTAGACCACACGACTGATGTAAAACTTCTTTAGCTCCATCTATTGTATGTATTGAACAAAATATTAATTTATAAAATTATTCAAGAACGAAATTACGAATAATCTTCATGCACTGGCTATGAGAGGAAGAGAGAAAGAAAATGTGCGCGCGCACTGCTCTCTCTTGCTCCTACAGTGTGATACAGCCCGTTCGCCTCGCCCGACAATACTTTTCCTAACGCTCTCGTCACGCATTCGCCAGCTTACCCCCCAAGTCAAGCGTGCATAAAGTAGTTTTACTTAAAAAAATGCATATACTGCCTATACAGGGTGTATCGGCACACGTACCCGACAAACTTTAATCAGTGATTCCTGACATTATTCGGAGTAAAAAATGTAAATAAAATTTTGGTCTCCGGTAACTTTTTCGATGACTTTATTTTCAATTTATTTTTTTTCAAAATTTAACAAAAAAAATCTTTTGCATGTCACTGGTCAATCAGCCGAGTAACAGCCCGACCTCATATCCCGCCCTCAACTGTCCAACACCTACTATTTTGTATGTTTTTGTAGAAAAAAAAAAACATCAAAAATGTCACCGGAGACCAAAATTTTATTTACATTTTTTACTTCAAATAATGTCAGGAGTCACTGGTTAACGTTTGTCGGGTACGTGCCGATACATCCTGTATATGTAAAATTGGATTTTCCGTGGTTATAAGGCAGGTGAAGGCTGAGGAAAATACTTGGGTAGGTAAGTGTATCCCGGTTGGAATCATACTACCGGCCGTTGTTCCCAATCCTACGGATTAACTGTTGAGCCGAAATTTTATCTCAACACTCCTCAAATGCACAAATACGATTTTCCCACCCAACTCTCCGACCAACAGGCGAATCGAACGTTATTTAACAGATTACTTAGCTGATCGGAGACTCGAGATTAATCGATCAAAAGGTTGGGAACAACGGCCGTAAGAAATTAGTAGTTGAAATACACAGATGGCGCACACCTTTTCTAACTTTTTTTTTTAAATGCTTTAGTTTAAAATTAGTTTTGGTAGACGGGCTGATTTAATAAATCAAACATCAGATCTACGAAAATACATTATAGATAAGCTTTGGCATCATTTGGTCTTGATTCTTTTTTTTTAATTAGCTCCATAAAACCATTTCCCTCAGGGTCTATGTCATCTTTTGGGGATGCTGTGTGGAGAGTCTTTTTAAGAAAAGGAAGGAGCGAAAGTTTTGAGAAGGAAAAATGTTGGAGGGATAGGTAGGAATCTGGGAGTCTACGTGTTCAGGAGTGAAGGACGTATGATTCCACTTCTCCCACTGCGGTGCAAGGAGACGGGTCGAGAGAGTCCGGCTGGAGAGGTCTAGGTTAGGCCTCCTTCAACCAGTCTCTCCCCACGCTGTAGGTGGGCATCCGCCGCCAATACTTAGAAAAACCTCACCCCATAAACCCGGACACCCCTGCTAAGTCACATAACGTACGGAATCACTTGCGGTGACCTATGGCAGGGGTGTTGGTTATCCAATAAATGGTTCCCGGGGCGGCGGTTCCCATATCCGTCTCCCAAAGAATCCAGGGAGACATTCATAATTCCAGGGAGACATTCATAATTGAAGTAAGCAAGTATTTTTTGCATTGAATGAAATTTTTTGTTCTAATTTACCAAAACGTGAAAAGAATATCGAAAATACGCATATTATGGTGAGCAGCAATATTGTTTTTTACAAGTAAAAGTCCAGTTGGGCGTAAATAAAATAAATTAGCTTAACTTTTTTCTTAAATTACTCCATACGGGAGGCACTGAGGAAAATAATTTCCCACAGGGCCTATGTCATCTTTAGAGATGCCGTGTGGGGTTTTTTTGGAAAGAAAGGAGATGAAAATCTGAGAAGGCAAAGGATGGAGTGATGGACGTATGAATCAATCCCTCCAACTGCGGTTCAAGTCGACACGTTGAGATAGTCCGGCTGGAGAGTTCGAAGGGTCTCAACCTTCAACCAGTCTCTCCCGATCCGGCCCGCCACGCAGTAAATGAAAATATGCATCCGCTGCTAAAACCTTGACAATCCTCATCCCATGAACCAAAGCAACCCTGCTAAGTCAATTGGTTCTCGGGACGGCGGTACCCATACCCGCCGCCCTAATTGAAACCTAGGTCAAGCAAAAAAAAAATCTTATGCAACAATCGTTTTACAAGTCAAATACAGACCTTAAAAAATAAAATTAGAAAACAGGTAAGTAAGTAGTTGCCTACCTAACATACTTGATTTTTTTTTTTTTTATTACACTTAAAATAAATCCATCTTTTTTAATGTTTCTGGCTTTCACCCTTCAACGGTGTTCTAGATTTCAAATTGGAGAGAGAGAAGGAAGGTGAATTATATATATATTTTTTTAATTTAAATTGGCAAATTTCAAAATTATATGAACGATTGGTGTTGAGTTCAGATTTAGAAGTGATGAGATGTTGAATGAAGGGGAGGCAACTTTAAATGAGGCTTGATAGAAGAGAGAATATTTGCCATATTTGGTTAGAGAGGGACAACCAAAAAATATGCGATCTAAAGTTCCCACTTCTAGAACACATAATGTACAAACTGCGGAATCAAACACGTGAATTTTAAACGGGTTAGAAGAAACTTAAAACTTAAAAACTATCAATTAAGTCCATCCCAAAACCCTTAAAGCAGCAGAAGAGATCCTAAGGCTATGGAAGAATATTTCCTCAATTGGCGACTAAAGCCAAATGGGTGGAAAACAGTTGTTACAGCTTTCCATCTTAGCAATTCACAGGCAAACGACAAACTCTGTGTTCAGTTTGATGGAAAAAATATTTACCATGACCCCCATCCCCGCTCTCTTGGAGTTACTTTGGACAGGAGCCTGAACTACCGGCAACACATGGAAACAGTTGGCAAAAAACCAGGACAAGACTAAGCTTAGTTAGTAAGCTAGCTGGAACTAGTTGGGGATGCGAAGCTAACACGCTCAGAACGGCACTAATGCCACAATGCGAACCATCAGCGGAACTTTAAAATCTACTCATCTCCCTTGGCACCCCGTACTTGCAAATATAAACCCGCCAAACATCAGGCGAGAGATTGCAACACTGAGGGAATACAAAGAGGCGCTGCAAAAAAGCGCAATTCCTCTGCACCATGATGTTGTCGTCTCTCACCCGGTATGCCGCAAAGTCCCGAAAACCCTTCCGGACGGAAGGAAAAAGACTCCTCCGATTACCTCACACCCCAGAAGATAGGAGGAAGCTTGACTGGCAATCGGCCAACGTGGAAAACGCCCATCTTGTACAAGACCTCACTGAGAGACAGCCTGGATTCTCATTGCCTCGCAAACTCTGATCCGCCATCAATAGGATAAGGTGCTATAGCCGTTATGCCCATATGATGCATAGATGGGATCTTAAAGTGTTGGCGATGTGCGAATGCGGTGCGGTGCAGACCACCGAATATGTGGTCAACGAATGCCCGCTCCATTAATTCCCCGGCGGGATTGATGAGGTCCACAGGGCGACGCCTGAGGCCCTAGACTGGCTCGCAGACCTAGATGTCCCCCTCTGACCCCCCACCATACAAAAGAAGAATTCTAATAAGTGAGGAAATTTATTTTTTAGAAATATGGGGTAATTTTTGAAACCACGGTTTTGATGGGATTAATCCTTTGTATTGAGGCGTAGAAGGATCCCTTGGAATCCAAGAATCAAAGCAAGGCCCTTGGATTGACTAGCGATGTGCCAATATTCTGCCCAAACATTGCGGGAAAATAGATTTACTTAATGTAGTCTTATAGACATAGGTAAGTACATTTTTAAATTTTAACTTTATTTGTTATACTTATTACGTAGACGCATTTTCCTTTTTTTCTTAAACTAGGTATACATTATATTTCACTAGGGATTAAGCAACGCATTTGGCTTTATACAGTAAACAACGCCGTATTTTTATTTTGTCACTTTTTTAATTTTTGATGTTTTCTTTCTATTGTGTGGTATCTTACTGTTGGTGTGTCTAATCTTTATTTCTTTTTTGTTTATCTCTAGAATAGTTGTCTATCTGTTCTATCTCTAATAGTTGTCTGTTCCTGTCTGTGGAACAATTTGATTTATGGAAATCTCGATACCATTGATCTTCCAATGTACATTTTCCTCTTATAATAACAAGATAAACGTGAATAATTTTAATAAAGCAACTTTGTAAGCTTTTGGATTGACATGATTTGTTTATTAGACAATAATCATCTGAAATAATAGACCGCGACCGCCACCTTTACACCACGGACAAGAGTTTAATCTGATCAAAAAATTCAAAACACCTGTAATAAACTATGCCAATACATAAACCGGTTAAAGACTTTTACGAATTATGTAAGCAATATGTGGACCGTTAGGACCTGTTCAATAGATGTAAATCGAAAATTATGAAATATCTAATAACATGACACAAATTCGTTCACGCAATGCTTTCATATCCACATAATTCTAGCCGAAAAACTTCAAAGCGCTACAGATAAGGGAAAAAAATTAAAACCAAGCAGTTGTTATACTATATTTATGGATTGTGTCCTCCAATTTCCATGCATTATGCGGTTTAGTTAAATTATTTTACTTATTTAGTATTGTATTACAGCTAGAAAATCACAGCTGGAGCTGTATAACTCTGCGGATAAAGGATATAGATAAAGGCAGAAGACTCACTGAGGATGCGCGAAGTTTTATAAGAATCGATTGAACACCGAATCTTTGGAGACTCTAGCGACTGAAATAATAATAATAATCAGTTTAAGAATTAACTAAGTCGATAGATGGCCTCTCGATATTTCATAGAAGATTTTAAAATCGTGGATATCAAAAAGACTTGTAACAAGTTTCAATGAAAGAGACACACTTCACAAACAATGTAAATCGAACCCATGTGACATCTATCTCATAAACTTCTATAAGCTTGCAAGTATAGCGAAAGAAATATACTATAAAAATAAATTAGATAAATGCAACAAGGAACCCAAAAAAATATGGCAAATTCTAAAAGATATATCCCACATAATTACAAAGAAAAATGATTTCATAACCGAAATTAAAACAGATAACGAAATTATTAAAACATCAGAACAACCACAAAAAGTATGTAATTTTGTTAATAATTATTTCGCTAATGTAGGCAAGGTTTTAGCAAATAAAATCTCTATACCCCAGAATCCGCAAACCACACACAAACTTGTGTTACTCCCTTTAAAATTAAAATTTAAATAAAAATTAAAACATACATTACCAAAAAGAAACACTTAAACTTATAAACGACCTACAAAATACAAACTCACAGGGTAATGACAAAATATCTCCGATAACACTAAAAATGTCACATTCATATCCCGCTAACTATACTCATAAATCGGTCCATCAAAGAAGGCATTTTCCAATTTTAAAAACGGCCAAAGTGATTCCAATCCACAAAAATGGAATCAAGGAAGAAATAAATAACTACAGACCAATTACAACTCTGAGCACACTTTCAAAATTCTCGAGAAACTTATCAAAAATAACCTTTTAATTTTTCTCAACAAAAATAATATACTGTCACCCAATCAATTTGGTTTCAGGGAAAATATGAGCACCTCAAATGCCATAGCCTCAGTAACAGACTTCGTCAAAACAATTATAGATCAGGGTAAAAAATGCCTTGAATGCCTTTGTAATATAAATATATTAAGATTAAATAAATAAATAAAATAAAAATATTATACGCGTGCATCAGCACTTCTTGTCAAAATAAAATATTTATGAATGGGTGGAAACATTTCACCTTTTGTTAGGTTAAATTAAAAATAAATAAATTGAGGAATTTTTCGGAAATTCAAAGACTAACAATCCAGTTCTAATGCTTCCACTAAGGAAAAATTGACTGAAAAATTAAGATAAAAAAGAATGTAAGAATGAATAAAGGAAGAAATTAAATTAATGAAATTGAACGAATAATGAAATATGAAAATCAAAGGTATACAGGGAAGAAAGTGGTACATATAAATGTTATGAAAAATTGAACTGAAAAAGAAACGAAGTTTAGAAAGTTTTATTTCGGAAACAAACAATTTTCTCGGGTGTTAATAATTTTTTTTGGAAAATCGTAAGAAAAACCACAATAAATACTCAAACCCATAATCAAAAACTTTATCCGGGATGAACATTAATTATATTTCATATCATACAAATACAGTCCCAGGGCTGTTCTCAGGAACCATACCTATGCTATGATATTATTTTTGAAAGGTATATTACATGCATTTACAATGTTAGACCACCACAACATGCATGCATGTGCCTAGCATTTACAAAGTTCGACCACCACAACATGCATGCATGTGCCTAGCATTTACAAAGTTCGACCACCATAACATGCATGTATGTGCCTAGCATTTACAATGTTCGACCACCACAACATGCATGCATGTGCCTATCATTTACAAAGTTTGATCACCACAACATGCATGCATGTGCCTAGCATTTACAATGTTCGACCACCACAACATGCCCATCATTTACAACGTTCGACCACCACAACATGTATGCATGTGCCTAGCATTTACAATGTTCGACCACCACAATTTGCATGCATGTAGCATTTACAATGTTCGACCACCACAACATGCATGCATGTGCCTAGCATGGTGGTCATGAAATCCTCAAAACATGTAACTAATAATGTAATGAATAAAGAAAAAAATATATATATCTAATAGCTTTTGCTGGCATAGCACTACCGTGTTAATCGCGTGGGGTTTTTTTAGAAAAGAAAGATGATGAAAATCTGGGAAGGCAAAGGATGGTGTGACGGACGTATGAATCAATCACTCCCAAGTTTATAACAGTGGCTTACACAATCACGGTTTTTTTAACGTACCTGTATGAACATACAGGTACTTTTACGGCACAAGAAATAAAATCTAAAATGATATCAATTTAATGCATTATTAAATTGAATAGATTAAATGCCAAGAAGATAAGATTGCGGGAATCAAGATAATCCGGACTTTGTGATGTCTCCCGATGCTTTCAACGTTTTTAATTTTGAAGATACACTGACTTGATAACCGTTTTCGGTCTCCATTTTAAAGCGGTTTCTAACTATCTACACAGCTGCATAATAGTTATACATGGTGTTAAGGTAGGTACTTGAGTTACTTCAACCAGTGATTCCTGACATTATTTGGAATGAAAAATTTAAATGAAATTTTGTTCTCCGGTGACTTTTTTATGACAATTTTTTTTTTTTTTTTACAATTTTTTTTTTTTTTTACAATTTTTTTTTTTCCAAAATCAAAAAAAAAATTCTTTCACATGACCTTATTGGTCACTCAGCCGAGTTACCGCCCAGTTATTTACCCCGCCCCCAACTACCCAACACCTACTATTTTTTATGTTTTTGTAGAAAAAAAAAACATCAAAAATGTCACCGGAGACCAAAATTTCTTTCACATTTTTTACTCCAAATAATGTCAGGAATCACTGGTTAAAGTAAGTCAAGTACGTACCTTAACACCCTGTATAGTTTTCATAAAACGGTCGGATGCTCACATTTACATTTGAAAGGGAGTATGTTTAATAGCTTTAGTCAGCCGAACTATGATTATATATTGTTATATATGCTGTGTGGGGGGTCTTTTTAGGAAAGGAAGGAGAGGAAGTTATGGTAAGGAAAAATGTATGGGTAGGTATCTGGGGGTCTGTGGGTCCAGGAGTGACGGACGTATGAATCCAATCCTCTCACTGCGATGCAAGGCGCTGTTCCGAGAAATTCCTGACGGATAGGTCAAGGTCCAAACCAGTCTCTCAGCAAGTAGGCAGGCGCAACCGCCGCCAAAACCCGAACGAACCTCACCCCACGAACCCGGGCACCCCTGCTAAGTCACCAACGTAGTGAACGACTTGGGGTGACCCATGGCAGAGGTTTTGATCACCCAATAAACCAACACTTGCGTTAGATAAAAAAAAAAAAAAACAAAAAAATCAATAAAAAAAAAATAAAAAAATTCAATAAAAAAATAATCAAAAATAAATTCAAAAAAGCCGGTTTTGAAAGCTAGTGCTACTGAAATAAACACTAACCAGTCGAAACGAAAATTTAATAATTCAATAGTTGATTGAACACACCTGACTTATTTGGAATTTATACAGTGAAACAATGAGTAACTATAATGACTTCGTATTTTCATTCGACAATCAGCAAACTTAAACAACTAAATTAGTTCAATGGTATAGTCCGTGCGTTTGTGACATGCCGTAAAAATCATTCCATACACATAATATGTAATGAAACAAGTTATAATCAAATTAAATGGTTCTTTATTAAGTTAGTGAGTGTTGGGATATGCCAGCGGTACGAGATTTGTCGTATTTTGAAAAAGGTTAATCAAAACATTGGAAAAATGAGCTGTCTAATCCCTTTTCGCTTTGGTACCAAGGGAGGATATAATGTTTCTCACACATACGATGACAAAACCAAACCAGGCTATGTTCCCAGAATGCGGGTAAGTGTTTTCTAAACAGAATATTAATTTAATATGCTCGAATTGTTCAAATCGGTTGCAATCCAAATTGATGGTCTCCGTGGTTGAGTGGTTACGATTTACGATCCTTGCTTACGAATCCGGAGATAGCGGGTTCAAATACTGTCGTGCGCAAATAAATTTTATTTGATTAATTTGTGTAAATTCACAAATTCTTGACACAATAAAGAATAACACAAGAAGTGCCTTGTGGATGGTGTTTTGTGATCCAATTATTGGCCTGATTCCGGCCTATATCTCCATAGAAAACTGTGTTTCACCTTGATAACGAAATTTGAATGAGATGGCGATATACAATTTCACTCAAGTGTAAGAGGGACAGACAACATGCTAAATGATTTAGGGTACTAAGTCAGTGGCAAATTATTTGTATCCATTCAAATTTCTAAGGCTATGACTTAAAACAATATATAGTATTTTCGTTGTTTGTTTTTGGGGTGTTATGCCGTGTTGTGCTACCTCCTTCTTTAGCCGACGTTTCGGACAGCGTTGCAGTGTCCATCATCAGGGCAGATCCGGCAGATCCGTCGATCCGTCCGCAGCAACGCTGTCCGAAACACGGCATAACACCCCAAAAACAAACAACGAAAATGCTTTTGGCCGTGAAAATCTAAAAACGTAACCAATATATAGTATATTTGCGCCACGCAACCACTCAGGCTCGAGGACAATGACTCAGAATCGAAATCTTGCTTGAAATGGCTTTAGCCGTATTTGGTGACCAAATCTGAATAGCCAGATATTTCCCGACCTTCCTCTTCCCTATTTAATTCCCCTCCCCAGAATCTTCCGCCTCACAACACCAATATTAATGTTGTTTTTATTTTTGTCTGTATAATGAATTTTCTTATAGTCGTATTAAGGCTTGCCAATCCTGGTCAACAATAATTTATTGTGTTGACTTTAATGCTTAGTGGTTAATTTAGATAACAAGCTGTCGAAACTTAAATATTCGCACACAGGCCTATTTAATTATTCATTTGCATTACTTTTTCAGAACAAAACTAAAATTCCAGAACTTCCTAAGGTACGAATTCTCATTCATCAAATTTCTTTCTCAAACATTCTGATATACCATTTCATTATTGGCCTACGGGTAATTCACAGCAATTTTCACATATATGTACAGAGAAAATATGAAGTGTTTTTTTTTTATGTGATGACATTGATTACTTTATAGTGCATTGTATTATTTGTTGTAAACAATTGTTTGTTGCTGCATCATATGTTCATATGGTGGCTTTTCCTTTGCTACATTCGAATTAATAGTAAAACGTGACAAATGTGGTTGCATTATAATTACAACTAATCACAAATTTTATTAGCATAATAAGAAAAACTAATCTGGCAATATGCTATAATTATAATTTTATGGGTTACGAATATAAATGTAAATTACATACATAACTTGTGCACGGAGAAAAATGTTATTCTAAAATACGATCACTTTATTCGTAAAAACGGGACTGAAGTTCTTACGAACAAATTAACAGGGTTTCAATGTTTATTGGCGGGAACATGTAAGGCGGGAACATACTTACATTTTCCCGCCAATAAACATTGAAACACTGTTAAGGGCGCGCTACCCCGCTCAAAAAGAAGAAGATGGAGAGATACGACAATACGAACGAAGGAGCGAGCGCGCTAACATTAAAAACTATAAAATTCATGCGAAAATTGTGAAAATGTTTAATAAACGACGACTCGTATGAAAAAGAGCAAAAATCTCTCGGGGCTGTGTCAAGTAGCATTTAAAGAAACATTGTGAATTTTTTCATACATATAACTTGTAAAATAACAGAAACAAACGTGTAAATAATAATTTTCGGAGCATACTTTGCGATTTATTTCTATCGAGGGAATTTCGAATAATTACCGTTTCGGCGTGGGGAATGTGTAGATACTATCTTAAAGAATAACATATATTTTTTTAAGAACTAAAAAAACTTCACAGGTTTATGGAAACCATGTAAGAAATCGGTAGAAATTGGCAGAGCGGCCCGTTAATTTGTTCGTAAGAACTTCAGTCCCGTTTTTACAAATAAAATAATCGTATTTTAGAATAACATTTTTCTCCGTGTGTACGGTGCAAACAGAGGTACCTGTATACCTGCAAACAGTTGCTTAATAAATCACATTTGAGGATTTTTTATAAATTTAAGTGGGTTAATGGGTTTACGTTTAAAATTTGATTAAATAACAGTTCAACTAATTAAACATCAACGTAGTGGTCGTACGTCATTTACGGATAATAATGAGCGTTGCTATGCCTATAGGTAAGGACAAATTTGACTTACTTCAACCAGTGATTCCTGATATTATTTTAAGTACAAAATAATGTTAATGAAATTTTGGTCTCCGGTTATTAGATATTTTTTTTCAAAAACAATAAAATTATCCCCATGACGTCACTGGTCACTCAGCGAGTAAGCGCCCAACCCCCTAACTTGACTCTAAGGATATGGGTTATTTAAAAAAATTAAAAAAATTAAAACAAATCATCAAATATTTTAAGATAATTTTCACGTTATGTGAAAGTTCTATTGTTCTATTCAAGTTCTGTGTCCTGAGGCAACTGGCATTTTTTTTTTTAATAGAGAAATTTTACAAGAGTCCCAATTACTCCCTTCTGGAGCCAGTGAGACTATGGCATCCCCAATTGGAGTATGTAGTGAGGCTGAAGGTAAGTGGGGAAGGGAAGGAGATGAGGAAGAGGAATGTGGGAAAGTAATGTGGCCTATATTTATACAATGATACGATCTTGAATAGAACTTTTGAAGAATTTCATTACATTTTTTATTCCAAATAATGTTTCATTATTAAGTGCAGATGAAATGCCCTGGACTAAGTTATTATAATGTCACACATCAAACCATATCTTGGTAATCAAATATTACGTATTTTATCATAATACATAATGAGAAGTGAGAATTATGACATAAAGAGACCATAACTAAACGGAGACTAAATTCTTATCTCTGTTAGAACAAGACATGTGCAGCTTCTCTTCACTTTTTAAACTCGTGCAATTGGTGACGTCACGTAGTAGTCAACAAGGCCGAATAGAGTTCAGCTAAGGGCCGGTATATCAGTTGGTCTATAGCTCGGCTTTGAAGGAATGTGGAGCTCAGCATGGCTTAGCACACAATCCGTATATCAGTCGTAATCCTAGAGTTGACCAATTTTGAACGATTAGTCTATGATAATTTTGGTAATTTCTATGCCGAACCAATCTATTTATGTAAGTATCTATGGACTCTGTGGTTTTATCACACAACCAAACGTCAAACGATGTCTAAATCGTCATCACTCGAAGAAAGTTCGAATTCCATGTTGATAGGTAAACTTATTCCTCCAATGTAATTTATTGCGTCCGTACGTAGCATGTACGTAGCAAATCAAAACCGAAGCAATTTGACAGATGACAGAAGTGTTTTTGCCAATAGCGCTACAGCGTCTAGCAAAGGAACTATTCTGCGGCTTACCACGGCTTAAGCGGCCGATTTCGGCGGTTTAAGTTGAGCGATGAATGTGCTCCTTAGCTAAGACTGATATACCGGCCCTAAGTAAACTTCATAGTTTAACATAGTCTGATAACTCTGTTTATTTAATATGCTTGCTGCCATACATTACGGTAAACAACACACAAGTCAACAACAATCGCCGTCATTAGCAAATTGACGTTAGCGCCTCCGCCCACTCAGGCAACTGAAAACTCTCAACTGCCAACTGTCTTTGTATGACAATGTGATGGCCCGCACACTACACAATCACACAAAACCCCGTTGTCAATGGTAACGCAAGCGGTGACTTGCGACCATCTTGCGACTGTCACGGCTGATTACCCTGGGCGGCCGTTGCTAGGTTGCGAGCTGTCAGCTGATTGTTCTTCATCTATGGTTAAACAAGCTTTTTGACCAATCAAGACAGAGAAAACAGCCGGTTTTAGTTGGTTCTCAGTTGCCTCAGTGGGCGGAGCGCCTTACTCGATGGCACTGACCTTATCACGTGAATTTTCAAAATCTATGGCCTGAATACTCTACTTGCTGGTTAAAAGGAATATAAACGCCACAAATATTTGTCTCTTACCCCTTTAGCACTTTTTTGGTATTATCTGCACGAGGAAAGTAGCGCCAGAGTTGTTTTTATTTTTTTTATGATTAATTTTACAAGAATAAAAAAATGTTAGTCAAAGGAAATAGTCAAAAATAAATTTAGCCATAAAAGGGTATTTTTTAAAAGTTTTTTCTTATATAAATTCATATTTGTTTAATGAAAAAACAAATTTCATAGGCTGTCCATAAAATAAGGTCTCCAAGATGCTGTAGTCGCGGGGAACGACTTTATGAGATCTGGCAACATTGGCATGTAGCCTGGTTCCCCCACGCCAAATCCGTACCATACTGCACTCTCTGCGACGCTTAGTCTCGGCGTGGCAGCCGTTCGCGATAAAGCTTCCACTCCCGCACCCGACAGGTGTGAATTACGCTCTGTAATTCGTTTTTAATCTTCACTACGCTACTAGCAGGATTGTTCCGTTGTCTCTGGTTTCGTGTAGTGTACCCAGATCTCGTCCCCAGTCACAATAGAATTAAAAAATCCCCACCATCGATGTCGTAGCACTCAAGGAATTCGTAGGCTGCTTCAATCCGTTGTTGTTTATGATCTTCGGTGAGCATTGTCGGGACCCATCTTGCGCAGGCTTTGTGGTATCCCAAATGTTCTGTCAAAATCTTATCAATAGTGGTGACTGAGTTCGGGGATCATTTCACTGAGCTCCCGAACCATCACTCACGATCTCAAAGTGAGTGAAAGCCCTATAGCGAACGGCTGCCACGCCGAGACTAGGCGTCACAGAGAATGCAGCGTGGTGGTTATTTGGCATGAGGGAATCAGGCTATACGCCAGTATTGCAGGATTGCACGTAAAATCGTTCCTCGCGACCGCAGCACCTTGGAAACCTTATTTTACGAACACCCCTTGTATTTAGTACTGTACGCTTATATTTTTTGTAACGTAATTAATGCTTTTATTTTAATTCCAATAAATGGAGAAGGTAGGAAAAGCTTCAATGTATCCATAGCATATTTTTTCAAATTCATTATGTAAACCGATTCGTAGTAAAGATAAATCTAAGTAATTTGGCGTATAGCTTCATCTTGCCAGAGCAATATATCTGAGGCCCTAGCACGCTCGCTCTATAACGATCAATAGGATAACTATCGGTAACTTCTCATCGTTCCCCAGCATGACTACAGATCGCCAATGAATAAGTGACAGTTCACAATGACTAAGTGTCCTTAAAATATACGACATCAACTGTTGTTTGTACGTTAGCGATGTGCAGTTGTCCTAGGGAACGATGAGAAGTTACCGATAGTTATCCTATCGATCGTTATAGAGCGAGCGTGCTAGGGCCTCTGGTGTGCTAGCACGGTCGCTCGATATGAAGTTACCGACCGATTGTCGGTAACTTCTCATCGTTCCCTAGGACAACGGCAGATCTCAAACGTACAAACGACAGTTGATATCGAATATATTAAGGACACTTAGTCATTGTGAACTGTCACCTATTCGTTTGCGATCTGCAGTTGTCGTAGGGAACGATGAGAAGTTACCGATAGTTATCCTACCGATCGTTATAGAGCAAGCGTGCTAGGGCCTGGAGTTAATGCCTCTGGAGCCCTTATAATGGCACATGTTGTGCCGTATATGTAGAAAATAAATATCTGTTTTCTGAACACTTTTCAAAATCGATTTAATAATAAATTTATGTTTGATGTTCAATAAGAAAATATATTTTTTCTAGTCAGAAATTTTCCCTGGAATACTTCATCAGTTTTATTACTTCTTCAACAATCACAAATTCTCTTTGTGACATTGTTTTAATTTAATGGAATTAAATCGATATTTTTTTAGATTACTAGCGAGTACCCGGCATGCGTTGAACGCCACATAGCACATAAATAAGGAAATTGTTTTTCTCTCAGTCTTCTTTTCCACGCGTCTTCGTTCCCGCCGTTCCCCGCCCGCGTACCCTTTTCCTCCCGCTTTCCTCTTCCACATTCCCTGCCTTCCTACCACCTCCGTCCTCCTCCTTCGTTCCAGCATGCTTTTTCACACAATCATCGCACATATTATATTATTCATTCATAACGTTTTCTGCATTTTTCGCAAAAAAAAACTAGAAATTTCTTTTTTATGTAACTGGGCGTTAAATAATGCGTAAATCCTACTATCTTGGATATATCGTATATTATAGATTTTTATTGCCTGATAAGTCATATCTTTTTTAGAATGATCTCTGATGTGATTTATCCGTAAACAGTTTTGGTGGGTCGTAGCAGTAGTGGAGACCGGGGACAATAGTACCACGGGTCAGTAGTACCAAGGCGAATAACTCCCCAACTATAATAGGTAGTTATACTATGTGTCGTCAGGAGATAGCCCTGACAGGTGCGGATAATCGTCAGAAGCCCGCGGGACAATGACATAGTGGAACCCGGACGTTCACAATTGGAAGAAGAAATTTTTGAGCCCTAAACGTAACTTTTTTCGATTGTGTTTATACTCTAATATTACGATTACTATGCTATATGTGTTAGTATTTTGCTTTCTACACACTTCTTTGAACAATTGACTTTATTTTAGGGCACCATTTGAAGCGTTGGTGAATAGAAATTAAACAAAAAATTGCGTTTTAATTTTAAATGACCCCTCGAGGATGTTTGTACCGACTTTTCTACGGATGATTGTACCACTACAATCGACCCCGTGCTACAACTAACCCCGAGGTTTTTTTTAAGATTCTGTGAGTACAGCTCCCAAGTCATAAACTCAGTATAAATAAAGCAAGAAACCAGAAAAATCAAAGTCCAAATGAAGAATATTTCTGTCTGGTGTGCTTAGAATCATACAGTGCAAGCAAGCCTGGTGAAGAATGGATTCAATGTATTCAGTGCAAATCCTGGTCCCACGAAGATTGCACACAGCGAGAACCTGAATACACGTGTCATAAGTGAATCTGAGTAATAATTTGTACAATTTTGTTTCTTTTGCTTTTCGATAATTTCCTGCTTTATTTATATCGAACATTTTCCATAATATGGTAAGAGTTTGTTTGTTATTAAAATTTTCTTTTGTATGGTTATATAGTTTCTATAAGTTATTAGGCGACCGATAACTCACCAAACCACGTTTGCTATTTTTTTTTTCGTTTTTAGTTTGTTTTGTATATTGTATTTTCAAAACTAAACTTATTTGAATATGTATATTGAATGGTTACAAGTTTACACTATCGTATATGCACATATATTTTTTTTGTAATAGTTTCCTAAAAAAATTAATATGTAGAATTTTTAGCCAGTTTGGTTATTTGTCCGTAGTACAATTTTTACTTCCCATAATAATGTGCGGATAATTTATATAGCGCCGTTTTCGTGAGAAAATCACCTCAAGGGCGCTAATATGGTAAGAGGTTATTTGAGTTTTTGGGTTTTTTTTTGTGGTTACACAGTTCCTATAAGCTATAAGGTGACCGATCACTCAACAAGCCAGCAATTTTGTTATTTTTTATTTGTTACTGTTTTTTTCTGTAATTTCAACACTAGGCCGTATTTGAATATGTGTATTTTATGGTTACAAATATATATTATTATTATTTTAATTTAAATAAGATTTTAATATGTAAACGTTTGAGCCAGTGTAGTTATTTGTTCGTTGTATATTGTCATAGAAAAATAATATTTATTTTTATTGCACCACGGGGACAATTGTACCGGGGGGATAATTGTACCACAATGTTTTCATACAAAATTTTATTTTTTTCTTCTTCTCTTTTTCTAGAGTTAAAACATGCTATGGTATTAATATATATTTGTAATGTCATTTTATTATATGACAATAGTTAAGGTTCTTGGTAACACTTCAACTGACAAATTCTATAAGAGTTTTCTCGTGGTCAGATGAATTGTATATTACGTTCAATGTAATTGAAATTTTCAATATGATTTTATAAACTAACAAAAAAACTGTTTTTAAAACTAACAAAAAAAAAATATTAAAATTAAACAACTTTATCTATAAATTCTGTATTTTAATTTAAATTCCGCTAACCTCGGGGTGGGGGTCAGTTGTAGCATTTTCCCAGATCTGTTCATGCGCTTATCGCTTAATTTCTATAAGATTTAGAAAAATCATAGAATAAGAATTTGGTAGACAACTACATTATCTGCCGTTGACTATGAGCATTGCTTTCATAAATATTAAACCTAAGATGTAGAAAATGGTAAAAGTCAAATTGGTACAACTGTCCCCGGTCTCCCCTACCCTTTCCCAAAAATAATGCGTGTTAATACATAATAGAATATATTTCTTTGTGAAATGGTATTTTGAATCCTATGAATTCGTAGTTTGTCTCAAGGTGGGATTAGACCAAACGAGCAAATACTCATTCTAGTCAGGGTTGGGCAGTATTTGGTCTTTCAAAATATCGTCAATGCTTACTTTAAAAAAAAATGGATACTTTTGATAGACAACACGGTATTATAAAATACTAGCTTCTTCCCGCGACTTCGTCTGCGCAGGATTAGTACTTCGAGTAGCCTATTTCCTTTCCTAGGTCCCATCTATGTTTATACCAAAATTCTCTATTTATTTAAAATATCTATAATTCTTGATTCGATTCAAATTATTAGGCGAGTTCTTGAAGTAAAAACACCAATTTAAATATTTTCTAAAATAGAATTTTGATTTAACAATCATTGTTTTTCAAAATGTCATTCTTGAATTTTGACATTTTCTATTAAACAATAAAATTATTATTTGTAATATATGGAAAATAGCTAGCTTTAAAAATGATAGCCTATATGTTATTCTGATGTATGAGCTATATTATTATAAAGTTTCATTAAAATCCATTCAGTAGTTTTTACGTGAAAGAGTAACAAACATACATGCATCCCACAGACTATATGTCTATGATGCATCCATACAAACTTTCGCGTTTATAATTTATTTATTTATTTATTTATTTATTTATTGTTTGAAACATTTACAGAGTGTTAACAAGTATTACATTAATATTATTGCGTTGGGATGAGCACAGATATTAACACTCCAATTAAAAATGTTCACAGCATGCGTAATCAAGGTTTAGTTGTTACTAGGCGGTGATGCTAGTAGTGAAAATGACAGATAATAATAATAATAATAAAAATATATATATAACATGAGATACAAAATACAGAAAGTGTACAGAGAAAGAGAAGATATAAAAAGATAAAGGAAAGATATAATGATAAAACAATAGACGTATCATGGTAGAAGATTGTTAATTTGTTTTTTAAAATATGCGAGACTGTTTGCAAAGATATCTATAAGGTTTGGTTTGGTTATAATATTAGTAAGATATATTGTTCCTATATTGATTTCTTCAGAGATTTTGTTAAAATAATAATATTTGTAAAGCACGTCAGAAAACATATATAATTTTGTAAAGCACGTCAGAAAACAAATCTGCTCCAGCTTTGCAGCGACTTTCCAAGCTTTGCATCGACCAACCGCTGTAAGAGGGTATTACTAGAGAATACCGGAAATTAGTCATTTTTAAATCAAATTCTAGACATATTGACTCTTTTTTATAAAAAAACATAAATTGATTTTGAAAGACTGTTATTTTATCTGGTACACGCAGTTTTAAAATTTTGAAAAACTTAGTTTATTTTGAATATACTAAGGTTATACCGTTGGTCGTTGGTAGATTTATTCAATTTTCAATGGTAGATTCTATTAAACAACACAAATTTCAAATCATACAACAAAATAAATCAATACAAAATTTAGTCAACACAGTTTTCAGCATTTTAATGTTAGTTAAATTAATATCATCAAAATATATATATATATTTTTTAATTGATAAACTAGTATTTAAGACAAGATGTTTTATGCATAGCACAAAGGTAAGCAATAATTATTAGCCTGAAAAAAAAGTAATAAGCGGTAATTGTTAACCCGCCGTAGCTTAATGGTAGAGCTCCTGAACAGCAATCAGAGGAGTGCGGGTTCGAGTCCCGTCGGCGACATGTATCTTTTCTCGGGAGATTTTTTCAATATGGATGAGTGTTTCAGGCTAATAAGTATTGCTTATAATATTTGTAAAAAATTAACCCGAGAACGTGTTTTGTGACAAAAATACCTCAGTTTTTCTATTTATTTAAGGTCTTACAAACAAAAAAAAATTTTACACACTTATTTTGTTTAGACATTATTGAAAAAACGTAAATACTTACAAGAAGTACACGATATTTAATAATTTATCATCATGCGTTATGAGCATTTGTATTGCTTACTTGAATGTAGGTGTATTTTAAAACAAGTTTTGAATGAAATAAATCAATATAAAATTTTTAATTTTTAAAATTTGATAAGGGGAATAATCGATCGTTCTTATTGGAACCTCCCTGTAGAGTTGCAAGCATTTTTTAAACTTTTATTCTCAGTCAATCGCTCTTAAACGCTTGACCAATTTATGTATGCGTAAAACGTATGTAATGCTTTGGATGAAGCTAAAACATTCCATTCAATTTTTCTTCCCCATTTTCCACACACGGCGGTGTTACATACAAAGTACTTTTGCACATTGACAATCTCAATATGCATTACATATTTAAACTTTTATTCTCAACCGCTGGTCAATCGCTCAAGATATATTGTATCCGTAAACGACATTGGTAACGTGCCACATATAAAATAATATATAAAAAGATACATTTATTCACTTAAAATGCATTTTTATACTACGACGAATTGTAAAAATCTTGGAATAAAGAATAAATCTTTCTTATCATAAAAAATTATAGACAATTTAATTGGATATCTACGAATCTTGATTATGTCAATGACTTCTCTAAAACATATTATAATAATAAAACTTGGAGGAAATAAATCTTGATGACTTATTTGAGTGGAGCATCCAAAGTGTTCTAATAACAGTTTACTGATTGCTGATTTCTGATTTCAAGGTGAATTTTATTGTTCCGTCCGTAATCACAATCATTGACCTGTGTTATTATTCGCACAAAGCTTAAAAATATATAGTAAAAACTGTTCGTAATAATATGTTTAAAATTTACAATTTTGTCAGTTCTTAATGATAAATGATAACATTGTTAGCAGATACTCATTTCTTTGAGGAGATAGTATGTAGATAAGGATTGGATGATAGGGACACTAATGTCAGATTTTCGTACTTATCGAATATTGTATATCTTCGATACATTATATATTTTTGTTTTGTTCGAATATTGTATATCTTTTGACAACTATCTCATAATATTTTTCCGAAGTGAAAAATGGCTAATTTATTTTATTATTAACACCCTCATTAGAGAGATATTTCTCCGAATGAGATTGATTCCTAGGACGTTATCAGCGTCGTTAGATTTCAGCGGAAGCGCAGCACAAAAACATTTCATTTGCACTTCGATCAGAACTGAATTTCATTACTTACTAGCTGATTCCCGGCATTCGTTGCAATGCCATTTAAATAAATAAATTGCTTCTCCCTTCGTGTCACTTCCCATTCGTCCCCGTTTTCCATCTGACTCCTATTCCCCTTCCACTCCCGCGTTCCCTTTTCACCTTCCCGCGACCCCTTCCCCTCTCCCGCTCTACCCTTTCTCGCGAACCTCCCCTCCTCCCCCTCCCCCCTCCCCCCCTCACGCATAGATGAGGAAGTAGAGATATGCTTAAAACTCAAAAACGGTGAATTCGGAGTTACCCAGTTGTACACAAATACACCGCGACCCCTTCCCCTCTCCCGCTCTACCCTTTCTCGCGAACCCCCTCCCCCCCTCACGCATAGATGAGGAAGTAGAGATATGCTTAAAACTCAAAAACGGTGAATTCGGAGTTACCCAGTTGTACACAAATACACCGCGACCCCTTCCCCTCTCCCGCTCTACCCTTTCTCGCGAACCTCCCCCCCCCCCCCCTCTCAAGCATAGATGAGGAAGTAGAGATATGCTTAAAACTCAAAAACGCTGATTTCGGAGTTACCTAGTTGTACACAAATACCGAACACCTACTCCCGTCTGGAGATAGTGGGACTATCCCCAATTGGGGTATGTTTTGAGGTTGAAGGTAGTGGGGGTGAGGGGAAGGAGATAGGGTAGAGGAAGGTGGGAAGTTCCTAGCCATTCCGGTATGGTAACCAAACACGGCTAGAGCCATTCCTCAGGAGGGACGAACCTGCTTGATAAAAACATCTGAAGTTTTGCAAATAGTTCGTGAAGTAGAAGTGTTCAATAAAAGTATGTAGGTACTCGTTATTTGATGAGCGTTTTGTACATTTTTTTAAAAACAGATTTTAATGTCTATTTTTATCTGGTAGAAGTTCTGTCCAATGTCAAATAAGGCAGTTTTCAGTTGGAAATAATCATTATACAGGATGTATCGGCACGTACCCGACAAACTTTAACCAGTGATTCCTGACATTATTCGGAGTAAAAAATGTAAATAAAATTTTGGCCTCCGGTGACTTTTTCGATGATGTTTTTTTTCATTTTTTTTTCTTTAAAATCCAACAAAATAAAATCTTCTGCATGTCGTCACTGGTCACTCAGCCGAGTAACCACCTGACCTCTTATCCCGCCCTCAACTGTCCAAAACCTACTACTTTTTTAAAGTTTTTGTAAAAAAAAAACATCAAAAATGTTACCGGAACTCAAAATTTTATTTACATTTTTACTTCAAATAATGTCAGTAGTCACTGGTTAAAGTTTGACGGGTACGTGCCGATACACCCTGTATATTATTATCAATACATATCCAAACGTTCTCGACCCATCGCCTTGCACTACAGTGGGAGGAATGGATTCATACGTTCGTCACTCCTGGACACACTGAGCCTCAGATTCCTACCCACCCATAATACTCTTTTCCTTCCCAGAACTTCCTCTCCTTCCTTTCCTTAAAAAACCCTCCACACAGCATTCCCAAAGATGAAATAGGCCTTAGATGCATTTATTTTCCTCGGGGCCTCCAGTGTGTAGCTAATGCAAAAAAATCTTTATCGTTTTTACAAAATCGTGTTTACTTCAAATATTAGTTTCGTGTATGTATTAATTTATTGAATTACTAGATTACCACATTAGTCAGCTGAGGCTTCCCAAAAGATTTTTCCCTTGACCCCGGTTGAAAATCCCTGATCTAGTATATTATCTGTGTTGTAAAATTGAGTATTTATTGGCACACTTGTATGTACTATCACTGTGATTTAATGAAACGTATTAAACAATAATTGTATGTCAAACAAACACACCTAATATAAGTATAAGTAGGATTAGGTTTGATGATATAATTACCATGGAAAATAATTAAACCTTCATGATAATTTTTTAATTATCTCTGATAACAGGTAAAAAAACAATATCTCGAGATAGTAAGATAATATTTACAGGAAATATCTTTTTGTACAAATAAGTAAGTACACATGTGTACTTTGCATGTTTTAATAAATCGATGGATCGATCTCAAATTGTGATAAACATCTTCCTGTCAATGATTCGGGGCAGAATGGATGCATTATTATGCATAATTAATTAAGGCCGCGCTACCCCGCTCAAAAAGAAGAAGATGGAGAGATACGACAATACGAACGTGAGAGCGAGCGCGCTAACATTAAAAACCATAAAATTCAAGCGAAAATTGTGAAAATGTTTAATAAAAGACGACTCGTTTGAAAATGAGCAAAAATCTCGTGGGGGCTGTGTCAAGTAGCATTTAAAGAAACATTTTGAATTTTTTCATTTATATAACTTGTAAAATGACAGAATTAAACGTGTAAATAATAATTTTCGGAGCATTCTTTGCGATTTATTTCTATCGAGGGAATTTCAAATAATTACCGTTTCGGCGTGGGGAATGTATAGATACTATCTTAAAGAATAACATATATATTTTTTTAAGAACTTGAAAACTTCAAACGTTTAAGGAAAGCATGTAAGAAATCGGTAGAAATTGGCAGAGCGGCCCCTTAAGCACGGTTTGTGTACAAGTTCATTAGGGTTTTTACTTTGTTTCCTCATAAAAATTATATTTATTATTTTTTAATACACAGAGAAATAAAAAAAAATTTTAAGTGTTAATTTCACTTTAATGCCTTGGGTTTAGGTTTATGAAATCCGGTTCAGGGACATCGTTCGATCAAAATTTGGCAACGAATACGTAAAAGATTCAAATGTGGAATAAATACAATATGTATACCTTCATTGTTGTATTTAATTGAAATAAAAATACCTCCGTCGATTAAAACAACACCTACCCACACTTTTGCTCTATAAATAAGCTCAGGAATCGCCGGTTAAAGAGTCTGCCGGTTACGTCCTGTACATTGTAATTAGCAATGAGTCATCACTAAAATATAAACATGTGAATCTTCCATCATTTTTGCTCTGAGGTTGAGGTTTTAGCATTTCATCATTAGATACCTATAATATAAAGTCTATGATTCGACTTTACTTAATATAATGCCTGGTTGGAAAAAATTGGTTACTCCTCTGTTGATGTTATTGTTTCTGCTCATGTGACGATAATTATTGTACCTATGATTGAATTATTTGAATAAGGTAACACCTGTAACACATAGGTACCCATATTTATGAACGGTTTCCGTGAAATGCCTATTTTTATGTGACACCGCACCAGTGTCGCCAACTCGATTTTTAAAATAGAGCCAGACGACATCCGAAAAGGAGCTAAAAAAGAGCTAACATCTTGAATTGTCGAAGTTGGGACAGGAAAATCGCAATCCTGGGGGAGGTTATGGCTAGAGAGAATTTCCGAGAAGAAATAAAACGGTTCCTTCGAATTTTCGTGTATCCCGGGGAGGGGGTGTGGTGACGTAAAATATTTTCGTTCTAGGGGTAGGGGTGGCGGCTACAGTAATTCTGACGTAAAAAAAGATTTTCACCAATAAAATAACCGGTTCCACAGAAATAACTCTAACGTTATCATTTTTCGTTAATGAACTTTGTAAAAAAAAGGAGCTAAATTATCTGGAAAAAACGAGCTAGGAAACAAAACCACTTTTTTGGAGATGACGGACTCATTTTGGAGCTAAATCTAGCTCTAAAGGAGCTGAGTTGGCAACATTGTACCGCACAAATATAGTAATTGCCCGGAACTAATATGACCACGCCCTCACCGATTGTGGAATGCTGAAAACTAAGGGAATCGGCGGGGAAGTGATAAAGAATAACATAGTTGGGAAGCATCAAAGTATTCTGATTTAATTAGTAACTAAACATATCTAAGCAACGCAGCATGTATATAATATTTAATAATATATAATATTTCAAAGATTTTTATGTGGATTTTTATGTCGAGAACTTACCTACATATTATATATTTATAAGAAAATACTCGATATGTTCTGTATTTTCCCCCCAAAAAGTCAGTTTTAATTGCACGAAAATATTTATAAGTGGCTAACCTAACTTATTTTATTATAATTACGAGTAGCTAATACCAATTTCAGTCATTTTTCTAGTGAATGCAGAACAACTTTAAAAAATGTGGTATTTTCGTGACTGAAAGGGTTAATTAAATTGACATGCATACGGACATAGCTAACCTTTATCATTGATTTTTTTGGGGTGTTTTGCCGTATTGCGCAACCTCCTTCTTTAACCAACGTTTCGGACCCTGTAACGTATTCTGTAAGCTAATTCTAATTCTAATTCCAAAATTTTGGCTAAAGAAGGATACGGCAAAAAACCCAAAAAAAAATAAAGTTTTTTTGGCTTTTTTTTTTTTTTTTTGACTTTTGGCCGTGAAAATCTCAAATAATATTATGGCTAACCTAATCAATCGCATATAATTACATTATCTTATATCAACCATTGTAAGTGAAAATACATCATTATTCTATTCATGCATTCCTTATTTCCGATGAAAGATAAACGCATCAGTTGATTTATTAGTGAAATAGTAAGTAGGTACTCTTTTGACTTCTAGACAGAATCTGAAGGTCGGGCTAGGTTCCCGAGGAAGTGCAAAAAAACATATATATTTATAAAAAGAAAGATTTCTTTGAGTGCACAGATCTTTATGAAATTATCATAAATATGTTCGTTGTGTCATAAGTCACGTCACGAATCACCACATTGCTTTAGTCGTAAGTCCATTCATTGTGAATCCGTTGAGTCATTTGATAAAATGGATACTTGTGCATCTTCCGTCTTTGTTGCTTTGGTTACGGTTGAATCAAATGTTTAACAAATATTGTTTAGAAAATCCAGGGGAGCAAGGTATTCCCAACCTTCCTCCTCTCCATTATCCTTCGGCCTCACAACATTCCTAAATGTGGATATCTTGCTACCACTGGTTCCTGGCTACTGGATGGACTCTTGAAGGGTGTCCCATAAAATTACATTTTAAAATGTACAATATTTGTCGTGTAAGATTTATTTATAACTTGTTATCTGAATAACACAATATAGTATTGAATTTCAGATAAACAGAGATGAATATCAACCTAACACGCCCGTTATCTACGATGAAGATACGAATGTGGAGCCAAAATTTGCAAATGCCGATAATAATTTTGCTCCTAAAGTGACTCCTCGACAGAATGGCAATACCGATAATAATTCTGCTCCAAAAGCGACTCCCCGACAGAATGCCGATGCTGGTAATAGTTTTGCTCTTAAAGTGCCTGCACAACCGAACGTCAATATCGATACGATTTCTGCACCTAAAGTGACTCCTCGGCAGAATGGAAATGCTGACACCATTTCTGCTCCTAAAGTGACACTTCAACCAAATGGCAATATCGACACTATTTCCACTCCTGAAGTGTCTCCTCAACTGAATGGCAGCACCGTTACTATCTCTGTTCCTAAAGTGACACCTCAACAAAATGACAATACGGACACTATTTCTGCTCAACAAAATGGGAATACTGATAATAATTCTGCTCTTAAATTAGTGACTACGCAACAGAATGGCGATGTCGATACACTAGTACCAGAAGTACCGGTTAGAAAGCAAAAGAAGAGTGTTGGTTTTGACAATACGCCGACAATTATGCCAGAAGTATGTTTCTTTTTTGTCAAAGTTTGACTTGATTTGATTTTACATATTTGAAAACAATTAAGTATTTTTCATTTTTGCATTAAATTAATTCCATTCCATAAAATAATTTGAGACCGTTAAAAATGTTCGGGATAAGCCTAATAAATTGATTTCCAACAGACTTAACCAAATCAACGACGTAAAAAAAAATAATAGGTACGTCGTGTAAAAAGTGCATCAAATTGTTATAATGTTTAAAATCTTTAAGTGATTATCTCACAATAAGTAATAAGACCTCATCAATATATTTTGGTAGATTTACAGAATATATTATATAGATAAGTACTAACATACATAAATATAATATGTACTTACTTGAGGATTGCACTAAATAAAACCATTTTCATCTAGAGATTTGAAGAGATAAAAATGTTCAGGAGAAAGTTGATTTGTAACAGAACATTTTCTCTTTTGAAAATAATGACAAAATAAAACTTTCTTTCGTTGTAAAAAAAAACTTTATCCCCTTTAGATATCTTTCAAGCCCAAAAGTTATTCCAAATGGAATGTTTGTTTAAATTCATCTACCTAGCTGAATTTCGATTTTATTTTCTTGAATGAATGCAAATCTTGGAAGAGAAATTAATCCACTTCCCGACATCTGATCGAGCTGAAACGTGGCATCAGATAGTCTCGTTGTCGATGACAACGCATTTTATCAATTTTTGGTGGTACTCACGCACACTCACACGTATTTTATTCTAAAATCGGGTACTAGTCGGGTACTAAGTCGGCCTGAATTTTGAAAAAGATTTTTTTTTACGGGTTGATTTTTATTTAATTTTTTTTAAATATGAAAATGAACAAGACACAGAAAAATAATAAAATATAATGGCTGCAACTGGGACTCGAACCCAGAACCTCACGTCTAACCGGGACATACGCATTAACCAATTTTTGCTATTGCACCCTAAAGGTAGCTGCCAATAATTTGGAAAAAAACATTAGTCGAAGATATTGTTAATTCTGAAATTTGAAATATGAAGTTGACAAATACGACAGTCTCATAATAGGGTGCAATAACAAAAATTGGTTAATGCGTATGTCCCGGTTAGACGTGAGGTTCTGGGTTCGAGTCCCAGTTGCAGCCATTATATTTTATAATTTTTCTCTGTCTTGTTCATTTTCATATTTAAAAAATTAGATTATTATTGTTATCTTCTTCTTCAATGATATATTACATTGATGGGAATAACCTTCAAAAGTTAAAAAGAGAGTTTTTCTTAAAAAAATATTTTTTTATTTATTTTTCCATAACTTCTCATTCAGTTCAAGGTGTAAACTGCATAAATTTACGTAAAATAATTCTTTCATTCTGAGTTAGAGTGTTTCATTCATGTTTGCTTCACTTCAATAGGAGCATTATGACTCGTTTAAAGATACATATGCCATTTAATTTTAGAGTCTATGACATTGCAGTAGCGTATTTTTTTAAACATCATAATGATTTTATCAATTCAGATACCTAACCAAAGTGATGAAAACCCAACTGCAAACACAGAGGAAAGTAATGCGGTGCTAATCAATGTATCTAATACTTCAGATAAAGTTACCTCTAACGGAAAAATGGACAAAAATGGTGAAGACAATTCAAAAGAGCTAAAGAAACAGGAAAAAAAGGAAAAGAAAACCTTGAAGGCTGAACTGAAGAAAGCAAAAGAAAACGTAAATTTGGTTTTTATAAATGTTAATGTTTTGTTCCATCTTATCCTTATAAAAATCCCCTCAATTTCCAAGTTATTTGTTAAATCTATCTGAAAGAGAACATATATGTATAGTATTATATTGAGGATGCTAAGGGACGTACTTCGTGTATTTCAAGACATTCCTGATTTTCACGTTTTTTTTAAATCAACTAAAAACATTTTTTAAAATCAGTAGATATGAGACAGTAAGGGTCAGCGTAAGCTGAGATTCAGCCGGAGCAACACGTGCAGAATGTTCAGGTGCAGATTTTGTAATGTATGAACTTGTGTGAAACAATGTTTGCTGAGACGCAGACCTTCATACAAGACCATACATTACAAAGTGTGCACGTCTGCTCCGCCCGGCTGAATCCCAGCATACGCCAATACTTAAGGTCGGCGTAAGCTGGGAGTCAGCATATGTCGCACGTGCAGAATTTGTGTTGTAATGTATGGACGTATATGAAACAGCGTATGCTAAGAGGCAGACAGAGGCAGACACAGCTTCACACATGTCCATACATTTCCTGCAAAAACTGCACGCGCGACACGTGCTGACTCTCACTGATGTTTAGGGGTGGAATGAGGGGTTGGTCGGTTACTTGGCAGAGTGACCAGTGACTACATGTGGAAATATCTAAAAAGTCAACAAAATTTCATCTACATTTTTTACTTCAAATAATGTCAGAAATCGGTTGTTAAAGTAAGTCTAGTACGTCCCTTAATACTCTGTATATTTATTTGAAATATAAACATATTTTTGAAAACCACGACTAGGAGTCAGTGATCCCGCGCATAACCTGCCCAACTTCATTTGTTTTAGGGGTATTTTTATAAATAGGTACCAATATCGGAGTTTCAAACGGAACCTGTGTTTTTGCATCGAAATGCAATCCATATAAACCATAGAATAAAAAGTAGAACACTAGAATTAATCTAATTAATTAATTAATTAATCGATATCTGTCAATTAAACCTAAATGGGGAAATTTTTTTATACGCAGATGATACTGCTATATTTTACTTTGGCAAAAACTTAGAAAACTTACTTGAAAAAGCTCAACTGGATCTTAATAAATTAAATGACTGGCTAATTAAAAATTTATTAACTATTAACACTAAAAAAACTAATTACATGATCTTAAGTTCACAAAAAAGAAAAACGCCGCACAGTGTTTCGTTTCATACAAGCTAGACGGAAAAAACTCTTAGATAATAATAAAGTGTTTAGAACCCTCTTGTGGGGAGTATTTAATCCGAATATATTGAAAAATTGGGTTGAAAGTGATTAATATAATTTTTTTTCTTAAAAAAATAGGAAAAAAATCTTCTAAATAATTAATTCTGTATTAATAGGGTATTTAAAGGTTTTTAATGAAAACAACTTTAAACACTAAAAAATGTCTATTTTAAGGATAATAAGTAGGTAAAAGCACAGTCAGAAAATATAATACAAATCACTAAATAATTGCAGGTAAAAATAAACAAAACAATTATTAGATACTTAAAAATTTAAAATAATACAATAACTTTTTATACACCACTTTTATTTTTTTATACTTTGTCGGCATAAAGTATAAAAAAATAAAAGTGGTGTTTACAAAGTTATTGTTTTATTTTTAATTATTATGTCACATCACAAAGTAACTGCTTCATACGAACAAAAATTATTACTTTTTTTTTTTTTTTTTTTTTTTACATTAACTCCACACAGGAGGCCCTGAGGAAAATAATTTCCCTCAGGGCCTATGTCATCTTTGAAGATGCTGTGAGGAGGGTCTTTTTGAGGAGAGGAAGGAGTGAACGTGGGTCTTGAAGAGACCCATGTTATAGGAAGGAGGAAACACAGAGGCCGGCAAATCGTTCCACAGCCGAGCTGTTGAACACAAGAACGAGTCGTAGAAGCGTCCCGTTCTCATGTGACAAATGTCAACCGTGTACATATGTTGGGCGAGCGTTTGGCGTGTTTCCCGACTATGCACCGGTGCCGAGGGGATCAATGAGGCTAGTTCATCGGAGCATCTTCCATTGAAATACCGGTAGAACAAGGAAAGCATTCCTACCCGACGCCTGTGCTCTAAAGATTGCAATCCGTTTGTTAAGACGGGAGAATCTATCAAACGGACCGCCCGTTTCTGCACAGAGTCGAGGGTGTTTTTCAGGTACTTTGGGGCTCCAGACCAGAGGTGGCTGCCAAATTCAACCGTGGGGCGCACTTGCGATTTGTACAAGGTTAGCAGTTGTGTACTATTAAAGTATCTGCCGGCCCTGTACAGTACGCCCAGTTTCTGAGAGGCTAACTAGAAAAACAATTTTATTCATATTTAGCAACATAACTTAATAAAAACAAGCACTAATTGTAGAATGTATAGTCAGAAAAAAAATCAATAGATGAACAAGAACTTAAAGTAAAGAAACAAAACTAGAGAAATGAACTATGGGTAGATAAATGTTTAATTATGTACCCATAGTTCATTCATTTAAGACAGAGAACAGGACTAATTGATTTGTGAGAAAATATAGTACCTAAACAGAATGCTTATCGAAACTAGATGCTATCTGAGTTAGGTTCAGAGTCTTCAGAGGAGTTCTTGACTCGGAATTGGGTGGAACAATTAAATTTGAAGTCCTCGTACTCATTAAATCACATACTTTCATTCTTTTACTCCGGTCACTACATGCCACAAAGTCCTTTGCGGGCCTTCCAGTAGATGTAGATGACTGATTTTTGTCTAATTTAGAATTTTCACGCAAATCTTCAATTATGAAAACGTTTCCACTACCTTGAAGCCACTCACAAAATTTAACAACAAATTTTTCGAGAATCCGAGAGGCTGCAATCCATTTTTTGCTTATATTCAAAGATATTAACTGTATTTAGCTTTTCAATTTTTTTTCACTGCTTGCACTGAGATTTTAAAGTTCAAATTTACTTAAAATAAGATTATATATTCCATGAAACTTTTCTTTATTGGGAAAACTCCTCCAGGTATCGAACAACTCCTGCCTGGAAATCTGGTATGTGGTGCCTGTGAAATGACAAAATATGATTGGTGAGTATTAATGAGCAAAAATATCGAAACTGATTTGAATAGAATATTAATTGTTCAATCTACAAAAAAAAAATTACGCGACCTTATTGATATAAACTCCGAAATAAACTCTCGTGTAGTTAGAAATTAAATATTTTTAAACTACATAAAAACACTCAAGTTAAATATTATTTAAAAAAAAAACTGATATGTTTTCTATTCAAACTTTACAATAAAAACATACTACATACCTTCCAAAGTAGCCTCTATTTTTTTTAGTACTGAAACAAAACACTTTAAACACATAAACAACCTTACAACTCGGGCGACAAGATGCGAATGAAAATAACTCGTAATTCATTATCTAATTTACCTAACTTTGGAGATCTAGTATGAGTCAACCCGTGCATTAATTACCCCAATTAAAAATGTATTCGTCATACTAGCTATCTGTTAATACCCCCATGATGTCATTTTTCAAAAATTCCAAAGTGAGTTTTTTCCGTCTAGCTATATGAAACGGAACACCGTGCGCCGTCTCATAAAACTTTGCAAATAGAAGGAATAAACCTACAAATTTCAGATAGTGAAAAATACCTGGGACTTTATATCGATAAACACTTGTCTTTTAAACACCACATACAAAAAGTAAAAGAAAAAATTATCCCACTAATTGGTGTATTTGGTAGAATAGCCCATCTTCTACCAATACAAGTAAAGAGGGGATTATACTTTAGTTTAATTCATTCCCATCTTAATTACCTCATAGAAATATGGGGAAACACAAATATCACACTCTTAAACGAAATTCAAATAATTCAGAATAAAGTTATAAAAAAACGTTTTAACTATCGAGCAGATACCCCCACCAAAAGAGTATACAAAGAAACTAACTTAATGAAAATCAGAAAACTGTACGAATACAACATATGCTTATTAATCTACAAAATTCAAAATGGCTTTATACACACAAATACTACATTTATGAAAACATCACAAGTACATGAACACCACACAAGACAACGTAATAAATTATACACAAATTCAACAAAGACAGAGTGTGGCAAAAGAAACATAGGCTATGAGGGTATAAACATATATAATCTCCTTCCTGATAGCCTAACAACCGAAAATAAAATAAGTATATTTAAAAAAAAACTGTTTGCTCTCAAAATTAATGAGCAAAACCAAAATGTTCTAACTTATAAAATGTGTTACTTGGTATTAGGTAGTAAACCATCATTATTAATATTATTTGTATCAATGTATTAAGTTAACAAAGCGAAATATGTATATTTCTTTTAACTTAAAAACTAAAAAAAAAAAAAAAGAAGCGCCTTCCATACAAATTTCAAAGGAAACAAATTTTCCGTATAGCCCAATCCCACTGCGTTTCGTCTCAATTACACTCACCCGAAATAATATACAACCAAAAAATGAAGTAGATCTCTATATTTATTTTTATCAAGCTTAATTTGTAGAACTCCATTTTAATTTTTATTTCTATAATCTAATAAAGCTACATTTTTTTACGTCTCCTAGATAAAAATCACTCACTTGTGATAATAATAAACCAATTCCGTTGCACATACAAAATAAAGGCCGTAAACTGAATCTTTTAGAGCAGTTGGAAATCAACAAACATTCTAATAATCCAAAACCTATTTTGATAAATGAACAAAAAAATATAATTCTTTCGTCACTCTATATATGTTCAAGCCAAGTGCAAATAACTAGTACATAAAAATACTTAATTATGCTAATAAAGGAGCCTTTTTAGTCATCATTTGGGAATAACTAACATAAAGATGACTAAACAACCTTAAGTCAAAAATAATCAATCTAGCAATTTGGGAAACTTTAAAAGGGTAATAAAATAACCATTAACAATTTCCAACATTTTACTCGAAAATCAATAAGGGCAATGGGGCATAAGTAATAAAAAAAAAAATTAAAAAATACCTATCTAGAAATAAATACATCGTCTGTTAGTGGGGCAACCCGCAGTTTGATAATACCTTCAGAAGGCGAAACAGCTGTCACGCATAATAATAATTACATAGCAGAACTTGTACATAAACTGTTTTCATAAATAAAATAATAATATTATTGAATATTTAAAAAAAAAAAAAAAATCAATTTTGAAAGTAGAGTTCTGTAAGGAATTATAAGCCCAAATTGGGCTTATAATTGGATCACGAATCACGCTCATAAGGTACTTCTTGTGTAATTCTTTATTCCATTGTATTTATAGATACCATTTCGCCGCAAAAGCACAGGTTTCGTTTAAAACTTCGATATTGGTACCTAATTATAAGTATACCCCTAAAACAAACGAAGTTACGCAGGTTTTGCGCTAATTAACAGCAAGTCATGGTTTTTTACAAAATGTATTGTATTGTCTGAGTGCAAATTGTTTTTTTTTCTGTGAATTTTATTTTTTTTATAATACCTACATATTTTACCACTTAGAAATCATCGTAATTTATGTTATAACTTTTTTGATTTGAACTTTCGTTTTCGTGTAAATCGAGTCAAAGTTGTAATATTTCAAGTCAAGTCTGTTCAATTTATTTAAAAATGGACCTTATCCACTCGAGCGCTTTTTGCCACATTATGGCACTATATTCAAAACCTCGGATTGCTTTGTTGCCAAAATGTGGCAAATTTTCAAAAAAAAAAAATTATTAAAACTATTATATTCTACATTCAAAATTTAACAAAATAAATATTCTCTAGATTCTTTAAAAATTTTTAAGGTTAAAGATTTAATTATATTTTTTTTATAAATCCTACAAATATGTGACAATAAACAAAATATAGGGGAATTCATTGGCTACATAGAACTATAATCAGTTTGTATGTCTCCATATTAAAATTTGCAGGTATGATTTTTTTAAAGTGGGCGGAAAAATTTCCTTTAGCAATCCGAGAAAAAAATATTTTAATTGCTCTGTCGCTCCAGTGGTTAATTTAAAAATTAATGATTGTTCGTATTCTATGAGCTGTTATACCGTTCATCTGATTGCGATAAAATTTCGGGGGATTTGATGTGCGCATGCCCGCGATGGTTATAGGATAGTGAACTCTGGCGTTATGAAATTATTTCCCATACTATTCATGCGTTTGCGATGAAAATTTGATGAGTTGATGTTTCCACATAGCGGTATTGTTGAGGTCTGGCGTTATGAAATTTGCAAAAAAAAACAATAGGTCACAAGCGAGTTGTTTGAAAATGGGTGTATTTTATGGAGTTTAGCGGGAGGGGAAGGGTATCCGGGGGGGGCAGAGGGGAAATAAGGAGGGGGGGTGCACGGAAGGGGGGCGAGGGTGGGGGAAGACGGAGAAAGTGGAAGAGAAATACGTGAGGGGGGGTCGCGAGAAGGGTGACAGCGGAGAGAGAAAGGGGAGCGTGGTAGGGGAAGGTGACGCAGGAGGGGAAGAGGAGGTGGAAGGGGACCGGGGGAAAGGACACGAAAGGAAAAACAATTTAAATGCCAGGTTTTAGCTAATAGTATAAAATAAAAAAAAAACAGCAGCTAATAACAAAAATAGCAACCAGAAATGATTCATTCATTCATTCAACCAGAATAAATTAATTGCTACACAATAATTAAGTCTCTTCTACATTTAACTTCCTGGAAAGGAACATCATCTCAATCCGTTGGGTGGGAACTAATTATTAGGCGATATTGTTGTAACGAGTGTCAATAAAACTTTGTACATGTTCCGAAAAAATATACCGTTGGTCGTTGGCAGATTTGTTCAATTTTTAAACGATAGATTCTATTAAACAACACAATCTTCAAATCATATAATCTAATCATACAACAAATAAATCAATACATAATCTAGTCAACACAGTTTTAAAAATTTAAATTTCAGTTAAATTAAAATCATTAAAAAATAAATCCGATAAGGTGTTTTGTGACAAAAATACCTCAGTTTTTCTATTTATTTAAGGTCTTACAAACTAAAGTATTTAAAAAAAAATTTACACACTTGTTTTGTTTAGACATTATTGAAAAATCATAAATACTTATGATCAAAAAATACTTAAATGAAATACAATATATTTAAGAATTTATCATCGTGCATTTTGAGCATTTTTATTGCTTACTTGAATGTAGGTATTTATTAAATCAAATTTTTAATGAAAAAAATGGATATTAAATTTTTCGTTTAAAAAATTTGTTACGGGGAATAATTGATCTTTCTCATTGGAACCTCCCTGTACAGTTGCAAGCATTTTTAAACTTTTATTCTCAGCTGCTGGTCAATCGCTCTTTAAGCCATGGACACACAGCGTTGTGTCCGCTCGCCATACATTTGCAATGGGAATGTATGGCGAGGGATATGCTGAAATAGGCCAAGCCAAAATATGTAATAAAAATATTATGTGATCACATTTTAGAAAAAAGAAAATGCCCGACAATCTGGATCATATCGCAAGGAGGAAGGGACCGAAGTTAAACCAGAAGACTCTAGTAATGGTGATGACGGAAGCACTTCACTTAAACCGGAAGGCGGTAATGAAGAATGGGTCTCAAAAACAGAAGATGGTAATAAAGGAAGGGTCTCAGAACCAGAAAATGGTAATGAAGGAAGGGTCTCAGAACCAGAAGATGGCAATGAAGTAAGGGTATCACACAAACCAGAGAAAAGACCTGCGATTTCAAAAGACTATGCTGCACAAGAGCTCTCTGAGGTGAAATACACTAAATATGAAAAGGATGCCGAGTAAGTTTTTTTTTATTTATTAAAAGTTGTTTTTAACTTTTCTGAAAAGATTTCCTGCTCCCAAATTAAAAGCTTTTATAGTCGAATTAATAGCTTTTCATGAAGATTGGGAGAGTTTGGACTTGACCACAACCGGTCAAAATATGTTCAAGGAAATTTTAACATATAAAACAAAGTCGGGTTAGTTACACCATAGGCTTTGGACTCCCATTCCGAAGGTCGCGGGTTCGAACCCGACGTGCGCAAATAAATTTTATTTGATTAATTTGTGTTATTTCACAATTAATTAATTAAAAATAATACATACTATGTTTGCGGCACGTTCCAGTGTGGAAGATACTCTCAGTGTCGCCAAGGTGTAAGACCATCATTCAGAATTGAAACTTTGCTTGAAATGGCTTTAGCCGTGTTTAGTGACTAGATCTGAATAGCCAGGTACATCCCCAGCTTCCTCTTCCCCATCTCCTACCCTTCCCCGCTTACTTTCAGCCTCACAACATATCCCAATTGGGGATGCCATAGTCTCACTGGCTCCAGACGGGAGCAGTTGGGACTCTTGTGGGATGTTCACTATAAAAAAAAAAAATTATAACTCAATAACGACTGGACCGATTTTTATAATCTTTAATTTGTTGGATATGTCTCCTTTCCGAATAGCAGAATAACCAGCTCCGGGCGTTATGAAATTTGCATAAAATATTTGAAATAGGTCAAACGCGAGTTGTTTGAAAAATTAGAGTGTCTTATGGAGTTTAGTGGCAGGGAAAAAAGGCGGGAGAGGGTGGGGAATCCGGGAGGGGCGGAGGGGAATTAAGGAGGGGGGAGGCGCAAAAGATGTTTGGGGAATGCGCGAGGGGGGTTGAGAGAAGGGGGACAGTGGAGAGGGAAGGGGGAAGGCGAAAGTGGAACGCGGGAGGGGAAGAAGAGGCGGAAGGGGAGCGGGGAAGAATGGGAAAGGACACACAGGGAGAAACAGCTTCTTTAATTAAAATTCCGGGTCAGCTATATACATAATATATAATATATTAGGGAACGTACCCACACTACGTGACCCACTTTTTGCAATTTTTAACCCCCCCTCCCCCCCGGTGACCACGTGTAGTATATTCCTAGTCCCCCCCCTTCCCCCTACAGTTTTCACATAGTAATTCATAAATATGGTTTTGAATCATTTCTTGCTAAAAAAAAAAATTATTTGGCTTATATTTGTCTTTATTAATACGGTGCTTGCTGCGTGACGGCAAGAGTGCGTGCATACCTATAATTACAAATGGAAAAAATATTATCAAGATAAAACTTATGGCAAAATATATTGTAACCAGAACTTTGATATTGACTATGTGATAAAAACCTTCGCCCCCCGCCACTTATTGTGACCAAGCGTGGTATTTGAAGATCCCCCTCCCCTCCCTGAACGTGTCACGTAGTATGGGTGTGTTCCCTTAGGATGAGTGTCCCAGTCGGTGTGGGTTTTTTTTTTTAATACAAACTTACAGTTTTATTCCGAGGTTGATGAAATTTTGCACACTTGACTTTCAAAACAAGAGGAAGGTCACTGTTAAGATTTTGAAAAACCACCCCATCTTCCTTTTCCACCCCTTAAAGCAGAATAAATCCTGGGCAACGCTGGGTACTTCAGCTTGTTTAAAATATAAGTATTAACTAATAACTCTTTAGGCACCTTTACCCTTGCTTATGTTAGCATCCTGTATTAATATATATGTCTTAGCGCCAGTCTTGTATTCGTCAATAGGCCGTATAGGTTGCGGCCTAGGGGCGGCAGATTTCTGGGGGTGGCTGGATAGACTGAGAGCTGAATTAGAGAGAAGGCATAATCAGTATGAAAACTTCAAAGAAAAATGTTCATTTTAACAAGAATGGGTGAACCTTCAACACAAAGAAAGCTTAGTCATAGTGCAACATGATTACAATAATTTAGTTCAGGAATGTATACACTTTCACTAACGTCAGTCAAGTCACGTTTCAGTCACGATTCCTCTAAAAGACGGCAGAGAAACCTGAATCTACATCATTACTAAATCTTTTTACGTTTTTGAGGAAACAATCTCTGTTTACCCGAACTTGGATATAGCTGTCCGCATCGCACTTTGCACTCCGGCCACAAATTTTTCTGGAGAAAGGAGTTTTTCTTGTTTAAAACTAGTGAAGAATTACCAAAACGTCTTCTTCATTGTCTCAAGAAAAACTCAACTCTTTGGCTCTTCTATGTATAGAAGCAGACATAATTAACACAATAAACTATGAAGAAATTATAGATGTTTTTGTCAATCCCGTAAAAAATTGTAATTCCTACTTCATATTATTACACTTTTACTTTATGACTAATTCATTCGTATATTTCATTTTTAAACTAGGTACTTAGCCTATATTTGAATACTTATTTTGAAAATTGTGTATCACCTCATAAAAGTCTACAAGTGAGTGATTATGCTAGGTGGCAACTTCTAAGAAGGAGGAAGGGGCGGTGCAAATGAAGTGGCCTATAGTTATGAAAAGTATAAATCCGGCACTGCCTAGCGCGTGTTACGTTAATGGCATGCTCTATCTCGAAAAATCTATTTAAGTATCTTTTATTATAATGATTTTTAGAACTTAAACTATCATTTATTTTTAACAGAGCTACCGCTGTCATTAAGAACGCACTGATGGCAAATGATTTTATCAAGAATTTAATGGATGAAGAGCGACTAACTTCTGTAGTGGAAGCCATGCATTCTGAAGAGTACGAAGTTGGCAGCTTCATCATCAAGGAAGGGGCTCAAGGATCTCACCTTTACGTCTCCGCAGAAGGAAATTTTGAAGTCTTCAAAGACGGGATTTCAGTGAAATTGATTGGACCAGGAGAAGTTTTTGGAGAACTTGCAATTCTTTATAAATCGAAGCGATTTGCATCAGTCAAAGGTTTTTTAAAACAACCATATTATAAGCATACTTTACCATAAAGAAGTTATGATATATTTTGAGTATTTTTTAATATTTTTTCATTAAATGTATGATTTTAGTAACTCGTAAGGCAAAAGTATGGGTTTTGGAGAGAAGCGTCTTCAAAAAGATAATGTGGATTACAAGAAAACAAGAACAAGAAAATAACCTGAAATTCCTCTCAAGGGTCCCAATCTTAAAAAACGTTCATCCATCAGATCTAGTGAAAATATCAGATCTCCTTAAAAGAGTAAGTTTATGCATGAAAACTTCACCAAAATTATGTCAGATTTAAGAAAATGATCTCCTTATCGAGTGAAATGTCTTTGACTGGAGGTGGTCGATAGCTGCCTGATGGATAGAACGCTCTACGACTCCCTTTTCAACCAATTTAATAATAATAATAATATACGTAGTTGTTGGATAATTTGTATGGCACCATTTCTTTGAAAAATTAGCTCATGGACTCTATACAAATACGACCTCCTAGGCTCTATCTTAGTACTAAGTAGTTCCTAGGATCTATCTTACTACTAACTAAGTAGTTCCTAGGTTCTATCATAGTACTAACTAAGTAGGTCCTAGGTTCTATCTTAGTATTAAGTAGTTCCTAGGTTCTGTCTTAGTACTAATTAAGTAGCTCCTAGGTTCTGTCTTAGTACTAAGTAGTTCCTAGGTTCTATCTTAGTACTAACAAAGTAGTTCCTAGGTTCTATCTTAGTACTAACTAATGTAGATAATCTAGGGCTTATGACTAACAGATCCCGTATGTACTAAGTATTCCAGCCCGTAAATCAATAATACCAAATTAAATATGCAATTATGGACCAATGAAAGTGATGCTAAGTAAAAATTATACCTAGTCTAGTCTGCACTTTACAACTTTGGGTTTAAACCAACTTCTTTTAAAATTAAATTAACAGATGAATCTTCCGTCTTATTTTAGCAATTCTACTTATCTGGAATGAAGATAGTGACTCAAGGAGAGAAGGGGGACGATTTCTTCATAATCCGTGGAGGAACTGTGTCCATCACCAAGCGGCCGCCAGGAGGAGGACCAGAGGTGCACGTGGGGAACCTGTTTAGGGGAGACTACTTCGGGGAGCAAGCATTGCTGCATGAGGACCACCGCCTGGCCACCGTCACCGCCAAGGCCCCGGGAGCTGAGTGCCTGGTCTTGGAAAGAAAGTTAGTTAGTATTTAGATATCGCAGAATGGAAAACTGTTTGGTCTGGACAAATCCGAATCCTTTTTAAAAATATCAATTGAGGAAATTTGAAATGCTGTAAAGGACAAGGAATCCAAAAATGAGTTAAATATGTCATTTTTCTCCATTTTTTTTTCTTTCGATTTGCTTTGTTGATACATTTCTAGGATAATATGTGTGTCCTTTACAACATGCATTTTAAAAGGATTTTTTGCTGAAAAATTAAATATAATTTAATTTCTGTTATTAAAAAAATATTAGGTATTCTGCAAGATTTAATAATTTTTAATTTTTTAATAAAAAATCATGACCATACGAGTAGGTCTACGAAAACAAGATATATGAACATTTAGTCCTTTACTCCATTTAAATTTCCGTTACATGTTTAAAAACAATTTACTTACATAAAATAAACATAAGTAAGTACTGTATTTTTAGTACTTAGAATAAATTGGCTTAGAATGTTTGGTCACGGGATCTGAAGAGTCCCGAATTTCCCAAAATTACTCTTATTCTTCCTCACATATACCTTCTTCTAACTTCCATCATTCCTTAGATCTGATTGCCATAGTCCCAGGAGCTCCGGGCAGTTGTCCAACTCTTGATCGGTGTCAAATAAAAAAAGCCAGTGAGTGGTGATTTTGGCAATGATTTTATATAATATTCATGCTGCAGTAAACCTTTTCAGACCATTCCACAAGTTTTTGGGTAATATCAAAGAGTTAACGGAGACTCACCACAGGGATCAAATACTAACTACTGCAAAGTCTGACCCTGAGAAGCCTTTCGTCTTTACATCAGGTGAGAGTTCATATTATCGTACCAGTACCTACTTACATAAATTATTTATAGCTGTGACATTACAAATTAAAATTAATGCAAGCTATTTTTTTGAATAAAAATCAATTATTTCCTTGAATATGTTTTGATAAACAAAGCCATGATTGAAATACTATATCACTTCCATCATATTGAAGTTGGACGACCAGCAATCTAAATTCCTTCCTATAAACTGCAGCCTGTTTCCGCCCTCCTTGCTGATCCACACTTTGTCATCCGTTCAGTTTCTACGTTGTCTTCGTGGTGTTCTCCTTCTGAAGATTTTACCACCAGGATCAATCTTAGAAACTCCTGTTTAGACAGCCTATTTGTAGCTATTTTAAGAAGACGGTTTTTATGCCGAACGATGCATTTCATCAACTTCCATATACATACTATTGACTACTTTTCAAAACGTTAACATTTGATTTACTTTTATTTAAAGCGCTTTTATCGGTGTCTGTGTCTGGACATTAAATTAAACTTCTTTTATATTAAACTTCTACTATATCGGTGATTTGTATAACTTTTCAGAATATGATCACATCAAATTGGAAGAGCTGGAAATTATTGGCACTCTAGGAGAAGGGGCATTTGGTCGTGTGGAGATGGTACAGTATACGGGCAACAAGAGTAAGGTCTTTGCTCTGAAGTGCCTCAAGAAGGCTGATATAGTACATGAACACAACCAGGAGCGAGCTTACAATGAGAAAAACATAATGATCAGATGCAACAGTCCCTTTGTGTGCAAGTAAGAAGAAAAACGTTTTTTTAACTAGAACACAAACTTCCCAAAACTCAATGAACATCACTGTGTTTTGGGAAGGGTGAATCAACAAACTGTAACCGATTACACCAATTTCAGTAAAGTCTTTGACAAAGTTGATCACCCTATCTAATATAAATAAACTTTATAACATCGGTGCATATGAAAATCAGCTTAAAATCTTACCACATAGAAGCCAATTAGTTATTGTTAACGGTTTTAAGTCTTCCGCAATTTTAGTTAAGTCAGGCTTACCACAAGGATTTTATATCTCAGACCCTTACTTTAACCGCTTGGACACATAAGCTTTTTTTCACGATAATTTAACGTAGGTATACATAGGAATGACGTAGTACCTGAGTTATTAAAAAAATAAATTATTAACGACCTTACGTGTACATCGACGACCTTCAGTTATATATTGCAATTAAATCTATAGAAGATCGTGAACTCTTACAACAAGACTTTAACACCTTTTCTGCCTGGTATATTAACAATGAAATTGACCTGAACTTAGTTATGGACAAAGTTATAAATTTCACTAGGAACACCAATAAAACCCTGTACATATTCATAGAGCATATGTGGTCATAATTTTGAAGAAGTAAAATCGATCAAAGATTTAGGAATTATATTCAACGATAAACTAATCCACATATTATAATAAAATCAAATAAATTACTAGGTTTTATTGTGAGATCAACTAAACTGTTCAAGAACACCAGCCAACCATTCGAATGGATGTATTGGCCAGCCGTTATATAACCGTTAAATTTTATATTTATGTCTTTGTTTTCGGGAATGTGCAAATAAGAATGCTGCGGACGCATTAGTCTAGGGGCATTTATATTTGAATTTTTTTTTTTATTTTAAAAAGAAAGACAAACATTTCCGGGTTACGAATAACCCAACAACATTTGAAAATCTCCTACTCCCACTGATGTTGCTTGTGTTGTGATGGAGGACTTAGTCAGCCGAGGAATCGAACACGGAACGCCTGGATGGGACCCAAACGCGAAGCCCACTCAACCACTGACCGTGAAAACAAACATTTTTTGTATTACCTAGAAGCATGTTCTATAAATGTCCTGTATGTGTCTCAAATAAATAAACTGACTCACTCTCATTCTCATGCGGCCGGCAGCAACTGTGGATGAGTGTTCAGCTCCTGTCAGCGGAAATTCGCTGCTAGTTCCTGTAGAGAAAGTTCAATTGCATTGACATGGAAATCAATTGATAACAACATCTTATATTGTTAATGTTAATCAGGCAAACCGGCGTCCTCTTAGTATCAAATAGATTAATCAATTATTTTAAAGACCAGCACCCCTAGCATGATCGATCGATATGAAGTTACCGACAGATTGTCGGTAACTTCTCACCGTTCCCTAGGACAACTGCAGATCGCAAACAAATAGGTTGTGTTCACACAGTTCACAATGATTAAGTGTCCTTAATATATTCGATATCAGCTGTCGTTGAACGATGAGAAGTTACCGACAATCGGTCGGTAACTTCATATCGATCGACCATGCTAGCACGCCAGGCCCCCTAGCACACTCGATCGATAAGGATTGATTGGCTAACTATCGGTTACTTCTCATCGTTCCCTAGCATGACTGCAGATTGCAAACAAATAAGTGACAATTCACAATGACTAAGTGTCATTAATATATTCGATATCAACTGTTGTTAGTACGTTAGCGATCTGAAGTTGTCCTAGGGAACAATGAGAAGTTACCGACAATCATCCTATCGATCGAGTGTGCTAGGGGGCCAGGGATGGTTATTATATTCAAATGTTTGAATCCTAGATCTATGTTGGGTCAGTTGAAGGCACCCAATACTTTGTGTTCCGCTATCAGTTTCTACGTCGAAACTACTTTTTTTTATTAAACGAAGCTACTTGTTAAAATCCATCTGAAGTATATGCTATATTACGCCCTGGGGTATAGGTACTATCATGGGCGGATCCAGCTTTGGCACCAGGGGGGTTTCACATAGTCGTGGTCAAGTCACAAGAAGTTATTTGTTTGCCGTCAAACAAAGTATTATATTAAATTAATTAAATATTGAAAATACTAAAATAAAATCTATATTGTGACAAAAAATATATAAAAACAATATGTTTAACAATTTTAATTAGTGGTCCACCTAGGTCCTGGACCAAGCCCAGGGGGGGGTCATGACCCCCATGACCCCTCCCCCCCTGGATCTGCCCTTGGCTACTATACTGGTTTATACATTATTAAAATAGTAATTACTGAAGTAGCTTCTAGCTCTGAGCATATAGAACACTTAGCTTTTTGGAAACAAGATTTATTCACGCTCAAACCAATCCCCAATACTTGACCCAATCTGGGATTCTCACTGCAAATATCCCAAGGATGTCTTATATTTGCATGTTACTTATTCAATCTCTCAAAAATGTTACATAATTTCAGGTTATACAATACATACAAAGATAGAAAGTATGTGTACTTCCTGATGGAACCTGTTCTGGGTGGGGATGTGTTTTCTATGATGGTCAGGAAGAAGTTCCTGGAGGAACCGGCGGCTCGCTTTATGGCTGCCTGTGTTGTGGAGGCCCTGGAGCACCTTCATGGACTGGACATCATTTACAGAGATCTTAAACCAGAAAACCTCATGTTGGACTCTAAAGGCTATGTGAAAGTGGTAAAAACATATATGTGTACATTATGCAATCACTTAATCTAAACTAGTAAAGTACCTACTTAGTTATGTATACTTTCCTTCGACTCTTAACTCTTTCTTGACCATTGTAAATCTGAACCACCAAAGATTTAGATTTTTTTACAAAGCAATTAAAATGTTATTTATTTTTTCCTTTGTATAACATTTAAAAAGTATGTGATAACCTCGGTGTTAGGTACATAATAGTAGGGATGCAGGCATTAAGGATTTAAGGTGACTATATTTGAAGGCCTTCCCTACGAGCTTCCATAATTTAGGGCTCCCGAAAGCATGTTTATTTTAGTAAAAAGTAGTATTCTTTGGCGTTTTTTTATTATTAGGGTAAAATCATTAAATCAATAAACGAGGACAAGTTAGCATCAAAATCAATTCAGTAGGATAAGTTAATATTTAAAAAAAAAATTAAAATTCTGTCAAACGTACCTTTAAAAATTTCAATTTCAATATGAATAGGTACCTACATAAAACGGTTCCCTTTTACTTTTTGAATTATATGTACCTATGTTAATAATTTATGGCATGTTAACACTGCGTAAATTTATTACAGGTTGACTTTGGATGCTCCAAGTTCTTGTCCATCGGTACAAAAACCGACACCGTTGTTGGTACACCAGAATATTTGGCACCAGAGCTGATTAAGAACATGGGTCACGACAGAGCTGTGGACTATTGGGCCCTGGGCATATTCATCCACGAGCTATTGTTAGGAAGACCTCCATTCCGACACCAAAACCCCAGCAGAACGTTGAAGCTCATTTTAAAAGGAATAGATTCCATCGACTTTGATCCAAAAATAAATCGAATGGCTCAAATACTTATAAAGCAACTGTGCAGGCCTATTGCAGTAGAGAGATTGGGTTATGCTAAAAATGGCTTCAAGGATATAAAAAACCATGAGTAAGTAATGCTTTCTAACTATTTTATATTCACTCTATTTTGCAAAAGTGATAAGTTTTTTTTAATTCCATTCCATTCGTAACAATTTTCTCTGTGTATATTCAGCCACAGAATGCCGAATAGTAGTTAATGTTCATTTTTATGGAAAATATACGTGGCATGTGAGATTTCATCATTACTTTTACTCTCCCCTGAACAATTTTCATCATGTCACTTATGCGGTATTGTATACTAATGATACGTTTTTAGATTTTCACGGCCAAAAGCATTTTCGTCGTTTTAGATTTTCACGGCCAAAAGCACATCGTCGGATCTGCCCTGATGATGGACACTGCAACGCTGTCCGAAACGTCGGCTAAAGAAGAAGGTAGCCCAACACGGCATAACACCCCAAAAACAAACAATGAAAAAAAAAAACTAATGATGATATATATAATAATATATAATGATGATATGTATTATAATATATAATGATGTTGGTTCCATGATAACTCAGAATCAAGTCAACTCAACACATCTTTGAAAAGTCAATATTGAAAAATATCACAAACCCTAACCTAACATAACCTTTTTTTTTTTTTTTTTTTTCTTCATTTAGTGACTTTTCAAAGGAGGTGTTGAGTTGATTTCATTCTGAGTTATCCGGTCACCAATGATGTTTTATAGTAACTTTGCAATCAAATGCTACTATTTACTTTGCCTTCTAATAGAATTTATTTGATTTTTGATTTACAATTTGGGAAGCGGTTATAAGTACCGTCACCCTAGAACCAATTTTTTGGATAACTAACACTTCTGCCGTAGGTCACCCCAAGTGGTTCGCTATGTTTGGTGACTTAGGAGGGGTGCCTGGGTTCATAGGGTGAGGTTTGTCTAGGTCTTGACGGCTGATGCGTTTGCCCACCTACTGCGCGGCGGGCCGGACCGGTAGGCACTAGTTGAGGGAGACCTTTTGAATTCTCCAGCCAGACTCTCTCGACCCCTCATTGTTGTCGAAGGGATAGATTTATACGTCTGTCATTCCTGGACACATTGACCCCCAGAATCCTACTCACCCTTCAAACTTCACACCTTTTTCCTTTTTTAGAACTTCTTCTCCTTTTTTCCACTAAAAAGATCCTGCATATGGCATCTTCATAGATGACATAAGATTTTTATTCCTCAGGGCCTCCTGTGTGGAGCTAATGTAAAAATAAATTTTTAAAAATTAAACTCAACAGTTTGGATAATATTATGATTACTTATTAATTTCTAGCCTGGTTGCAACATCAATTAATGTGTTAACTTTTTTCCAGCTGGTTCAAGGATTTCAAGTGGGAGAAACTCAGGTCCAGAAAAATGAAAGCACCCATAGTACCATCATTGAAAAACTTGTCCAAATATCCTAAAGTACAAGTTCCTCCTGATGAAACATCAAACTGGGATGCAGATTTCTGAAAAATTAAAATATTTCCTTAAAAAATATCAAGTGTAACCAATTTTAAAAACAAAATAATGTGAATATAATATCCGTTGAATATTAGAAGTTTGATCACAAACTTCGGTAAAAAAAAAATTACCGATAATCAAAAACTTATAGGGTAGTCGATGTTCATTCTATGGATGAATGTGATATTAATTATTACTTAGGTGTAAAATGTAATTATTTATTCTTTTACTTATGAGTTATGACTGAATTTAATATAATAATAAAATTATTATTTTAAAAGCTTTTTTTCTTATATATATATTTTTCATACGGTCCGTCTACACCAGTGATGAGCAATCCGCAGTCGCATACGACTCGCGAGCCCATTTTGTGTGGCCTAGCCTTTTCTTACTTCCCACTTGGCTAAATAAAATATCAAAAAGTTTGCAGTAAGTAAAGAATATTCAACAGTTTCAGTTGTTTTAGAAAGGGTTGAGTAGAAAACTTCAGTATTTCTTCAAAATTTTGAATCAGCAGCTCAAAATAATATGATTTTTTTTTACACATTCTTAGACAAAATTTTGTGGTTTCCTTTCGGTGATAAAAAAAAAAAACAATAGATGGCCAAAATTGCAGGTAAGTATTTTTAATACAGTAGAATTCGGATATAACTACTTCGCTTATAACGGCTTACCGTTTTTAGCGACGACAATGTAAACTCAAGTTAGGTTTCATAGTTAGGTACTAGGAAAACATATCCGTTTAGTACGACTCGGTTTTAAGCGACCAACTGCTTAAAGCGACCTATTTTACTGATTATTCGTCTGGTTAGAATTACGTCCAGTGTTTTGTTTACAAAACCTACGCACCAATACCTCGCCGCCCAGCGCCTCGCCTACTCTCTGCGTCCAGCTACTCCCCGCGCGCTAAAGCTGGAATCAGACGATTCACTCGAGGGAAGGTTTCCGCCATGTTTTTTCGGCCTAATCGTCCATTTTGTTTCATTCCATGTTCACACGGCGCTATAGAAATAAGCGTTCACTCGTCCATTCCGACCACAGCATCGCCGAGTGAGGTCAACCGCGCTGGAATTCGTTTGTTTTCCAGCGCGGTCCGGCCCCGAATTTTAAGGAAAAACATGTCAGATGCATCGATTTTTACGCAATTTTGTTGACACAATTAAATAAAAATAAATAAAAAAAACAATATTGTGTCGTCTTATAAACCTTTTTATTTTTTATGGCATAATAACACAATTTGATTTCACTTTTTTTATTATGAACATTTTCCTACAAATTAATAATCTTACATATACTAAAAAATATATATAACACATGGATAATAAGGGAGACCCAAAAATGTATATGAGAGGTGTTCCCAAAAGCAAACAAATTAGCCGAACGAATACCATTTTGACGTTTTGCGTGCGATTTGATAGCGTCCTTTCATGGTCCTTCCCGTACAGGACGCGAGACAAACTGATTGAGAGTTCACTCGGTGTTCAGACGATTCACTTTGCTCTCTTCCGCGCGCATGCGCGCGCAAGTGAAGGATGCCGAATGAAAATATCCAACATTGTTGGATCGGTTCACTTGAAGATTTCATTCGGCAGTGTTCGGCACTTTCGATTCATTTCATGTTCAGACTTGTCATTCCGAGTAAACTAGGCCGAATGAAATGCGGAAATGAGCGATTAGTGAAACGTCTGAATGGCGCTTAAGGCTACCTTTACACAAGTAAGTTTTTTCCCCGTAAATCTCTCAAGTTAGTGACTTATGGCCAATGGGCACATTGGTTTTAGCTTACGTGAGTGACTTACTTATGTGAAGGCAGCCTAATACCTATCCTTATTAGCGTGCCTAAATCACAGTCAGTGTTTATCATCTGTTGTGACAACCGCTTGACACAATGAGTTCCGTGAAGCGAAAGTGTTTTTCAATTGCGGAAAAAAGTGCTTAGAAGGTTTAGAAGCCGGTAAATCAAATGTAACCTAAGAGTATGTATGGATATTAGAGAGACGGCATGTGAAGTGTGCCCGCGCGCTCCAAGTGTGCCTTTTTTCGAGAATTTTATCCAAACAACTGACATTGGCTGCTGGTTTTTGGCCGTTTCATACGTTCCGACATTTTTACGACAGCAGCCATTTTACATGGTGACAGCCAATGTCAGCCATGTGGGTAGAATTCTCGAAAAGGCACACTTGGAGCGCGCGGGCACACTTCACATGCCGTCTCTCTAATATCCATACTCTTAGAATGTAACCCTCGCGTAGAAGTTCGGCGTAATTTGTATTAAATGTTTTATTTACATATAAAGAAATTTATCTATCTTTACTATTACAGATTTTATAACAATGACAATAACAAGTATCATAATAAAAACAAGTTTAAATTAACCGATCATTTTGTGCATCATCCGGTTAGTACGACAAACTATCACCGGTCCTTTAATGGCCGTTATATCCGGATTCTACTGTATGTTCTTTATTTTGCAATGATAAAAATCCACATCATTTATTGTTTTGACCTTGGAAATGTAATCAAATTTTGTTTTATTAAAAAAAATACAATTTTAGAAAAACAAATAGGTTTACAACACCACCAACTGCCAATTTATTGTCAAGCTTTCTACCCTACTCTCTGCAAATTGCGAAAATGATTGAAAATTGATAAATCGGCCCTCCAAAAAAAGGTAAAAAGGTTGATAATCACTGATCTACCCACCTAATCTTACTTGCAAAAACTCATCGCAAAAGTAGGCTTACACATTGAGATGGCAAAATATGTTTATAAAATATAAAATTTATATGCGCAATCAGTTAAACTCCGAAACTACTTAACCGATTTTGATGAAATTTGGCTTACTGTGTGTAATTTGGTCCAACTTAAAACATCTGATAGTTTTTATCTCGATTATTGACCTCAATATTTATTATTGCTAATTAAGTGTTTTTTATGGGACAACTATTTGTAAGTTCCATAAGTTTCTGACAGATGGCGATTTGAGATAATTTGCATTTTTTTGTTACCTAGGTAACAAACCAGTGTTGTGTTCAGTGTTGCCAACTTTGCGTTGCCAACGGATTTCCCGTCGTATCTGGCGGATTGGAGTGTCCCGAAACAGGAGAATTAATGCTACGGACACACTTGCTCATTTGAAGCCAAAGAGCATGCTACCTAGTAGCAATTGCTACCTAGTAGCATGTGTGTCAGTGACGTTGCTAGTAATGAGCATGCTCATTTGAAGCCAAAAGAGCATACTCTCAAATCGACAGACGTTTGATTTGTGAGCATGCTCATTGGATTATCGGATGGAAGGGGAAGCCTCTAAGCATGTGTGGACAGGCTGGCTTATGAGCATGCTCATTTCAATCCGATACCAGTTCGGAATAGCATTCCGCATTTGAGTATCTCGTTTTTGTATGCAATTTTAGAGAGTAGCCCGTCAAATACTGCGGAAGCATTCGTAAATGATTTTTATATCCGTTGACATCTCGCATTTCTACTAACAAATGATTACTTGCTCCAAGGTTTGCTCTTCTAGTGATCCGATTACGAACCCATATCGATCTTTTAATTTTCTTATCCCTTCAAAAATTTGGCGATTTTTGTCAGAGGCTAAAAATATTCCCGCTTTGAGATAAAATCCAAATAAATGGAATATTTGTGAACGTATCCGAAAACTAAAAACTGTTTTCGAAAGGTGATGAAATATGCCTTTAAATTATATTATTGGAAATAACCATGTAATTTTATAAATATAAAATTTTTGGATGAAAACTTTTAAAAGTTTAAAAATGGTAACCTCACTCTTTTGTCATTTCATGTAAAAAAAAACTTTAAAGTTTCATAATTTTTATTCAAATTCTGATCGGAAAGTTTGGTTTCAAAAAGGTGTACATTTTATTTTTTTGTAGTTTACTTTTAGATTTGAATATATAGCTTGTTGTATTATCTTTCCAATACCATTTAAATCATACTTCTCACTATGATAGTAAGGGAGATACAACGATTTCTATGAGACCTTTGAGAGCTGGGACAAATAATATGGTATCCTGTGATTAACCGCGTTAATAAAATAAAATCTTTTATAATCCTTATAATTTTCTTAAATAATTAATAATTGCGTTGCAAGCAATAAGATGTTCTGGGCGAACGGAATTGTCTCTATAGATACGATGACAGTTATTATTTGACATGAGCATGCTCTTTAAAGAACATGTGTGTTCAATTGTTGGCTTTGAGCATGCTCATACATTATAAAGCTCAAGCCAAGCCTGTTCATTTATGAGCAAGTGTGTACAGTTGTGTGAGCATGCTCATTAAAGAGCATACTCATAAGCCGGCTTGTAATAAGCAAATGTGTCAGTACCTTAACGGATTTTACGGGATGACGGATTTCCTGGCGGATTCGAATAAAATGACAAAATACTTGATTTTATATGCGAAAATGTCCATGTCATGAAATTCTTCATGTAAGATTGGTGCACATTACTAAAATGAATTTATGCCTTTTTAGGAAGTCACATTAACAGAGAAAACTTCAATACCCTCTTGTCAACTGATTTTTTTAAAGGTCTAAAATATTTTCAGGTGAATATCTTTAATTATTATATTATGGACCTATTAAGCCTTGAACGCAACTATTCGAGAAATATTTGAAGCCGCATGGTGAGGGGGAGGATGTATGAAAAATGTCAAAACCTGCTTGAATTTTTTAATGAGATATCGCATTCTCTGTTCATAAGCCGTTATAACAGCATTAACAATACAAAAATTAAATAAAAACAGTTAGTTATACATACATATTACATATTATATGTACCACTTTGCATAAAAATCATTCAAAAGTTTGTCATACAAGATGGGTGCCAGGCAATTTCTCTTCCTAGATTTGGCTTCAATGCCATTCTATGAACGCGAATTTGTATGCAAAATCGCGCTAATGATCCAGTCCAGCTCACATGTATGTTCAAAAGTACCCCTTATTATTTTAATTCGTCCAAACGAAGGCATGAAAAATATTTTCTATGGTATTTAATAGACAACATCGTGAAATTAGGTACACATGGTAGGAATAAGAAGAATAATAATATTTCATTTATCAACAGAACATGGCGATTTTGGTGAGATGTGGGCTTCTGCGATCTTTTTTAATATTTATATTTTGAGTGTTTATATCAGTGTCAGTGTGAAGTTAATGAATAATTCATCCAAATGCAGTGCGGAGAGCTGATATATCGTGAAGTGTCCACGATGACTAAAGGTTCAAGGAGTCAAAGTCGACCAGAGAAGGAAACTATCCACTCTGGTCACTTTATGGTTTCTCACTTTGAAGCTGAAGCTCAGGATGATGAAGATGACCTGGCTGTGCCTGTGCCTGAAGAGGACGAAGTTGATGTTAAATTTGGACAAGTACCCGTCGTAGGCATTAGCGTTAATGCCCTGGTCGGGTCTAACAAAGATGAGCAATTACAGCAACAAATTTCTATTGAAACTTCTCTCAACAAACTTTTTCACTGCATGTCACTGGCCTACAGGTAACTTACACGTTTCTCTGTTATGAAAGATTGTTTTCATCAATGTGTTAAACTAATCGTATTGTCCAACTCGTTTGAATTAGATGCCATAACACTATTTATAGTTAGTGCTGCTACTCAGGTGTTTTGTGACGTCAACATATACAATTTTTTTTTGTTGTTAAAATTTCCATTATAGTGTGGAGCAACCCAAACTACTTGCTAAATAATAAGGTCAGCTTCAAATTTCCGTTTTTTTGGTTCCCATGTGTCAATATTTTTCATAGAAATTTTATGGCCTGTCAAGTGAATGTTGACATTATTTTGACAGCTAAGGGATCTATTTCGTGGCTACACTAAATATTTGTACAATTTTAATTGATATCCAATAAAGGCAACTTCCCAATTATGTCCGGCTTCTCTAGAAGATTGCCAATTGTGTTTTTTCAGTCCAATGCATTTTATTATTTGTGGGATGAAAATTTGACAATACTTTTTCATTTTGACAGATTGGTAAAACCATATGTTTTCTTGCTGTGTTTTATAAATTTAAGTCAAAAGTTTCGAGCTGTTCACAACAATATGATATTTAATAAATTTTAGCATATTGTTACATTTTCATTTGTGGTAAAATTGGTAACGATTAGTTAATTTCCTAGCTGATCATTTTATTGATTCGGTAATTATTCCCCTAACTGCCGCAGTTTTCGGCACAGATTATGGAAATTGCACTTCGTTTCAACAATTACTACACAAAACAACTATTTACATGCACAAAATAGGTTATTATTTTTTTAGTTTAGTAATTCATGCGTATTTAGATTGAAACAAAACTCACGCCAATGTCAAAATGGCAGCAAATGAATCGTTGAAAGGTGGATTTAGACCAAATGAGCAAATTTTCTTTTTATTCTGATCTTGCAAATTATTTTTAGTGTAAACACTGCAAAAAGAGCACTCTTTTGGTGCTCTGAGTGTATTTGCCGAAATTTAGTATAATTGTTGTTCGTTTGAAGTAAGTAAATGCCGCAAGTACATTCAAACAGTTTCCTAGAGCATTGCTTCGTGTTCAGATGCGATCGCTCCTCAAGGCGATCTCTTAATAACTCAGATACGGGACATACGTCATTCCTATGTCTACCTACGTTAAATTATCGTGAAAACAAGCTTATGTGTCCAAGCGGCTAAGCCCTCTTGTATTCTTGGAACTTGCGTCGTCTTGTTTGTACTAATTATGGGTTGGATGAAAAATGTCTACAAATGATAGAAGTGTACCAAAATTTCAGATGTTTGTGGGATCCAACTTATGGAAATTATAAAATTTAAATCTTGTGTTCTTCTTTTCATTCATCACCCACCAACATCTCTTCCTTCTTTTCTTTTTTGATAATCGAGTCAACGATAAATGCAGTACTTGACATCACAATATCGTTCTCACAGTTGGACGTGGTGTAGTGAACACTACCACTGATTATTAGAATGAGCAATGAGCATTCGTTCGTCTGATCTAAACATCCCTAGAGCTTCTGCAAGAACTCTAGTTCTTGTTGTTCTCGTTCTTGTTCGTTGGTACTCTTTTAGTGTGAATTACCGTTTAGACTATAGATAATAATAATTGGATAATTAGTAGAGCGCCGTTTTTGTGAGAAATCCTCTTAAGTGTGCAGTTCATTTTATTATGACTTCTTAGGCTCTACCTAGAACTATTATTTACAAACAAATCCAGAACACATACTTACCTGGTAGGTCACTTCCGATGAACACACTTTAATTAGAAGGTTAATGCTTGGAGGAGATACGACTTTGCACGCGGAGGACACTTATTTAAAACATTGGACATGGCATAATTTTACATTTGCTGCACCATCACTTTTCGTATTATATTTATTAGAATATTACTTGAGAATTTAGAACTCATTAGGGCTGGAGAATTTGAATGATATTAGATGTACAAATAACTCACAAATAAGAATTTGTTAACATTTTTAGGCAATTAGTATTTACTATGTGGCTGAGAAGATGAAGGTAAAGGTTTTGGTTTTTTGCTTTATGAATACGACCGTCTAAAAAGGTGAGTTTTAAGTTTAGCTCTAAATTCCGCCGAGTCTGTGATCTTTCTTAAACCTTGCGGCAGTCCGTTCCAGGCTTTAGGTCCTGACACTCCGAAAGCACGCTCGCCGAACTTAGTATTTGGTGTGCGCTTTGGCTCCTTCCGATAGCTGATGACGCCTCTGACCTAAGAGTTGACTGTCGGGAATTGGAATTTTGCCCTCTTGTTCCAGTTCTAGCTCTACGCTCATTTGATCTAAATCCACCTTAACCGCTCTCTGTTTTTTTTGTTTCTTTTTTAAATGCGATTTTAACTCTTATGTATAAAGAAACTGTGCAAGGACATGGTCAGAATCGCTTTCCTAAATATCATTCCAGACATTGTTTTTTTTTCCAGAAATGTAGCCTCTCGGAATGATCTGATATTAATTTTCTATGGTATACGGCCATTATCTGACCAAATGTCAGTCGACATCCAAGAGAAATTTTGAACTTTGATTAAATAAAAATGGAATTTTAATGCATTTTTTCCCATCTTTTCAAATATAATTAGTTTTTTTTTAGTAATTAAGTTTTTTTAACCGGTACAATCACCTTCATCATTTGTCTGTATTGAAAATGAATCAAATAAAATATAGGATTCTGAACAAAATGGCGTATTTGGTTTGTTTTGACAAAATGATGGACTATTTCTACAGGGCCTCCTGTGTGGAGCTGATCTAAAAAAATCTATTGAATTTACAAAAACCATATAATATTTCCCTGGGACCATCTTAAACTCTTCACCTTTATCGACCTAGATTGAATTTTAGTTGTCTGTTTTTATGAAAATAGTTGTGATGATCTATAATTATCACAGTATTGACCTGAATGTGAGGAATCTTTTTTAATTTAAAAAATAATATTTTTCATTATCAAAGACAGACCGTAAGGATCCTCGGTCTGGTTTATCTTGCCAACTACCCTTTGACTTAGTTGGTAGAACATTTGACTGGAAAATGGGCAGCTTGAGTTCAAAATTCACAATGCGTACCTAACCTAACCTAACCTAACCCAACCTCCATTTTTCCATAAATTCTAGTGGCAGTATTAATATTAATAGTATTTGGATGATTTGTATAACTTACCAATTCTTTTTTTTTTTTTTAACGAGAGTGAATAGGTCTGTAATATAAATCTGCATTTATTATATAGCTTCTTTACATATAAAGATCTGAGTTGCATTAATGTGACAGTGGTTATTAGGTGCAAACAGTTTGCTTGCCATAAATATTGATTGTTGTTGTTGGAGGTGCCTCATTGAATTAATGCATCATTGATCCGACTAGACCAGGGGTCGGCAACAGACTGCTGCTCTTTGCATAGGCGTTTCAGACAACAACTCCAATTTCACCTCCACTCAACCAGCCTTATGAGATGGAGCCTCGAATAACATCACTGTTGCCATTTCATCTCTTTTAGAACTAGATTTAGCTTTAAATCTATGCCAAAATGTTCGGTTTTCAGATATTCTAGCTCCATACTTTATACAGAACTCATTCACTTAAAATTAAATGAATTTAAAATAAATTTCTCTGAGGAACCGGTATGAAAGTTTTCTGCGGAATCAGTTTCTGTTTTCTCAGAAATTCTCTAAGCCTCCCTCCAGGTTTGTATGGCTCTGATGCATTTGTTGTCCTATTTCCTTAACAACTCAACTCTTTTCTTTTGAAAGTCTGCCGCCCCTAGACTTGACTAAAGGGAAGTAAATGTTGATGGTAACAGTTGTGATAAAAACATTCATAACCATTGAACAGTAGAAAATTTTTAACCTGTATTATCCAGATTCACTGAGTGAGTTATTTTAATACATTGACGGCAATCATTGTAGTTTTTTATCACACCTTATAATTGAAGATGTTATTGTGGCTCCAGCAAGAATCGAGTCACTTACCCAACGAACTCCCTCAACAAAGGTCCTGTTGCCTTACAGAATTGCCCACAGTTCAACAACTTTGTCTTTCAGGTATTTGAGGGTTGAGGCTGGATATTAATTAATATTATAATGTACCTACATAACAATGTAATAATTATTCTTCTTGCCTTAATTGTTCATATCTAAAACATGCATTGCACATTCCTTCAAATAGAGACATGTTCAAGGTCTACTCGAGCCAGTTGTATAATCAATAATTGAATTTTTATTTTTCTTTTAGATACTATTACTCATGTGTAATAGAAGAGTGCTTGTTATTTTCTTTATTATAATTAAAAATATAGTATATTATACTCTTAGCAGATAACAGTACTAGAGGGGTCAAGACTAATTAAAACAAGGTGGTTTTCCATATTGTAACTCTGCTTGCATCATTATTGAGTATAATATGGTCATCAATTCACAGTTATTTATGCATAAAGAAATTGCATTACTAAATTAATATTTTCTCAATATCCTTTTGTTTGTTGTCTGGCTTTTTGTTAAATATTTATTTTTCTTGTTGAAGCTGTTTCTCTAATTCTTCTTTTAGCGTTAGAGTAGGATCTGCATCAGTAGCCGGATGTGCTGTATGGCAACGTCGCGCTCGTGCTACTCTCGATTTATGTGATAGTTTAAGCGCCAAATTTTTAATTTGCGGGATCCGGGGATCCGTGCTTTGAAGTTGCGGGATCCCGCGGGAATGCGTCATCCCGTTTTGCGGGATTGCATTCATTTTTTATTTTTTCATTCATTCATTTCATTCCCTACTTGTACTCATGGCTTTTTAGGATATTTTGTCCATTCTTTTTACTTCCTTATCCTTTTCATCGTGGTCTCTTTGATGCTAACCATCCCTAACTTTACCCATTTCAGAACAGACATTGTCTAGTGATGTAGGTAGAGTACATTACATGTAAATAACTTAAAAGACAAATCGCCCAGGTTGCCGACAATGAAATGAAAAACGAACAAACTTTTTAATCAACATTTTTTACGTAGCAAATTTTTATAGTGAATTTGATGACCACATGTGATTCAGTCACATTTTTATTTATTTGATTCAATGAAACTAGTTGTGAATTGAGGGTAGTTTGTAACAATACTTTTGCCATTTGTGATAAGTGCTTTGAAATAGTAATGAAAAAAAAAATCAATACTCATTGTTTTACACTTGATGGATATTGCCATCTTCTTGCCACTAAATTAAATTATTCATTGACACTTGCCATGTGGGAAATGTCTTTAGCCATAGACATTTTGAAACATCTGGGGGCCTAGTCTATATCTCTCACAGCGCCCGTAACGCGGGTTTAGCTACGTCACGAATCCGTATTAACCTTCCTCTGACCGTGCTAAAAACTTTCTCGCGCTCCGATGCTGTACACTCAGTAAATATTAGTGTAATGTATTTATATAATCCAATGCATAAATGTATTGTGGAGGAATACCTAAAATGTTAACTCTATGTTTAGTATATTTACAAAGATATTTCAGTAAATACAAACCGTGACCGCTTAGTTGACAGCACCGTCAAGAAAGGTTAAACGGCAAACGTGCTTGTTTGTGAAACCGAAAGATCGAGACTAGGCCCCCTGAAAGGATGCAGTTTAATTTATTTTCAGGTGTAATTTTATTATTACCATGGGTTCTAGGGAGGTTAATAAAGCGCTTGATATATTAGTTTATCACAGACAACCTCGATAGGGTACCTAACCAATGTATATTATGTATTATATCCAATGATTAAAAATATAGTGGTCTGTTTATCAGGTGCAAATTTGTAATAAAGGAGATAGGTATTCCTGTAGATAGTAAATAGATATAATGATAATATTTGGTAAAATACATGCATTAGGTACTCAGTGAGCAAGTAATAAAAAGGATTATGAAAACTTATCAAAATATGATAACATCTGGTGTAGTACACATGTTGGTATAAAATTTGTATGTACGTACGTTATTAATTACCTAGGCTAGACCTTTTGGATAGTTAATGGACTATCTGCTAATCAGTAGAAGTATCATGGTAAATAGATACAGTATCTTAACTATAAAGCTAAAATAATGTTTTTTTAAATCTGAATATTTCTATATATCTGTAAAGAAAAAGCTAGCAATGTTATAAGTTATAACAAAAGGGTCGGACACCAATTACGGTCGTAATAGACCCAAGACCCGGACTTCACTCCATGAACCCGGGCACTAAGTCACTAAGTCACCAAACATATCGAACCACTTGGAATAACCTGTGGCAGAGGTGTTGGTTATACAATAAATGGTTCCCGGGATGGCGGTACCCATACCCGCCTACCAAATTGTGGTTTTTTGCATTTATTGCTTCATCCACATTCAAACATCATATTTGAATTAAGATATGTTTTTAAGAATTTTCTAAGGTTAGTCATGTGACATGTCGTTTCTGAGAAACCGAGCACTTCTTACTTCATCCACATTCAAACATCAAATCTCTTAGTGCTTTAACCAATTAACTTTAACGGATTAAAGATTAAATTGCCTGCACAATCACTCAAAAATCTGTTGTCAATGGTAACGCAAGCGGTGACTCGTGATTTGCACTGCTGGTACTGATTGCCGTGGCCGGCCATTGCTAGTTGCCAGCTGTCAGCTGATAGTTCTTCGTCTATGGTTAAACAAGCTTTTTGACCAATCATCAATCATTTGACGACCGTCCGTGGTCGAGTGGTAACAACACTTGACTCCCAATCGGAAGGTTGCGGGTTCGAACCCGGCGTGCGCAAATAAATTTTATTTGATTAATTTGTGTTATTTCACAATTAATTAATAAAAATAATATATACTACATTTGCGGCACGTTCCAGAGTGGAAGATACTGTCAGTATCGCCCTGGTGTAAGACCACCATTCAGAATTGAGACGTTGCTTAATAATGGCTTTAGCCGTGTTTAGTGACTAGATCTGAATAGCCAGGTACTTTCCCAAGTATTACAGTTTTCATAATTTCAGTTTTGCTGTGCGCCGCACCGATTTCCTGAAAATTTTCATACAACAAAAAAAAATTTCGAAAAAAAAATAAAAAATATTTTTCGGCTACAACGACATCAATAATGCCATTTTTGTTAAAATTAGCACTCTAGCTCACCAAAAGTCACGAGCCGCCACTGCTCACAACATACCCCAATTGGGGATGCCATAGTCTCACTGGCTCCAGACGGGAGCAGTTGGGACTCTTGTGAGGTATTCTCTATAAAAAAAAAAAAAATAAATAAATTAAAAAAAAAGACATAGAAACCAGCCAGTTTTAGTTTGGTTTCAGTTGCCTCGTCAGCAGAGCGCCTTCATTTTAACCGTAAACAGCTGATCAGAAATTTGGCGTGAAAAAAATATTTTTAACATCGTTCTAAAGTAGTCTACGAAGTTCAGATTTGCAACATCTATAGTTATAATAGTTTAAATATTTTAAATATTTTTTTTCCTGAATAACGAAATAATTGGCTTTTTTATCCAGAAAGCAATCCTGGACAATTAAAATGGCGCATATATATATATATATATATAAAAATCGCTCAAGTGGTTTAATAGATTATTGTGATGCAAAGAAATAATAAATGTTATAGATGACAGAATTCCCTTTACTATTTATCTAACAAACCATATTCCCTTATATCAAATTAAACATATCAGGGAAAAATGTGGAAACTGCCCTGGAAAACCTGGAATTATCAGGAAATTTTGAAATCCGTTTTTTGTGGCAACCCTGAGTTAAAACCAGGCAATTTTAACGATTTTTGGAAGGACCTATCTCCTATAACAAGTAATTTATCAAAAAAAGTAAAACGTGCCGACACGTTGGCGGTCGATGTCTGAATTATTTTTTTTTAAATATTTGCAGTAGTGTCAAAATCCAGAGAAAAAATTGGGAAATACGTTTTGTATGGATAAAACGCCGCCTGGTTTCCTCTTAATAAGAGACACAAATATATTATATAGGTATTCGGTGCTGGTGGAATTGTGGCATCACCATAGTAAGACATGTTTTGAGGTGACAGAATTGGCAAGGTAGAGAGAGAAAGGTTAGAAAAATATACTGATGTCGATTATAGTTAAAGCCATTTCAGGCAACTTCAACAACAAATCTGACCGGTCAAAATTTTCACTAGGGCTATAGGTAGATACAGAAAGCGTCTTTTACTCTGAAAAACGGGTAGGTACCAATGTTAAAATAATCTTACACAAAATTAAAGGCTCCAATATAATTAATTGACTGAGCTTAGCGAAACTTTTTTTAACTCAACCGTTTGGCATTTCATTTGTCTGAAGATTTGTTTGTATATTTCGTTTCCGGTTTCGAAAATCTTCTTCATACTCTTTATTCAAGCAAGCCTTGGTCAAGGGTCGGCGTAAGCTGGGAGTCAGCCCGCGTCGCACGTGCAGCATTTGCAGGTGCAGATTTTGTAATATATGGACTTGTATGAAACAACGTATGCTGAGAGGCAGATGTCAAATGGAAATGGAAGATGGCAGATTGAAAATGTCGTAGTTCCGCGATTTTGGAATCATCTCTACGGTGTTGTTACACTTCACACTGTCCATGGTTTCTGAAACGTATTTGGCTTACCGCCCCCATTTCGATTACGCGTTTTCTTATCTTATTACCATTATTACATATTAACCAATGACTAAACTAAATACCTTAAAGAAGGACTTGGTATACTGATCCAAACACATACCAAACATTCTGTCCAAACGGTTATACAAAAATGGCGGTACATTCAAATGGTTTCCATGGTTTTTATCCAGTTTATATAGAAATAAATATTAATTCCATCTTGTCCTACATTTTTGTGTAACCGTTTGGACACAATGTTTTATTGCTATGCCAAGTCCTCTCTTATTATATTTTATTCAGTCATTTATAATAACCGAAAACATTTTTTTTTGTGAAACGTTTAGCAACTGCAATTTAAAAAGCATTTTTTATCAGAAGGTCCAATAATTTCCGCTTTGGAATAAAATCCAAATAATAGAATATTTCTGGACGTATGTATTCGAAAACTTAGCGCCTCCGCCCACTCCGGCAACTGAAAACTCTCAACTGCCAACTGTCTTTGTATGACAATGTGATGGCCCGCACACTTCACAATCACACAAAACCCCGTTGTCAATGGTAACGCGAGCGGTAACTCCATGGTAACTCGCAACTGGCACTGCTTGTTGCGGTGGTCGGCCATTGATAGTTGCCAGCTGTCAGCTGATTGTTCTTCATCTATGGTTAAACAAGCTTTTTGACCAATCAAGACAGAGAAAACAGCCGGTTTTAGTTGGTTTTCAGTTGCCTCAGTGGGCGGAGCGCCTAAAAGCTATTTTTGAAAGTTGACGAAAAATGCTTTAAAATTTTATAATTTGAATTAAACATATAATTTAAAAATACATGTAATTTTTTTTAATGCAACATAAAAGAAGTTTTAAAAATGGTTCACCTTACGTTTTTTATAACTAAAATTACTGATAACAAAAAAACACACACTATTAGATTATTATTATTATTAGTATTATAAACGTTATCGTCACTTTGCTTTTTTGTTGTTTCATGTGAAAATAATTCATTAAAAGTTCCTAAAGTTTTTTTTTTTTTTTCATATTGCGGACGGAAATTTTAGTTTCATAAAGGTATATTAAATTATTTTGTGGTTGAGATTTTTACTATTACAAAACATACATTTTTCGTAAGTGCATAATTATATTTGTTATATTACCCATATTTTCAGTTATGTTAAATCTTCAGTTTTGAAATCGATCGGTTTTAATAAGCGAGCTGAAAGTTTCCTTAGAAAAAAAATTATGTTAAAATAGGATTCTTGCGACATAGCATGACTTAAATATTGTAAACAAATGGAGAAATTATGTCACTGTCCAAATTTATTTAATGCCTTCTTATTACCCTTGCCGACCATTGTGCCCTTCACTGGCCCGCTTTGAGACCTTCACTTGCCCTTCACTGGCCCGCTTTGAGACCTTCACTTGCCCTTAGACCGCCCCCCGAAGGGTCCAGCGCCCCCACATCACGATAAAACATCTGAAACTTTGGGAATCACTGGGCTGGGCGTTCATGACCTTGCGTTGATATCCGTATTCCATATAAAATTTGCTTGATTATTTTACAATCGCAATAATTATGTGCCCAAGAAAATATCTTATTTTTTCTTCTTTATGACCAGTGGATAAACTAAAGATCACATTCCCCAATTTATCTAAGGCTGAATTATGCAATAATTTCGCACGATTTATGCGAAAAGAACGAAGGAACCGCAAGTGCCGTTTCGTGCTGTTTGCGGTTGCTTCGTTGCTTTCGCAAAATTCTTGGCTCGGCTCGCTAATGTATATGCAGCCTAAGACAGTCATGCACAACCTTTTCAACAACGTTTCACGCACTGCAAAGGTTAAAAGTGTGTAATATTACTTGTGGACACGTTGTGATGTAAGGAAACATGTTACAATAGGCCACTTGATGTGAAAACAATGATTTAAAAATAGATTGCACCGCATAAGGTTCCAATCCCTTTCAGGAGGAAATTTTCTCTGCGTGTAGAATAATATGAACTAATTGATATGGTAAAAATGTCTAGATACATAATATTAGGTTTGTAAATGAAATCAACTACTCTGAAACGTTTTCGCTTGAAGCCACCATGTTGTTTCTTATGTCGACGTTTCGTTACGTACTTCATACTTCATATCACAGATGTCAGAATTATCGAAGAACTTCTCTAATCTCTTAACCCCCCTTTAGTCTAGTCATTAGGCAGTATGCTGAAACAAATTCTGGTGTAGTTCTGATTTTTTCTTCATTTATGTGATTTGGGGTGCTGATTACAAATCCGAGTTTTGCCAGCAAAAAAATGTTGGTTAACCCCTAAAAAAATTGGCGTATTTTGTCAGAGGCTAAAAATATTCCCGCTTTGCAATAAATTCCAAATAAATGGAACATTTGTTAACGTATTTGAAAACTAAAAACTGTTTTCGAAAGGTTATGAATTAGGCTTTCAAATTTCTATACTAAAAATTACTTTGTATTTTTTTTAATATAATTTTTTTTTGCGAAAACTTTAAAAAGTTATAAAAATGGTTCACTTTACTTTTTTTTCTAACTAAAATTACTGATAATGAAAAAAAATAAAACACATACTTATTTCATTAGATAAATGAATTATAAACCTTACTGTCACTTCACTTTTTTTTGTTTCATGTAAAAAAAAATCTTAAAAAATTCACAAAGTTCCATAATTTTTTTTCAAATTGCTATCGGAAACTTTGGTTTCAGAAATGGGTAAATTTTAATTTTTTTGTTTTTTTTTTTTAGATTTGAATATATAGTTTGTTGTATTCTCTTTCCAATACTGTTTAGATCACTTTTCTGACTATGATAGTAAGGGAAAAACAACGATTTCTGTGAGACCTATGTGAGCTGGGACAAATATGGTCTCCTGTGATTAAACGGGTTAAATTCCGACATGATTTATTGTTGTTGGCAAACTCGGATTCGTAATCAACACCCCAAAATATATATGTAAATGAGGAAAAAATCAGAACTACACCAGAATTTTTATTTTAAAACATCCCCTTTTCAGCACCACGTGACTGGACTGCTTACTAATAAACGTGTTTTATATTTTACGAACTTCTAACAACAATTGACCGTAATGAATGAAGTAATTGGTTGTTTATCAGTTGTGTAAAATTTAAGACTGTAAATGCATACCGCTCTTTTGAAATGATCGTTAAAAATAAATAATTAAAGAAAATGCCTAGGACAAGTAGTGAAGCAGTGTATCTATTCTAAGTGTGCATCAGTTCGGAAGCTATTTACAAACCCATGTTACTTACAAGGCCATTTTTATCGTTCTTGAAAATTTTCACCGGAGTAACCGTAAACATTTTTATTTAACCCCTCCAGACTAATTTTTTCGCTTTTAGGGACAGCTCATATAGGTCTCGTAGAAATCGTTGTGTTTCCCTTAATATTGTAGTGAGATATATGATTTAAACGGTATTGTAAAGAGAAAACACCACGCTAAATATTCAAATTTAACTGTTGACCACAAAATAATTAGAATGTACACTTTTATTAACGTGCCCGATCGCAATTTGAAAAGAAATAAAAAAAATAATAAAAAAACTTTGTGAATTTAAAAAGATATATTTTAAATGTGAAACGTGAGAAAAAAGTAAGGTGAAGATAAAATTTGTGTGCTTTTATTTTTTTTTTCATTATCAGTAATTTTAGTTGGAAAAAACGGAAGTTTAACCACTCGAGCGCTTTTTGCCACATTATGGCACTATTTCCAAAACCTCGGATTGTTTTGTTGCCAAAATGTGGCAAATTTTCAAAAAAATTTTTTTATTAAAACGACTATATAATATAATGTATATTCAAAATATAACAAAGTAAATATTCTCTAGATTCTTTAAAATGTTTTAAGGTTAAAGATTTAATTATATTTTTTTTATAAATCGTACAAATATGTGATAATAGACCAAATATAGGGGAATTCATTGGCTATATAGAACTATAATCAGTTTGTAAGTCTCCATATTCAAATTCGGAGGTATGATTTTTTTAATGTGGGCGGAAAAATTTCCTTTAACAATCCGAGAAAAAATATTATAATTGCTCTGTCGCTCCAGTGGTTAGCCATTTTTAAAACTTTAAAGTTTGCATTGAAAATTTTATATTTAAAAAATTACATGTTATTTTTAGTAATAAAATTTGAAAGCGTATTTTATTACCTTTTTTTTTTTAATTTACGTTCACAAATATTTTCAATTTACGTTCACAAATATTCCATTTATTTGGTTTTTAATGCAAAGCGGAAATATTCTAATCTTGCGACAGATTATGGTCGATGCCTGAGGGTTAACTACGTATTCGAGTGGTTTTGGATCGCTGATCTAAAACGAATACAAAATTATTCTCTCTAAAACTCGGCACTTCTTATCTATTGCTAATAAAGTGTTATCTCCCGTCGCGTCGTAGTGTTTTGTTGTTTTCTCGTCACAGAATCAGCCTCATGAAATTTAGAAAAACATGTAATAAACGTTTCTTACTAATAACATGTTGTACTTTGGAGTCCTCTACAGGTTTACCTCTGTCAGGAGATTCGAAGTAGTGCTGATCATTATCACACATTTTCTAAAATCAACAACTGTTATGAAAGGGTAGGGAACCGTTTTAAACAAAAAAATTCAAGGATTTTATCAAAATATCCGATTCAGAATCATTGAACTTTTAGCAACCGAATGATGTTTCGAAATAATCACTCTGATATAGACAGCTACAGATATAGACATCTACAATATTCGTTTCCTAACAAACTTTGAGAATCTGCGACTACGAAATAAATATTCACCTTAATAACATTTTTTCAGTCTGTAATAATTTATTACACCACCCCTTGTAAACCTGGCTTTATTTATTTATTTAATTTGACTATATAAATAACAAATTATCTGTTTTCATATACAGTAAAGTTTAACGTGTAATATGTCTTGCTTGACGACAAACTTCGAATTATTGTGCGTCCAAATAGCTTATTTTCGCAAAGAAATTTAAAAGTAGGCACTATCTATCAATGGTTGTAAGGTTCAAACAATTTTCTTAGAGCATAAGTAAATAGTGATTAGTTAATTGAATATTTCTAGTCACAATATAAAGCTTACACAGATCGATATCACATATTTATTAGGTTTACTACCACAAAAGGTTTACTGCACAACCGAATATTTGCTACCGGCGGACGCCAGTCTGTAAAATATGCCTAAAGGCTGGGCAGTTTTATTCTAAAGCCGTGGTTTAGCCAAATTTATATTAAGTCAAAAAAACTTCATATTTTTTTTACTTTTCTCTATTTGCCGGCTTCTGTGTTGCCTCCTCTCTAAAACATCGGTCTCTTTAAGACCCAGGTTCTAAGGTTATACCGCTTGTCGTTGGCAAATTTGTTCAATTTTCAAACGATAGATTCTATTAAACCACACAATTTTCAAATCATATATTCATACAATAAAATAAATCAATACATAATCTAGTCAACACAGAATTTTAATTTTAGTTAAATTAAAATCATTAAAAAATTAATGCGAGAACGTGTTTTGTGACAAAGATACCTCAGTTTTTATATTTATTTAAGGTCACAAACTAAAATATTTAAAAAAATTTTACACCCTTGTTTTGTTTAGACATTATTGAAAAATCATAAATACTTATGATCAAAAAATACGTACTAGAAGTACACGATATTTAATAATTTATCATCGTGCGTTTTGAGCATTTTTATTGCTGACTTAAATGTAGGTATATATTAAAGCAAGTTTTTAATGAAATAAATCGATATTAAATTTTTTATTTAATAATCGATCTTTCTCATTGGAACCTCCCTGTACAGTTGCAAGCATTTTTAAACTTTTATTCTCAGCTGCTGGTCAATCGCTCTTAATGGTGGAATGATTGTGTAAAGATAGTATGGTACTGCCGCTGGGAACTCCGTTGTAAACTCTAATTCTGTCACATGCATGTTTTTAGTCCTCTTTTTATATATAGTGTGGGGGGGGGGAGGGGTCAGAGATGAACATCTAAGTCTGCGAGCAAGTCTAGGGCCTTAGAAGTCGCCCTGTGAATCTCATCAGCCCCGCCGGGGAATGATTGGAACAGTCAATCGTTGACCGCATGATGAAAAATTGTGAGAGTTTCAACGGAACTGTCAGTGGTATGCCTTTGTAGAATAGTAAGATTCAGTGTTGGGGCAATACGTGTCTATGTGTCTGAGTGGATTTGTTATGAATATCTGTTATCTGTTAACCGAGTCTCCAGAGGTCCGGCGATCAGGTCACGCCGTACGTCCGACACGATAAACCCTAGCGAGCTCTGTTATTATAATATTAGAGCCCACCTAACATTGGCTCCCGCTTCTCTTTTTACCTTGCACCGCTTTGACCGTAACACTTTCTGTGTTATCTTAAATTAGGATGCGTAGGAAAGTGTAATCCTAATCAAGGTCAGAACTACTTTTTCAAAGTTTGCTTCGTTATTTTCATCTTAGCTTTGAAATATCTATATACCTTAATAATACTAAAAAATTAGAAAGACATAATATTCAATTTTATTGGAATAACTTTTTTTAGTATTTTTTTTAATGTAATATATCATTGAAGTAGATGATAATACGAATACATCTAAAATGAGACAAAACAAGTCACATAAAAATATATATAATAATTTTATTTTATTTATTTGCGTTATAAACAGTCTATACATTTATATATGACAGTGAATAATATGTTTATGTCATTGACCAATAAAATAACGACATTTAAATATAGGACCATAATTAAAAAAAAATATGCAACAATATACCTAATACAAACAATTCTGATTAAGCGCATCTTCAATTTACAAAGTGATACATAAAATATATACACATTTCTAAGGTTTACACTTAAATTTTAAAGGATATCAATAATATCTTTGAGGAAAAGATTTCATTAAAATACAAACTACTAAAAGTAAAAGAGAAAATGTGAGGAATTAATAAAAAAAAAAAAAAAAAATCAATGAAATTAAGTTTTTGGTTAAACATATGGCATTCGATGGAATGTCATTTTTTTATGAATGTTGTGAATTTAGCAAGGTTCATGTTAAACACATCGATGTTTGGGCATAATCTATTAAATGTGCTACAGCTTCTTCTTATAAATACATTTTCAAGGTAATTCGTTTTGCTCTTAGGAATATAAAAGGTATCCATAGATCGAGTAACTCTTTTTGGACATCTAAAATGAATATTTTGTAGTAAGTATGGGCTGTCAATATAGTTATGAATTATCTTATAGAGCATTAATAGGTCTCTGGTGTCTCGGCGTTGATCAAGAGATTTAAGGTTTACGGGGACATAGTTTACATAATTTCGTACGCGAAAAGAGACATAATTGACAAACTTTTTCTGAACTCTTTCTAGATTTGCTTTATACGTAGAACAATGGGGGTTCCACACAGTTGAAGCGTACTCTAGGTGGCTTCTGACATAGGATATGTAGAGAATTTTAAATGTTTGTGGATTTTTGAAAGCTGAATGATATCTCTTATATCATTCATTGCTAAGGAGCACATTCCTCGCTCAACTTAAACCGCCGAAATCGGCCGCTTAAGCCGTGGTAAGCCGCAGAATAGTTCCTTTGCTGGACGCTGTAGCGCTATTGGCAAAAACACATCTGTCATCTGTTAGATTCCACATTGCTTCGGTTTCGATCTGCTACGTACATGCTACGTACGGACGCAATAAATTAAATTGGAGGAATAAGTTTACCTATCAACATGGAATTCGAACATTCTTCGAGTGATGACGATTTAGACATCGTTTGACGTTTGGTTGTTTGATAAAACCATAGAGTCCATAGATACTTACATACATAGATTGGTTCGGCATAGAAATTACTAAAATTATTGTAGACTAAACGTTTAAAGTTGGTCAACTCTAGGATTACGACTGATATACGGATTGTGTGCTAAGCCATGCTGAGCTCCACATTCCTTCAAAGCCGAGCTTTAGACCAACTGATATTCCGGCTCTAAGAGAGATCGTGGGTTCGATTCCCTGTTGCAAACGTTATCTTTTTGTGCCTTGTTCTGATTTGTTTCGTTTAGATTTATTAGTTACGCACCAGACTTTTAGGTCCGGGTTTAGTTTTTCCCATAGGAAATGCAAGTGTATTATATAAGTATAATTAATACAAAACAATACAAGAACAACATACACCTACCAGACTATTAAATGGGAAAATAATTCACCGACTCCAGATATTTTCATATCAGAGGGTTCGGCTCGGTGGAAATCCTAATTTGACCGATAAATCCTACTGATCCCTCAATATAAATATTTAAAAAATCTTTAATAATACATAAAACTTAAATAGATACAATATTATTATTTGCTCTACGCTTTTCAAAATTATTCATTGCGATAAGAGAAATGTTGAAATCTCAGGAGAAGCTCGGTGGAAGGTAACTAAAGCTAATGTTGGTACACGGAGAAAAATGTTATTGTAAAATACGATCATTTTATTTGTAAAAACGGTTAAAAACGGGACTGACGTTCTTACGAACAAATTAACAGTGTTTTGATGTTTATTGGCGGGAAAATGTAAGAATTATTTGTTGGTATACGTACGAAATTACGTATACCAAATACCAGACTTAAACATTAAAATTTGCAAAATGTCCTACATTGGTTCAATAATAACTAAATGGTTGATTGGCTTGGGTAGGGAGGAGTCTGAAAAACTAATATGTAATGTGACTTAAAACTATACATGGTTACCTTTGAATGGCTCATTTAGTAAAAACTTAGTATATAGTAAAAATAATAATAATTTTAAAAAGATAATAATAATTTAAATTGCATTTGGCACTTTACAAACTTTGGTTCCTTAGAACAGGCAATCTGCCTAGCTAGGAACTAATATCGACCAAAAACAATGTAATAACACTTGTATTCATTTTAAATATATTCTCTTATTATGTAATATTACTTCTGTTATTTTGGCTTTTAAATGTATCAAATTTAAATAAATATGTTCCCGCCAATAAACATTGAAACCCTGTTAATTTGTTCGCAAGAACTTCAGTCCCGTTTTTACGAATAAAATGATCGTATTTTAGAATAACATTTTTCTCCGTGTAGGTAGTATAAAATAATATTTATTTTTATTTTCTCAATTACGCGTGGAGTAGGTAGTTTATATTTATATTTTTTAGAATACAGACTATCTGACTGTTTTCTGTTCTCATCAACGCCTTCTTTTCATTGTCAGGTGGGGAAACCATTTCTTCGGCAAGGCTCCTCTACTTCGGTGGACTTGGTCCAATGCAGACTCACTCGCTCTAGTACAGCTTCTTGTTTTATCTTATCTAGATTTTAGTCTAGGGCCTAGGGCACCCAACAGGGGAAGGACATCTGTATAAAATTGTTTTCATGGTGGGAAAGAGGATCTTTGAAATGTTTTTTTAGAAAATCTTTTTGTTACGTTAAAAAAAAATATTATGGCAGATAGCAAACGTGTTTTACGTGTGAAAATTGTAAAATTTTAGTAACCGACGAAAAACAAGCTAAAAGCAACGGTAAAAATTTACAGAAAAAATTGATTAAACAACACAAATTTCAAATCATATAATCATACAACAAAATTAATCAATACATAATCTAGTGAACACAGTTTTGAGAATTTTTATTTTAGTTAAATTAAAACCATTAAAAAATTATTCTGAGAACGTGTATTGTGACAAAAATACCGCAGTTTTTCTGTTTATTTTAGGTCTTACTAACTTAAATATTTCAAATTTTTTTACACACTTATTTTGTTTAGACATTATTGAAAAATCATAAATAGTCATGATCAAAAAATACTTACAAGTAGTACACGATATTTAATAATTTATCATCGTGCGTTTTGAGCATTTTTATTGCTTACTTGAATGTAGGTATACATTAAAGCAAGTTTTTAATGAAATAAATCGTTATAAAATTTTTAATTTTAAAAATTTGATATGGGGAATAATCGATCTTTCTCATTGGAACCTGCAAGCATTTTTAAACTTTTATTCTCAGCCGCTAGTCAATCGCTCTTAACTCTGGCATTACAATTCTATTTATCTTTTTTGCATATATTATTTTGATTGATTACCATAATTATCATTATTCCTTCAAAATATTGAATTATTTCGTTGTGACAAAGCCGCAAGTCAAGATAATACTGTCTGCCACATTTTTAAAAACCTTTTTACTTGGCATTAACCGGTCTTGAGAAATGAGACAATTGCATAGAATTTCCTTTGGTTTATTGTCTATCCTTTCTTAGGTTTGTGGTCCAAGGCTATTTACCTGCTAACATTTGAAAACCGGTGCTCTAATTTTTTATAATCATAACTCATTATCGTGAAAACGTTTTTACCTATGTTATAATAAAAATATTATATAGGCATGTTTATCGAAATTGCAATAAAAGACGGATTAGCAATACAGTCGAAAGGAATGACACTTTGGATAGTACGTAGGTATAATTTATTAGACGCCCACAACATACATGTATTAATAATTATTATATTATTGTAATGGTTTGTTTACATCAGGTTTTATTAACATACGATAAGATTGCATAAATACTTACCATTAGCGCACTTATTTGCACATAATCATGTTTACTTGCATAATTTCCGCCTTATAGACAATGCATACCGTAGATTCTGCGTGCAATATTTATTGCGCTGTATACCTTATAAATACTGCATAAATAATATATACTGAACACTATCAAGTTGAGTATTTGACAAATTTTGCGAGTTTTCATCACCTTGAACCCTGATCCAGCCTAATCGTCTTTTAAAATAAATTAAAATTTGTTGCAAAACCTTTGCCATTTTCGATGTGGACCCAAGAAGTGCCTATATCAGCAAACTACAATACTACCCTTTATTATCCACAAATAACCGAAGGATCAACAACATTTAAAAACCTAAGCCAATCCTAAGGAAGGATCGTCATTCCAGTAATTCAGTTTCAGTGCCAGCAACCCGGACGTTTATATAATTTAAATTTATTTACACCGATTTATTTTCTTTTACCCACCTCAGTAGACAAAGTCTGTTCCATTTAATCACTATATGACATTTCCTGAATTACTGTTCTTTCCTCCAAATAGATATCTATTTTTTTTTTACTAAACACGATGGACTCCTGTTTTCCCACAACTTTTTATTTTGAGTGTTTGGATGTTTTAGCGATATCCGGGGATGATGAATACCTAAAACGCCTACTCTTCTATAGTAGGGCGCATTTCTTCACCTTTCCCAAAAGGCCTGCCCGTGCCCACACTGCCCACTTATTACATTATACTAATTATTACATTACGACGCGCGACGCCTCCATTTCTCATGCTATCGCAGTTATCGGGTCATTCGGAATAAAACTAGTGACGTAAGCCTATTTGTTGACACTTCTATTTTAATCTGGCTACCGTTTTCTTCAACAAGAGTAATGTTGTTTGTTGACTCTCCGATTCCGATAATAGCCTGATGGAGCAAAGACCAGATACTAGAGACCACTTTACTCTGCTCTACAATAATGGTCCATGGCTACGAAATATTTAGAGACCACTTTGCTCTACAATAATTGATCCACGGCTATGAAATGATCCGCATTCGTCGATTCCCAAAGCATGTTCTATTTTTGAACCTGAAGCAACAGGTGCCAGATTCTGCACGAGACTTCCGAAATAGCGCCAGGAATCTACAGCCAGTGGGCTGCAAACAGTTTTAAACAAATTTTGCACCTCCAAAAATTACTTATGTATTTTTAAAATTTATTTAATACAAGAAGAGTTTTTTTAGTACAAAATTTAGATAGTCCCACAAAGTTGTCACTTGACGGTTTGTCTGTAGGTTCTACCAAAAAAAAAGTAATTTTGATTTCATGTATAATAATATATTATACAGGGTGTTAAGGAACGTACTTGAGTTATTTTAACCAGTGATTCCTGACATTATTTGGAGTAAAAAATGTAAATGAAATTTTGGTCTCCGGTGACTTTTTTCATGTCAATTTTTTTTTTTTTCAAAAATTTTTTTGTTCAAAATCAAACAAAAAAAAATTCTTTCACATGACCTTATTGGTCACTCTGCCGAGTTACCGCCCCACCACTTACCCCGCCCCCAACTACCCAACACCTACTATTTTTCATGTTTTTGTAGAAAAAAAAAAAAAAAAAACTTCAAAAATGTCACCGGAGACCAAAATTTTATTTACATTTTTTACTCCAAATAGTGTCAGGAATCACTGGTTAAAGTAACTCAAGTACGTACCTTAACACCCTGTATATAAAATAATATATCCACTGTACCTACCTAAATACCATTAAATTAGGCAAGTACATTGAGATGTACTTGGATTCGTCATTTATTAGCCAACGCTTTGTGTTTTTGTGGCAGGGTCTCTAATTATTCTCCAATTTAAAAAAAAATATGTTGAAAAATATTTAAGCGTTCGGCTTCCATTTTGCAATTGTTGAATAGCTATTATAGAATTTTCATTGGATACTACATGTGTAGTATCGTCAGCAAAAGTGAATCTAAAATCTTTTTTAAAGAGTTTAGACATAGTAATAACATATTGTCGCATTAATTCGTAGACTGCGTAACTCCAAATTTTGGGAAAATACGTTTTTAATGCCATCTGGTGTTAAAATTAGTCCCGCATGGACTAGTAAAACTCGCAAATTTAAAAAAAAAACTTCTTTGATAAACACAAATTAGGAAACTGCGTAACACGATGGTGCCATTTTTACTAGCGAATACTTCGAAACTCCTGGCCCTAAATTGGTAAAATTCCTATCTCCCAAGTCTTCTGCTAGTTGTTCATAAAACTGTTCGCAGAAAAGTATGTATCGTTTTTGTAAAATACGTATCTCCATTCTCGGTTTTTATGTAAACTTCCTAACTCCGAAATTTGAAATAGAATTAGAATATTTGAAATAGAAATCCTTAACTAACAAAAGTTTAATGATTGAAAATAAATTTCGAAACATATTATATGTTCGCAACATAAATAAAAACAATGACCCGTCGTTCATCTTTACATTATTTTTTCTATTTGTTAAGTAGTTTTAAAAAAATGATCACTTGTTTATTGTTGAATTAATTTATTTTTTTTACCCATAGGTAGGTAGGTACATATTTAAAAAAAGGTAGCATATTTTTTTTTCATTTGCGTTTATCTGTGTAATATCTAAATATCTTTTAAATAAATGTATAATTATTAAAGCGTAAGGAGAATATATGATGCAAGTGTGAATGGTATAAGTAGGGGACGTCCGAGGAAGACATGGCACGATCAAGTGAATCAGATACTTGAGTCGAGCCATGTCAAGAGTCAGAAAAACAGAAGAGTATGTATGAGACGATGTATGAATGTGAATGAGGCAAAGAGTGTGTGCCAAGACCGAGGTGTCTCTCTCTCTCTCTGCCTACCCCTGCTGGGAAACGGCGTGATGGTTAGTTAGTTGATACGTTTGAAAATACGCAGTGAAAAGAGAAACCTAGAAATATAAAAAAATTGGCGCAACTTTCAGCAAGAGTTTTTAGCATTTTTTATATGATGATTTTTATCGGTTTGGAATCACTGTTACCAATCAGTAATTATAAATATTTGTAAATTAGTCTGTCTTTATCAGTTTGATAATGCCTTCAGAAGGCGAGACCGCTGTCACGGGTAATAATAATTATATAGCAGAACTTGTTTATAAATAAACTTTGTTTATAAATTAAATATTAATATTATTGAAAATAAAAGAAATAAAAATATTATTATTGAGAATACCAAAGTTGAATTGATTAAGAATATTCAATTTTTATTTTTTGTTTCTAATACAATTAATTTTTTTTAGCCAATGTCGTTTATATGGGAATTTAATTTTCGAAAATTTTAAATATTAGGTTTTTCATTAATCATGTCCACACAAAAGATAGGATAACCAATGAGCATTTCAGTTAGTTAAAATCGATGATAACCGATGAGAACCCTTCCTATGTCTGGCTTCAAAATAAAGTAAGTAGTCGTGAACAAAATCAAATTATCGGTTGGTAAAAGGCTATATAAAATATTATTTTTATTCTTGTCGATTATGCTTTACTTATAATCCAACTTTTATATGGATAAATGTAATTATTATTGAATTATGGCTATATTCCTATATTCAGGAGGAATATAGGAATATAGCCATGAGGAATATATATATTGAGGGCCATGTCAAGAGTCAGAATAATAGAAGAGTATGTATGAGAAGATGTATGAATGTGAATGAGGCAAGGAGTGTGTGCCAAGACCGAGTTGTTTGGCGGTCCGTCCTCTCTGCCTACCCCTGCGGGGAAACGGCGTGATGGTTAGTTAGTTAGTTACTTCCTATATTCATTTTCTAGTAAGTAAGATGGTAGAGATGAAAATTATTAATTGTATGGCCGGAGCTGTTTGGTTGTTTGGCCCTGTTTTCATTTTCTCGAACGTAGAATCACAATAGAAGCCAGTATTTTTAGAAAACTACATTAATATCTATTACACGACCTGCCTACAATATCAGTGTTCTTCACAAAATGTAGTGTTCCTTTTTTAAATAATTAGGTATTTAGCAATTTCGTTCATTTCGTTGTTCAATTGTTGTCATTTTCAAACAAAATCGTTATTGAACCATGAATTAAATTTGTCTGCCATAAATAATAAATTATTATTGATTTGTTGTATGGTACATTTGTGTTGTAAGTATAGAATCTAATGTATCAAACAGGCATTTTTGAAGCCCGAGTTTGATTAGTTGTTTAGTTTTGGGACGATCTGATTTATGCAATTTGATATCTTTATTTGGAAGGGAGTAAAATGATTGAGATTTTTTGGGCGTGGGAGTTAACGCTAGGCGCATTCACTGAAGTACGAGGCGATATTTGCTTACAAACCGCTGTCGGTTTAACGTTTACAATTTGAGTAAACATCAGGATAAAGATTTTATTATGGATTGAAGTGCCAAGATAATCAAATTCCAAATTTATTTCCGTTAAAATTTAAATATTTAAAAATTCCAACCGATAATCCAATGAGAAATTTAAACAGTGACAGGCATTAGCAGCATATTGCATACATATATCCCATCCGTAGCTAATTTAAGCATGTGCTTTTAGTAGCCACCTAACTAACTAACTAACTAACTAACTAACTAACCATCACGCCGTTTCCCCGCAGGGATAGGCAGAGAGGACGGACCGCCAAACATCTCGGTCTTGGCACACACTCTTTGCCTCATTCACATTCATACATCGTCTCATACATTCTCTTCTATTTTTCTGACTCTTGACAGTAGCCACCTAGGCAAAATATATTATGTGCAGGTGCACACTGTTTGTCAGATTCCATACAAAAATAGCGAAAACTGCATCGCGCTAAAAAAAACTCATTTTCTGAATGCGGCCTTAGCGTGAGTCTCATGGTCAAAATTTAACGTCTTTTGTTTTGTGTTGTTTTGATAGTGAAATATTTTTATCCTCTGTCTCGTATCTGCCAATATTATTATTACCTTTCGCTTTATCTAACACAAATATGTGCTTTCAGGTAAATTATCAAAAAACGTCTTTATAAATAAGAGGCTGGCTTTCTAAATACATATAACTATTATGCACGTTTACGCTCATGTACATATCTAGATAAAGTAAATAATTATGATGATGTTTATGACTGGCAAGCTAAACCAAATAATGATAAAATGTAGTTTATACGTGTGTATGTGATTCTAGGAATTAACGTTACGCGTGCTAAAAAAAATATTTCTTAAATGGAGTAAAACGAAAATATTTGTGGTTATATTTAGACGTATGTGGTTATTTAGACGTATAATTTGCCTTATTTTTGACCATGTTCTCTGCTTTTGACATCTTAATTTCCCCTATGAAACCTAATAACTGATGTGTTTCCGATATCAGACGAACGATTATTTGGGCCCGACTCCATTTATATAGTCGACACTAGATATGCCTCACGTAATAGATTGAATAAAATTGGGCCCAAAGATCTCACACGTAGATATGAAAATAACAACTTACTATGATTGTTATAGTGTCGAACCAGATTACAATGTCAGTATATGTTTATGTTTTCGTGCTGTAGGCATTGCACTATTATTTGCAAATAAACAAGAATGCGGCATAATATTATGATTTAGTTTTACAACGACTCCTTTTTTCTTCTCTTATTTTTGACAATTAGTGTATATTTCAAAGCTCCATAGTTCGCGATTGTAAACGCTGCTTAAAATAATACTTTTAAGAAGAACAAACGGTTGCGTGGCCCTTTTCACACAAAACATAAATTTGGATTTGAGACATGAATATCTACAGATGAATGATACACCACCTGCTGTTGCGTTTGGTCGCTTGTATTGAGAAATGCAATAAAAATTATGAATATAGATTATTATTATATCATAGAGAATATAGATGGCAGTAATTGTATCTTTTTAGTAATAATACCTGCCACAACAGTCAAAGAAGTTTTACTTCAACCGCGCATAAAGGTTAGATGCACTCATTTTTTTTTCGAAGCTCAGGCACAAATCGTTAAATGTTTTACAATCATTTTCTAAGGGCCGCCTGTTACAACGCTAGCTACAGTAAAAGTTAAACTGGCTAGCTTTACACTTGTAAGTTTTTTCGTAAGTTTACGACTTCTGGCCAATTGGCACATTGGATTTTCATAAGGCAATATGCATCGTGAAAATCCAATGTGCCAATTGGTAAGAAGTCGTAAACTTACGAAAAAACTTACAAGTTTAAAGTTGGCTAGTTTAACTTTTACTGTAGCTAGCGTTGAAACAGACGGCCAAAGAATCTAATTTTCCTCATTATAAAATAAAACCGTATATAAAACAACTGAAAGGGGGTTCGTAAGTATGAGATTTTAAACTTTGAAGCAGTTTTATAGTCATGATACTTAAATTTTTTCTGGGCTTGTATAAAGACTAATCAAAAAAAATACTCGATTACTTCAAAGGCAAATATGTGTTTAAATATTTCTAAGCTCTTCAAACCAAAATCAAATGATTTTGCATTGGTGCAAATGATTTTGCATCACCTTAAGAGGCTAGACTTTGAACCACACGCGGAACACCCGCGTCTGTCATTCTGTCCCGCTCACAATAAGCTCACGCACACTTACAATACATGCGAATGCGAAATGTGCGAATGAGACAACGCTCAAATTTACCTACAGAAATCGCTCGAAAAGGGGTTTATGGAGAATATACTTTTCTACACCGAAACTTTCACGAAATTGAAATTTCAAAAAATATATAATTTTTAGAAAGAAGAAGCTACGTCGTTAGCTTTTTATAATTTTATAATTCTTTATGAGAGTTGAGTTAGCAGCACTTTTTCCTTAAATAATATTTTTTGATAAATCGTACATGTTTGACAGTGAATGTTTACGTTAATACGAAACGCATCGAAAATTCGAAAACATACCGACATAGTTTTCACCCTCTAGAAGGCAGCATAAAAAAATATATTCATTTTGTGCAATTTTCGATGTAGAAAAGTGTTTTTTCCCGGGCGTCCTTTTTGTATGGACCGAAAAGCGAAGTCTATCATCTTAAAGATTCAATTTCGAGTCCTATTCAAATGAGGTAAAAATTTGTTGAAGGTACATATTTTGATCTTGAAGAGTGTTGTACGTGTGTCCATATGCCCGGATTAAGCTCAATAAATAAAATGACCCATACATTTCACAAAGCGAATTTCTTGAACAGGTAATGATTTAATGAATTTATGGACCTGTTTAAGAACTATGAACTATGAGCCGAAACTTTAAAACTGCGACATTGATTTTCTTTCAGATCACTATAGATGACGCTTCTAGGGATTTTGAGATTTTTTGGGATTTGAGGATTTGGATTTTGAGGGATTTTTCGTTCAGTAGATTTTGGATAAATTGAATAAATAACAAAGCCTAATGAATGTCGAATCTAAAGATTTCAGTTTTATATATAAGATTGACCGAGACCAGTGTATTTGGATTAAGGCGAAGCTAAATATGAAATCACTATTAATATTAATCCTTTACTACAAATCAGTTAACATTATTGATGCCAAAAATAATTTGCTTAGGATAAATTAAAGCTTTTCGTATCGTTCTACTTTAGTAGAATAAAATAAAATTGTTAACTACACGGAGAAAAATGTTATTCTTAAATACGATAATTTTATTCGTAAAAACGGGACTGAAGTTCTTACGAACAAATTAACAGTGTTTCAATGTGATATAATATTCAATAATTTCAATACTTTGTTGGTAAACGTACGAAATTACGTATACCAAAAAATTATTCTTACATGTTCCCGCCAATAAACATTGAAACCCTGTTCATTTGTTTGTAAGAACTTCAGTCCCGTTTTTAACCGTGTTTACGAATAAATTGATCGTATTTTAGAATAACATTTTTCTCCTTGTACTTTATAAAAATGATAATTACTTGTATCTTGTATACTTGTTCTACTAATGGAAGATGCTCCAAAGGGACTAGCATCATTGATCCCCTCGGCGCCGGTGCATAGTCGGGAAACACGCCAAATGCGCGCCCAACATATGTACACTGTTGACATTTGTCACATGAGAACGGGTTGCTTCTACGACTCGTTCTTGAGTTCGACAGCTCGGCTGTTGAACGATTTTCCGGCCTCTGTGTTTCCTCCTTCCTACAACAGTCTTGAACAGACCCATGTTCACTTCGTCTCCTCAAAAAGACACCCTGAATGCATCTTCATAGATGACATGAGGCCCTGAGGAAAATCCTGTGTGGAGTTAATATAACAAACAAAAAAATAAGCGTAAACTACTAAAAAAAAATTCAATACTATATCTAAGATCCTCTGTGACAGTTTCCTTGATTTACTTGTTTTCTTTCTTTTAAAATAATTCACAAAATAAATAAAAACCACTTTTTCGTTGAAAATCGAGAGTTACCAGACTCCATTTGCCAAGCGATTTTTTAGATGTATTACCTCTATTTATTGCTGTATAAGGCACACTAAGAATATAAACATTTTCGGCTTGTGGCTTTCTCTTAAATTTAAATGATTTTCGAGTATCAATGCGATGAATTTGTCGTACCAGATTCTGGCTGGGGACTGTTCGTCGAACGAATTCTTCGGTAGGCAATCATCGGACTGATTGACGATTGATCACTGATTATGCAGGCAAACACGAACTCGACCTAATTCTCTTTCGGTCAAGCGTTCTGTTTACAAACATCAATCGGTCGGGCAATCAAAATGCTTCGTAGTTTTCGGAAAATATTTCTTTGGGCGGCTTCATGATCAAAAATTTGTCAATTGGTAAATTGCTTTTCCTACCTCAATTTACACATCAATTCTTAAAGTTTTTCCTTTCGTTTGTTAATGACAAAGAAGACATAAAAAAATACGTAAATAATACGCCTTTAGCTTAGTGCATTATCTGTAAGAATTGTTAATGTAACGATATTGTTATTTTCAACTATTATTTTACCTAGATTATTTTGTGTTATTTTTATTACTTTATATAATTGTTAACCTCAACACTGGCTTTGACCTAGTGAGGTTAAAAATTGGATTGTAAATCGTAATAAAATGTAAAAATAAGGCCTAAACACCGATTTTTATTGTGGGGACATACATTAATTAAGTGAGCTGTTTTAAAAATAATTGGACCCCTCCCCCTCCCCTTGGTGAGATTAAGGAGATGTAGTGGGACTCCCCCCCCCCTTCCCCCCTCACGTGAGATTTTTTCCTTACTCTGGAAATATATGTTTTTCATAATAGCCATTTTTCAGCAGGCAAAATGGGAGACTTCAAAAGAAGTGAAACAATTAATTATTATTATTATTTGGTGAGATTTTACTGGACCCCTTCCCCATTTTTTGCTCAAGCAATTAATGTATGCCCCTTGTCGAGTATAAGAAAATCATTTTGGGAGGCGGGTATGGGTACCTCCGCCCGGGAACCATTTATTGGATAACCAAAAGCTTTACCTCGGGAGTGCCCGGGTTCATCAGGTGAGGTGTGTTCAGGTCTTGGCGGCGGAAATTATTTTCCTCTTGACGGAAGACTCACACATGGGACCTGAGGAAAATATTTTCTCTATGGGCCTATGTCATCTTTGGGGAGGCTGTGTGGAGGGTATTTTTTAGTAAAGGAAGAAGATGACGTTTTGGGAAGAAAACAAATATGAGGGGTAAGTGCGTCCAGGAGTGAGGGATGTTTGAATCCATCCCTCCCGCTGTGGTGCAAGACGAGGGATCGAGAGAGACCAGCTGCAGAAGTCACACGGTCTCCCCACTTCCTCTCCGGATTCGGCCCGCCACGCAGCTGATGGGCAGGCGCATCCGCCGCCAAGACCTGACCACACGTCATCCGATGAACCCGGGCATCCCTGCCAAGTCACCAGACGTAGCGCACCACTTGGATTGAGCTGCGGCAGAGGTGTTGGTTATCCAATAAAAACCCAAATTAGTATTATTATAGATAATGAATAATTAGTAGGTATTAAGCGATTAGTTTATCTATTATTATAGTGTAAAACCTATTATTTATTGATTAATTGCATTAGTGGTTACAAGATACAATGTCCTATAAGGGTTTTGGCCATTAGCTGTAATATATCAATTAGATAGATTACGTTTAGATTTAATGACTTATTACGTTAGTTAGATGTATTTAGATGCTTGTCAATAGAAATTGCGCTGTATAAATAAGTTTTATTTCTATATAATTAAGTTTTACAATGCATTTTTAATAGAAGCAACACATATGTAGGTATATAGATTCATTAATACGATAGACATTAAATTCAATTAAACTGACTATTAGTTTTGTACTAATTGTATATGCAATTTATAATGCGTGATGCCTATATACTGTCATATTGAAGTATTAACGAATCACATATCGTTACCGTCAACTCATCCCTCTCCGCCCCGCTACAGTTGGTTATTACCGCTCTCCCTGATTCTCTAGTCTATGAATATTCATATGTCTGTGAGGTACATAGATTCATTAATACGATAGACATTAAATTCAATTAAACTGAATATTAGTTTTGTACTAATTGTATATGCAATTTATAAATTTGGCATTGCAAAATAAGTAAATAAACAAATTGTGTTTACATAACTAACTAACTAACCATCACGCCGTTTCCCCGCAGGGGTAGGCAGAGAGGACGGACCGCCAAACACCTCGGTCTTGGCACACACTCTTTGCCTCATTCACATTCATACATCGTCTCATACATACTCTTCTATTTTTCTGACTCTTGACATGGCCCGACTCAAGTATCTGATTCACTTGATCGTGCCATGTCTTTCTCGGACGTCCCCTACTTCTTATACCATTCACACTTCGCATCATATATTCTCCTTACGCTCCTTTCTTTGTTCATTCGCTCTACATGTCCAAACCATCTGAGGGTTCCTTTCTTAATTTTACTCATTACGCTTACATCAGCCTTGCATTCTTTTCGAATCTCCACATCTCTCACACGATCATACATGGTTTTACCACACATAAGTACTCCATTGTGGACTGCTAACTTCGCTTCTTTGGACAGCTTTTTGTTAGCGCCAACGGCATTCGGTCCTCCATTAATGGAGTTACCTGCATTTACCCTCCTTTCAATGTCTCTATCAGCCTTCCCATATCTCGTAAACATACTACCCAAATACACAAACTCATCCACCTGCTCCAAGTATTCAGCATTCACAACTATCTTGCACACCGTTTTCGGACTCTCTCTTTCAAACACCATGACTTTAGACTTATTTACATTCATCATTAACTCATTCTTCATACATACTTCGTTCATTCTAGACACGAGCGACTGCAGATCTTGTTTACCCCTCACGCTAATTTATTCGCTTTTCGGAACAACTCATATTGGTCTCATAGAAATCGTCGTGTCTTCCTTACTTTCGTGAAAATATAAGCTAAAAGAAAAAACACCACGCTTTATATTCAAATATAAAAGTTGCATGAAACCAAAGTTTTCGACCACAATTTGAAACAAATTATGGAACTTTGTGAATTTTTTATTAATTATGTTTAACAAAGTGAGTAGATGATAACATTTGTAATACATTTGTCTAATAAAACATGTGTGTTTTTTTTATTTTTGTCGTTATCAGTAATTTAAGTTAGAAAAAACGTAAGATGTGAAAAGCATAGGGTGTACTGTACATATATGTTTATTTCGATTTATAAAATTTGAATGCGTATTTCATCACTTTTCAAAAACAATTTTTAGTTTTCGGATGCGTTCAGAAATTTTATTGTATATATATATTATATTAAATTTTATATGGATTTTATTGCAAAGCGGAATATTTTGACCCTCCGACAAAATAGGCCCGAGCCCTGAGCGGTCAAATAGATAATTTATCAATAGTGCGGACGGTAAATGACATGTATTTGTATCAAATTTAATGTCTATTTAGGGAAACGTAGACAGATCTCACTATGTGTGCAGTATCTCACAATATATATGTATATTTTTAATATTAATATGATAATATGTTCTATGTATAATATGGAGCTCGTGGGATTGCACCACCCTCCCCGAGATCTGGAATAAACAATAAAAAAAAAAAAAAAAAACAATGTATATTTAAATAACTTACCGACAAAACATTATCGAAGACAAAAGAATTACTATTTTGATCTTAGGTACCTGCCACTAACCGTATAGGCTGGGTTGACAATAAACATGATAAAAATGTATTCCTCGTTGTAATATTTTTCGCAATATCCCATAAATCTTTACAGGTGCTGCAAAATTGTGGCATTTCGTTTTATTTCAAATTATGCTTATTTGCATGTTTGTACTTTCCACGGCTTTATATAAAATTTTACGTAAGATTAAACTATTTGAGTGTGTTCCTAACAAATTTCTTTATCAAAAACAACTGCGTTCATGTTTGCCTGTTTACCCAGCTCCGTTGACTTGAATTAAATATTCGTGGTTTGGTCGTAATTAGAAATGATTTATTATTCAAAAGTTAGCGTTAAGTCCGATCTCCAGCTTCAACAAAACGTTCGCCTTCAACATTTCGAGAACATTTTTTGTTTTTCCACATTGTCGTCTCCTGCGTTTGTTTGAACATTGGAGCGCTGTAGGCGTGGCTACAGACATGACGCGTCTACCCACCATATTTTTGCAGAGTTTCGAAATGTATTGTATTGTTTATTTATTGTTTATTGAGGCATTTTAAGTAGGTACATAGTTATCTATGTCCTAATACAATCCTTATATATATACATAATTAAAGTAATACATTTATAACACATCAATCACATATTTACGTAATTTAATTTTAAATGTTAAAATTTTAAATGGTTTCGTAGTGCTTTCACACAAACGAAGTATTGAATTCCGTAAGTCTAAACTTAAACTTTAGGGCGTTAATATTGCCGTTTTGCAATAAAAATCCAAATAAATGGAATATTTCTGAATGTATCCGAAAACTAAATAACTGTTTTAGAGAGGTGATGGAATACGCTTTGAAATTTTATGATTCAAAACAAACATATAATGCTTAAAATTTAAAAATTTTGCGTGCAAACTTAAAACAGTTTTAATTTCCGTTAATGTCAATATTTGTCCCAGCTCACATAGGTCTCACAGAAATCGTTGTTTTTCCCTTACTATCATAGTCAGAAATGTGATCTAAACGGTATTGGAAAGAGAATACAACAAACTATTTATTCAAATCTAAAAGAAAACCACAAAAAAATTAAAATTTACCCCTTTCTGAAACCAAAATTTCCGATAGCAATTTGAAAAAAAATTATGGAACTTTGTGATTTTTTTAAGAATTTTTTTTACATGAAACGAAAAAAAGTGAGGTGACAGTAAGGTTTATAATTCATTTATCTAATGAAATAAGTATGTGTTTTATTTTTTTTTCATTATCAGTAATTTTAGTTAGAAAAAAAAGTAAAGTGAGCTATTTTTAAAACTTTTTAAAGTTTTCGCAAAAAAAAATTATATTTAAAAAAAATGCATAGTAATTTTTAATATAGAAATTTGAAGCCTATTGCAAATGTTATATTTATTTGGATTTTATTGCTGGAATATTTTTAGCCTCTGACAAAATACGCCAATTTTTTTAGGGGTTAAAAATAATTAATACAAAAATTCTCAAAGATTTATAATTTTCAAATTGCGTTGGGAGACTTTGGATCCATGAATGTGTACATTTTAATTATTTCATGATTAACTTTTAGATTTGAATGTAAGGCGTGCTGCTTTTCCTTTTTAACACCGTTTAGATCATATTTCTAATCATGATAGTGGGAGACAACGATTTCTATGAGAACCTTGTGAGTTGTTTCCAAAACCGAAACAATAGACCTGACGGGTTTATGATAAAATGTTAGTGTTTATTGGTTTGGTACAATAAATTAATATACTTAAAGGACTTTACTAACATCCATTACATCATTTATTAAATTCATAACTAAGCTCATCTCACATAACCTCAAAAACTCGTGCGATCTATTCACTTATGACAAGAGCGCACCGTGCTATCCCCCGCTTCACCGGGGTGTTGTCATGTTTTCATGAACATTGCGTCTGTGTGTAAGGTCACGCCCCTATTGACGATGTTGTAAGGCATGTGGAAGCAGAATGATGTCGCAGGAGACGATAATATTAAGAGCGATTGACCTGCGGCTGAGAATAAAAGTGTAAAAATGCTTGCAACTGTACAGGGAAGTTCCAATGAAAAACATCGATTATTCCCCGTATCATTTTTTAAATAAAAAAATTAATATCGATTTATTTCATTAAAAACTTGCTTCAATAAATACCTACATTCAAGTAAGCAATAAAAATGCTCAAAACGCACGATGATAAATAATTATTAAATATCGTGAACTTCTTGTAAGTATTTTTTGATCATAAGTATTTATGATTTTGCAATAATGTCTAAAACAAAATAACTGTTTTAAATTTTTTTTAAATATTTTAGTTTGTAAGACTTTAAATACATAGAAAAACTGGGGTATTCTTTTCACAAAACACGTTCTCGGATTTATTTTTTAATGATTTTAATTTAACTAAAATTAAAATTCTGAAAACTATGTTTACTAGATTACGTATTGATTTATTTTGTAGTATAATTATATGATTTGAAATTTGTGTTGTTTAATAGAATCTATCGTTTGAAAATGGAACAAATCTGCCAACGACTAACGGTATAACCTTAGTATATTAAAAATAAACTTAGTTTTTCAAAATTTTAAAACTGTGAAGATAAAATAACAATCTTTCAAAATCAATTTATGTTTTTTTGTAAAGAAGAGTCTAGAATTTGATTTAAAAGGGACTAATTTCCGGTATTCTCTGGTAATAAATAAGTAACCCCGGTTTACACGTTTGCACATTAGCGGGGGTTACGGCCATACGATGAACAACTAACTCTATGATTAAACGATGGCCACCTACCCTTGAAATGTCTTCACTTGTCTTTAGTTTTCTTTTTGTTTGATCATTTCGATTTTCTTCTGCAAAATATTTATTTAATGTTTTATTAGAACAGCTGTACGTGTATGCGGGTGTATATGGAGGATGATTTCTATACATGTGGCATGTTCCGATTACCTAATTAGATCAATTTTCTATTTCTGATCGATCGCATAAACCGAATTACGCATAGATTACGGAACGTGCGATAATAATGTAGTGTCTCATCCGAATTAATAATTCGATCGTTAAGTGCAAAACAACCATATGTGCAAAAATAATTGTTTGTATTGAGAAAATCGAGAAAGTTTTCTCAATTGAAAAAAATATTTAGAATATGTAGGAAATGCTAAATAAACTTATCTTACCTACATTATATGGTGTAGTGTTTTTGAGTATTTTTACCCAACAATTTGGCAGGCGGGTATAGGTACCGCAGCCCCGGGAACCATTATTTCGATCAGCAACACCTTTGCCTTATGCGTAGATCTATGCAATTATCAATGACCATAAGTTACCCCAAATAGTTCACTATGTTTAGTGACTTTGCAGGAAAGCTCGTGTTCATGAGGTAAGGTTTTTCCAGGTCTTGGCGGCGATTGCGTCTGCCTGCCAACTGCGTGTCGGAACGGATTGGAAGAGACCGGTTGCGAGAGACCCTTATTTGACCTCTTCTTCCTCTCGCAACTCATTGCCTTGTACCGCGATGGGGGGGATGATTCATATGTCTGTCACTAGTGTCACTCCTAGACACACTGACCCCCAGATTCTCGCCCACCCCTCTTAACCTTTTCCTTTCCAAAACTTCCCCACCTTCCTTTCCTTTAAAAGACCCTCGCACTGCATCCCCAAACATGATAAAGGTACCGAGGGAAAATATTTTTCGCAGGGCCTCCTGAGTGGAATCAATGTAAAAAAAATCAAAACTAACAAAGATGTGAAACAAGCGGATATTTCTGTATAAAAAAATATTACGCGTTTTTCACACTTACGGTTCTTACGCATTACATGATCGAATAAATAATAATCAACGATCAATTATGTCAAACACACCCATGTCTGCGTTTCATTTTACCTAATTTATCTTACTTTGTTCATTGCCACGCGATAAGGAATCTGTTTTCCTAAAGCAAGCGTCGCAAAACTTATGTAAGTCGCGTGTTACTTTTACTGTTGCTTTATATTATCAAGTGTAGATGTCGCACTCTTGCCTATAGTAAATACCCTATGGGTGATTTTTTTTATTTATAAATGATGATTATTTTTATTTATTTATTTAAAGGCGGAGACGGTTTACAAGCAGTTCCCGTGAGCACTTAGGCCTTAGGCTAATTGTGCTATCTCCCGTTTTACCTCAATCCTTTAATAACAACCCAGTCGCTTTAATAAAGTTCGCCAGTGTTGACATTGGATATGTGGCTATGTCTTCTGGTTCTACTGTATGTCTCCCCAGGTATCTGGGTCTAGTTTCCACCAGGGCAGGACATTGGCACCATAGGTGAATTGGAGTCTCTTCATCCTCTTCACATTTTCTGCATACATTGGTGTTTTCCACTCGCATTATCTGCATGTGTTTCCTGAGATGGCAGTGTACCGTTAATAGTCCTACCAGTTTCCTAAGCGAGTTTCTATCCATATCGAGTAGTTTCCTAGTTCGTCTAGGGTATGATTATATATATATATATGTAAATATTATTGTCTCCAATACTGGAAATCGACGAATCATGTGGGAAATCGTTTTAAATATACACTGTTGCTAATAGATGTCGCTAACGTGACAAATAACTGTTTTTTTCTGTAAATATTTAAAAAAATGTTATCAGAAGACTTATATTGGTATTTAATCATTATTAATAATCAATCCGTCAAAATATCTTGAGATTGCACATAAAAATCTTCAACCATACACAAAAATAATTATGTTGTTCGCAGTGTACTTATCGGTGTGTACATTTAATAAATGATCTTCCCTCTGTATTTTAAATGATTTTTTTTTAATATTGCACAATTCTTCTTTGGCATGGCTTTTTCTTTGAAGTGGCGGGTACACGCACAATAAACACTAAATAGGGTATTTCCACGTTGTTTTATTGCTTAAAAAAATTAAGCAAAAAATTAGATTAATATGGAATTTTTATTTTATTTTTATGTTGTCGAATAAATTTTCTACAGCGAGTTTAAGTTGCACATTTTTGTAATCCCGCCAAAACGGCATTTTCGACGTGTGACGTCATAAGAGTCGCTCGTTCTTGACAATTTTCCGACGGTTGTACTTTGTTTGTTTGATGACTTGCGTACGAAGCGTCGTTGGCAATCACAGGCCGTTTTGGTTTCGTATGTTTTTGAGCGTTTTTAAAATGAATACATTTTAATGTAAACGTAAAAACAAACACTTTTATTATGATGATTAAAATCAGAAAAATTACCTTTAAATATTCCATATATTTTCAACGAAATCCCTCGTTTGTGAAAATACCCTATTAATTGTTTATAATATTTATTTTTTAGTTTTTTAACGGGCAACGATTTATAATATGATGTGTCAAACATCGACCAACTAAGTCTAGACGATGTTAAAAATAACACCGAAACCAAAATTATTTGTGTCAGAAATTGGATTATAAAAGGATTTATTAAAAATAAAGTGCATTATTTCAGTCATAAGATCGTAAAAAGTATTGCTTTTTATCTTTTGTTGGCTTGTAAGGACCAAATGTTTCAGTTAATTAAAATTACTTGTGGGCCGAATTATTCGACCGAATTTGTAAGACACGCCATATCTAGAGTTAATAATCATATGTCAAAGAAATAAAAAAACATTCGTTTAAAGATGATATTTGTATTGAAGTAAATATCTTTGTTATACGCGTATGTTACACAAAAATATAAAATAGTGTACGTAATCTGTAGGTATTTTAGTACTTGTTTATCGGTTTTTCCTCTACGCTGCACTTTTCCACATTACATACAATCGCACTTTTCCTCGAGTAATTTTTTTGGAAAGATTTGTCATCCCGTATTTTCCTCTAGGTATTATCAGCAAGCATTTTCTTTTGTCCTTTTCCCCTATGCTGTAATAAGCAGTAAGCACCCTTGTAATGCGATGCGCTTTACATTACGTATTTTTACCAAGTATTTTTAGGAGAAATCCTATAGTTCAAGTTATTTTCTAGTTTTGTTTATAGCAAGTGTCTACCTCCACCCTCCTCGCAGCAACCATCGCTTCAGGGCTCCAAATTCAAATAAGCAAATTGCTCTGTCCCATCCTGTACTACGAGTTCAGACCCCGTGTATATAATATAAAGGGTGTTAAGGGACTTACTTGACTTAAACCTGTAATTCCTGACATTATTTGGAGTTAAAAATGCAAAAGAAATTTTCGTCTGGTGATTTTTTCGATGTTATATCAAAAAAAATATCAAAACCGAACAATTTTTGTTCTTCCACACTTTTGTTTTGGTCACTCAGTCGAGTTACCGCTCAACCCCTCACCCCGATCGTACCAGTCCATTACCTACTGGTGGTTTTATGTTTTAAGTTGAAAAAAAGCATCAAAAATGTCACGGAGACCTAATCTTCATTTTCATGTTTTACTCCAAAGAATGTCAGCAATTACTGGTAAGTAGAACAATTACGTCATTTAACAACCTGTATATTATGTACAGTGAAATTTAAATTAGAAGATTGGTTAATATTCAAATAATTATGATAAAATGGACTGGAGTTCCTTACTCTCGTAAAAAACGGCCGTCGGTGACTACCTAATCAGCAGTCAAGTTAGCTTAGCTTACTATCTTTAATAGTGATAATGATTTATTTAGGCTGATTTTTGAAAAACCACCTCAAGGGCATTTTAAAATTAGGAAAATCGTTGTCATAACTGTCAATCATCAACGCGGATTAATGTTTTGACAGAATTAATCACCTATTGCCATTATCTAAATATATTTTATTTCAAATTAAATTAAACAAATAACTTTGTATCTACCACTATTATATAATTTAATTAGAAAAAGTGTTAATAGTAAATTAAATATTATTAATAACCAAATATTTTTTTTAAATAGCCATACTTATATTTAAAATAATTTATTTTTGTTGTTTAAACATCTTTATTATGTTTTTATAATTTATATAGTGTAATTTTTTCATATTCTAAAATAATTTTTATATTTAATTTTAAATAATTGTTTTCTCTCTATAATATTTTTGTCCATAGTTCTTTTTAGTATATACTTGTTTGTTTCTTTTGTTATTTAATGTCATTACTACCCCGACGAAGAAACCATCGGTTTCGAAACATGTAGGTAATTGTGATTATATAATAGTGGTTGATACAAAGTTATTTCTTTAATTTAATTAAAAATGACGCCACAAAGTGATTTTGCGAAGTTTGAAGAAATATTTTATTTCGATTGTATTACGATTGTTTTTAAATTAAAATGACGATTTCTATCTTCTATTCTCTTGTTTCAGACAAAAACTCACATCACCAAAATGGAACCGATTCAAGGGCATAAAACTAAGATGGAAGGACAAAATTCGGTTAAACAATGTCATCTGGAGATGCTGGCACATGCAATGTAAGTTTTGACACAAAATTATTTTTTAATATGTATTTGAAAAAAAAACACTGAAAGTACTCCGGAAGTTCTTTCTGCTGATCGCTGGAATCGAAAAAATCAACACCGGGTTTCCAGCGATCTAGTAATCTAATCAAGCAGTTTTTAAATCCATACTCATTTATTCAATGAAATTGTTGACAAGTCCAAAAATCAACGCGTGAATAGTATTTAATATTATCAGAGAATACTATTTAATATTAACTACCTACCAGTGTTTTTTTTTAAGTTTTATCTTAACTGCGGGTTTCTTATTATACCACTATGATCATCGACGATCCAGATAAAATGCATATGCAAAAACTTGAGTTTAGATTAAAAGTTATAGATTTTTAAATTACGAATATGTTATTGTTTCTCGAGGTTATTTTTGTAATTATTTTGGGCATTATGTATAACTTCATAGAAATGGCTGAATAATTAGTGAAGGTTATATGCAGAACCCCATTGAAACCCTATAACAAACCACTATAAATTCGCTTTTTTTAATTAAACGAAAATTGTTTAATATTGCTGGTAAACGAATGTTGCTTTTTGAAACAATGGATCTCTGGATTTTATTTATTTACTTGCACCCTTTTTACAATTAAATTATTTCAACAATTGTTATATATATATATACCTATGAGTAGATTGTGTATTTTATTGTTAGTAAGAATTATGTTTACTGTAAACCACCTCACTGGGAGAACCTGTAACCTTTGTTTAAAAAAATAGTTCCTGGAAACCCTAGAAAATTGTATGGATGGTAGCATTGGTTATAGCTAATGCAGACCAACTCTTTCTTCAAAAGATGTTTGGTGCTACTGCAAATATCTAAGTAGGGAGTATGTATGTAGTAACCGATTGGTTCAAAGGGTGGTTTCCCACTGCTGCATCGAGGGTTCTGCTAGCTAAGTCCTCCATCGCTGCACAATCAACATTTTCAAACTATCATAGTGGAAGTCAGAGGAAATCAAATATATTGTTAAGTTATTCGTAATCCGGGAATGTTTCCTTTTCTTTTTAAAACATATATTTGAAGTATGCAAGTCGCTCCCCTTGCTGCGAATAAAATATCATTGAAGATAAAATAGATTAATTTAGATATAAAATGCATTTTTATTTATTTATGTATTAACGCCCTTTTTGGGGGCTTTTACATATATGGGTAGTAATTTACCAATTTATTGTGCATACCTGAACTGCTTAAGTAAAAACATTTTGTATTTGTTTAGCGACAAATTGAAGATGTCCACTGAAATGGTATAATTATTTCCCTCCATTAGTATTCTGTTAGTCCCTGAATTTCTGCACTGAAATAAATCCCGACTTCTAGTATTACGTAGCGGAATCCGAAAGCTAATCAATGCAAGCAATTCAGGACTATCAATTAAATCATTTGATATTTTATATAAAATTACCAAGTCAGTGAAAATCCTTCTGTCTGATACTTTAAGCATATTCATATCAGGATAGCTTAAAGGTAGCGACAGACACGCAGCTATAATCAAAAAGATACAACACAATAGCGCTCGCCATACAATCCCATACATACCCGCCAGATGTAAAAAGATCATGTGTTATAAGCGCGGTTTGAATCTTCGCTAATCGGCGTTATTTTTCGTACCCGCTACCGGCGCGATATCAGAAAAGTTATGCGACCCCTCCTTCGCCGTAAACAAGATCTTGAATACACGTAGCATGCCCGGAGCCGTCAAGTTGACACATCCAGTACAAAGAAATGATATTCCCTCGACCGCTTCCTAATTCAACTGACCCCCTCTCCTGCCGTAGGAAGAAATCTTTTATAACGTTGTGTGTCGGTAGATAAGATACTTTTATATTTTTATGTGAGCTTCGTGACTGTCCCTACCTTAATACATTTAATATTCTTGAAGTCTCTAGTTAGCCTAGTTATAAATCCCAACATTTGTACGCCCTTATGAGAGATTTCCTAATGTGGTTAAAAATGAAAGATTTGTTTGAAAAGTGATGCCTAACTCTTTGATTTGTGTTAATTTCTTAATAGCATTGTTATCAATGTTGGAATTATAGATCACTGGATTTTTTTTCGGGAAAATCTGACTTATTGACATTTTGAGATATATTTAAGTAAGGTCTATTTTCATTGCACCAAATTAAAAATTATCTTGAAGAATTTTACAATGTGAGATATTTTGAATAAATTTAAGGTCATCAGCAAAAAGTAAGATAGATACATCATGAAATATTTTTGTAATATCATTTATAAACAAGATAAACACGATTGGACCAATGTGTGAACCCTGTGGGACTCCACTTGTTACATATTTTTTTATCCGGCAGGGAGAATTTTATTTTAACAATTAGTTGTCTACCAGTAAGATAGCCCTTAAACCAGGCCAATATGTTGCCACGTGGCTAAATCTATCTTTCCTAATTTCCAAATAAGAATTTCATGGGAAACTTTATCAAAGGCTTTTCTAAAATCAGTATAAACACAGTCAAAATTATACATGAGTTCATGACAATTCAACGCAGTGTCACTTCAACACACCTTTGAAAAATGATTTAGTAATGATAAAAATCCCTTGACGCAACCTATTTAACCTATATATTTTTTAATCACTTTTCGTGACTATATCACTTTTCAGTCGTGATGAAGTGCCAATGTGTTGACTTGTCCGGTTACCATAAGGTATAGGTACATAGAGCCTATTTTTATTGAATCAAAGTACTCTTTATTGATTCATAGTTTAAAAATACAACAAAAACAATAGACAATTGCCCCGCATTTTACATTGGCAAAACTGCAAGAAATATTAATACTCGTGTCAAGGAACACCTAAGATGTTTACACAGTACCGGATTCTCAGAATTTGCAAACCATCTTATAGAAACAGACCATACATTTAATAAAAATACAGGCGTAACGTTATTGCACAAAAACGAAATAGGTATCAGATTGGATAATTTAGAAGCCCTAGAACTAAGGAAAGCCATAAACACTAATAGAAAAGTAATAAACAATCAAATAAATTTAAATAAAAGTCCGATACTTAGGTTGTTCCCCATTGACAAAGAACATTCACTTTCCAACCCCCAGTCCCTTACTCCAATTACGTCCTGCACCGGCGGAACCCAGCCCATTTCTTCAATCCCCTGAATACATTATAACAACACATGTTAGATATTAGATATTAGTAGAGATTATACTGCCCTGAAGAAGCTACGGTTGTAGCGAAACCCGGTCGGCATTAAGTATAAAAAAATAAAAGTGGTGTATACAAAGTTATTGTTTTATTTTAAAAAACAATAGGGTTCACTGTAATTCGTTTTAGCTTATTTTGAGTCATTTTTTTTTTATGCATTGACTGAAAATAGGTGTGACCCTTCAAGCCACAAAGTGAAAACTTTACAGGAGATGATTTTTACGGAATCGTAAATCTTATTTAAAAAATCTTTAAGTTTATAATATTGTGAACATTATAATTAGTTTTTCAAAATTTTGATGTAAAATATTGTATTTCTACTTATATTTATTGGAAATTAAAGAGACGGGTGCTTTCATCTAAGGTTTTCTCGAAATAACCTAAACAAATGGTATTCGTAAATTTTGTTCTTTTTTTAAAATTTTTAAAAGAATACTTTATTTTTTTGTACTTTGAAGGATATTTATTTTCTGTATGAATCCACAGAAAAGTAACATTACAGTGTTTTTTTTACCAATGTAAAGTTTGTATATCTGCATTTTATATAATAATATTAATAATTGTATAATTTGTATAGCGCCGTTTTTGTGTAAAATCAACTCAAGGACGATGTTCGGTTTGATGTTGAATATTGCGTCCTAACATAAAAATCGGTTATTCCCCTCGTGTTCTTCAATAAAATTATTTACATTATTTAAATTAAAGGTGTGTTTTGTGTACTATAATATTTAGTTGGACACATTCCCACTGTATTTAGAACCCAGGTATGCGAGACGTCAGTACGTAATAAGTAATAACAATTACTTGGGGATATTTGAACAGCTCGACTGCCCTCAACATTATCTGAACATTGTTTTCAACCGTGTTACTGTATTTTCGTTCAAAATGCACATGTAATTTTGTTATCAACACTGATTCGGCTATTTTAGCGCTCACATAAATTATATATTTTTTTATTTCCGAGCAATTTTATTATCTCTATAAATAATATATAATTTATAATGATCTTTCCTTGGATTAAACTTATCTATTGATGATTTTTATGATAACAACACTTTTGCACAATGTATCTGTTTATTACCCTTTTTAATGTACCTACCTACCTGTACAAATATCTACTAAACTTACGTTTGGTCTGTTTAATAAATCAGTTGCTTGATGGATATATGATTTGGTTTCACATAATTCGACAACCTCAAAAAATATACACGATGTTAACTAATATTACTAATAGCAGTGGCGTACAGTCCATTTAACCGGAATAGTTGTCCAATCTGTGCACGCCCAGAGACAAACGAACGTAAAAATATATACGATGCTAACTAATTTTACTAATAGCAGTAGCGTACAGTCCATTTAACCGGAATAGTTGTCCAATCTATGCACGCCCAGAGACAAACGAACGTAAAAATATACACGTTGCTAACTAATGTTACTAAAGGCTCCGTCAAACAGAAGGCGTACTTACCGCGCGTCAAGGCGTCAGCGTAAAGGCTCATTCAAACAGGCACCAAAACGCTGTAACGTCGCGTATTTTCTATTTGAACAGCTTCGACGTGTTCAGTACAACACAACGCAGCGTTATACGTCCGGGACGTTTTAACGCCTTGACGCGCGTAAGTACGCCTCCTGTTTGACGGAGCCTTTATAGCAGTAGCGTACAGTCCATTTAACCGGAATGGTTGTCCAATCTGTGCACGCCCAGAGACAAACGAACGTAAAAATATACACGATGCTAACTAATGTTACTAATAGCAGTAGCGTGCAGTCCATTTAACTGGAATGGTTGTCCAATCTGTGCACGCCCAGAGACAAACGGACGTAAAAAAAATAATTACAAACGAATTTTATTTTTCACATAAATGTCAAACGGTGTTCAGAAATTAGTGGTACATACTTCCTGAATGAAGGTGAATGTAGATATTCTATGGAAATTTAATATGTGAACCTGCTATTTTTTTATCACTTAGTGGTATATTTGCAATTATCTCAGTTACCAATAACTATTGCTAGGCTTTCAAATTTTATTATTAGAAATAACCACGATATTTTTTAAATATACTTTTTTTTATGAAAACTATAAAAAGTTTTAAAAACGGCTCACTTTACGTTTTTTCTAACTAAAATTACTGATAATGAAAAAAAAAATAAAACAACATACCTACATAATTCATTAGACAAATAAATTATAAACGTTACTGTCACCTCACTTTTTTGTCGTTTCATGAGAAAAATTCTTAAAAAATTCACAAAGTGTCAAAAAAAATTTTTAAATTGCGATCGGAAACTTTGGTTTTAAAAAGGTGTACATTTTAATTTTTTGTGGTTTATTTTTTAATTTGAATATAAAGCGTGTTGTATCTATTCTCTTTCCAATACCTTTTAAACTTCGGCCTGACTTAACATTAATTATTGATTTCAAATTTGATCGTCAGATACATACATAGGTATTTAAATTATGTAAACATTATAACATGTATTTTGATTAAGTTGGTGATTTATCGCCTCATTGCTGCCCCCCACTTCCCTTCCTTTCTAACTTCCACACTTTTGATTATTTATAAATTTTGTCGGTTATCAAAAGTAATTCATCAAAATATTTTTTCTTTCGCAATTATGTCAATTTTTATCTAGATATCTGAACGAAGTTTTTATCTTATTGATTTATTGATTTTTACCGCGATATACATTCATCAATTTTATTCACCCCCTGCAGATAAATAAATTAGCCCCAATATACTTCGTCAAATAAGAGTAGAAAATATTAAAACTGGAACTAAAAAAATTGTAGGTTAGCAACACCAATTTTACTGTCAAAATGCTGTAAAATATAAATTGTTTGCTTAGGCATTTTGTTTAGCGTTATAGCGTGAGTTTTTTAGTAATATTGTATTTAAATTGGTATTATTCTTGAATTACAACTAAAAAACTATATTTTTTTTCGTAAGAAGCAATCACTTTGTGGTTAGGCATTATATTTTAAATAAAACAAACACTTACAGCCTTGAAAAAATTGTTCATGGAAAGATATGTACATCGCTTACACTGCCAAAGAGGGTAGTTTAACTGTTGTACATATCTGTTTTATTTGTATTTTTCGATTTTTTTCTAAGGTATTTTAAATGTCCTATATATTTCTTATTTTTCAAAATGTCGTAAAACCAAATACCATTTTAGAAACTAGATAAAATTACCTTTCAGATTTTTGTATTTTAAAATACACTTTAGTGTTTACAAATTGCAGTATTTTAAACTTCAAACGTGAAAAAAATTGAAAAAAAAAAATTACACCAAACATTTTCTATTAAAACGTCGAAAATTTTTTGAATATTTGAAATTAAAAAAACACAGTCCTGTTATTTAATAAATTCGCAACAAAACTATCACTTCACTTTTTATCTCGTTCATATAATTAAAAATTATAAAAAAATAAATTAATAATTCCCCAAGAATAACTGAAAATACCTGACATTTTGAAGTTATTTTTGTAAAACTTAGACCTTGATTCCTATAATTTGTTTTTATTTACACACGCACCATACATTTTTGTTATTAAATAACATTACTTTTATGGATGTTTTATTAAACTCAATCGGAAAAACAAAATTTTATAATTAATAACCTATATTTTTTTATGTTCACAGAATTAAATTACGAACATGACGTTATTAACGGACCAAAACTGACAAAAATAACACGAATAATAGTAATTGTGTTGAATAATACTATTATTATAGTGAATTGGTGATTGGGTTAGAAATTATCCATAAAAAGATTGTACAAATTGCACGTGAAACCTCTTATGTCAAACTGTAATTTGCCGCCCGCGTTAGAAAAGAATATGGCGGACTGCACATGCGCAAATGGACTAATTTTCAGGGTGACCAACCGAAAAATTCATATATTTGTTCGATTTTGTTCGATTATTTTCGATTTGTTATTAGTAACGTTTTGTTTTAAAATATGTATATAATAAACACTCCGCGGCCGTTAAACGGTGTTTCTGTAGCACGTTGTGTAAAGTCTGTACATTTCGTTTTTCAAATTCTTACTAAACAAAATATATGGTTTTGATCTGACAACGTCGCCATTTTACCAGCCTTACTAATAAACTTTCTGAAAAATTTGTACAATGGTCAAACAACCATGTATGAAGAATACTTACTAATTAAGAACTGACAAAAAATTGTTCATGGAAAGATATGTACATTGCTTACACGGCCAAGGAGGGTAGTTTATCTGTTGTATATATTTGTTCCATTTGTAATTTACCAAAAATTTGAATTTTTTTTTTAATGTCCTATATATTTATTATTTTTTGAGATGTCGTAAAAACAAATACCATTTTAGAACCAAAATTTAATTACCTTTAAGATTTTCATATCTAAAATATACTTAAATGTTTAAAAACTGTAGTATTTTAAGATTCAAACATCAAGTTGAAAAAAAAACTCACTTACCCCAAACACTTTCTATTAAAACATTGAAATATTTGGAAAAATTCAAAATTCAAAAAACACAGTCCTTTTATTTAATGATTTTAAAATAAATCTGTCACCTCACTTTTTACTCCTTCAAACAATAAAAAAATATTAAAAAATCTTGAAATTCGCTCAAAAATTTCAAAAATTTACAATAAAAAAACTCACGTTTGAATACATTGCTTGCACATCTTAAGGCATTAATTTCTTTGATACGTTTACTAAAATATGTATTAGACATTTTAGTCACCAAAAACATCACTTTCAAGAATTTATAATAAAATAAAGATCTTAAAATGCAAATTATTTCTGAACATAACCTATGAACCATTTTCTGACAGCTTAATTTAGAACACACGATTTTAGTGCCACAATTTGACTTAAACTAACAAAAAACAACACAAATTAATAGCAAATATATTGAATATATGAATATAAGTGCGAATTAGTCATAAAGATTGAAATCATTAACTAAAAGATCATATTAATCAGACAAACTTTCGCGACCGACTTTTTTCCGGAGAGTTAGCGTACGCGGTTATATTTTCGGCAATGCGCAGGCGCATCAATCACACCACCTAGCGGATTATTATGAAAACTTCAATTTACAAGTAAAATTTCCAGCGTTGCCACATGTAATGATTCACAAAAACACCGTTTAACGGCCGCGGAGTGTTTTTTTTTTAGTAAGGCCGTAAGTGTTTGTTTTATTTAAAAAACTATCATCAACATGAATAAAATAATAAAAAGTGTCGCTTAGGGAGGTTATTTTTAACATGTTTCTAGTCGGAAGAATTTAAAACCGAGACATTCTCTATTGGCAACGAACGTTTAGAGGCGAACTTCTGAATTATCTACTATGCAGTGAAGTTTTTTTTTTTTTCATCTGTATCACTTAGAAACGATAAGAACAGATTTTGTTGACATCCCTTGCTTGAAAACACTTGGACAAGACGTTTTTTTCCTCTAATTGGCCGCTTGCCCTCCGGTGGCCACCGTTGAAAATAAAAAAATTAAAAATTGAAGCGATTTTGTCCCTTATGTATAAAGAAATTGTATGAAGAACAAGGTCAGAATCGCTTGGGCCATTCTCGTTCTTGACATAACGAAATACTGGATAGCGTTTAGCCACTCCGAAAAATTCACAATGACGCGCCGAGCATCAAAGATGGCGGACAAAATGGCTGCCGCTTGATATTGTCGTATTCGAAGTCTATATTTTTTCATTGTTTTTTTATATAAATCCATTTGATGTAATTTTTGTATTATATCACAAAAGAAATGTTATAAAAATTGAGTCCGTAAGAAATGTAAATTTTATATTATTCATATTATATTATATTATATATTTTTAGCATTATTTGTTCACGAGTTTCTATTACAAAATAATATTATTAGTAACAAGTTGTACAAGCTACCAAAATCTGAAAGAATTGTTACCGTAAACTTATAAAATGCGACACAAAAAATTCTGAAGTGACGTTTTGACGTTTGATTTTTTTTTTAAACCTGGCCCTCCAGAGGTTGTGTTTATATTCTGTTTGACATATCAATCAAAGCGCAATGACACTGTTTATGCAGAACACTGTAAGTTAAATATTAAATAGTAAGTTAAGTAGTACCAATTTAAAATTTGGTGAAAGGTTCGATTGAGAATTAATTTGAAATGCTTCGAAAATGAAAAACCAAATATACCTATCATAAAAAATTTTGACAACATCAGAAATGAAAGGTCAATATAACCTGTCACCAAACTTGAAATTATTACTACTCTTTAAGTTTGCGAGGAAAGTAACAGTAATTTTTCACAAAACTAGCTTTTTGGAGATACTACATATATATTGCTATTTTTATTTTTAACTTAATGAGTTAAACCTATGTAAGTTATAATATTTTAATTAATGAAGATAATATTAGCGAAAGTCAATCGAAAATCAGAAAAAGATACGGATACATCTGGGACTCGAACCCCGGACCTCTGGCAATCCGGGCCAACAATCATAGACTTGCAGAAAAAGTCAATAGATGTCGCATATTAATAAAATTTATCTGACACTATATAGATGGCATTTAGTTAGAGTTGAATCTTGCAATCATACATAACGATAGCAGCCAATAAAAATATGCGTTAAGAAAATGAAAATAATTTTAGTGGTTCTCAGTCGAAGTACGATACAGTTAAAAATGATCGAATCGGATAGGGCGCAGTGGATAGCGCGTTGGCCCGGATTTGCCAGAAGTCCTGGGTTCGAGTCCCAAATGTATCCGTATCTTTTTCGGATTTTTCTGTTTCGGATTTTCGATTGACTTTCCCTAATATTATCTATATTAATTAAAACATATATATTGCCTTTACACGTGAGTTTGGCTACATACTTAAGCGGCCGACTTTTATGCAGAAGGAATTTGGAAATTGGTAAAACGCTGTGAAAGTGCTGAAAATAGTGAAAAGCTCTAGTTTTAAGCATGTAATAAAATATTGACATTTATGAGGTTTTTTATAGTTACTTCATGAACAGTCCTCGTATGTAGGAAGGTGTTGACAGTACACACCTTCTCCCCTCTGACTTTGGAATGCTAACGAACAACTTCAGTGATTATTAATCGACCTTTTGCCCCACTGTCGGGCAATACCTATTATATGTCCGGCTTGCTCTAATACAAGGCCGACAATATCCCCATCTCTGTACAATGCATTGTAACATAACTCTGATAGCTTTTGCTCTTTCCGTCCACCCAGTCTACCCAGATAAGAATATGTTGTAATTTTAGTCACCAAGTCAATAATATGTTACTTCCCCGAGATGAGTTGTCTCATCACAAATATGTCTTTTCGTCCTCGTGGTTACCTTCGATTGTATGTATGACCTAGTTATCGATCAACAATTGGAGCGATATTGTTATCTCTTACAGTGTGTACCTTTGACCGCCTCAAAGTTGTTTCACCTGTATTTTCGTTGTCAAGAAATAAACTTTGTATTATTATTTATTATGTATTCAAATCCAACCCAGACTAGTCAGCTATTCCACGTTATAAATCATTCAAATAACAAAATAATGTTTTGACGATCGGAGTTATGAGTAGGTACATATTTGAATAATTAGCCATAAAATTAATACACAGTTGTAGCAGATAGCCAGGTTTTAAAATTTATGATGTCTTTACATATTTTCTTTTAGCACATTGGTGCTTGTTCAAAAGTATATGGTTCTTTTGATAAAAAATAATTCCTCAAATTCTCTTCCTCTTCCGTTTATTGTCGAATTACACTTATCTCATTATCTCTATATACTCGAAGTTGCATTACTCTTCCTCATAGAATGTTCTCGTCTTCTCTGGTCCCTGGGCATTCTTCCCAATCTACTCAACTTGTCTTACAATTCAACTAGCCTTCTTCAGTCTGCTCCTCCCTGGGGCACCTACTTGATGATTTTTAATATCTTATCACCTTGCATTATGTCTAAATGGCCATCGCGACCCATAGAATCTTACGATGGTTTCATGTTTGCACCAATCAAAAATACTTCTCCGGGCGAAACCACGCAGTTGAATGTTGAATGAAATACCCGCTTTATTTGCAAATAAAACATCCCCAAAATGCCATGCATTATTTTAATTTATGAAGTTAGTTTAAATTATACATTTTAAAAGGTAAGCATCGTTAGTGGGAGATTATGCATTTCAAACATCATTATTTGGAACCTATTTTTTCACTTTATGTCTTATCTAAACATAGTACATCAATGTTTTAAAGCATTTTTTCTAGTCCTGATACTTATTTTATCCTATAGGATTATAAGAAGGCATGAATAGCAGGATGTGTTCTGATCGCAGTATTTAAATAAAGCATGCATAATTTTATTTCTAAGCAATCAAATTTTTAAACCAAAAACACAGGATTTTGCATTACTGCGCGTTGCATCGCCTTAATCATTATTTAGAATTTTGCCTATCCTCTACGAAAAGCTTCACTATTTGTTATTCAACTAATTTTCCCGCCTTCAACATTTTATCTCCGATTACCAGTAAAGATAACTACGGTTTGATTTTCAGAGTTTTAAATTTTCGTTTTCAAAGTTATTATTTATAATCTCTCTCACAAAATAATACTTCATTATTTGCAGCACCACTCAACTGTACGAAGGTTTGAAGGTTGATGGTTGAAGTCCTTCATTTTGATTTAGTGTATAGGTACATAAAAGTTTTGTGACAAAACATTTGTGCTTTATCTCTCTCTCCCTTCCGTTCCTCTAAAACCGTGGGTTTAAAAAGTAGAATTAAATTTAGCAAATATAATTGCAGGTATTGCCGTAAAACGGATTTGCCCCTAAACTTGCGGCAGCGTATCATGTATCAGCGTATGAGCATAATAATACTTCATCATTATTTTACGAGAGTGCCTACCTCTGATGCCTCCGCAAACACTCTGATAAGTGAATATTATTATCATACGATATTTATTATTATTAATATGTAGGTAGTACTTCAAATGTTTAATAAAGTAAATATGTTTAATGCACCGCATTATATTTTTATGATAATATTAAATAAATTTCAAGTCCATCAATGAATGAATATTGTTATATAGTTTATGGTTTAATTTATTTCAAAGAATATTAATCGCAACATCTTTCCATATTTTAACGATGTCTTTCTTATCAGCTTCGCGATAAAGAAAGACGCCAATTTAATTAATTTGCAAAGTAAAAGTACTAAAGAGCAAATTGAAGCCATGATGTTTTCACGTGGGCTGCAACCGACGTGTTAGAGTTCATTGACGTCGCTGTGTTTTCCTTTTTTCATCTACTAAATGCTTTATTTCTTTTTATTTACCTATGTGCATTCTCCCGCCCGTATTTTCTGTAGGAAATTATTTTTCATTTCAATGAAGTCTGCAAAGTTATTATGATGGTCAAAAGATTTTTCACCCTCGAAATTAATTTCCACTTATTGATCTTTTTAGAATGAATTCGATTATTCCAATAAAACGGCATGAATATCGGCCTGTACAATACGATAGTCTAACATTTTCCACTATTATTCTGCTCAATTGACATCCCTTATTTTGATTGTGCAACTGTTTAGAAATAACATTACTTATATGAATACTACAACCAGCTGTTGAAATAGTTTGGGAAATATGAAATCAAACTACCTCGTGTACCTACCTAATGTAATGTATTTTAGAGATTGCTATAAAAATATCGGCGCCGCAACTGGCTCCCCTCCAAGAGGCTCGACCCGCCGACTATAAAACCATAAACAACGCGAGATAGCGTCCATAACGAGTACTAATAATCATTTTATTGTAGTGCCGTCTACACGCTACAAATTTGTCTAGGCTTTATCCGTCGTTCTCGATTCCATCTCGAGCCTTATAAATAAACGCGGGACCATTTCGCCCCTCATTTTCCGCCGCCGACTTGAGAGGGATCATTGTTGTCGCGAGTAAACCCGCGTCCTGACCGCTCAGACTAGAAGCCCAAGCCGCCGCTCTCAGCTCTCAGTAGGAGTCCACGCGGGCGGGAAAACACTTCCGTAGTTCGTCACAAACAAAGAATGTGACCGAGTTGGACTTGGATAGCCATCTGCCTTCCGCCGTTCAGAAGTGTTTAGAGTCCGTACCTTGATCGCACCCCTCCTGACCTGCCGGCAGTACACGAGTCGAGGGTCGCGAGGAGACGTGCGGAGGAGCGTTCATGAAGGGGAAGCGTCCAGCAGCCGGCGACGTATCAGACAGAGGCGGTGGGAAAGGGCGGCCCGCATTATGTACAAGCGTTTCCAGTTGCCCCGGGTCTCATGGGGCCGCAAGTCTAAGGTCAAGTGCTGAGGACAGAAGGAAGGGAGGATGACGGCTGGAGTGATGGTTAACCATCCTTACGGTTGTGAAGAAACGCTGAAGTGCAGCGACGCGCATGAAATGCCGTTGCCAGTTGGACCCATTCGTTTGTTTTTGTTTCAGTTATCATGAAACAGAACACCCTGGTGTGCCAGTTTGCTTCACCCTTGGACGTGGATACGCACATCAAACCGGAGGTGAGCTTTCTTTCATTTCTTATCCCTTCTTTCTTTATCGTTAAATTTCATCTTTACATATTTAGTTCGTCTTTCACCTAAAACGCTTCATTCACTTGGAAGGTTAAACATAACCACCATTAACTTTAATAATATTTATTTTGATACGTCACCAATCCAGACAATAAACTGAAAGCTCTCGTCGATGTCATATTTACCCAATAGAGAAACACTTGTAAATAAAGTAGAATAATTAGTTTGTTTACATCCAGACGCCGCATGCTCACCACGTGAAGAGATATGAGTTTTATTATTTTTTATTGGTCGCTTTAGATACCAAACTGTTCAAACACTGGCCCAGGCACTACTTGCCTAATCAATCTTTAACCTCGCCCGTCATGTCTGGGGGCCAGTCCCCACCATTTTTGACGAATTCTAAAAATATGCTTTTTTATTAACTAACTAAAAGCAAAAAAAATTTTAAATGTGTTACTGTACACAATGTCATATCCCTTTTTTATTATTTTATATAGGTAGATATATTTAAATTTTTAATAATATGATGTATCGATATTCTAATCAAAAGCAGTTGTTTCCATCTCTATTTATGCAATGCTTTTCTGATTTCAAATTTATTCTGGTGTGTCAATAAAGGGAGAATTTTATTTGCACCAATAGAGGTTTCCCATGGCTGGCAATTGTGTTAAGATATTATGCAAATAAAGATCCTTAAAAGTAAACTATTTTTGTCTTGCGAATTTCTTGCAGTTAAACTTCGGTTATTTTATTTTTTTGTATTCTCGTACGTATAGTTTACATAATAATAAATACCAGCTATTAAAAATATATATATTTGTAACTGTATGGGTAAATAGTAGTGTATTGTAAACACCTCACTAGGATAATCTGTTCTAAGGTGTTCGCATGTTTTGTATAATGTGTTATCATGCCGTCATGTAAAAACACTGCATTCTGAAAAGGTTCCTCCACCCGTGGCGGCAGTATTGTATATGAGGTTAATTAGCCGGTTAAAGTACATCATAATATTACATAGACACAAAGTAGTAACAATTTAGTGAAAAGAAAATGATACTACTATATGAAGTGAGTAGAGTGATGCAGTTTAAAACAATTTTTGATAAATCTCGTCAATAATGACATGTTATATAAGACATTAAATTGATTGTTGCAAGAAAGCGACGAAACAACATTTAAATCAAGGTTCCATGACAAGTCAGAATCATGCAACTTCAACACCCCTTTGGAAAATCATTAAAAGTAAAAAAATAAAACATTGAAAAATACCCCATCACCTAACCTAACGTAACCTATTAACCAACTTCTCACTGCACTCACATCACTTTTAATGACTTTTCAAAGGGGGTGTGGAAGTTGCATGATTAATATTTTTACCAACCATTCAAAACCACCGATTTAAATAAATGAAATTTACCCCCTTACTTATAATGGTGACCAGAATGTTCAGTGGAAACTTTTTAAGAGTATGAATATTGAGTACAAACTTTTCATCGGATGTTAATTCCTCACATGATAATGCATCATGTCTCGAAGCGTCGAAAACTGATAATTGGGGTTTTTAACCTTAGGTTAGGTGAGGGGGGGTAGGTTAATGTGAGTTATGATGTGATGAATTGTCATGTGAGGAAGTATCGTGTCTTAATAAATTTACTATGGAATTCAGACGCTGAAATCTCATAGTCCGATTAGACATGGAACCCTTATAATTGCGGTATCCGCCGATTCATCTTTGGTTTGTAAAGTTGGCCTTAAACCTGGTTTAAATTTAACCATACACACGCAGTGATAGTAAGTCAAGTTTTTCTCTGTTACGACGTAATACGACGCGTGTTAATTATACTACGATTATAAGTAAGGGGGTTAATTTATATTCTTTCCAATTTTTATTTCACGTCGAAATTCGCGTGCATTTGGCTTACTTTCGTAGATAATTATTTCAGGAAAGAGGCTAACCGTCAAACAAATATGATATAAATGTAGGTACCTACTAAGCAGGTACTTAGCCCGTTTAATATTATTTTATGGTCTTGTTCATATTGAAAGTTTAAAATACTCCCGAAACAGCAACCAATAAAAATGCACCAACTGCCGCTGCAATGATGGTGATCATAATTTGTGACATTTTTAGGGAAGGGAAAAATCGTCGGGTGCTTTTTTACCCCCAATATCAACTGTATACATTTGGGCGTGCCGAGCGTGCTTGTTTTGTGTTCTGTTTTTTTTTTTTTTACATTATCGCCAGAATATGATATATATGATTAATATTTTAATAGAGAAATATTTTATAATTTGTTACATATTAATAACAATTAATCCTCGTTTAATCTGTTCATTAAAACCAGTGGTTCCCAAACTTTCAAACGACTACTTTCAAAATTTTACTGGTTTCGGTGGACCCCCACACTGCTACATTTCTACCATATTCTAAAAACTAAAAAAATTTGCAAAATTATTTTTTCGCGCTATTTGTTAGGATTGCATGAGAATCGTAGCTTCTAAAAATGTTTAGCCAAAAGTCTGAAAATTAGAATCTTAAAGCTTCAAAATGCTTTCACCGAATTAAACCTGTCATAATCACAGAAAATTTTGGATTTTCATTTTCTCCCTTAATTTTTTTGAGTAGTGTTATTATCTGCCTGTATTGATAGGTAAAGCCAACATTTTTTAATGCTTACAACTTGTGAACCCCCAATTTTTTTATCACGCCAACGTAGACCCCCGTCGAGACTCCCGTGGACCCCTGGGGGTCCACCTGGATCACTTTTGGAATCACTGATTTAAACGAATGGCGGTTTCTCCACAATTATGATGTTATCTTGTCATATAACCATTTAAATCCAGGGTATCATAAATGATTTAGCGGTGATCGTTAATATAATTGTAAATTTTATACTAATAAATCATAAAAACCTTATTTTGTCTGATAATTAATTTGTAGGTAGACCTTATTTTACATTCTTACCGCGATATTTCAAGGGGTTATTTTCGTAACAAAATTGCATTTTGTTTTTAAAATGTTGTTTTTTGTTCTCATTATCATTTGTCGAAAATAAAGAAGTTTGACCTTAGCTTAACATTTTAGGAATTATTTTTTACATTAGATCGACACCAGAGGCCTTGAGGAAAACAATTTCTCTCGGAGCCTATGACATCTTTGAAGATGCTACGTGGAGGGTCCTTTTAGGAAAAGGAAAGATAGGAAGTTCAGGGAAGGAAAATAATATGAGGGATGGTCGGAATCTGTGGATCAATGTGTTCATGCGTTAGGTACGTGTGAATCCATTCCTCCCACCGCAGTGCAGGGCGATGGGTCGAGAGGGTTCTGCTGGAGAGGTCAAAGGGACTCTCTCAATCAGTCTCCCGATCTGACCCGCCATGCAGTATTTGGGCAAACGTATCCCCTACCAAGACCTAGACAAATCTAACACCATTCATTTTCAAAACGTATAAGTTTTGTAGCAAAACACAACATTATGGTTGAAATATATTACCGCTTTTGATGAAAAATAACGGCACTTCTCACAAAAAAAAAAAAAAAACTCGAATTTAATGGAAAAATAACGCGATATTTTGAAGACCCTACGTATTCACATATAGGTACATACTTGTATTTCCTAAATACGGTAGATACTATCTAGGTCTACTAGAAAGAAGACGAATATTCCTATAGGTGATATGTGTACACTGCACCTACACCAGAATATCGTGTTACTACGTGATAAATGAGAGAAAATTAAACGTTTGAAGTCCGAGAGGTATCGTAGAAAAGCTTTATTTTAATATGGGTTGAACATTTCGAACTCTCAAAATAAAAGATATTTTGTTAAAGAAAAGTAAAACCGAGAACGATAGTTAATTTATTATGACCTTTGCTTATCCCGAAAAGTAAATAATTGTACCAGACGGGGTTTATAATTTTAATTTTTATTAACAAAATTTCGTTAAACACATTTGTCATAACTAGGAGGCGGCTAAGCGGTGGCAAAACGAAGAATTCCAAGTCACGAATCCGCAAAAACATCATTCGGAGATATTGAAATTTGAATTTTTGAAATGATATGTTTTTGTAATAACGAACCAATTCTAAACTTCAAACCTCAATATCTCCGAATGATGTTTTTGCGAATTTTCAACTTGGAATTCTTCGTTTTGCCACCGCCTAGCCGCCTACTAGTCATAACATAAAAGCAGCAAGAAAAAGGAAAAAAAATCTACCTTAGAAAAAAAAAAAATAGGTCTAAGAGCCCGTACGCACTAGCGGCTAGCCGCCTAGGCGGTTCGATAAGCGGTTGAATTTTGTTTGAATTTTTCGGCGGTTTAGTGCGCACGAAATGAGCGGCGGCTGGCCGCACTTTTATTTTAATATTCAACCGCTCATTTCGTACGCACTAAACCGCCGAAAAATTCAAACAAAATTCAACCGCTAATCGAACCGCCTAGGTGGCTAGCCGCTAGTGCGCGCGGGCTCTTAGACATATTTTACGCTTACACCCGGGCACCCCTGCTAAGTAACCAAACCTAGTGAACCACCTGGGGTGACCAATGGCAGGGGTTTTGGTTATCCTATTGATTATATTATTGACACATGTCACAAAATAGTAAAACTGCCTTTGTCCACTTTTAATTTGTAATCTTCTCCATGATATATAACCGTTTTACGGAGAACATCGAAAAATAAATGGTTCCCGGCGCGGCAGTACCAATATCCGCCCTCCAAATTGGTATCAATGCAATATCGTATTAGTTCGTGTTCGAAAAACGTCTTTAAGATGGGTGTAGGATTGAATGAACTCTTTGACAACCGGACGTAAATAGTGAGAAAGTGGTTTATAAATTTATAACAACAACAAAAAAAACTAAACCTAAACATGGCTCGTTTAAACATCCTCAATTTTCGCAGTGTAAGCGTAAAATATCTCTAAGACCTAAATTATTTTTTTTTCTAAAGTACATTTTTTTTCCTTTTTCTTGCTGCTTTTATGTTATGATAAATGTGTTGAACAATTTTTTTTAATAAAAACTTTAAATTATAAACCCCGTCTGGTACAATTATTTACTTTTCGTGATAAGCAAAGTTCTTAATAAATTAACTCTCGTTCTCGGTTTTACTTTTCTTTAACAAAATTTATTTTGAGAGTTCGAAATGTTCAACCCCTATTAAAATAAAGCTTTTCTACGATTACTCTCTGACTTCAAATCTTTTATCACGTTTCTCTCATTTATCACGTAGTAACACGATATTCTAGTGTAGGTGCAGTGTACACATATCACCTATAGGAATAATCGTCTTCTTTCGAGTAGACCTAGATAGTATCTACCGTATTTAGGAAATACAAGTATGTACCTAAATGTGAATACGTAGGGTCTTCAAAATTTCGCGTTATTTTTCCATTAAATCCGCGTTATTATTTAATTTTTTTGTGAAAAATGATAATATTTTTCATCAAAAGCGGTGGTTGATATATTTCCACCATAATGTTGTGTTTTGCTACAAAACATAGAGGTTTTGTAAAAAGCCTGTTTTTTTAATAATCAAGAGATAAATAGTATGCGGAGTTATTGACGTGAAGCTGCATTCCATTGTATTACGGCTATTCAAGCTTGGCTATCAAAACGCTTGTTTATTTTACAAAAATACCATAAAATTGCGTGAAAAATTCTTGCTTGAAAAATGCTTTATTTACCCAAAATTGAGAATTTCGCGTTGTTCTCGCGAAAATGGCAAAATTCACGTTTATCGCAAACGTGAATGTTTCAGGGATCTAGTAATATAATTAATAAGTAGCTACCTTCTTCACGTTATAATACGTTATCATGTTGGCAAATCTGACTTCACCATTTCAAGATAACGAAGATTTAAATAATAGGAACGTATGGAATGACGTAGGCCCCCAGACAAGATAATAAAGTATTGGAGATTCCTAGAAAATAACTAATGGATGAACACTACATAACCTAGTAATCTGGTATTTAACAAAAAGATCTTTGAACCTTTTCACATTGTTGTCATGAATTTCTCAGTAAGTTATGATTTCTTATTTAAGTCTCGGTAGTAAGCGTTCAAAAAGAAGAAGAAGATGGTTTGAAACGGAGATTTTTTTAAATACGAATGTTAGAGAGAGAGCGCTAATATTAAAAAACGATGATGTTTAAGCGAAAATTCTGAAAATAATTAATAAACAGGACTCGCTTAAAATGGAGCAAAAATCTTGAAAATCAAAGTGATTCTTTTCATAACTTTTTAAATAACTGAACAAAAAAAATCATTTATATTTTTAGGAACATATTAACAAGGTGTTAAAAATAAATATGTAATAAATTGATAGAAATTCGGAATGAAAGGCATCTGATCCATAAATATGCGGTAATGGAAAATATTTCATAAAGGACGATGGGGTAGTTTGGTCATGTCGAATTGTAGAGCGAATGGATATGAGATGAGTGTCAGTAGAATATATGAGGCGCTGAAGTAATTAATCATGTTTGTACTTCAGTCAACTGATGTGTCTGATATATGATTTTATTTAAATATTTTTAATTTTAATATTTTAGACATAGATAATGCAGGATTTATATAGGTGATTCCATATGGCCGCTCGTCTGCAGATTCAAGGTTGACCCTTCCTTGCCGGTGCTGTTTAGTGATTTGACATGTCCACAATTATTTAAAAATCTCTGTAAATATACTAAACACAGAATTCGTATTCTATTTTTTCTCAGCAATGCATGTATGTATGTATTGGATAAAATAATTTAAACATATAAGTATTTCTTAAATCTTTGCAAATTCACTTTGTGGCATCATTTTATAAGAAACAAATTACTTTTGTGTAAACCCCTATAATCAGTGTTATAATATTTTTTTTCTTTTGTTTTTTTTATTCATGTTATTATCCTGACAAAGAAACCATCGGTTTTGAAACTTGTAGATATTATAACATTGATTGTAGTGTTTTACACTAAAGTAATTTGTTTCATTTAAATATTTTTTATCAAACGCAACGGAAAAAATGTTTCGTCGAAAAATCGCGAAAAATTTCGTACACGAAATAATATACATGCACGTTAAAGGGACGTACCTATTTTTTTGTAATATGTTTTTATATGATTTGATATTGATTTAATATTTTGTAACATGTTTTTATATGATTTGAAATAATATCAAAGCGGTAATTGCGCAATCTCGCTAATTATTAACAATGTACTTTATCGGACATAATATTTCGCACCACAATGATTGATTTGAAAGATTTATCGATATTTAATTTGCTTAACAAGATCGATCATCACAATTGATAGTGTTATTATTTCTAAATCAACGCGTTTTGACAACACTTTGTTAAAAATATTAATTATTTCTAAGCGTGGCGGATGAATAATTATTAATGTAACTGTAAAGGGAAGGGGATGCATTGAATAGTTCGTCAATAGAATATACCTACCTAATAATATATGACAATCTAGTAAAATACGGAGATCTCATAATAAATCATATAATGAGAAAATGTAATAATAAATGATTTTTTATTAAATTATCAATTGTCGAATTATCTCAACCAAACGTATGTTGACAAATTTTCGTCAAACAAATGGTTGAGTATTGGAGAGTTGAGCGCATAACCGCTAAAAAAATTGGCGTATTTTGTCAGAGGCTAAAAATATTCCCGCTTTGCAATAAAATCCAAATAAATGGAACATTTGTTAACGTAATCGAAAACTAATAACTGTTTTCGAAAGGTGATGAAATAGGCTTAAAAATTGCTATGTATTTTTTTAAGTTTTAAAAATGGCTCACTTTACTTTTTTTTCTAACTAGAATTACTGATAATGAAAAAAAATAAAACACATGCTTATTTCATTAGATAAATGAATTATAAACCTTACTGTCACCTCACTTTTTTTCGTTTCATCTAAAAAAAATCTTAAAATTCACAAAGTTCCATAATTTTTTTTTCAAATTGCTATCGTAAACTTTGGTTTCAGAAAGGGGTAAATTTTAATTTTTTTGTGGTTATCTTTTAGATTTGAATATATAGTTTGTTGTATTCTCTTTCCAATACCGTTTAGATCACATTTCTGACTATGATAGTAAGGGAAAAACAACGATTTCTGTGAGACCTATGTGAGCTGGGACAAATATGGTCTCCTGCGATTAAACGGGATAAATAGAACGATTTATACTTGCCATTCTAGATAGAGTCATTAATACTAAAAATTATAGGAAGCTCATAATCAAAGATACAATTAAATTGATGATTTATGTAGAAAATGTATGACTTTTCCGGAAACTATAGAACATATTATATCGGGATGTTCTGTGTTAGCGCCATCCAAGTATACATTTAGGCACAATCCGGTTAAAAATAATTCACCAAAGTTTGGTAATTAAACATAACTTCATTGACTGCCTTAAGAGGATACCCGGCGGTGATTTTTCCATACAAACGTATTCCCTATTTATCTCACTGGATTTTAACCCTAGAGAAAATATTGTTTTTGCATAAAATAGATATCAACTACTAGCGTGTCGGTACTTTTTGTTTTTTTTTTATTAGTTACTTTTTATAGAAGTTATGACCTTCCAAAAATCAATAAAATTGACTGGTTTAAACGCCGTCAAAAGATGTTCAGTATACAAACCAGACAATGTTTTTTTTAAAAAAGCAAAACGTACAGACATAGAATAGTTTTTTCTTATGTAGTTGGTAAAAAAAAATTGAAAATCAGTCCACTTTTGGAGGAGAAAAGTGGGGAATACAAAACCTCAATTTTAGTTAGGTGTCAGTGCATTGTCCATTTCGCTCAATATCCGGTGGAGTAAGAGCAACAGTGACAGCAATATTTTAGTAAAATCTATTTCTGCACCACCGGGTATCATCTTAATATAGTACCATACTATGAATTCGAACCAAATTCATTTTTAGAAAATGAATTTTATAAAATATATTATGATAAAACTACAGACAGAACAATTAGTCATAATAGACCCGATATAATTTCAAATGACAAAATTAAAAAAATAACTTTTATCGTTGAATGTACCTATTCCAAGTTCCTGTAATATTGAAAAATCTACTTCTGAAAAAATAAGAAAATATACAGATTTAGGAAATGAGATTAAAAGAATTTGGCATTCTCAGACTATAAAAATATTACCATTTGTTATTTCGGCTACTGGCTTTATACCTAGCTCTCTCATTCAAAATTGAGGCTTATTAGATTTGTCAAAGAATTTATACATAAAAATGCAAAAATCAGTAATTTTAAATACATGTAGGATTACGAAAGATTTTTTTAATATTTATTTTGAGGAATCAGTAGGACTTATCGGTCCAGTTAGGAGTTCTCCCGAGCCGAATTCTCTGATATGAAAATATCTGGAGTTGTTGAATTATTTTCCTACTTGGTCTCTGGTGGGTTGTTCTTGTATTGTTTCGTATTTATTATACTTAAATAGTACAATTGCATAGCATGGATTGACTAGATGATAATTTGTAAAAGGGTATAGTTTTTCCCGTGGGGAAGATTTTACCCGGACATAAAGTCGTAAATAATTGGATAATTTGTAGTGCGCCGTTTTTGTGAGAACACACCCCAAAGGCGCCGCTAACAATTTATGGAGATATAATAATACAAAATATAATATGACAATCTAATATTATACATTACAATAAATTATTTTTATTCCTATATAGTCTGAGGTGCTTTCTTTCTGTGCCTTTCTTTTTTAGAACGTTAACAGGCGTTTGACTGGCGTTTTTTTTTATTTATTTGGAAACGCAATTTTAATTCAATTTGAATAAATAATTTTGTACGTTCTAGCGAAGATGATTCTGATTTTACATCAATTATGTTAAATTTTTGTCTTTTTTTTTTTAAAGCTTCCTAATTTTTCAGAACTGTGTACGGGGAGACGTGTACAGTACATTCCACTCAACTTAAATAACAACATGATTTTCATTATTATTAAAATTCTTACGTCATTAATAAGGATTAAGATTTTAAAGTCAATTAAAGTCGATAAACGATTAATTTTTTTTATCATTTTGGCTACAAAGGGTACGCGAGTTTGGGCTCTTAGGGGAGTAAGCTAAAAATAATTGGGAACCATTGCTTTAGGCTCATTTTAGCTTTAATAAAATAATTGTTAATATTATCCAGATAAAATTCATTCTTAGATTTAAGGCCCGGTTTTTTTTTTCAGTGGTAAATTCAGCAGTAAATATGGCGGTTTATGCAATTTTGAGTAAATTATTAGCTATACCACAGACGAAACAACCCAGTCTTAATTCCACCACACCTAAAGAAATCCGAATCAGATAAATCATATCCACATATTATTACTTAAGTACTCCCTAAAGTTTATATTATTTTTAAAGTACCCGCAATACCTACTCTCACCTTATTTTGACAAGGTTCTAACCGATATTTTTTAATGACCTTTGAATACCAAACGATTTATTTTGCTAATTTTTTATTGTAACAGATTATTTTTACATGATAGATTTAATTTGCATGATTGATTTAATGTAATTAATCGTCTAATAACTAAGTTTAGGAAGCTACAGAATGTGTATGTATTATGTGTACCTGGGAATTAAAAGTAATGTAATGAGTAATAAAAGATGTATGTGAGACAATATGAGTTTATTTATATAAAATATCAGGTACAGAATATCAATTTAAAAACATGAATAATCGACTCTATAAATTAAACAATCTCAGAATCGTACGAGTTAATCGAAGATTGAACTCATTTTAAAATGAAATCTACCTCGTCAATAAAGAAATTAAAATTAGATATCTAGCTGTAAAATTTAAGGATTGAGCGCCAGATCGTTTTATGGAAAACGGCCAAAGCAAATGAATTTAAGGGTAAACCAATAAGAATAAATAATAAAGAGTATATAATGTAGATACGTTTTCAGATTTTCACGGCCAAAAGAATTTTCGTTGTTTGTTTTTGGGGTGTTATGATGGACACTGCAACGCTGTCCGAAACGTCGGCTAAAGAAGGAGATAGCGCAACACGGCATAACACTCCAAAAACAAACAACGAAAAAGAAAAGGATACAATGTAGTTGCGCAGAAATAAAGATGTAAGTTGATGTTCGATGAAATGGCCGCCATGATCCGTTCCAAGTTTAATACGTCCTTCCAAACTGCTCTGTTCTGTTAAATTTACTGACTCACGGTTCTGGAATCATTCTGCGCGTGCTCTCGTCTCGAATGTAGGTATTTGTTTGATAACTGCGTTGGGTAGGAACTGCACATAAATGCTGCCAAAACGGGGGTGTTGATTTTAACTGTTACATTATAACCAAAGATTTTTCAGGGTAATCTGTGTTGTATATCCGTAGATACTTAAATGACAAAGTTCTTACATCAAGTTTTTAAAGCTTTCATTTATTTTATATCATGCCCTAGCTCAGAGGTTCCCAACCCCGTGCCCGCGGGCACCATGGCGCCCGCGGAACGATTCGTATGTGCCCGCCACACAGAGACAGAATTTTTTCATAAATCTCGAACAATTTTAAAGTTAAAACTTTTGATGTGTAAAGCTAATTGACTCTTGTCGGTCGCTTAAAAAGAAATTGACATTGACATTAGCACCCCCCCCCCCCTCTTGGTGTCCGCCACCCTACCGATATTTTAGAATGTGCTCTAGAGTACAAGGTTGGGAACCGCTGCCCTAGCTGGTTGCAAATGGTTCTATCTGCACGTTTAGATATGTTATAAATTGTAAAGTATACGTTATATTTAAATTATTTCCTTTAAATAGAATATGTTAAGGCCGTGCTAACCCGCTCAAGAAGATGGAGAGATACGGCAATACGAACGTGGGAGCGAGCGCGCTAACATTAAAGAAACCATAAAAGTCATGCGAAAATTGTGAACTAATAAATAACGACTCGTTTGAAAAAGAGCAAAAATCTCACGGGGCTGTGTCAAGTAGCATTTAAAGAAACATTCTTAATTTGTTCATACATATAACTTGTAAAATAACAGAAACAAACGTGTTAATAATAATTTTCGGAGCATACTTTGAGATTAATTTCTATCGAGGGAATTTCAAATAATTACCGTTTCGGCGTGGAGAATGTATAGATACTATCTTGAAGAATAACATATATTTTTTTAAGAGCTTAAAAACTTCAAACGTTTGAGGAAAACATGTAAGAAATCGGTAGAAATTGGCAGAGCGGCCCCTTAAATTAAAATACTTTACATAAGATTCAACCTCAAAATCAGAAACTGGTAGTAGATTATGAGAAATCGTATTTGCATACTTTGACACCTCATGTCTCAAAACAAGGTTAAGTCAAATTAGAACCCTGTCCAACCAAAGTACCTACTGTCAAATCACAGTGATCCCTCTCCTCTTCAGGCGGGCCTAAGGATCGCCTGTGTGCTCTAATTAATATTTCTGGTCCGGGCGAGGGAATCATTAATTATATTATGTTTTACCTAATAAATCATGTTATCTTGTTCACAACCATAGACATATGAATATTTCACAACGCGCTTTTGACGGCCTTTCACGTAACGTAATATTTCCACTGCATGTACTCTAATAAACGCGTATTATTTTGTTATTGTGGAAAAAACATTAGGGTTGCCAACAATAATTATATTAATCATATAATATATCAAATACAACTAGAAAAAATAGTTATGTATGTGATCTAATCCTGCATAATAGCATGTCTTATTCTTTTTTATTCTTTCTTATTTTCATTTTACTGTTTTCTAATTTATATTTTCTATTTCCATTATAATTTTATGTTTACACTAGACATCACAAAGCAACTATATTCCATTGGTCACCATGAAACAGGCAGTCGCCTAGTATGGTGATCTAATGTATCATATTTATATGTAAATGTGTTAATGTGTACTATAATGTATTTTATAAATAAATAAATTCGGGATACTTGGCCTGCAGGCTACATGATCCACTTAAAAAATCACAATTCTGGTAGCTTGAGCGATATATCTGTAGGACAAGTATGGTACCTACAAGTTATTATGAAAATGGAGTAAACATCTCTGATTTAGATACGTTTTTAGATTTTCACGGCCAAAAGCATTTTCATTGTTGCTTTTTGGGGTGTTATGCCGTGTTGTGCTACCTCCTTCTTTAGCCGACGTTTCGGACAGCGTTGCAGTGTCCATCATCAGGGCAGATCCGTCGATGTGAATTTGTTGTGTTAAGTGTGTGCTTATTTACTTGGAAGCGATACCGTGTCGTCAGCTTCAATCCACTACGAGCTGGTAGGTATTTCAGAAGAAAGTGACCTACTTTGAAAGGGAAATTTCGTGAAAGCGCAGTATTTACGTTAGCCTGGGGCCCGTCTAACGTAAATACTGCGCTTTCACGAAACCTGGAGCCCGTCTAACGTAAATACTGCGCTTTCACGAAATTTCCCTTTCAAAGTAGTTCACTTTCTTCTGAAATACCTACCGGCTCGTAGTGGATTGAAGCTGACGACACGGTATCGCTTCCAAGTAAATAAGCACACACTTAACACAACAAATTCACATCGACGGATCTGCCCTGATGATGGACACTGCAACGCTGTCCGAAACGTCGGCTAAAGAAGGAGGTAGCACAACACGGCATAACACCCCAAAAACCAACAACGAAAATCTCTGATTTAATTTTTTCGTCTTTTATTTTCTGAAGACATGAGTTTTGATCTGAATTGTGTTTTTTTTTATTCGCATGCTATTCCGGAAACACGATCTCCGAACTTAGTACTTCGCTTTGGTTTCTCCAACCTATCGATGATTGGTCAAAAGAGATAATGGCTGTTGTGTGCCGCAGACAAAAATTCTAGGACGTCGTTTTCATTGCAAGTATCCTTACAAGAGAGGAACAAAAATGCGACGGGAAGTATATTTTTTATCCTGATTTCGGGTACAAAATCAAAAATTGTTTGCTTTACAAGAAATTTGTGTCTAAAAATCCGTTCTCATTCCGGAACAGTGAATTCGATTTCCAATCTACGACTACAACCCTAAATAACATGCAAGCATTCCTCATTTCTCTGCGACAGCGTGTCGGGGATTAATTAATGTTTTATATCAGGACTATTACAAATGATTGGAACGTTCTAATCAAGACCCATCCGATTGTACTTCCTTTAGTCCTTTCCTCGTGTACTATCGAACCCAGTTTTGTATCGGTGTCCTAACAGATGATATCTACTTTGTGCGTAAAAGTGCTTTGAAGGTACAATAAATATTTATGATCCGTTTCCTTTTTAAGCTTGTAACCCTCCCGATAAATGCGAAGTTTGAGTGTTAATTGTTTTAAAATTCGAGTTAAATTTGCACTAATGATTTCAAGCAATGCCTACATAATTTGCGATCATGTAAAACAACGCGTCATTTGAATTACCTCGCATTTCTTCGCATTCGTGAACTCAGTTACTTCCCTTTAGCACGTATACTTGTGGAGCCGAGATGACCATTTTAAGTGATTGAATAAAGAATCAACAACTTTTGAATAAATATTATGTGCCTACATATGATAGCATAATAATCAATTTTTCATAATTTATGTTTATAAATTTTTAATGGAGCTTTCGAGTCAACCATTAAATTTCCCGATTTCCATAAATTCCCTAAATTTGTACATTATCTTTTATTAACATCAGTGATTATTTTTAACAAAAAAATCTCGTAATGACGACCGAACCATTTTCAATTACTTTATCTTGAAATAATTATCAAATTGAACTCTCAAACGTCTCGTGGACTTTGCTCGGTGCTTTTTTGTTATTCATTATCTTGTATTATTATTTATTCTTGTTTGTTAAGTTGGAGATAGTGAGTTACTATAAAACTTATACATAATTGCCAGTAAGAGAATCATCTACAACTTTATATTTATCAACTATATATTTTGCCTTCACTTCTCAAATTAAATATTAACTTTGTATTATTAGATATTTTCTTGGTAAGGTTGGACAGAAATTAGGGACACGCTTAAGAGGCTAGACACGCGGAACACCCTCGTCTGTCATTCTGTCCCGCTCACAATATGCTCACGCACACTTACAATACATGCGAATGCGAAATGTGCGAATGAAACAACGCTCAAATTTACCTACAGAAAGCGCTCGAAAAGGGGTTTATGGAGAATACACTTTTCTACACCGAAACTTTCACGAAATTGAAATTTTAAAAAATATATATTTTTTAGAAAGAAGAAGCTACGTCGGTAGCTTTTTATAATTTTATAATTCTTTATGAGAGTTGAGTTAGCAGCACTTTTTATTTAAATAATATGTTTTGATAAATCTAACATGTTTGACAGTGAATGTTTACGTTAATACGAAACGCATCAAAAATTCGAAAACATACCGACATAGTTTTCACCCTCTAGACGGCAGTATAAAAAAAATATATTCATTTTGTGCAATTTTCGATGTAGAAACGTGTTTTTTCCCGGGCATCCTTTTTGTATGGGCCGAAAAGCGAAGTCTATCGTCTTAATAAGCAAATTTTATTTTTAAAATACTTTAATAATGAGAAGTAATTATTTCAGTTTCCTTAAATGGAAAATAATACATTTATTTTGAAAAGTGGCGACTATAATAGAGTAGCTTTCGTTTGTGCAAAATCATGAAAAAATATAGTTCATATAGGTATTATAATTTAATTGTTTCGCAAAACCCCTCTTTATTGTTTGTTTTTTAAGTTCTTTAATTATTTATTTTTTTAAATTTAAACAAAATAAAAAATTACATTTTATAAAAATTGTCTAACATACTTTGACAGTTTTAATTAAATAGTATTTAGTTAAATTTTCCGGTGAATCATCCGTTATTGTAGATACCTACATTGAAATTCTTAGACACTTCGGCATACATATTATAATGGGCGTTTTACATGTTTCTTTTTTCGTCTAATAGGGAAGTTGAGTGAAAAATATTTTGACTTATAAAAAATATGTTCATGTAGGACATTCAAACTTAAATACCAGTATTTTTTTTTTTAAAGTTCGTTTTCATAATTAAATTAAAACACGAAATGTCATTTTTCACCGACCGCTATGTTAGGAACTGTTGCAAGTTTCGTTGAAAAAAATGACATTTCTTGTTTTTAAATTTAAAAAATAACCATTAAAATGCACTTTTCGAAATTCCAATAACTGAATTGATTAGTACTAGTAAATATCTAACTGCTACAACTTTTTTAATTTATTTTTTTCGTCCATATTAAGCGTGTCCCGGTTTTGTAAATATTTTCCTTATATTTCACACAAGCAAGGGCCGGGTTACGTCACGAACTCTGCCGCACGGTATTACGCTCTTGCCGCTGTTTTCGCGGGTTTAAAATTCAAACTTGTAGAATTAATTTAATTATGAAAACGAACTTTAAAAATAAAATACTGGTATTTAAGTTTGCCTGTGAACATTGATAAAAAAAAGAGAAAAAAAGGACTCAACTTCCTTATTGCCATTTGAGTCTTTTCAACTGTATTCGGGTTGAAAAAAGGGACATGATCTATTTAGGTAGCGATTTTCGTACAAGAAGGCGGATATTATTTGACAACTGTCGTCTGTCATTGTTTTGTGTAACGTTAAATTATGTGAAATGTATTTTTTTTTTGTGAATATATCAATATTTAATCGTTTTATATTTTAAATATTGATAAAACTATAGTATCTACCTAGGTTTTTATTACTGATTGTGTATTAGGCACTTCGTTCGTGAGGAAACTGAAACCAAACTAAAACTGGTCGGCAACTGCGGGTTGCTATGGTTGCCAACCAAACTTCTCGCACTGCGTAACTCAATTTAACGATTTCACTAATTATCTCAGCTTGTTTAACCACAGACGAAGAACACTCCAGATGTCATCTCAGTCATCTGTCGCTGTCATATTGGCGCTGGCGAATAATAATATAATAAATTTTAAAAAACCTCGAAAATTGACAACAAAACTTGCGAAGCCATGGCAACCAGGCAACCTGGTAACGGCCGGCTGTGGCATCTAGCACGGCGAGTTGCGAGTGACTGTTTGCGTTGCGTTGACAACAGGTTTTTGAGAAGTTGTGTAGTGTGCGAGACCAAAACATTGGAAACATTGAAATACACGGGATAGCGAGTTGAGTTGCAAACAGTTCTTTTCACTTGCCCCATAAGCGAATGCACTTACTATTTTTATTTATTTTTTTGTGATTACCTCACAAGAGCCCCAACTACTCCCGTCTGGAGCCAGAGAGATTATGTCATCCCCAATTGGGGTATGTTGTGAGGCTGGAGGTAAGCGGGGAAGGGAAGGAGATGTTATAATTACTGTTGGGTATTGTGAATTTCGCGGATATTTTTGGTGATGTGCTGACGGTAACGGCGCACGTCAAATCTTTCATGGTCTTATGTTCAAGGTGTTGCCATTTTCGACCATTTAGTATCATCCCAAAATATTATTCCTTCACTAGTAGCAACTATTTGTATGCATTCGGATGTATAAAAACATTGATCGATATGAAAAAAAGCATCATGTACGCCTATTAGTATCACTAATATAACTATTTTATATTTATCGTATCCTTGAAATTACATTGGGAAACATGTAGATATACTACAATAAAATTTCCAGAGAGAACAATATATCTTTTATTAGATAGATTCATCTAAATATAACTAATACCAAAGGGATCATTAAGTTACCCTAATTGACCTCCCTCCGTGACCTCCCGAGTTTATTTTCTGGCTCCGGGTACAATTTGGCAGCCCTACAAGTTGCCCTACTTTGCTATTAATTTCTTTTTGATTCAGCACCCGAATAATACTCTTAAATATATTGAACTCGTTACGAGTTTATCTGCCAGAATAGAAACAATTCCCCTTTCTTATAAACGCGGCGATTAATATCAGAATAAAGATAGCTTGACTTATAACAACGACTTGCTATAGTTAGACCTTGCGTAAAGCCGGTAATAATAAGAATAAGACAAGTAAGAATCTATTGTAAGACGGAACATTATTTTTGTTAATATTTAGTCTAAAGACTAAAGATAGAAATTTGCAAAATTTTCATAATATATTATGAATAATAGATTGTTTTCACATTTTTCCACTATACATATAATGAGCCACTTGCATGATGATTTCGGTTTTTCAAAACTTTTTTTATCGTATTTTAAAAACAAAAGCATTCTTCATTAAACCGTATAATTAAATTTTTATTTGTAATACCTTGGAAATTCAAGCATTTTTATAATGCACGAGGAAAGTGGTTTTTTTACTGCAACCATATCCATTTTAAAAATAGAGCCCGTATTGCCTATCATAAGTTACCAGCTGTCTGTTATCAAACTGACAAAAACTAAATAAATAAGTTTTTTTTTTTAAATGTCGATTTGATATTGAAGGAAATATTCAAATCAACTCTTATTAGTTTTTAATTGTAAAAATAAGTATTAAAATGATTTTTTTGGCATTTCAGATTTCTCAGGAAAAAATCTATCGAAAACTGAATTTTTCTTAGCTATTTAAAAATACATGCAAGAGGCTCATTAATAATTCAAGCTTTCATTTTCATGTGATTTTTATGTACTTATATTTTTATTATTTTGTGATAATATTTATATTTTATTAAGTAAATATTATGCATTTACGATTTGGATGTAAATATGGCACATACCTAATCATATACTTTATTAAACTTTTTATATTAGGAATATTTCTTGAAATTTCAGTGCCCTTAATTTTATTTTTACACGAGAAAATACATATACAAAGTACTAAGTACATAGTACAGAGTACAAAGTATTATTGTTACTACAACAAAGTAGGTAAAGAAAAATCAATTTTTAAAAATAAGAAAAAATACATTTCGAATCGTACGTATTGCATTAAAATCACTACAGGATGTCAAAAAGTAAAGCTCATTATTGTTTATTCCTGCAATATTTTTTTTTTGTGGTCTCGGAGGTGGAAATATAAACAGAATGACTATATGATCAAATAATTTATTAATCTTTTAACACTTCAGTAGTGTGTTATGTTTGCAAAGTTTCAATGAATGTGTTGGTTTGTTTTAGGCGACTATTCTGGAGGGAAAGTACTGGAAGAGACGAGCGGAAGCGGTGACAGCCGAATACAAGAAATGGCGCATGTACTATAGGAACAGGGCTCTGGGCTGGGGCAACAAAGATGTCCCTGATGTCGTAAGTATTACACTGTTACGCGCGGTCTCCGGAAACTCGTACTACAAGCGGGAAACTAGTAACTCTACGTCACATAAAAAACCAAAGAAAAAACTTTTGGAGCCGGGAATACACTTTGGTATATTTTTAATGGCATTGAGCAGCTGAATTAACCACTCGAGCGCTTTTTGCCACATTATGGCACTATTTCCAAAACCTCGAATTGCTTTGTTGCCAATATGTGGCAAATTTTCAAAAAAAAAAATTTTTTTAAATCGACTATATAATATATTGTACATTCAAAATATAACAAAATAAATATTCTCATATACAAGTGTTTTAAAGTTAAAGATTTAATTATATTTTTTTTATAAATCTTTAAAAAGATAGGGGAATTCATTGGCTACATAGAACTATAATCAGTTTGTATGTCTCCATATTCAAATTCGGAGTTATGATTTTTTTAATGTGGGAGGAAAAATTTCCTTTGGCAATCTGAGAAAAAATACTTTAATTGCTCTGTCGCTCCAGTGGTTACACTCCTAGAGACTGATTTTTAAAAATTTTACCTAAAAATTTTCAACTTTTGGGTGCCTTTGAGTTACTTGATAAGTGATACGTCAAATCAATAAAAGTTATACCACAAAATCGAATCCAAATGTGATGTAGTTTCCCACTTGAACTACGATTTTCCGGACACCATGTATATGCCAGATCAATTCTTTTCTCCTACTTTTCTTATCCTTCTCAAAATAATATTTTGCATTACTTTTTATTTCGAATGAGTAGCTATGGCACCAAGGCCGGCCCTGAGCCAAATGGCGCCTGACATATCTAGTACAAACCTTAAGGGCGCTGTGTTAGGTATTATCAGCACCTTGGCAAGTCAGCGCCCGGAGCAGACTGCTACAATTGCGCCTGCACAGGGCCGGCCCAGTATGGAACCAACAATAAATTTATACTTGGCTATTCAATTCTATTAATTTCTAGTACAGTTTATAATACCTTAGGGAACGTACCCATACTATGTGACCCGTTCAGAGGGGGGGATCTTCAAAATACCACGCTTGGTCACAATGAGGGGCGGGGGGCTTAGGTTTTTATCACGTAGTCAATATCCTCTAGGGCTCAGGGGAAATCTTGCATTTTTTTCGAGCTACATTCAAATATGGCGCACAGTGTTTGGCGCTTTTTAAACTCGCAGGTGGCAACACTCACGTACATATGCCGAGACGACAGCTGATTGAAAACTGATAGTTTGTAGTGCAGTGTAGTTGTCAAGCAAGTCGCCGAGAGTTTGTGCCAGTACAATAATGTCGTTGTACGATCGGGTGTACAATACGTTTATTAAATGTCACAAGAATTCATTGTCAATGCAGGCAATACAGAAAAAGACTAATCAATTTTGGGTGCCTTTGCCTAAATTAAGTTCTGGTTACAATATATTTTGACATAAGTTTTATCTTAATAATATTTTTTCCACTTGTAATTACAGGTATGCATGCACTCTTGCCGTCAAGCAGCAAGTGTTGTATTAATAAAGACACATATATAAGCCAAATCATTTAACTTTTTGTTAGCAAGAAATGATTCAAAACCATATTTATGAATTACTATGTGAAAACTGTAGGGGGAGGGGGGGTCTTGGAATATACTACACTTGGTCACCGATGGGGGGGGGGGTTAAAAATTGCAAAAAGTAGGTATATTCCCTTACATGCTGTACAATTGAAATTTGCCGCAAGTGTCATGTGAATAGCTTGTCAGCTATTTCCTCCCTCTAACATGTCTCTTCAAGACCCAGGCTCACTCCTTCTTTTCCGTAAATAGACCTTGTACACAGAATTTCCAAAGATGACGCGCAGTTATTTTAATAATAAATAAAAAGCAAAAATTTTAAATTTGGTTTTCACCATGACTAACATTAATTTTTTATTTAAGCTTTTGATCCAGCAGGACTCGGAGGATAGTGCAATCCCAGTCAGTTATATTACATGAGCTATATAGGTACAATTATTACATCATGAAGAGAAAAATTGAAATAAAAAATATAGTAGTTAGGAACTTAATAACAAAAAATAAAAACACTTGATAAGTAAAGAAAATAAAATTAATTAAAATAAATTTTAGAGGGTCGTCCACCAGGGAGGTTGCCGCATCATCCCATAAGAAGAGATTTTACCTCTCTACGGTCCTGTATTAAAAAATTTAATTTCTGTAAAACATTTTGCATTTGAATCTACATCCGTAAAGTATTGTTAAAACATCATTAAATTGTTTCTTTTCTCCCGTTACCATTACTTTTTATTTTTCCTTAGATATCTGATATGGATGTGCTGGACTGGCATTCCCAGGGCGACAATTCACACATGCTGGTTGATGAGGACTATATAGCATTTATGAGTGACACTCTATTCTCTACAATTACTTCCAATCAGCCCTTTGCCTTTCCCGACACGAGGGAGATAGCTCGTGGAGCAAGTCTAGCCGACTTTATACAGCCCAGTTTAGGTCCATTACAACCCAATCTGGAAGATTTTATGGACACGTTTGAACCTCTACAAGGTATGCTAGGTACTTAATTCAACATTATTTTAATCAACTTATTTTTAATACAGTGAAATCTCGATCAATCGTTCCTTGAATAATCTTTTCTCGCGTTTGTCGTTTATTTCTTTCAGTTCATATTTGATTTCATTCAAAACTAGCAAATATATGTAGATTGTATCATAATGTAGCTTTTTTCTATATTCCTGCATCCATTGTTTTCTCTACTAAAATCTACAGGTCTCTTAAAAAACGATAGATGGAGGTTTCACTGTAATATGCTTTGAAGATTTTTAATATAGTCTATGTAAATCTAATCTAGAAGCCGCTGTTACATCGAAAGTGTTACGCCAGTTGTGATTTTTTTGCAACTGTGCAATGGCATAACTTTGCATTAATAATTCTGATTTTTAAACGCTGTTATTGACCAATGTTGGTCTTTTTATAGTATTGAAATAATAACTCTACAAGACTTGTCGATCTTTCAGATTTACTTTCGGTCAAACTGCCTCCGGTGCCTGAAGAAAGCGTAACTCCCGATGACCATGTCTACAGGAACAACTTTTCCCAGGCTCTTATGGATCCCAATCTCCAGCAGGCGCTAGAGCAAACTTCGCAGTATCACCACACTCACTCTTCGATGCAGGCACAGCACGTCCCGCACCTTCCCCCCCACTTGCAGGCGGGACACACTGAACAAATCATGACGCAGGGAGCCTTGGCCAGGGGGATCCAATCCATCGGCCAGAACACAGCCACGCTGGACAGCCAGCAGGCCGCCCAACACGCCAGCATCCTATCTAGTCACGGCGGGCAGAATCAAAGCTACGCTCAGACCAATCAAAACGCCACGCAGATTAACCTGAATATCTCCAATATGGCTGGACAACCTCAACCCATGATGATGCAACAGCCATACGGGGTACACCAGTCGGGAATAATCTCCTCGCAGAATGTGGGCTCGGGATCCATGATGGTACAGCAGCAACAGAATGCGCTGTCCAACGCTCAGTTACAAATGCAGAAAAACTCTCAGCAGTACATGCAGGGGCAAAAGATGTATCCTCATGTTCCCGTTGGGGCTTTCCAGGAGAGGAATTATAATGTGCCTCAAGGTATGTTGAGGATTCTCTATCAATTCGAGGGCTTCATATCAAACAATGTTATCTATAGAAAGACATACCAATAATTATCATTATGTTGATTAATTTTCAGCCCTCAAATTATTGGTACATTTGATTGTTTTTTGTAGATGATGTTGTTTGATATTAAGCACTAGGACAATAATACTATAGATTATTATTATGGGTCCGACATATACTAATATACTTTGAACATACATTCCCATTGGGAATGTACGGTGAGCGGTATGCTGAAATACACCAAGCCAAATAACCCTGGCGCTTTTATAGCTAAGTCTGTCACAAGTAATAGACTTACATATATATTATTCTCTCGTCTAATGATACGATTTTTTTTAATTTCAACTACACACGTTTATACTGTACAAGATAATGTATTGCCCACTGTGCTAGGAGTTCACATTGTTATTTATGAGCATAATTTAAAAATTTATGATTGTATACACACGTAAAAAAACTTTTGCAAGTATTATTGTTCAAACCTTTTCACACTTATCAACTTGTTGAAAAGATTTAAGTAATTTTTTGAACAAGCATAAATAGCTAAGTTTTCTATTATGCAATTAAATGTCTAATACACAGATCTAAAAAATATTCAATCATTCGCCAAATGGTTAAAAAAAGTAATTTTTATTTTTTGGTCCCAGGTATGCACCAAAGTCGGGTAGACAGCTCATCGTACAGTCTATCTCCCCGCGGAGGCTCCGGCCGGCCAGGCTATCTGCAGGAGCGCGTGGGCCCCCGTCCACGCCCTGGCCCCTTCACTCCGCAGCCCCCGCACGGGTACTCCCAGTTCGTGGGCGCCCCGCAGCCCGTGGCCGACAAGTCCTCCTACAACGAGCAGTGCATGGAGCGGGGCCTCAGTACCCAGCAGCATGGGGGCATCAAGGCGGGGGGCTATGTGAGCACTGCGGAGAACACGGCTGCAAACCTATCGCTGGCGGGGGCTCGGTTTAAGATGCCCTCACCGCCTCCGCAGGTCACCAATACTTCAGCGCACAGGGTGAGATTCAATTTTTCAATTCTACAAGAGTTACATGACAACACAACAGTAACAAAATAGAACATGTAAAATAAGAAAGGGAAATAAAAAAATACCTAACCTATTTTTTATCATATTCTGTTATGTCACCATTCTGTTTTATCCCGTTACTTGTAAAACGATACAACATTATAACCATATTACCTTTCTTTGACTAGGGCTCCATCGAACCCAGAGTTTAGTTGGCCTCTCAAAAACTGGGCATACTTTTTATTTAATCAATGTTCAAAATTTCCCATATTAACCTCTTGAATGCCGGCTGACATTTGGTCACATGATGGCCGTATACCATAGAAAATTAATATCAGAGCTTTCCGAGAGGCTAGTTACTGAAATAAAAAGCAACGTCTGGAATGATATTGGCGCAAGCGATTCTGACCTTGTCTTTGTACAGTTTCTTTTTAAATATGGGTAAAAGCATTTTAAAAAAAAAAAAAAAAATCCCAGACGCCGGCGTCCGACTGACAGACAACAGGTTAATAGTGTACAACTTTTAACTCTGTACAAATGCCCGCCACTGTTGAATTTTGGCAGCCCCAAAATACCTGAAAAAACCCTCAAATCTATGCAGAAACAGGCGGTCCGTTTGATAGATTCTCCTATCCTAACAAATGGATTGCAATCCTTATAGCACTGGCGTCAGGTGGAAATGCTATCCTTGTTTTACAGGTATTTCAATAGAAGATGCTCCAGGAACTAGCGTCATTGATCCCTTCGCACCGGTGCATATTTAGGAAACACGCCAAATGCACGTCTACGACTCGTTCTTGAGTTCAACAGCCTGGCTGTGGAACGATTTGCCAGCCTCTGAGTTTCCTCACTCCTACATGTTCAGTCCTTCCTCTCTTAAAAAAGACCCTCCACACAGCATTTTCGAAGATGACATAGGCTCTGAGGGAAATTATTTTCCTCAGTAATGGAGTTGTTTTTAAAAAAAATAAAAAGTTGAAGAATAGAACAACAATATACGAGTCACAGCCAGAGATCGTTAAGTGACATCATCGTTCTGGTATCTTTTTCATTTTCAAACCGACCGGTCAGTGGTTGAGTGGGCACCGCGTTTGGGTCCCACCCAGGCGTTTCGTGTTCGATTCCTCGCCTGGCTAAGTCCTCCATCACAACACAAGCAACATCTTCCGCTTAGTGTGGTGGTAGTAGGAGATTTTCAAATGTTGGGTTATTCGTAACCCGGGAATGTTTGTCTTTCTTTTAAAAAAAAAAAATAAACAAGATATGTCAGAAAGAAGAGGACGAACGTCTATGACGTCAGTACTAGCTCTCGCTGTGACTAGTTTATTATTCAGCATTTAAAGAATACAACTGGGACGAAAGGTTGGTTGTACTCATTTCGTTAGAGCCTTTTTCGACTGAGCCTCTTTTTCCTTTAATAAACAGATTTATATACATAATATCTTTTGAAACCTGTATACTCTGCTAGCTCTGTGATAATATATTATGTTCTGTCGATTTACTGCAAATAATTGCTCATTATTCAATACTTTTAACCCGTCGCAGGCCGCAGTCCCCCCGGCGGGTACGGATATTTCAAGCAATTTTGTCCCTTATGTATAAATAAATTGTATGAAGAACAAGGTCAGAATCGCTTCGGCCATTCTCGTTCTTGACGTAACGAAATACAGCATAGCGTCTAGCCTCTCCGAATAATTCAAATTAATTTTCGATGACGCGGCTGGCATCAAAGATGGCCGACAAAATGGCCACCGCGTGATAGTATGAACGGAGTCGTAGTCTATATTTTTTCATTGTTTTTGATATAAATCCATTGTGGAAAGCATAGATTTGAGTGATTATTAGAAAGATCATTTTATCTATATTATTTTCATGTAATTTTTGTAATATATCACAAAAGAAATGTTATAAAAATTGAGTTCGTAAGAAAGGTGAGAAATATCAAATTTTTTACGTCGTATTGAAAAAATATATTTTTCCTATGCTGGCTTTCAAAGGGTTAATGGTATCATAAAGTTATTGTACAATTTTTTCTAAGCTTGTTTCAATACTTCTACAATGTACTTTTTCAATACTTTTCACTTCTGCCATCTGTTGAAAGTAATATATTTTCCTGTCATACTTTCCCACAATGTTGGCAATGTAGGAAACTAAGCATTATTGATTTTCTTTTGACAGTAGGTAGTAGTGAGTGACCTGTTGTTGTCTGAGGACTACATAATTGTTTTTCTTCTTCGTCCAATTTGAATCTTTGTTTATCTTTCAACAATAATAATATAATATCTGCTTTTTGTGACAAAATTTATTGTGTATGCTAATTAATCTATTAATGTGCCAAATATTATAACAAAATAAACCTAAATGCTTTTCAAATCTCAACATGAAATCATTGTTTTTGTTATAACAAATAAAATTATTGAAATTAACTTGCACATAATAAAAGTTAATTAATTTTTTTAAATTGAAGTAATGGGTGAGAGCAAAAAAGTTGTAAAATTAATTTAACCATGATTGGAGGTCACTTTGCCGATAAAATTATGTGATTAGTGAGGTGCTTTCTCTTATGAAGAAAATTAAACAAAAATTCAATGGAAACTTGGTAAGAATAATAGACAAGAGAAATGAGGAATAAAGAAAGACATTATATTTTCAATTGATTATAATAATTGAATATATGACTGAGCTAACAGACTGCTACAATATACTCCAGTCCAGTTGGAAAATTATCTACATTGAAATCAGGAACTATGGTTTATTTGGCACTAAACATTAAAAAAAACATGTTGATGTTGGTAGGTTTATAGCCATGTCTTAACAGCTTGTAGGTTCACAAAACTAACTTGTCCACATCTGCAGGCATCAACTGGCACCCAGCCGAAGCAGTCCAGCCTGCCCAAGGGAGAGAGCTTTCGCAGCAACAGTCTGCCACTGGGGGCCACCCTGGGTTCCGTGCTGGCGGGCAGCAGCGGCGGTGGCAGCAGCAGTCGGGGCAGCAGCGTGTCCCGGCGCCCCCGCAGTGGCTCCTCCTCCCCCGCTTCGCCCCACCGCCGGGGCCCCCAGCCGCCCCCGCCCCTGCTGGCCGCCGCTAGCGAGCCCCTGCTCAGTCAATCCAGCGTGCTGTTGGCGCACTTGCTCAATACCAAAGGTAACTAAGATATTCTAATTTTCTTTGAACAACCATCAAATGCTTTTGAAACATTTCTGACTAAAAGACATCTAAATGTATATTTTTGAAACAAATGGATGATTGGTCTGAAAATTATTTAATCCAGTTTAACAAAGATTCGGAAAGAGAGGATCTTATCTAATAAGAAAGTAAGAAATTGTTCTTAGAACTTAACACCTTGTTTATTAAACACCATAAATTTTTTGAATTAAAGGTCAGTTGTTTTACCGAACATACAAAAAATTGTAGCTATTGCAGGCAGAAAAACACTTTTTGAGCAAGGTGTTAATCAATTATGAAAGTTTCATGCAATTAAAAAAATACCTTCAAGTTTTGTCTTAAGATTTTTACAATGACAAGTTAATAGCAAATAAATTAATTTGTTTTATTTTTTGTAGGCCAAGGTCTATACAAGCCGACAAGCGCCCAGTCCCTCTCCCAGGAGAGCCAACCCCACCCGGTGGCCATCATTCAAGCCCTTCCCAGCGGCTCTGGCTCAACACAGGTGGGTGGATGTTTATCTCTGTACTTTGCTACTTCCCTGATACATTCAGATGATCCAAAATACCCATTTGCTTCAAAGTACAGAATATGTCTTCTTCTTGACACTACAATACTGGAAACATCTCTAAATTTGTGTAATAACCTGAAGTAGTTAGGTACTTCAAGGTATATCAATTCCAGTGAAATCCTAAGCCATCATCAAAACGGTATTCAGTGCTATTTTGTTTTTTTTTTTAAATATTTAACCCTTCAATTAATTAATGGTGCCCGTTGGCCACGGATATTTCCAGATTTGGTCAAATTTAAAGTAATGTTTTTTTATCGTTTTCACTCATCAACATTGGTCTCCTTTTCTTTTACCAAGTAATTATTTTTGTTTTTAGTTGATCACAGTAGAGAGTCACTCTCCAACTGGGGCCGGGGCCCCCTCCCCCCAGTCCCCCCACCCTGCCTCCCCGGGCAGCGGAGGGGAAAACAGAAGAGCAGGACACATTCACTCTGAGCAGAAGAGACGCTACAATATCAAGAACGGATTTGACCTGCTTCAGTCACTAATACCTCAACTATCTGCTAATCCTAATGCAAAGGTAATCAAAAACTATATTTAGATAAACAAGCTCTTACGGTCGCTTTCCCCATTCGCAGTGAGCACATACTTAGTCTTAAAAAACATCTAATTGTATGGAAACCTCTGCATCGTATTACTTGCAAAATAAATAATATGTACTGACCGTGGTTATAGACTTTTCGTGAGCTAAGATTGAAACATAAACCAGTCCGAGCGAGAGCAGCTCATATGGACTTCATCGACATTCGTCCTCTTCCTTTTCACACATCTTATAAGAAAACAACTGAAACAAAAAAAAAACTGAAGATATTGACGTCATGTACGATCTCTCGCTGGGATTAATATTCGACAATATTGATGTTGTAGCTAAATAGAATACGTTTTCGGCTACAAAATCTTTCAATAATGCCACATTTCTCAATCTTAGCACTCTAGCACACTGAAAAGTCACAGACTGCCTGTAAGTGGCAATTAAACATTTTTTAGAATATGTATTTAAATCACTGAATAATATAAAATGTTTTGTCTTTTTTTTAGGTAAGCAAGGCAGCCATGTTGCAAAAGGGTGCTGAATACATAAGACAGTTACAGGGGGAACGGACTAAAATGAAGGAAGAAATGGAAACGTTGAAGCAACAAATCGAAGTTCTCAATAACTCCATTAGGTATGGCTCGCTAAACAATAGTATTTAATATTTATTTATTCATTGAAGAATATAATATTAATAATTCTTCGTAAAACATGAAATAGGTTAAGGTTGCAACTGGCAATTTATTGACAATGAAGTGATCCAGTCAAATTTTTATAAAATAATAATTTAAATGTGCACCATCACTTTCTAAGTGCTAGTATTTTTATTTATTTTTGAAATGTTTATTTTTTTAGTTTTTAGTTATTTCTAATGAATTTTAAATTTATGTATTTATTATTTGCAGCAATTGTCAGTCCCTACTCCCCGCCACTGGAGCCCCCGTGTCCCGCCAGCGCTCGGGGCGCCTGAAGGAGATGTTTGACGACTATGTCTGCCAGCGCACCAACGAAAACTGGAAATTTTGGATTGTATCCTTTTCTAAATTGAAAACATTGTTTTAATTTATACTGTCTATGCATTGAGGCACAATATTTTATACCTTCTGTCTAATCATCGCTGCAAATCCTTAGCCGCATGAGTCATCCTGAAATACAATTTAACATCAATTTCATTCCTACATTGACAGAAAAGATGACCACCCCGGCGAAATTTTAAATTCATTAGCTTTCTGCAATGCATCCGAAAAGTTCAAACTCTTTTGTGGTATCACATAATAATTTTTAAAATGTTGTGGTAAGGTCCTATAGGTAATAGGAGTAAGGGAGGTGGACCACGCACCATTATTAGTATAAAACCACATACAAAACACGTGTCTTCATTATCGTTCATCTATTCTATTGCTAATCGCATCTATGCAAAGTTTCCACCTGCCTTTTTTCTACCTTGACACCAAATACATAACTTTCATTGGCTCCAACGCTTTGATAGTCCATGCTGTTTGGTCGTAGCTCGGTGACATTCGGCACGTTCCAAGCCATGTCCGCCTTTATTTCTATTACCATTGATCACTGCACATCTCCAATGCAATTTGAACTAAATAAAATTTAAAAGCTTAGTGGGTGAATAGGCTCTAGGTGCAGATGTAGTGAATAAATAACTGAACATTATTAAGCAGCTTTGGTCTCTTATGAATAAAGTACATTTACATTATACTTTTATGGATACAGTGAAACCCTCTTAAGAAGTTTTCCAAGGGACCGGAAAAAAAAAACTTCTTAGGCGGGAAAACCTTATAAGTGGGAAAAATTGGGCCATTCAGTCTTCAAGGGACCGAAAAAACCAAACTTCTTAAGCAGGAAAACATCTTAAGCGAGAACTTCTTAAGAGGGTTTCACTGTATTTTAAATTTAAAGTAAAGCCATCACTGGAGCACAAATGGAGCTGTTGAATACCGGAATTATTGATTTTCTTTCGGCTAACTCGAACCCATGAATACTTCTTTTGATTGGTTGTCATGTCACCAATAGCAGGCTCTTACATTCGGCTCCAGTACTTGCTTACCCCAAGGCTATATGAGTTTATTTTTGTTATCAATGAAATTCTTTTATAAGACACAATTGCTTCCTTGACTCCCGACTACAGTTCAGCCTTCTGGTGGAGCCCCTCTTGACATCCTTTAACAATAGTGTGTCCCCGGCCAGCACAGATGAACTCAAGCGTTCCACTTTCCTCTGGGCAGAACAACACTGCTCGTTAGTTGAAATGCGACCAGGTAATCTTATTTTTCATTCTCTGTACATCGTCAGACTGGTTTCTAACTTGGTGAGAAAACGTCTGATCAAGTAGCAAACGAGTTAAAGTAATGATAAGCCAAAGGAGAAATATATATATTTGCACCGAAAAGGTCTTACATCAGAGTCCAAAAACTTGTCTTCCAAAATAAAAAGTGAACTTTAAACAACTTTCCACATAGAACGAAGTAGTAAAAAGTTTGTTTTATACCCTTTGCGCATAATTAGTGACCTACACACCGCCGTCATAAGCAAATGCAAAAAAAAGAGGCAGCTAGGAATTTGCAAGTCACATTCCGATGTACTTTTTTTACTATAGGTGCAAGATCTCATATGTCAGAATTTGACTTTTGCAAATTCATTGCTGCTTTTTTGCTTGCAGCAGTATAACTTTTCATTGACCATATAATGAAATGAAAAACTTTTTTTAATTTGATGAAACTATTAAATGAATTTTTAATTTATTTTTGTAGCCGTTTTGAATTCCCTGCGGTCATTGTGCACCTCCACTGACATCCTCTCCGACCCCGAGAAGTTACCTGAGGAGGCATGTACCGCAGTTAACAAGAGAAAAAAAGAACCAAGTTCTAGTTATAAAAAATAGTGTTTACTGATCTCCGGACTGCCGGAACATAATATTATTATTGTGTATTACTATAATTTCAATTTGCCAATAGGAATATTAGTAGGTGTTGTTTGTGGATCAGAATGTAAATCTTAACATTTAAGTGACCTGATTTAAATATAGTCCTGTGCAATGTGGGATTGTGTACCATTATGTATAGGAGTATGTGAGTACCTTATAGAGATTGATGTGCCTAAGAACATATTGTGGTTTGTAACATACATAGTATAATAATACAGAGATTTCAAGGGAGAAATTACTATAAATTGCATTGTTACCTGAATGTCGAAACGTACAACTACTTTCTTAAAACTGTGTATCTTCCACAGGAATTTCACTCTTTCATTTTAATTCAAGGATAAGGTTTCTAAACAACTGTCTCTCTGGTCTTTGGTCAAATAAATATAAATAAATAAATATAAGATCATAGTCATATCAAACATAAAACTTGACAAAAATAGAAAATGTTGTGATACATTCATTATCTTTTTTGCAATTTATCATAAATTAGCCTACTCATAAAGTCCTTCTTCCATGGGGATACTCCACTATCCGATATTCGACGAGTCAAGTATCTTGGCGAATACCATCTTACATCTGCACGGAGGTTCTTACACAGGCACATTTTGCTGACATTTTGTAAATTGTTTGGTGAAGCCAGTCTCCCACCATCAGCCGGTCAGCCACCCACGGTCAGCCGTGAGTGATGAGGACCACTGATGGTCTCCCACTATCAGTGGTTGTCCCACTCACGTTGTCGAGACTTTATAAATTGGCAGAGTAATCAATAAATATGATAGTCTCGCCGTCGCTTCTGTCAGACATTTTGTAACAATGCAATGTGCTTTAGGTCAATTCTTGGAATAAAACAGTCAACAAAAAATGACAATTACAGCAGTTGAAAGCTAGCTTTGACGTTTCAAGATGGTGGCGAAGCGGGTCCCGTGATTTCAGTAGTGATGTGAAAGGACTATGCGTGCTTGAATGCACAACTTCAGTATCGGCTACTTGCGTATTCCTTTGGAAGAGGGGCCTGATACTTCAGGTCTGTGACGAGTGACAATGCAAGATTTTCCCCTGTGCCCTTCAGTTAAGAAAGCATGTTTTAATCCCTGATTTGTAGAAGAGATGGCTGCTATCCTGTTAAAGACAATTTATCACGTGAGCTTCAGACTGAGGGTAGTGAAACTATAATGCTACATATACATTTGCAAACTGAAACGCGAGCGGAGCCAGAAAGGAACGAAGCAAGCGCAAGTATCATTTCGCATAATTTGCTGTTGCTTTTTCCTTTCCCATAAGTCATGGTTCAGCTTGGCAGTTCTACTCACGTGTGTATATATATAGCTTAATACTGCTTGTGTCACTATACTTCACATACTTTTATCCAATCGACCATATCTCTGAAAATTATTAGCTCAAAAAAGTTCAAATTAGAAAATTGGGAGTTTCCAATTATTATTATTATTAATGTGCCTCATGTACCATTATTGGCATCAATTATAATCTAATAAACAATTTTTTTTAAATGGTATAAGTCGAAGTACTAAATTAAAATTATTATTTAATTATTAGGACGAATGTATAAATAATGAATCTTACGTTTATATATTTGTACAATCTCTAAAAATAAGATAAATGTGTATAATATTATGTAATGTGACTTCTTAGAAGTCCAAGAGTTATTTTTATAATGAATACAAATTTCTAATTTGAAATAGTTAATTCGTGGTGGTACAAATTTTCTAAAACAGCAGCTAATGTTCATTCACCAGCATGAATATGCGTAACTTGGTAAAAAAAATCTTCTGCTATAAAACATAATTTTGTTTTGTTTATACTACATGCATAATATTACAACCAAACTAATGAAAAGGAATAACTAAATTAATAATTCTGACAATCAAAGTGCTCACACATATAATTATCGTGGGAATGCATTGTGTACTATTTCTTTGTTTTATTTAAATATTTATGTATTTCAAAAATTGTTTTTGCATATGGACCACTTTGCGTGATCGGTCATTTAGGATAATTACATAATTTGTTTCTCTACAAATGTGTTGAAAAAATTACTTACAGAGTTTTAATTGTGTACTCATATTTTCAAACAATAATTTGTTGAAGGCACTGCCGTATTTGTTTGTAGAGCCCCTTTAGTTGCTTACTTTTTTATTTCTTTTCATGGCATATTCAAAGCCAATGAGCAGCCCTTAGATCTCAGAATGTAATTTTTAATGTACCATTTTTTTAAAGAAATTACACTTTATTGCTAGGTTATGTACATAATTTTATTTTAATAACTGCAATATAACTATATTGCAATTCTTAGCCGGAATCTATTATTTAATTTTATGTTATTATTTGAACAGAATTGATAGGTTCGTCAATAACTGATTTAAATTAGTTGCGAGATTTGATCACTGAGAACTTGCAGAGAAATAGTTAATTGTTTTTTCTTTACTTGTGCCATATAATGTTATTAAGTTATGCGATGTGAAAGATGGAAAAGAAGTCATGATAATATAATATAATGATCAGTCTACAAATATTAATATATTTTTTATGCATACAGATGTATGTATTTTTAGTTTCGAGTAGGGTTTGTTCTATAATTCATTAGTTGTTAAACAATATGTATTTCTTTTAGCACAAAGGCCACATTTTGTTTTAATTGCAATCTCATACGTACAATCATTGTTGTCTTAATTAAAATTATAGAGAATATTATATGATATCCAAATCATTATGGCCGTGTAACTGCAATTTATATCAACATAAACAATCAAAAAATCGTATTATATAAATCAACATATTTTATCGATGACACAATTCAGGAAATTGAATTTCAGTTGTCTAACATGAAAAATAGCACTACAGAAGTGCACACTGTTTGTAAATTTATTTATTGTAACTTTGTAGGTTTCAAGTTATTTTTAAAACAAATTCTATAAGATTTTATTTTATTATTTAGATCATTGCAAAATTTAAGTTGTTATTTTTGTTTTTCGAAATCGAAAGGGTAAATTTTTGTTATCGGTTTTTATTTTTAATATTTAATTGTGGCTTGGATTTTATACAAAATTGTTAAAATAAATATTCATTACAAGATTTCGTTTTATTTAAAAGTAACACATGTGCCAATATTTTGAGACAACCATATCAAGTTGTTACTTCCTGTAGATTGGAGGCCCCTGCCGGAAAATATATCGAGACCCTTAGATCAGCGGTTCCTAATATGGAACTTAACAGTCGCTTGAACATTGGACGAAACAACCCTACTTCCATTCCAATAAACTATTAATTATTTTGAACATACAACCTTTTTGGTGTCCTCCTTTTCAATTTAATCTGAAACAATACTTTCTGTTTGTGGGATTTTACCCTCGACACACTTTAGTTTTAGGACGTGGAAGTTCGGCATTTCAAAGGTACAATAATTGCATACACAAGATTTGGGAACTGAATTATATGAATGCGTAATTATACAAGGTGGCGCAAAAGTTGTCACCCAATGTTCTTTGGCTGTAATTTATTTTTTATGAATCAAAAATTTTGGTTCTGCTTTTGGATTGTGTTTAGAGATGAAACGGATATCCGGTAACTATCCGGTATTCGGCCTAAATTTAAAATCCGACCAGATACCGAATAATAAACGATTTGAAAAAAAAAACGATATTTAAACTAGAGGTATGTTTATAGTTATCACCCGTCAGTCGCACATACACTCATTTTCGAGGTGGGTGGAAATCCAATTTTTTTATTATGACCACATTTTCTTCCTTTTTTTTCACATATCAACTTCTTTCGATAAAAAATCATGAACACAAAATCTAGAAATTTATACTCTTCACAGAAATCAAGAATGGAATCCCTTGAGTATTGTCAGCAAAGAATTTCGCATCTCGAATTTTTACATTGTATTTAGAACACAATTTTGCATTGTATCATTGTGCAACTCAAACGTAAAGCTTCATTCGATACATGAGAATAGCTTTCTTTGATGAATCTGCAACTTGTTATTTAATTTATCGTTATATTCTGAACATAAAACTGGTTTAAATTAAATCTTTATGCTTCCTTTGATGAATCTGCAACTTGTTATTTAATTTATCGTTATATTCTGAACACGAAACTGGTTTAAATTAAATCTGTATGCTTCCTTTGATGAATCTGCAACTTGTTATTTAATTTATCGTTATATTCTAAACACAAAACTGGTTTAAATTAAATCTGTATGCGGGGAAGTAAAACTACACTAAGAACGTGAACATGTTTTTTCTTTGATTCTGGGAGCACATACATAGTCTGCAACTAGAATTTTATAACTGCACTTCGAATAACAGCATGGTTTCCTTCGAAATATGTCAGCAGATGAATCCACAACTGGAATTTAACCATTACATTCTGAACACAAAACTGGTTTTAAATAAATAGTGAATCGGCATGTGAGTCCACAGCTTTATTTAGTATTACTTTCATAATATGCGTATGGTTTTCTTACGAATTATGAACTTTGCAGCATATGGTTTGAAACAAAAAAATTAACTTCACTCGAAACATTATAACGGTATTTTTCGAAATGCGTCAGCAGATTAATCCGCAACTAGAATTTTGACAGCTCATTCAGAACATGAAACTAGTTTTAACTTAAGAATGAATCTGCATGCGAGTCCCCAACCTTTATTAATTCTACATCCAGGACGCAAAAATGGTTTTCCTCCGAATTTTGCACTTCAAACACATGGATGGTTTCCCTGGAAATGCATCAGCAGATGAATCCGCTACAGGAATTTACATTATGAACCAGAGTGGTTTTGACTTAGAAATGGATCTGCACGGGAGTCCACCAGCTTTAATTATATCGTACTTAGAACACGTGAATGGTTTTCCTGTATATTACAGCAAACTTTTAGACTGCTTTAAATTTTTCATAATTTTATGTTTATTTAACTAGTTACAATAATTCATATGGAATGGAATGATTTTTATATTTAACTATTTTTTATGACAGAAGTGTGGCAATATATAAAGAAAGCACATCATATTTTTTCCTTCCTGAATAGAGTTGAGGTCAATACAGACATTTTTTCAATATTAATTTCTCTATTGTATAAAATAATAAGAAATTAAAATAAAACCAAAAAAGGAGGTTGGGTCTAAACTGATTTCTAGTAACAAAGTTAACTATGTTATAACTTGCTCTGGGTTTAGTAATAATAACTTAAAGATGTAGCTGAAACACCATGAAAGAAAACCGTCCTCGCTTTCTGAGTGTAATTTTTAGTGGTGCTTTCAGCAGGCCGCACCGAAAGTGCTTTCGGGCCGCACCAAAAAGCTTCGCGGGCTGCAGGTTCCCCATCCCTGCTTTAAGTAATTAGAAACAGAAGAAAAGAGATGAGCTATTTTTGTTTGGTACATACCTGCCATTTTTCCTTCCCCACCACGAGAAATTTTAACATTACTATATCAAATAGCAAATTTTTGATCCTCACTTTTTATATCAATATTTTTCCATATAGGCGATCTTTTCTTTATTGAAGACATTTTTCTTCGGTAACTGAGAATCTCTTTGAATTTATAGAAAGAAACACTAATAAAACCACCTCAAACTCAAACTACAACAGCAAGTTTATTCATAACCACAAATGAGCGTATCTGCAATAAATTCAATAAGACAATGAATCACTAGCTTCACTCAAGTTCGGAAGGATATCCGGCAGCCGGATATCCAGTATCCGGCAAAACATCTATCCGTTTCATCTCTAATTGTGTTTATTTGATGTCTTAATTTTTTTTTCCATTAAGTGGAGAAAATGTTGTCGGCCATGTGGCCGCCTCCAGAATTGATGACCACAGGCCTGATTTATGGCATTTTCCAGAACTTCTGGCGATTTGAGGGCTTCAAGAGTCTACATGGAAACAATTTCCCTCAGGGCCTATGTCATCTTTGAAGATGGTGTGAGGAGGGTCTTTTTGAGGAGAGGAAGGAGTGAACGTGGGTCTTGAAGAGACCCATGTTGTAGGAAGGAGGAAACACAGAGGCCGGCAAATCGTTCCACAGCCGAGCTGTTGAACACAAGAACGAGTCGTAGAAGCGACCCGTTCTCGTGTGACAAATGTCAACCGTGTACATATGTTGGGCGCGCGTTTGGCGTGTTTCCCGACTATGCACCGGTGCCGAGGGGATCAATGACGCTAGTTCCTCGGAGCATCTTCCATTGAAATACCGGTAGAACAAGGATAGAATTCCCACCCGACGCCCGTGCTCTAAAGATTGCAATCCGTTTGTTCAGATGAGAGAATCTATCAAGCGGACCGCCCGTTTCTGCAGAGTCGAGGGTTTTTTTCAGGTACATTGGGGCTCCTGACCAGAGATGGCTGCCAAATTCAACCGTGGGGCGTACTTGCGATTTGTACAGGGTTAGCAGTTGTGCACTATTTTTTCAAAAAATTTTCAGGTTCTTGAGGAGTATAGCGATTTATGTCTTGCTGATGTGTATTTTGTGTCTGTTCACTTCACAAATGTCAAAGCAGAACTGACATTTGCCACCATTTGCAAAAATTATGACATCTTCCGATAGGGTGATGTGCCACCTTGTATAAAGAATTTTGAAAATGAACTGATGAATTAGAGTAAATAAATGCAGATTTCTGTACATAATATACACATATTCTAAAATAACATGAAAACCAAATTGCCTGCCCTCAAATTGTAAGTAATAATCGACCCTAATTGGACTTTGGACAAAATTGACAAATTACAGCAACTGTACTGGTTATGTTTATCCTGGTTTCTGAAAATCAAGGAGTCGAGGTCTTTTCAATAATAATTCAATCATAAATGTAATCCTATGGTATTTTTTTATTTTCATAATCATCAACATAAACAATATCACATAATAAGGTACACAACAGATCACATTTTTAAAAAAAAATTATTGTTTTAATTGCCTTATAATTACTATTATAATAGGAAGTCACAGAGACATTTAAAGTTAAATAAAAGAAATCCACAAATGATTTCAATGGAGAAAAGAAAATAAAGTAATAGGTACTCTCACTTGGTATGAATGTATTCAAACTTAAATAATAATTGTTGGCGACACTGTCAGCATATTTAAGTACATTTTAGATGAATTCTCTAATTGAATACTGAATGCAATCAATACAAGAGGCAATGTTATCAACACAAACATAATTTGTGATCTGGACCCAGTCCAGGCAAAAAGAAAAAAATAATGAACAGAAATAAAAGTAATTATCCATCAATGAATTCAATGGCATTATCAGACAAAAACAAAGGATTAAGGCCCATCATACAAGCGAGATACTTACAATCTGCGATGCAACCACGTTACGCTAATCTTTAAAACTGGTTTCCGTCCACGGCGCTACCTGAATTATACTGAACTTGTTCATTTTTCATGGCAGTCATGGAGTTATTATAATGTCAAGTGGCTCTAGCTGTGAAGACAATATTGTTCTTCTTTATCTTTATTATAAGCGTAAAAAATTTCAAAGAAAATTTTGGTTCACCCATAACGAAAGAAATATTGTAGGGCATTCGTTGCTTCCTAGGAAATATATTTCCAACCTCAATTCACACCTTCTCTGCTAAACCCTTTCTTACTTACGGATTCCTCTAAAATATAGTTATATAAATATGGATATTTTCCCACCTCCAGGGGTGCTAGCATGGTCGATCGATATGAAGTTACCGACCGATTGTCAGTAACTTCTCATCGTTCCCTAGGACAACTGCAGATCGCAAACGAATAGGTGACAGTTCACAATGACTAAGTGTCCTTAATATATTCTATATTAACTGTTGTTTGTACGTTAGCGATCTGCAGTTGTCCTAGTGAACGATGAGAAGTTACCGACAATCGGTAGGTAACTTCATTTCGATCGACCATACTAGCACCCCTGAACAAATTTAACATTCAAATCAATTTCGGATGCCATTTCTATCTAACGAGTAGTAGATGCGTATGCAACTGACATAAAACCCGTAATCATCGCGTTGTGTACAAACACTAGCAAAATAGTATGGTGGATACTCACAAGCAAAGCGTATGCTATGCGTACAAAACTCGAGTCGCTTGTAAGCATCTCTGTGTACGATAGGCCTAAGACTCATATATAATTAACACAACTATTAAATAAATAACTTTTACAACCAATCACAAAAACAACTTCCTTAAAAGTGATGAACAATTTTTTTAAGGAATTAACCATTGGTAAAATCAAATACCCTAGAATAATAATGATACACCCAACTCATTCTTCCTTCTAGACAATGGCGGCAAATAATTGAATTTATATAGTATATGTTGGTTTTTCATTTTCTATAATTTATAAAGGTAAAGAAAATATTTTCATACAAAATGAATGAAAGAAAACCAATCCGCAGAACTCGCGCCACGCAGAATGTATGGGAAATTTCAGAAGCTGGAGGAATTGTCTCTATTCCAGGGTATTTGGTAAAATTAAATTAAAAACAAATAATTAGGACTACAACAGCATATGAAAGCTGGAGCATGAATAGCACATCAAATAAGCATGGTTTTCACCATCTTCGCTAACAACACCAAATTGCGGATTAACATTACAAGCATTGTTATGTTCATCGAGACAAGACATGATGTTTTCTTTGATTTGATAAAGGTCCATTGTTGTGGGAACCAAAAGGCCACATTTACAGATGACAACTGTTTGAACGGCGGCCAATTTCAATTCCAAAGTGTTCTTCTGGCAAATAGGACAAATCACCTCATTCAATTCATCCAGCATTCCGGCAAGACGATCATCATCATCAAATATGTTGTTGTATTTGTTCATCAACCTAGAAATATATAATATCTACTTGTAGTTTTATCAGATATTTGGCCCCTTATATCCAAATTCCGTCTCCCTGTCAGGTGTTACATTAGCAGTCACTCTTTAGCAACCTCGTCTTTATCAGGTTCGGCTAGCGCTGAAATTTTTCAAATATTTTTTTTTAAGGAAGACAAACATTCCCGGGTTACGAATAACATGAAAATGTTTGAAAATCTCCTACTACCACAAAAAATGAAAATGTAAGCGGAAAATGTTGTTTGTTTGTTTTCAAATTTTTATTCAGGTGTACGCAAATTTTACATACATCTAGTAAGGAAAATAAAAAATATACACATTAAAAGATACAGTTAAAAAAAATCAAAATTAAATTAAATTAAAAATAATTTTTCATATATGAAGCACATGTCCTACGAAAAGTGCTAAGGCTTGAGGCTTCCTTTACGGCATTTGGTAGGTTATTATAAAGTTTTTGCCCTTTATAAAACACGCTGTTTTTTGTGCACGAAAGTTTAGTTTTGAGAAGCCTAAAATCTCTGCGTCTTCTCGTAGGATAATAGGGAAGTTGAGTAAAAAATATTTTGACTTATAAAAAATATGTTCATGTAGATGACATGCAAACTTAAATACCAGTATTCTTTTTTTTAAGTTCCTTTTCATAATTAAATTAATTCTACAAGTTAGAATTTTATTAAAGCACGCGAAAACGGCCGGTAAGAAAAGGGAGAGTGTGTGATGTCGTCTCACGTCATCCGGTCCCTCGATTGTGTGAAATATAAGGTAAAATATTTACAAAACCGGGTCACGCTTAATATGGACGAAAAAAATAAATTTAAAAAGTTCCAGTAGTTAGATATTAACTAGTACCAATCAATTCACTTACCTTGACCCGGTTTTGTAAATATTTTACCTTATATTTCACACAATGAAGAGACCAGATGACGTCACAAACTCTCTTAGCCGAAGTTTTCGTAGGCTTACTAAAATTCAAACTTGTAGAATTAATTTAATTATGAAAATGAACTTTAAAAAATAAAAAATAAAACTAATATTTAAGTTTGCATGTGAACTTTGATAAAAAAAAGGACTCAACCTTTTTATTATGAACATTTTCATGGTACATAATATTACTTTGCAGATAATTTGGCAGTGTATTATTTTTGAGCTTATACAACATTGTTAATTATGTATTATGTATATAAACGTTGTTTGGTTGTCATCATATTTAAATTTTGTATCATAATTTTAAGTCTAGTAAAAATGTTGCATTTTAAAATCATCCTCATCCCCCTATTTTGTATAACCCGTAGTTTATTATTTTGGGCTTCGTTAAGATGATACCCGGTGGTGCAGAAATAGATTTTACTAAAATATTGCTGTCACTGTTGCTCTTACTCCACCGGATATTGAGCGAAAGGGACAATGCACTGACACCTAACTAAAATGGAGGTTTTGTATTCCCCACTTTTCTCCTCCAAAAGTGGACTGATTTTCAATTTTTTTTTTACCAACTACATAAGAAAAAACTATTCTATGTCTGTACGTTTTGCTTTTTTTAAAAAAACATTGTCTGGTTTGTATACTGAACATCTTTTGACGGCGTTTAAACCAGTCAATTTTATTGATTTTTGGAAGGTCATAACTTCTATAAAAAGTAACTTATCAAAAAAAACCAAAAGTACCGACACGCTAGTAGTTGATATCTATTTTATGCAAAAACAATATTTTCTCTAGGGTTAAAATCCAGAGAGATAAATAGGGAATACGTTTGTATGGAAAAATCACCGCCGGGTATCCTCTTAATAGGAATAAAACACTAGAACAATAATTTAAATGCGGAGTTACGATAGAATTGTAAACAAGGTGCGTTGTCTTGAGATCCAAGTTATTTCTGATCCTTTTTTTGTGTCGTGACGAGTCCTCCGATGAGCCGAGGAATTGAACACACGACGGTGGGGCCCAAACGTCAACCAATTCAAGTATGTACATAGTTATGGAATATGGACATATTCGATTAGGTAGGACAGCATGGGTACCACTGCCCAGGAAACCATTCCTTGGATAACCAACGATGGTTTGGTAACTTAGGAGGGGTGCCTGGTTTCATGGAGTGAGGTTTGTCCAGATCTTGGCAGCGGATGCATCTGCCTATCAACTGCAATGCGGGCTAGATTGGGAGAGGCCGGTTGAGATTGTCTCTGATCTCGCCTGCCGGACTCTCTCGACCCATTGCCTCGTACAGCAGTAGGAGGGATGGATTCATACATCCATCACTCCTTTTTTTACATTAACTCCACACAGGAGACCCTGAGGAAAATAATTTACCTCAAGACCTATGTCATCTTTGAAGATGCTGTGTGGAGGGTCTGTTTGAGGAGAGGAAGGAATGAATATGGGTCTTGAAGAGACTTTCCATTTAAAACTGACGAGATTGTTATCCGACTGTTGAAATTGAAACTACTGAAATTTGACATTTATGCACATGTGCGCAAAAACAAAATACCGATTATCTCAAAATAGCAGATTTTGATTTCTTGCAGTTTAATACTGGGCCATCGATATTACCTACTATTCTACCATTACATTACTCCACCTTGTATATTTTGCCATAATGATATTGCAAAAATTACTAGGCCAAAATTTTATAACTGACACTTTCTAGGCGGTGGTATGGTTTTTTCCCAGAACTAATTAAAAAGGGTCCAACTTACATACCTGACTTTAGAAAGGTTGGGTAATCATGTAGAACCTATTATTCATACATTCATTGGCCTGGAATCCCACTTACACATTCAACTTTAGTGTTTAAATAAAATATCCTCTCAATTAATATTAGTAATTAATTAATAATGACTTGAAAGTTCGACCTAGAATCTGGAACTTAGTAAATTTATTTTGAAACTGTTTCTTACCATTCTAATTCTTCATCCACTGATTCCTCTTCTGTGTCGGTTATATTTTCCGGGATAAGAGGAATATGCTTTAGTTCTTTTGTGATGTCTGATGAGTAGATGGATTTTAAATCTTCTTTTATCATATTAGTTAGGGTATTGAAAACATCTACATCTTCCGAAATGTTTCGAAGTTTGTCTACGAAATCCTCCCTGTTTTTCTGCAGCCTTTCCTTGCATTTCTGTGAAGAAATAATTGTTGGACTTAAGATTCATGGGCCAGACGTAAGATGAAAGGGGAATAAAATCAAAATGTGAAAACTTTAAAATGTCAAACGTCAAGAGTCTCGCGATTTCCGTAATATCGATTACACAAAAATATATAGAAACATAATACAATTCAATGTTGAATTATTATACGACACAAACATCAACCGCGGAGATGGAGATTCGGTTTATTGTTGCGGTTTCAAGTATATTAATATTTGGGTTGATAAAAAAAACTTTACCTTTCTTAGAACATCTTTTAACTTTGGTGACCCGTTTTTAAATCGCAATACTGATTCTTTGGTTCTTAATAATTTACAGGCAACGTCAGTCATGATAATTTATATGTATAGATAATTTCACCAAAACTTGTATCACATATGGCAGGAAAAATTGCTAAATACAACCCATATAACCGTCAATGATTTTCTAGTTGTATTATTTTCTATTTTGTGAAAAATATACAAGCAACTATTTATTTATACGTTAATCACAACACTGAAATGACAAACATCATTGAAATTTTCAAAAATGTTACAAAATTGACAGCAACGATTTCCCGCTAATATCATTTTCTGTCATTATTTTTCTCGGATTCACGACTCACCAATCTCACCATGACTCACGCACGCTTCTACGAAACAAGCAATCTATGGAATACTTTAGAGATGGATGCAGAATTAGCGATGGGCACAATCGATGAATAATCGATTATTTACTCGATCTTTTTTACCATCGAATGATTTCGATTCATTTCCATAGAAAAATCGATTCTCGCTTCTCTATGTCAAATTCATTCGAATGCCAGTCCGAGACAATCGGTTCGAGACGTCATCGAAAGTCTTTGCTATGATTGGTCAGAATTAATCGAAGTGAGATAAGCGTTGTCATTGGTTAGAATTAATCGAAATGTTAAACCGAGAGAATCGGGTTTGAAACGTCATCGAACTTGAAATCGATTCTCGCTTCTCGATGTCAGAATCCATTCGAATGCACAGTCCGAGACAATCGGTTTTAAACGTCATCGAACTTGGAATCGATTCTCGCTTCTCGATGTCAGAATTCGAATGCATAGTCTTGAAACGTCATCGAAAGTGATTTTGCTTGACAAACGAAATATTTTATAGGTACATGTTATAAACAACCTGATGTGTGAATTTTAAATTATGAATGAATACTTTTAGGTAACGATTTACGTTTTCAGTATAGTTTATACGTAAAAGATTGCGATGGTGATAGCTTTCAACAATTTAAAAATGTTTATTATGAGGTTGTGTATCATTTATTTGGGTATTGTATATTTAATTTAAAATAAAACAATAACTTACAGTAGTATTAGTTAGTATATACCATTTTTATATTTAATTCCGACCGGGTTTCGCTGAAACCGTAGTTTCTTCAGGGCAGTAAATAATACTCTACTAAAATCAGCAAGTAATATGTTTTCATATGGACATCTGACCAAATATATTTAATTTATTTGAAATTAACAGGTGTTTCTTAGTTTGTAATAAAAATGAAACGATTTCTATAGTAAGAAAACTTTATTTATATATTTAATGATAATATTTATATATTTAATGATAATCTCTTAATAATTGCATACGAAAAGGTGTCCATAACCTACATGTTATTTAGAGGTTATTTTTTTAACAAAAACGACATAAAATTATTATCTTCGTGTTAAACACAGACACACTGTCAATATTATTAATGGGAATTTGTACCTACCGGCTAAACTAAATATCTTATTAGTAATTTTATTGTTGTGAGATGCCCACATATTTGAAATTCGTGGAAATAGGAATAACACTAATGTTGCCATCAAACAAAAAGGAATTTGCCAATTTTCCATTGCCAGGAAAGAAAAACGGTGATTGAAATGTTGTTGCAGTACTTACTTACTAATGTTGCGTTATTTAAGCATAATTAGAGATTGTTTTTGAACAAAAATGTCATATAATTATAATTATTGACATATTATTAAACATACATAAATATTTTTAATGGAAATTTTTACCAACGGGCTAAACTAAGTAGCTTAACAATAATTGTTATTTTATGAAATGCATACCAAAAAACAATAAATAAAATTACAACAAAAAATAAGCGTTGCCATACATGCTGCACCATAATAATTTTCGGTTTCCGACCGGTCTACTCAGTGAAAACTTTATGGTACTTCCACACCGCAAATATTTTATAAAAGCCATAATATTTTTCACTGGAGTTCTTTATTCTATAGTTACTATCATAAATTGTCTTGGTAATTACTGTCTGTACCTGTGTCATCTAAAAAAAAAAAAAAAACATATATGCTTTTCAACCATTCCATGAAATTTTAGTTTTGGTTTTGATGAATTAATGAACTAGAGAATCAAAAATAGATATTAGACGAGTACATATTTCTTTTCTATTTCTCTTCAACATTATCTCAATGTACTTCTAATAACAACTGTATCATTTCAGAAATAATATTTCTGAGTATTCAAACATTCTTATTTTGTTCTTATTACAATAGTGTTCCCTCCTGTGTACCACTGCATACTTATAATATCATGTATCGCTTTAATGTAACAGACTTTTATGGCGTTTAAGCCAATACTGGAATTTAGAGTGTGCAGGAATAAAGGAATTGATTGAGCATTATTATGTTTGTTTGTTTTTTCCCCTTGTGTTTTCATTATTCTCGGTAATTGCCCGGCAGTCGGCACAAGACCAGTCTACTGGCGCGCTTACCCTACCCATGTATCTTAGTTAGTATGTCGGAAACGTGAGCTATCGATGAGCCTTAGTTTTGGACTTAAAAAATATAGTTTAGTTTTCGTATGTTGGCAAACCTTTAGATCCATGCTTCTCAGATTTTATTGCAAGCTCAATTCATAACCATCACAAGCCCACCTGTCTTCTGTCTTGTGGTATATATTTGGATATTTTGAAAGTTTCGTTTCCGTTACAACATTTAAAGAGACAATAACAAGTGTTTAACAAAATACAATTAGACAAATGTAAGGATTTATCCCTACATGTCATCAGCAGCTATGGCAGGTGTTTTCGATTTGGAACTTCACGATGTCGACACAGTGACCCTAGATGATTCAGAAGACGATGATGTGATTGAAGTTGACGAGGTACTAAAACATACATAATTTGCAATATAAATATAAAGCCTCTAAAATAAACCAAATTTGACGACGGGCCAGTGAAATCCGTAAAAAATATTCGTATTGTAGTTTTTGCAAAGATCACCTTGATATTGTTTTGGTCATGTCATATGGAATTGATAATCTATTTTAAAATGCTGTGTGTGATTTTATAAGTTTCTATTTTTGCGATCTAATATATTTAACCGGATTGTGTTTTTCTAGGTTGACTACGAACCAGAATTACATGTAAATTCTATTCTTGAGTAAGTAGTTACGATTTTTTTAATAAGTTCTTGTCATATTGGGCGCATTTCATAATAAATGTTTCGTGTCTAATTGTGGTAATTTTCCCGTCTAGGGTTGAGGGTTCGGAGACTATTCAGCTATGTGAAGATAATGTGAACCCTGGGAGGAACTGTTTGGGGCCCTCAGATTTTGAACTGAGAAAAGTTCTTGGAAAGGGAGGTTATGGAAAAGTTTTCCAAGTGAAAAAAACTACAGGGACAGATGCTGGAGCTCATTTTGCCATGAAAGTTTTACGGAAGGCTTCCATTGTGAGGAACCAGAAGGATACAGCTCACACCAGAGCAGAAAGAAATATCTTAGAAGCTGTCAAGGTTAGAGCTGATTGTTATTAGTAGTCATTTGTTGCTGAATTTAATTATACAAACTTCACTTTGTAATCCTTATCAATAATGGTGAGATAAATTACGGCAATTTGACAAAGGTATCTTGATAGTGATTAAATAAGTTAGTAAATACTTTTTTAAATGTTTTTTTAACTTGTTGTCATTTATAACATTTTATGTTTATTCTATTTACTATTTTGTGATTCACTTATGTTTTTGTAATTGTTATTTTCAGCACCCCTTTATAGTGGAACTGGTTTACGCTTTTCAAACAGGTGGAAAGCTTTACCTTATATTAGAATATTTAAGCGGTGGGGAACTATTTATGCATTTAGAACGAGAAGGAATATTCTTGGAAGATACTACTTGGTATGTTAAATAATTATTAATCATTGTTCTTTAGACCAATTTATTGTATAACCATTTGTGAATAAAGTTCATCATAGTCCATCACCAACAGACTGGCAGCGCCAGTGTTAAGTACAGGAATAGTACGCCCCAAAATTTAATGCTGACCTGAAGTTAGTACAAAAACCGACCAAATATGTTTAAGGTCTAAAAGGCGGCTTGTGGTGTGCGCGGAAGGAGAGAAAGGCAGTCCCATCTGCCCGTCTACAACTTTCTCTGTTGCACATACGTTTTACGCATCTTTATCTATCGCTTACTGTCATTGTAAAGTCAATGGAGTTTTATATGACGATTTTATAACATTAACCGCTTGGGCACATAAGCTTGTTTTCACGACAATTTAATGTAGATAGACATGGGAATGATGTATGCCCCGCACCTGAGTTATTAATAGTGGAGTCGGTGATTTGGGTAAATAAACCAAAAAGTGAGACACGGTTAGTAGTTTTATTTTAAATTAGATGACAATGAGAAACTACTATTTCAGTAGGTAACCAAAATGGAAAATAATGCATTTTAACTGCTATTTTATTTAAAAAATTAATAATTTGACGTCTTTTCATAACTTTAAAATTTCATTTTTTTTTTTACATTAACTCCACACAGGAGGCCTTGAGGAAAACAATTTCCCTCAGGGCCTATCTCATCTTTGAAGACGCTGTGTGGAGGGTCTTTTTGAGGAGAGGAATGAGTGGACATGGGTCTTGAAGAGACCCATGTTGTAAGAAGGAGTAAACACAGAGGCCGGCAAGTCGTTCCACAGCCGAGCTGTTGAACTCAAAAATTAGTCGAAGAAGCGACCCGTTCTCTTGTGACAAATGTCAACCGTGTACATATGTTGGGCGCGCGTTTGGCGTGTTTCCCGACCATGCACCTACCATATCAACTTTGGGTCAGATTTAAAGTTTGGAAAGTACTATACAATATTTATTTCCCAGCAGGCATTGAACTTGCAATCGCCTGATTCAAATCAAATGCATAGACCATTTCATAGTTATAGTCAAGATATACTTATCTTCAATTCAATGTTTTAGTTGTCTATATTAACATTTTTTCCCTTATTAACACATTATTTGATTTCAGCTTTTATTTATCAGAGATAATCCTGGCTCTAGAGCATTTACACAGTCTGGGTATCATATACCGAGACCTGAAGCCAGAGAACGTTCTCCTCGATGCACAAGGACACGTCAAACTTACAGACTTCGGTCTGTGCAAGGAACACATCCAAGCCGGGATAGTTACACACACCTTCTGTGGGACTATAGAATACATGTAAGAAAATCATTTATTTTTAATATTTATTTATTATTTACGCCTTAAAAGCTATTACATGTAACATTGGTAAGTTGTACAGGAGCATCATAACAAGTATATAGTACATAAATAATAAACTGAGCATAAAAGACATAAACAGGCACAACGCAAGTAGGTATAAGTATTTAATAAGTAAGTTGAACAAGCAGATTTGTATTTGGGCTCAGGCTTCATTATTGTTACATCCCGGCAACCAACTTCTATATTGTCAATAAATAATTCAAATAAACATAATAATGTTTATTTGTTACACATAAAAATTACTATGTTTATTTGTAACAAATTTGTAAAAAGCGAGCTCCATTGCCCCATTCCCCATGTTTTACCTTATTCATTTGACAATAACCGCTTGATGATGTTTCTCAGGGTTATTAATAGGTGTGACAATATCTAATAATAATAATGTTCAGATAATTTATATAGCGCCGTTTTCGTGAGAAAATCACTTCAAGGTCGTCTCATGGTTTTAACAACATTGCCACCCAGATATCGCAGTCTTTCCATCAACAGAAGCAGGCAGAACATTTGATAACATTAATTCATATGCATCAAGATAATTTCCTGTCGTTGTTTATGCATTCCAATCCCAACAGCTGCTTTCTCCTGAATCCCAACACTGTCCTGCAGGTAATTCTACTACCTTCCTTAGCCAGTTCCTTTCCACATTGACATACTGACCTGCTTGGTCAAATACTTGAGTCAGAATAATACTTACTTTTACGTGTGGATGAAGCAAGGGGATTGTGCTAGGAGGGCAGACAATTTCATCATCATCTTACCACTGTGAAGAAATGGCATACTGGTCATCTAGTTTTGAGCATGTACATCGTTGCATTCCAGGTGTTTTATTTCATTCCTTCCAGTGCTGAGATTTTATCCACTTAGTATCATTAGCAAGGCAAATCGTCACCTCTATAGCTGGCTCCGGTACTGCAAAAGGGATATCCATCATTTTCCTTGCTGGGCCGTCTGCTTGCTCATTGCCTTCAATGCCTATGTCCTGGCACCCATAACAAAGTAACTCACTTTCACCTGTTTTTCTTATTCATCCTCTTATTAAATCGAATAGTAATTCTTCTTCCTGCTTACAATGCGTCCTCATTGTATTTCTAATTGCGATGTTCGCTAGCATTAATTTATACATACATAATTTATATTATATCAACTAATTCATAATTGATACCTCGACAATTGGATTTGGTGTGTTATACCAATTGCAAGACAAATGCGGTCCACCTGTGAGTAATTTCATAACACAATGCCGTTTCTAATTCCTTTGCCACGCTTCCAAAGTCTATCACTCTTCGCTCCAACCCCAAATCACATGCATTTTGTTTGCCTTCTCTTGTTTGAAGTTGAATAATGTTCAACTCTGGCAATATGCCGTATGCAAAGACATTGTGAAGTTTGTTTGCAACTCATACATTCACAATATCCCATTACATCTGCAATACATCTGCAATATCCGATATATTATTAATAAAGTTAATATTTATTAGTTTTTGAAAACATTAACTCTAAACGATTTATGACATTTATATTTTTTTAGCTAAAGTCATGGTGTTTGAAAGAGAGAGTACGAAAACAGTGTGCAATGTAGTTGTGAACGGCGAATACTTGGAGCAGTAGATGAGTTTGTGTATCTGGGTGGTATGTTTACGAGAGATGGGAAGGCCAATATATTAAAAGAAGGGTAAATCCAGGTAACTCCATTAATGAAGGACTGAATGCCGATGGCGCTAATAAAAGACTGTTCAAAGAATCGAAGCTAGATATCCACAATGGAGTGGTGGTACTTACCCTGATGTATGGCAGTGAGGCATGGAACTGGCAGAGTAAGGATGAAATTACTGAATGCTGTTGAAATGAGATCCCTGAGGCGTATGTATGGCAAAACCATATATGATCGCGTGAGAAATGTGGAGATCCGCAAAGAATGCAAGGCTGATGTAAGTCTAATGAGTAAGATTAAAAAAGGGACCCTCAGATGATATGGACGTTACAGTTGGTCGCTGCATACATATGATATTAATAGATTCACTCGAAGGCATTTTCATTCTTTTCTATTAATTTATTGTCAACTACTGTTATGGCTCCGATAAATCAAATCTCATAAATCAGAAGAAGGTAAAAACATGTTTCTGGAAGTCATAGTGAGGTAAAATTTTATTTTCTCTTTCAAAAATTACATCTGATCTCCATTTTGAAGTCACATTTGCTTAATAAGCGCTCCAGGCCATTTTTAATTTTATTAATAATGTCATTCTAACTTAAAAACAGCATATATATCTTTATAGTTAACTAGCTGACCCGGTGAGCAATGCAATGCAACATAAATTAAGAGACTTTTTCTCCCTTCGTGTCCTTTCCCATTCATCCCCGATCCCTTCCCGCCTCCTCTTCTCCCATGTATCCTTCCCCTCCCGCTTTCCACTTTCACCTTCCCCCTCCCCTCTCCCGCGTACCCCCTCTCCTTGATTTCTCTCCGCCCCTCCCGGATTCGCCACTCCCTCCCGCCTTTCTCCCTGCTACTGAACTCCATAAAATACACCCATTTGTCAAACAACTCGCGTTTGACCTATTTCAAATTTTTATACAAATTTCATAATGCCAGAACTCGTTATTCTGCTATTCGGGACGGAGACAAATCCAACAAATCAAAGATCATACAAAAATCGGTCCAGCTGTTCTTGAGTTATAAATAGTGTAGCTAACACGATTTGGTTTTATATATTAAGATTTAATAGTTAAAATAATCTTAAAATTTTTGTCAAAAAATTTAAACCTTTATGGTGCATTAAAAACTTTGAAGTCGTCTTAACGTTTTCTACTAAACCATTTTGCAAAACAGAACAGGAACTGTTGAATATTTTTTACTGCAATTTTTTTTATATCTTATTTAATCAAGGGGGCCTTTTGAAATGCACGCAAATAGTTGCTCATCACTGTTGTAGGCTATATTATATTTTAGGAGACACAGCTTCGACCTCATTCTATTACTACACAGTCAGTTAATTAATTAAATTCATTATTAGTTAAGTTACAGTTCATACAATTAATGTTTTTATTTAACCAGCTATTGTCAGAACTGATCCCCTGGGATTCAACACCCCAGAATCTCAGCGCATTGTCGAAACTCTACAGACACGGAACACCCGTTCATAGTTGATGTTGACTTCATGAGAACGGGTCATTTCTCAGGGTCAGCTTGTTTGTGGAACGAGCTACTAGCATCTGTTTCTGGGCTTCAAGACCCGCATTAATAATTCCCTTCCTCCATCGCCTATCTTAGCCCGCCTCACAACGCTGCCCAGCCGGAAGGCGATATACTTCTCCTGCCTTTACACTGTACAGACAGGGATGTTCTTGTGTGATGTCACATGAAAAAAAAAATCAGCGCAGCGTAGTCGATGAATGTTATGCGTTAAGTGCAATTTCCTCTATTTTTCTCTTCCATTCTTCCCTGTCTTGTGCGGCTCTTTTGAAGTCTGCATATGATGAGCAGCGCATGTCCACCAGCAGGTCCTCCAGGTACTCTCGGCGTGGGTGTCCCCTAGAGTTTGTCCCCTCGGTCATACCCTCCATTATGGCATGCAAGAGGCCTTCTTGTCGTATTATATGGCCGATCCATCTTGCACGCCTTTCGGACAAGGTCCTGAGCAGGTGTCTTCCTCCTTCGATTCTTTGAAGAACCTCCCCATTTGTAATGTGGTCTCTCCAGGAAATTCCTAATAGTCTTCCATAGAACCACATCCCAAAAGCCTCTAGTCTCCGTTTATCTCTTTCTTATAGGCACCATGTTTCGCAGCCGTACATCAAGATACTCCATACATAGGTCTTGATGAGGAGTATTCTCAGTTTTAGGTTTATATTATTAGATTCTATTATTTTCAGTTTAGTGTATAGGTAGAAGGAAAGGCGGGATGGCCCTGTATGGGCAGATATTATTAGATTCTATTATTTTCAGTTTATTTATTGTTATTAAGTTTATTTTGTAGAACTCCATTTTAATTTTTATTTCTTTTATACATTCAATAAGGCATTGTCAAACTGGACCAGTTTGACAATGCCTTCAGAGGGCGAAACAGCTGTAACACATAATAATAATTACGAAGCAGAACTTGTTTATAATAAACTGTTTTTTATACATTGAATAATAATATTATTGAATGTATAAAAGAAATTAAAAAAAAAAAAAAAAAATCTGTTTAGTGTATAGGTAGAAGGAAAGGCGGAATGCCCCTGCATGGGCAGATGCGGTTTGCAGTAGAATAGGTTCATTGGCCCATCGCTGTTTCTATTTTCTATGAGACTACCCTAAAAAAAGGCATAATTACTTCTGGACTAATTGGTAATACATTGATTTATATCGATCTTGAAAAGGAAAAATGACTAAATTAATAACTAATACGCTTTAGCCATTTTTCCTTTCCTGCATAAATATTATTTGTATCTTCTGCAATCATCTCAGTACACGGTTAGTAATTCTAATACAAAACTGTGTTATTAATCATTAAATTCTTGCGCAAAAGACCCATTATCCAGTTTTATTGGCACTCAACGTAAACTAAAAGCCATAAAACTACAGGTGCTTGTACCGTGAGAAAATGTATTTACTTGGAATTCTGTTAAAATGTCATCAGATATCTTGAGTAATTTCTCTTAGTTTTGTATCATATTATAGATACACAAACTCACTATTAAGACAATAAATATCATAAATCTGCTTGATGAAAATATTGAGCAGTGAAAATCCCGATATGTAAACACTAACAGCCTTACTAATAAACGTGGTGAATATTTTAAACAATTGATAAACAACTGTGTATGTGAAAGAAACAATTTTACGCACGATCCGGCAACACTGCCGTATAGCCTGGTTCCCCCACGCCGAATTTCCACCAAGCTGCACTCTCTGTAACGCTTAGCCTCGGCATGGCAGCCCTTCGCGATGGAGCTTCCACTCGCCGCACCCGCCAGGTATTAATTACCCTTTGTAATTCGTTTTTTGTGTGCAAAGAACAAAAACCCGGTAGATATTCATTCTCAGATACGTGAAGTGTACGGAAAACCGTGTATGAGCGGGAATAACGTGTGCAAATGGTGCAGACAATTTAAAAACGGACGCACACATGTCCACAATGAAAAGCATGCCGGAAGGCCATTGGTTTCAAACGAAACAATTGGAAAAAGCAATGCTTGCAGATCGACAAGTGACGGTTCGTGAGCTCTGTGACATGTTCCCTGTTGTCAGTAAGACCACTATGGACCAGATTTTGCCATAACATTTGGGATACCACAAGGTCTGCGCAAGATGGGTCCCCAAAATGCTAATCGAAGATCACAAACAACAACTGGTTGAAGCAGCAATTTGCGAATTCCTTGAGTGCTACGACATCACTGGCGAGGAATTCTTGGACTAAATTGTGAATGGGGACGTGATTTGGGTACACTACATGACACCAGAGACGAAGAGACAATCCCGTCAGTGGCGTCATTCAAATTCGCCGAAGCCGCAGAAGTTTAAAACGAATTACAGAACGTAATTCACACCTGGCGAGTGCGTCGAGTGGAAGCCCCATCGCGAACGGCTGCCAGGCAGACTAAGCATTGCAGAGAGTGCAGTGTGGTTGGAATTTGGCATGTGGGGACCAGGCTACATGCCAGCGTTGTCGGATTGCACGTAAAATTATTCCTCGCGACCGCAGTACCTTGGAGACATTATTTTACGGACAGCCTTCATACAAACATGACAAAAGTTTAAAAAAAAAAGCTTAGGGTGTGTTGGGGTAAGACCGTGTGGTTTTTTGATGAGATGAACATTTGTCCACTTTGGATTTTTTTATTGAAGAACCTACGGTGTCCTCGCAAAAGTTTGGATTTTATTATATCATCTTAAGCTCTTATTTATGCTGGTACATTTTTATTTATAGAGTAACGCACAGTAAAACTCCTAAAAACTGACAATTACAACTTTCTGTAAATTATTTTTCAATGTGGGGTAACGTCGGAAATTCGAAGGGCAAGACCGGAATTCATTCGTAAATTGCAATTAAACATGTTAGCCATAAGATTTACAAAACAAAGTATATATATTTACCTTTTTTGCCAAATTAGCTTGTGTAACATTTTAATTATTTATCTATAAACAGACCATTTATAATTTCAGTATTCCGGTCTTCCCCCTTACGGGTTAGATCAAAGTGTTTTCGACGTGTTTTCGAAGTAAGGTTTGAAGAATATTTTTTTAAATTGCCAGATAGCAAAAAATAATTAATCACTCCATCAAACTTAATTTTTTTGGATTGTGTTAACCAGTTTAATCACAGTCTCACATAGGTCTCATAAAAATCCCAGCTCACATAGGTCTCATAAAAATCGTTTTTCTCTCCTGCTAACATAGTGAGAAGTATGATTTAAACAGCATTGGAAAGAGAAAACAACACGCTATTTATTCAAATTTAAAAGTTAACCATAAAATAATTAAAATGCCTTTATAAAACCAAAGTTTCCGGCTGCAATTTGAAAAAAAAACTTTATGAAATTTTCATTAATTATTTTTACCTAAAACGACAAAAGAGTTAGGTGACAGTAACTGTATAATTTATTTGTCTAATAAAATATGTGTTTTTATTTTTTTTTCATTATCAGTAATTTTAGTTAAATAAACGTATGGTGGAGCCATTTTTAAAACTTTTTAAAGTTTACATTAAAAAAAAAAAATTTTAAAATTTACATGGTTGTTTCTAATAATAAAATGTTCACAAATATTCCATTTACTTGGATTTTATTGCAAATCGGAAATATTTTTACCTTCTGACAAAATACGCCAAATTTTTAAGGGAATAACAATGCAAAACAAAAACTGCATGTGTGGTTTTTATATACAAATGTATGGTGTTTATATTTATAACGTATTCGGGTAACTTGTACAGACAGTTTTTTTTAACCGCTTGGACACATAAGCTTGTTTTCACGATAATTTAACTTAGGTAGACATAGGAATGACGTATGCCCCGCACCTGAGTTATTAAATAACTAAAGACAATATAAGCAACTCACAATCGAAAATTTGAAACCAAAAATCAGAAAAAATAGGTTACACCTATGAAATAAACCCAGGAGCATAGAAAATGAAGCCATTTTTTTATTAGAACAAAATAAATAACGAAAATGACGCTTAGTCACGAAGGAGTAAAGCAATAAAACCACCGAAAATGACCACCGTTCGTACCTCTAAAAGTTTGGGAATATGTGACTTTTTATATGGAAATCGAAAACGGGTTAAGACCGAAAGCGTCATATTCCGATTTTCCCCATGAAAAAATGTCAAGGGGGAAGATCGAAAAGAAAGCTACAGCCAAAACCGAAGTAGATTATGCACTGGAGTCTTCCTTAACTACTTTTTATTTTAAAATAATTCACAATGAATTTTAAACCAATTCGATAGCTTACCTGGATCTGTAGATATTTAAGATGGGGTAAGATCAAATATCTCACAAGTTTACGATAAAAAACGCGCCACCAAACTAACACTTTGGCTGCCTCGAGCCGACTGAAGGAGGGGGAGCATAATGAAATAGTGCTCCTCTAGAGATATTGGCGCATATTGTAAGTTGCCAGGGTGCCGCAAAAATCTTGTTTGTCTTCCCCCAAATCCGGACTTACCCTAACGCACCTTACCACAAACATTTTTTATCAATATGTTGAAAAATTTCAGAGAACACAAAATTCAAAAAACACAGCTCAAGGAATTTGCAAGAAAACTGTCATTTCGTTCAAATGATACATTATGATTGTACCACCCCATACAGGAGTATTCCTGTCCAAACAGGTGTTTTGAGTATGGGAACGAGGTTAGAGTTTAAGAGGGTATTACCAGAGAATACCGGAAATTAGTCCTTTTTAAATCAAATTCTAGACGTATTGACTCTTTTTTACGAAAAAAACATAAATTGATTTTGAAAGATTATTATTTTATCTGGTACTCACAGTTTTAAAATTTTGAAAAACTAAGTTAATTTTTAATATACTAAGGTTATACCGTTGGTCGTTGACAGATTTGTTCAATTTTCAAACGATAGATTCTATTATACAACACAAATTTCAAATCATATAATAATACAAAAAATAAATCAATATATAATATAGTAAACACAGTTTTGAGAATTTTAATTTGAGTTAAATTAAAATCATTAAAACATAAATCTGAGAATGTGTTTTGTGACAAAAATTCCTCAGTTTTTTTTTATTTATTTAAGGTCTTACAAACTAAAATATTTCAGATTTTTTTTTACACACTTATTTTGTTTAGACATTATTGAAAAATCATAAATACTTTTGATCAAAAAATACTTACAGGAAGTACACAATATTTAATAATTTATCATGGTGCGTTTTGAGCATTTTTATTGCTTACTTGAATGTAGGTATATATTAAAGCAAGTTTTGTTCAAAAGCAAATCGATATTAAATTTTTTATTAAAAAAAATTGATATGGGAATAATCGATTTTTCTCATTGGAACCTCCCTGTACAGTTGCAAGCATTTTTAAACTTTTATTGTCAGCCACTGGTCAATCGCTCTTAATTGACGGGTATACATGGCAACCTAATAAGCCAATATGTATTGATATTTAGGGATTAAAGATTTTTTTTTGTGGCAAATCGAATCTAGAACAGTCTTTATTCAATGTGTAACTAAAACAACATTTAACATTATTTGGTAAGTAATTTTTTTATTAGTAAAGTTGTAAGAATTTACCCTTACTAAGAGATAATTACCTACTTGAGATTTTTTATGGAAATTTAATGAGTTAACTAAAATGAACTGACCGAATTCGAATATCTAGGTACTTCCCAACCTCCATCTTCTCCCATTTCCCGTTTTCATCAACCTCAAAAAATTCTCCAACTATTTTAGTTGCACTAATTCCTGGCAGAAGAATTCTTGTGTGATGTAAGAAAATAAATTATAACATCAAACAGGCAGGATAGAACAAATTTGTTTTGAACACATAATAACATAATAATAATAATCATCACATAATAACACCGTGAGCGTTGAGTGGTACCTGCTAATGATTGAGAGAAAATAAAAAGAATTCATTTACCAATGACCAGTCCGGTTTAAGTATGAATAATATTTTTTTTTCAATGAATATTTTTTGGCTGCTATCATATGTAAATCAATCATTGATATAATGTTGATATGTTTTTAAATTACGCCTATTTCTATAATTTAAAAATACTTACTCCAATTATTATTTATTTACAGTAAAATAAATGCCTTTATTAGAATTATATGTTGAATGGAATCTCTCATTATGAGCACCTCCTATAATAAGAAATTCGCATAATAAGCAAAACTGATTTTGAAAAAAATGCTCCCTTAATGAGTGACATTTCGCATAACGAGTGACGCAAGGGAAAGTCCCATCTTCACGTCACTCACTTGTGAGCCGGGACTTCCGCGCCAGTGCGTCAGCCTCCGGTTAGCACTCTTTCCGCTAACACGTTAGTGTCGCATGTGATCACACATATTTCCAAAATTGTATTCAGGCATAATTTGTGATTTTTTTCATTATTTGTGTTGTGAAATTTCGGAACATGAAAAAGGTTTTTCTCTACTGTAACTAAGCATGCGGATTTTTAAATTTCCCTTTATAGAACATAAATAGTTGCAGTCAGAACATGAAAAAGGTTTTTTTCCACCATGAGTAAACTTGTGGGTTTTTAAAGTCACCTAACACATGAATAATTGCAATTGGAACATACAAAAGGTTTTTCTCCACCATGAGATAGATTGTGGGATTTTAAATGATCCTTTGTAGAAAATGAATTGTTATTTGAATAAACATAAAAAAGATAATATTTTGTCATGGGATGCAATATTGTATTTTACATTAATTCTTATATGGGAAAAATTATTTCGCATAACAAATAAGATTCTGTAACGAATAATGCCCGCTGTAAGAGGTTCCACTGTATTATCTTACTTGAAAAATGCATAAAATGGGTGAATCAAAATTTATAATAATTTTTTTTTTTATTATAACAGGGCCCCTGAAATCCTAACCCGCAGTGGACACGGGAAGGCTGTGGATTGGTGGAGCCTTGGAGCCCTGATGTACGATATGCTCACAGGACAGGTGACTTAGCAATAAAATTTTATTATTTGTTCGTATGAAGCAGTTACTTTGTGATGCAGTGGCGGTTCGTGGTCTTTTCAACAGGGGGTTCAGAAATTCCAACGACTCCAAAGTTCCAAAGAATGGACAGTTACCTCGAGAGTGTTTTATCTTGGGTACTTAATAGTACACAACTGCTAACCCTCTACAAATCGCAAGTGCGCCCCATGATTGAATTTGGTAGCCACCTCTGGAGCCCCAAAGTACCTGAAAAACACCCTCGACTCTGTGCAGAAACGGGCGGTCCGTTTGATAGATTCTCCCGTCTTAACAAACAGATTGCAATTTTTAGAGCAAAGGCGTCGGGTGGGAACGCTATCCTTGTTCTACCGGTATTTCAATGGAAGATGATCCGAGTAACTAGGTGCATAGTCGGGAAACACGCCAAACGTGCGCTCAACATATTATGTACATGGTTGACATTTGTCACATGAGAACGGGTCGGTTCTACGACTAGTTTTTTAGTTCAACAGCTCGGCTGTGGAATGATTTGCCGGCCTCTGTGTTTCCTCGTTCCTACAACATGGGTCACTTTAAGACCCATGTTCACTCCTTCCTCTCCTCAAAAAGACCCTCCACCCAGCATCTTTAAATATGACATAGGCCCAGGGAAATTATTTTCAATTAATACCTGTAAAAAAGAAATTCAAGAGAAGATATAGGCAAAAACTTGATTTAATGAGAGCTCAGGACGCGGAGGTCCTTTATTTTTAATTTCCAACCTTTTTTCATAAGTATTAGCATTATTTTTTTATATACACAAATCTGTATTCCGCCATTGTGTAAAACAAATTATGACAGAATATTCGCGACAATCAACAAACGCAAACGCTTTCAATTGGAAATTCGAAACAATACCTACTGGAGAATGCAGAACACAAAATTGCATAACTAGCGACGACATGCGGCGTTTGCCGAAGCTTTCGTAAATATAACCAAGGGATATAACGACTTATCTAAAAAAATATATATATACGAAAACAGAAGTCAAAATCGGTTTACTTCAATAGTAGATTCACAAATGCCATTGACAAACGGTTGGAGAAACGCAGGAACAAGAAAATAAAAATGTACAAAAATGACTACAAGATTGATATGACTAAAAGATAAATACCGTAATATAACGTAAAACAATAACATCTAACTTGCATCCCTATGGTGCAAAGGTCAACCGTTAGCCGGTCAGTCTGCGGACATCTCGGGCTCGGGAATCATCGGTGAGACTCGTCTATGTTCGCTGTATGTATGGCATTCGCAGGTCACGTGACATCATGAATCGCGATCACACGCGGCGACGCGGCGCACACCTTTGTCCTTATTTTGGTAAGAAATTCCTAGTTTTGTACAAATCACCGCCAGAGGGATTGTACCGAATAGGATTCTTTAGTATGGGGAGTTTTGTGCGGATTTCAAGACGCACAAAATGGGATAGATACCTACCATATTTTACGGTGGCGCGTGTTTTAAGACGGAATGTTAGTGGCGCGCAATCAATGATGTGCTTATATTATTACAAAACAAGTTTGTTTTATTTTCTCATCTTTTTGATGGGGGTTCGCCGCACAAACGCACTTTAGAGAAAACCGCCACTGTTGTGATGTGACATTATAATTTAAAATAAAACAATAATTTTGTATACACCACTTTTACGATAAAATTATTAAAAAATTATAAAAGTGGTGTATACAAAGTTATTGCTTAAAAATTTTTTATTTATTCTGAATAATATTATTAAAATTTATTTTAATTTTTTCATAATAATTTATTATTCCTGAGCAATTTATAACCTGGTACATAATTTATTTAATACTAGCTAATACGCGGCATGCGTTGAAATGTAACTTAAATAAAGAAATTTTTTGTCCTTGCGTGTCCTTTTCCATTTGTCCCCATTCCCCTTCTGCCTCCTCTTCCCCTCCCGCGTATCTTCCCCTCCCGCTCCCCTTTCACCTTCCCCATATTCCCTCTCCCTCTCCCGCTGTCCTCCTTTTCGTGAACCCCCCTGGTCACGCATTCCCCTTCCACCTACTCCACCTTCCCCCTCCCTCGTCCCGCTCCCGCAACCCCCCTCCCTAATTCTCATTCGCCCCTCCCGGAATCCCTTCCCCTTCCACCTTTTTTCCCTGCCTTTAAACTCCATAAAATACATCAATTTTTCAAACTACACACGTGTGATGAATGGTATGGCAGCACATAAAATACAAACAAATTTTTATAAATAAGATGATTTTGAGAATATAGTAATAAACATTTTTATGTTTTGTCTTATCTCAGATTTAGAATTCTTAAAAGCAATATGTGAAATTGCGATTGAATAATAATTCTTAGTATAATATTATTAAAGTAAATAGATAATATAGTTAGTTGTATTAGATTAAATATTATTAAATTTACAAGTAAATAGATATAGCGTGTGCGATGTTTCTGGCAATCGAACACTGTTGTAAATCTAATAGTTCAGTTAATTTTTTTAATCTTTGTTTAGCGGGTTTTATAATGAAGAACAAAAAAATAATAAATGCTAAAATATTTATTTGAGACTTGGGAGTTAAAATCATGCTTTTCATAATAAATAGAAGATGAAAGAATGGATGTTAAAAAATAGAGAGTGCGAAGATAGAGACTTGTTGTGCCCTATTCTTTCTGCTTATATATTTATTTATAAGAGAAAAAGTTTTACATTACAAGTGAACATTATGTAAAGTTATATAATTATTCATCATTATTTGTTGCATATCGTCACAAAAAACCATTGCTGCTGTAACTGCCAAAAAAATATTTTACGCCAGTAGAAAACTTATCCCAATTTAGGCCCGGTGGTTTTGCAGAAATTCACGTGTGACAAAGTCATCAAATAGCCATTCAGCGCCATTTTGATTTTTTGCCAATTGAAAGGTTACCGTTAAATGCTGATTCTATGTCTGTTTTAGCTTTTGAACAAATTGTGATCAGCAGAAGAGGACAACTATCATGTTGTGCAGCTTGTCTGCTTATTACAATTTGTTAGAAATTTGAAACCCACCTACAAGCGGCACGGGAACCTTTCATGTGTCAAAAAACAATATGGCTATAGTGGCTATGAGTGGCCATTTGATGACAATTTTATATTTGAATTTCTTTCCAAACAATTGGGCCTTTTTTACATTAGGCCCTGGGAGTAAAATTCCCTCAGGGCCTATGTCATCTTTGAAGATGCTGTGTGGAGGGTTTTTTAAGGGAAAGGAAGGAGAGGAAGTCCTGGAAAAGAAAAAGGTTTGAGGGGTGGGTAGGAATCTGGGGATAAATATGTAAAGCAACTTTGAAAGCGAGTTGTGAATTACCTAGTGGTTCATAATGCCTCATACAAAAGATGCATTAAACAAAATTTGTCTTCTAGTACCATGTAAACATAATAATCATGTAAACATAATATGCTTACCAGAACTTGCAAAACATTAATTCATTAGAAATCATAGGTACTTGTAAAATTCATCATATCGGTTAATATTTGTAATCTATAATATCTACCTATTAAATATTTTATTTTTATTTTTCTTTGCTCCTGTGAGGACTTCTTACTTTTTATATTTTATATTTAAATCTTTGTTCCTTTTAAAGACATCTTATATTTCTACATTTAACTTTTTTTTATTATTTTTTTTATTCTCACTTTTAACTTTTAACTTTTTTATCTTTGCTTAATAATTTAAAGCTTGTACTTTATACTTATACTTTGTACCATATTTTTCACTTTACATTTATATTTTACCCTTTTCTTACTACTTATTACCTTACTACTTACTTTTAACATTTTTTTTCCTGCAACAATTATAACAATTTATACTGTTAGTTATTCTTCATGTTGTTGTACTATTTATATGTTATGTCAATTATGTTAATGGCACATGTTGTGCCATATATGTGTAAATAAATAAATAAATAATAGAATCTTCATAGAACTATCCTGAACTCATATACGAGGGTCATTCGTAAAATAAGGTTCCCATATTTTTTTTAAATATACAGCTTTATGTTTTCCTTAGCATTATACATCATTGAAAAGCTTAAAACTTACTCTATTTTTCTACATAATCGTCATTTCTGTCTAAACACTTTTGGAGACGATTCTCCAAATTTTGTATCCCCAAGTCAGAGTTCACACACCTATTGTCTCACTAGGAACTCCTGTGTTGAGAGAAGGCGCAGTTTATAACATGGTCAGATTATAATAGAAATACAAAAAACAACACAATATTACGTTTAAAATATAATCTTCGTACCATTGGAAATGCATACTGATTGATTGGTTTTGATAAAATCTTTGATAATCTATCTTGGCTGATGATCCGAGACTTGGTGTTCTGATTTATATTTTAAATAAGTTGTGTTCTGTCTAATGGCAAGTGGAATTACTACCAGCAGAATACAAAAAAATATGCTTGGAAAAAAAATATGGTGGCTACAGCAGTATTACTGCTAAGATATCATTTTTTTTTTTCAAACACTGACCGTTATGTTAAGTGGTAAACGGACAAAACATAACACTTACAAATCTGAAAATGATAAAATAATAGTTTAGGTTGGGTTAAGTTACATTAGTTTTTTTTAAGGCCATTGGGTGCGCGGCAAGTTTCATACAAAATGTAGTTTTGGATTTTAGGCCAAAATACCCAACCAAACTGAAAAATTATTTTTGCAATCAAAAGTCAAATGTCATGCATAGGAGCTACTTTATTTATTTTTGCTTTAATTTTTAAAATATAGACTTAAAGATTTTATGATTTTAGAGGCAACTTGGACAATTATTTGAGAGTAAATGTAAACGTTTAAAATAATAATTTTAGCTATATTTTATTTTAACCGCTTGGACACATAAGCTTGTTTTCACGATAATTTAACGTAGGTAGACAAAGGAATGACGTATGTCCCGTACCTGAGTTATTAAATATGATGAAATATAAAATTTAAAATATTGTTTTTTTTTAGAAACAATTTTGATGGGTGTAAATTTAAATTACAAATTACCTATTTACATCGGAACAAAAACTTGTCGTTTATATCTCAAAATTACTACCCAAAGAAACGCATTTTTAACATTTCTTATATTATTTTTCATTATTTAGGCAGACTTATTTTTTTAATAATTATAAATAACTCACAAAAAAATTCCAAAGTTACTTCCAAAATGAACAAAATCTGGTTACTTTAATTAACTACACTTCATAATTTAAAAGCAAAAAAAAAAAGTAGCTCCTATCCGAGATCGACATTGAACCTACCTTTTTATTACAAAAAAAATTTTTCAGTTTGGTTGGGTATTTGGCCTCAAATCCAAAACTACGTTTTGTATGAAAGCGGCCGCGCAGCCGTTCCTCTTAAATCACTTTTCATAATTTTTCTTTAGGGTTCTGTTTTATGATGGAACTACGTAAAGTACCACCATGAATCTTTGTAAACTAAATTATTGTGATTTTCCCAGCCACCATTCACAGGCAGCAATCGAAAGAAGACGATCGAGAAGATCCTAACTGCCAAACTGAACCTTCCTGTCTACCTGACGCCGGAGGCCCAGGAGCTGATCCGGCGCTTGATGAAGCGGCAAGTGAAACACCGGCTGGGTGGCGGACTCGACGATGCGGAGCCCATCAGGAACCACCCCTTCTTCAAGACCGTCTGCTGGGAAGACGTGTTTGCCAGAAGACTAAAGCCACCGATTGAACCGGTCCTGGTGGGTTAACACTTTATGCTTTAATTTAGATAATTAATTGAACCTGTAAAAATTTTTTTTAATTTTTCAACATAAACTTTCACGTAGGTATCTCAGCCATTATCTTTCATTATTGAGGACTTTCATGGTTACTAATGCATTGTGCATGTGCCCCTAGTGCGCCAAGAAATCCTCCGTGGATTTGTTAGTAGCTCACCGTACTTGCCTCAATTTGATGGTATTTTGAACATAGCGTACTAACGGCCGCTGTTCCTAACTTTTAAATCGATTCATCTGAGGCCGCGATCAGCCAAGCATTTTGTAGGGTAGCGCTCGATTTTTGTTGTTCCCAAACATCTTATGTTATCTGGCCTCGCCCGCTCTCATAGACAATAAAATGACATCAAAGTAAGAACTTTCGAAGTTAAATTAATATTATAGAGTTAATTGTTGTATTTATTATTAACCGTTTGAGTGCCAAAAAATGCATACAGTTTCTTGTAAAATGCCACCAAAAAAACATCATTTTTTATGAAACTATATATTTTTTTAAAACCCCATAAATTCTTTGAATTTTCATGAATTTTGATGATTTTTTCGGTGTTTTATTAAAGAATGTCGAAATATTTGAAATAAAACGCTTGTATAAATGAATACAGTATTTTATTTAGAAAAAAAGAAAGACAAAAATGAAAAACAAAAGAAAATCAACAACTGTGCTTTCCTGCACACGCCGTGTGGACACCCTTCTTACAATACGCACAAATAGTCGTTGATCTACGCAGCCCAGTAATACCCATTTCAAGTATGACCGCTATGAAAGCCTTCAATTCCAATACAGACACCGGTTTCCAAGCCTTTGCACGTGATTTGTTTCGTAAAGTGTCAGAAGAGTTTTCAAGAAATTGTTGGGCATATTTGTTGGTTTCATTTTTTATCGTTGTTAACAGAATGACATTAAAAAATAAATCAAAATATGATATAGGTTTGGAATCACGCGGAGGAGGATCCCGAAGTCCAGGCGTTTCGAAAAAATGAGAATTTTCGGTAGAAAAATTGGTTCCGGGAGGTACATTTGTAAATGAGTAATTTCTGGTGTTACTCTCCATTTCTTGGTCACGATCAGAAGAATTACTGGAAATTCGCATCCTGCGGTTGGGAAACACGGATATGACATCACTGACATCACTCTCACCAGAGCTACTCTTACTCGAACTTGAATTAGAGGAGTGGAAATCGTCGCTCCCGCTGTCAGACATTTCAGAGGACGCGCTCGACATTATGTTTTTTCAATTAACTAAAATAAAAAAAATAATAAATGAATCTGAAATTTAAACGGTTTACTACGATCTTACAACTATTAAGATAATATTAGAATAATATTTACCAACGCCGCAGCACCACACCCGACGTACGCGCGAATCAGAGCACGACTGACGCAATCGACGAAAATCGACGATCGGCAATCTTCGTTAAAACACGAATCGACGAAAATCGACGATCGGCAATCAAACGGTTAATCCCCGTAATTCCTTTAAAAATATTTTTATGCATAAACTGACATTTTATATTTTTTAAACAAACGTATATAAAAAAAAGTGTCAGCTTGACCGTAGGTACTGAACTTGACACTTGGCTTGGCGAATATTCGAAAACGACATAGTTTTTCGCATAAATTAATCGTTTTTCGTCTCTGCTCCGCACGCATCCGAACTTCTCAATCCATATTAATTAAAATGATAATTGATTAACGCAATACAACAGAAGTGAAATGAGTGCGAAACTGTGTCTTCTGTCAAAGTGATATTTCATCGACCATACATTGTATTCGCGGTATTTTTTCTACTCTGTTGACACTTTTAAGAACTAGTCCAAAACTGAGGCGGCCGGAACGAGTTTAATCCACTAGTCCGGCTTCCTTAGGTTAACATAAATGCTTAAGGCATGCTTAAGCGATACTTGCACTAATCAATTACTAAGGCAAAATTTTGGCTTAGTAATTGATTAGTAGGATTGGGAACAGCGGCTGTAAGATGTATTTTATTTATTTAGGTAGGGAATAATGTATCTTTATATTATACTAGCTCATTATGTTGTTACTTGCAAATATATGTGTTTGTATGTCTTTATTATATAACATTGGAGAGAAACAAAAACATTTCTCTGAATATAAGTAACTCTCCTGGGGAAACTATGCAGGATAGATATATATAAAAAAAATATAAATGTATAGACACATTCTCTGGTATGACAGTACAATTTACAAAATCATCATTTTGCAAAAAACAAGGAAGCTATTACGAAAATAGTGTCAGCTGGCGTACGGCGGGCGATTGTCATTTTACCCTTGGTACTCGCAGAGTTAATGTGTTTTTTCAATATTTTTAGATCGGTGAAGATGATGTCTCGCAGTTCGACACAAGATTTACCCGTCAGACACCGATTGATTCCCCTGATGAGTCTACCCTAAGCGAAAGTGCCAACATGATATTTAAGGTATAAATAATGTGATATACATAATATTATATAAGTATGTATTCTATTTCAGAATCTTATTTCGGATTTCTTATATTCCCCACAATTAAAATGTTTTTTCTTAAATATCTCCCTTAGTCAAAAGAATTTGCAATCCTGGTATCTTCCCTACTCCACCGATATTTTCATAATGAATGGTTTCTCCCCTTCATCCTACTGTTCTATTCCCCCATCCGCTAACACTAGTATGACAATGTTTCCAGGGCTTCACGTACGTGGCCCCCTCCGTGTTGGAGGAGATGCACCAGCCGCGGGTGGTGAATGCCAAGTCGCCGCGCCGCCCCCTCACCGCCGCGCACCTGCTGAACCGCAGCGCGCTGTATGCCTCGCCCCGCCTGGCGCCCGCCTTCCCCGCGCACCTCGCCCCGCACTCGCACCACCACCTGCCCCACCACAACCACATCCACCCGCCCCCGCTGCTGCACCATCCCCAGCAGTCGCACCACACCCAGCAGTCGCACCAGCAGTCTCATCAGTCCCACCTGCCCCTGCAGCAACAGCAGCTCACTGAGGAGATGATGGATGTGCAAGGGGCACAGCTTCTATAGTGAGTATTCTGTTCTATCTTACTGTTCCAACATCCAATATTGCACTACTCTCCCTAGTCACTGGGACTATGCACCCCAATTGAGTTATATTGTGAGGCTGAAGGTAGTGGGGAGGGGGAGGAGATGAGAAAGTATCTGGATGTTCAGATCTGGTCACCTAACACGGCAAAAGCCATATCAATCAACGTTTGTCAAAAGACATTTAATTTATTTGTTGTAAACCCTAAGGGGAGCGCTCATATATTGAAGAGCGATTGTGTCTCTTAACACACTTAAGGTGGGCCAAAATAAATGGAATTTGTTAAACCGGTATATCTTTGAAAATAATGTGTGCATTAGAATGATTTTTTTTATATTGTACCCCAACTACAAAAGTATTGTCCAAAATTATAGCCTAATTTGGAATAAGACTCTGTACAGAAGTTAAAGTCAGTGTCGGGTCATTAACTGACGATTTATGCTTAAAAAATGTACTATTTTTTTTTTTTTTTTAAATTGTTTTACTTTATACAAATCATTACAAAAAAAAGAACAATTTGCATATGTCGAGTGGCAAGGTGCAAGTTTCCTTTTGATAATATATTCTTCCACACAAAAGACAAGGAAATAAGAAGATTTCCCCGTCTTGTATCACATTTATATTTATATTATTTTTATATTCAAAAGTTTTATACATATACATTTAGATGGAACCTTTACAAAGAGAAAGAGATTGGTGTACAATATTCATATAAAAATATTTGACAGCGATGCCTTTCCAGGCATTCAAGTAGGACCGGCGTAAAGGGTAGAACCATCCTTCCCACCCAAAGTATGTTAATATGTATTCTTTTTGCCCTTTCCAGTAAAACTATTTATATTAGTAACAGTGTTTTTATACCTATGTTTATATATTTTTAATGTGATAGAAAGGGGGAAGGGTGAGAGTGGGGCATTAAGAGAGAGGCTAAAATAAGAATATTTTTATTAAAAAGAAATTTCAATATTATTTACAGTAGGAACACTGTGGTGTCCCTCGGGTCTCAGCATGGTAAAACCATATCATTACATAAATCAACAAACACTATGGGCCGGTATATCAGTCTTTGCTAAGGAGCACATTCCTCGCTCAACTTAAACCGCCGAAATCGGCCGCTTAAGCCGTGGTAAGCCGCAGAATAGTTCCTTTGCTGGACGCTGTAGCACTATTGGCAAAAACACGTCTGTTATCTGTCAGATTTCACATTGCTTTGGTTTCGGCAGCTACGTACAGACGCAATAAATTACATTGGAGGAATAAGTTTACCTATCAGCATGGAATTTGAACTTTCTTCGAGTGATGACGATTTAGACATTGTTTGACGCTTGGTTGTTTGATAATAACCATAAAGTCCATAGATACTTACATAAATAGATTGGTTCGGCATAGAAATGCCTAAAATTATCATAGACTAAAAGTTTAAAATTGGTCAACTCTAGGATTACGACTGAAATACGGATTGTGTGCTAAGCCATGCTGACCTCCACATTCCGTCAAAGCCGAGCTTTAGACCAACTGATATACCGTCCCTATGTAAGTTTAAAAAATTATGAATGGTAGGAAAACAGTTTACAAGTATTTTGATAGTTTTCATTGCTGAAAACAAAAAATTATAAACTTATGAGAAATTGGTTTCAGAGGGGGGAGTTTGTTTGCCTTGTTTGTGGCTCATCCCTTCGTTGATATTATAAAACAGTCATTAAAAATTATTAGTGATGGGAATCACCATTCTGTAACAATTTTGTTATTTGTTTTAAACTCGTGTTAAATTTGCAGAATGTGTCTGTTTGCAGGCCGAGGGTGCGTCCAAAAAACGGTGCAGAAGTGAGTACAATCACGGCTCCTTCCGCCTCGGATACTTTTGAGAATATTTGCTGAGAATCAAAGAGCGTTGCTTTTTCATCACAGAATAATCAACAGATTCATTTAACCCACTATAGTTCCAGACTGCCAGATGTGTTCAAACCAAACAATATATTCAAACTACATAGAAAAAATCATATTATTTAAATTTGTCTTTTGTTTTGTATGTACTGTTTTTTATTTTTATTTGATACAATAACTTTTTTTAAACATTATTTCATAATGTGGGCCTCACTGGGTGCTTTACCCGTGCGTTTTATTATGTACATAGATATTTCATTGTTAAATCTAATTGTGAATTATTTCCTCAGCACCACTTTAAATAATTCAAAATGTCATTTATATAATCAAATTAAATTATATCAAGAGAGTTAAAACAATAACAAACCAGTTAGATATTATACGATAAGCTGTATATTGATATTTTGTACATAATATTTAATAACCTGGTAATGTAATGTTTACTCAAACGAGCATTTTAATATCAAGTTCAAATCATCTTTTTCAATACACAAATATACACGTTTGGAACTTTTAAATCATGAATAAAAATCTATTGTTACGACTTAGTCCCTTAGAATTAATTGTACACATAATTTTTATTTATTTATCGGGCAATTTTACTCAAATATATATCGCCAGCCTTGGTGTCTGTTTATGATTATTGCTATGGCTACTGTGACTATTCTTATGCCATTTAAATTACACTATGAAATTATTGGAAATCATAATTTAATTATGGTATTCTGCATTTCTGCTTAGAAGTCTCATTTTAATCAATCAACAAATTGCCAAAAAAATGGCCTTCAAAGAATGTCCGTCACGAATTATATTTATTAAAGTGCAATGCAAAGATTAATGAACTTTAAAAATTGATTATGCTTATCTCGGGTGATTCGGCTACTTAACCATTCAAAACGGTTGTTATAACGACTGCTTCCAATTGAGCTATCTGCACTGCATAAGTAGTGTTCTCAAATTCTCGGGAGAGCCGATTGAAGATGCCCAACTTAATGTTTTTGATAATGCTTCTTTACATTAAAAAATAGAAAAATAATCATTCTTGGTGTCAAATCGTTCCTCATTTTTAAGTCACATTGTTCAATGAATAAAAAATATTTTTTCTAATCTACATTTAAAATTGACAAAATGTAACTAAAATGGCAAGATATCCATTTTTTTAGCATAACAAAGAATGTATGAACATTCTCCTATAGTTCAATTTGGAGCAGTCGATAATAAGTGCTCTCTATGAAAAAATGATTAAATAAAGCTATAAAATTTTTTGTGCTACATATTTCATAATTTAACTTTCCCTCTGTTTTTGTTTTTCAATCATGCCCAATTATTTCAAATATGTTGCAAATGTTTAAAATTCAAGTTTTGAGATTATCAATTTATAAAAATTTGGCTTTATGTTTTAGTAATAATTGGGGTTGTTCCTTTATCACCATTAAACCGATGCTCCCCGGATGTTAGCAAATGATTCATAGCAATATGTATGTTGTATATTTTAGGCCTAAGAAATGTTTAATTGATTTGAAGTATAATAATATGTTTTCTTCATTCAATAAAATGCATAGTCTTAACAGAATCTTTGCACCGCAAAATGTGTGCAAATAATATTAAAAAAAGTATATTTTGACATTCTCTTTATTTTTTGTAACTTCCGTAGAAAGACATTTTATGCAGTTGTTATTGAATAATGAAGACTGAAATTTAAATTGATATATTTCCTAGTATAACTGCGCTCTTGTAAATAATCATCATTATTTCCTAACATTTTGAAGGTCTATATGGTTCATAATATGTAATTAATATGAGATATGTGCGAGGAATATGCGCACACTAATTCATGTTAACCTAAACTTAACATAAAACAATCATGAAAGTTTTGTTGAAATGTATAAATAGCCACCATAGGGAAGTTTTATGTGGAATGGTAAAAAGCAATATAGTAATGTTAATGTAAAAACATTTGAGTCGTTCAACCCTTTTTAAATGACTTCAACTCCGTTGTGCTACTTGTAAAACTTAAAAATCCAAACTAGTTTTTTTCTCTTTGTTTTGAAAGCTGTGAGATTTTTTTTACAAATTCACCTTTTTTAGATTTTTGACATTTCTGACCTTAATTGTAAAGATGTCATTTGTAAATTGATGAGGTTCGCAAGATAGGCAGTATTCACTTAGTTTTCTGCCTGTATCGCGACCAACCATTCCACAAAAGTTTCTGCAAATCGTTGTAGAATGTTGATAAAAATTACACTTGAAATGTTAGTGGCAAGAGAAAAATAAATAACTATTTGACGGTCTACAAAGTATGTACAAATATATGCAAAATTGTAGTTGACATTATTGTGGAACTCTTAAAAAGTTTTCCAAGGGACCGGAAAAAACTTCTTAAGTGGAAAAACCTTAATTCAGTCTCCAAGGGACCGAAAAAACCAAACTTCTTAAGAGGGTTTCTCTGTATCAGCTTTCAATACTTATTGTTACTTTTGTAAGCAGTGTGTTTGTTTGTTTTGTCGCTGTCTTAATAAACTGACGCTAAATCCTGCAACATGTTGCAAGGGAAGCTTGTGGACTCCATCATAGCGGCATTATCCTAAATATAGGTATTCAAATACATATCACATTATTTGTGAGTATTGTCTTTACAATATAAATAATATTATTTTCAAATATTTTATTGTATAAGTCAGGATATTTTAATTTGCGAGTCCAAGATTGTTTCTTATGTTCTATTTTGCGCAAAATGCCTTGATGTACCCAATGTGACCTTTATGTGTACACTGTACACTTGTAGCAACTGTGCATTTGGCTGGTTTAAGCGTCAGTCTAGTATAGATACAATGATTTGGCATTTTGTATTACAAAAGATCTTTGCTATGAAATCTAACATTTGAGTTTGAAGGGTTCACACAGACAATTTATACCCGCAAGCATTCACATGAATCTCGTTATTTTTTTAATAAATTTTGAATAATGCCAATACATATTCAAAATTTATTCAAAAATCGTATCATTTTGAATAATTTCAACCTGAAACATTTTGTACCCGCAAGCATTAATTTTAATCTCTGCTTAGTATTATTTTGAATAATTTCAACCTGAAATAATTTGTACCCACAAGCATTCATGTGAATCTCTGCAGTATCATTTTAAATAATGCCAACCTGAGACGAGATAGTTGATCTTGTTTTTGTTATAAATAATGACTAAGTCAACATCTATTAGAAAGAAAAGAAAATGTAATAAAAAAATAAAATTTTATAGATATTTTTGGTTTTGCATAAAATGTGTAATATGTATATGATTTGGAAGGCGGTTCAACAAAAGTTTACTTGACCCATTACAATGAGCGGTATGAAAATTGAGCTTTCTCTGATATTTTTAATTATCCTAAATTTGTAAAAGGACCCATCAATTTATGTTAAGTTCTCGTTAAGTAAATATGTTAAGTAAACAGATTAATTTTGTTGATTTGGAAAGTTTGATTTGTGTTATTATATTCGCAATCTAATATTCTAGATTAGTTAGCCAATTTTAATTATATTGTCTTACGTGTACCCACTACAATAATTATTAGTCTTATTATGCAATTGATTAGAAAAATATACTTCTATCAATTACGTTTTTGTTGGTGTAACTAAAATACATATGTGTACCAAATATATGGTAAAAATAATGTCTGCTTCCATATGCTGTGTACATGCATATAAATACATATGTATTTATTTTTGACATAACTCCTATGAAATGCTGCTTCTGGTAGTTTCAAGTACATACATGTACATAATAATTTGCGTATGGCCTAATTCATTTGGTCATGTCTTTTGTACTGAACTGTTACCGCTTACCATATTAGTTGAAAATGGAAGAATAATTGTGTGTATCGCGGAGGTAACACTTTTATAATACCTCAACAGTTTTCCAGCAGCTGATAAATGGAGCATAAATTTAAATTGATCATGTTTTGATCCTACCTTTGTCAGTTGATGTAAACACTTTAAAACTTGTTGTTCATTGTCTAGTTTGTTGTGAACATCTAAGTCATTGAAATAGTGTTCTTCTGAATCCACAAATATTTAACTTTAGAATGATATCCGACTTACTGCTTTGGAACATCATTACATTGTTTTATTTTAAATAAATAAATAATAATCAATCATGTAACAATGTCCTGTGTTTTTCAGTTTTTTTATAGAATTATAATTATGATAATAAATTTATCAGTATGACCTACATGTATTCCCCCCGAAATATCAAGATAGAAAGTAGCTGAGAATTTTTGCTGAACGTTAATTTGAAGATAATAAATCAATATTTATTTAACATTTATTAGGCTTGGTGAATTTCGATATGTATTATTGACCACCTAACTTATTTTTTCACTAAGAACACGTTACCATAGCTGTTAAATTTGATTTCCGTGAACGGTGACAATTTTTTTAAAATTGCTTATTGAATCATATTTACGTTATTCTTTGCTCATTTTGTTGCATTATACGATAATAATAATAATTATAGAATTAAACAGGTTTATTATACGGTGACGTGCTATCAATTTTTGAATGCTTTATTCAGTGAACCAGCCCACAGAAACATTTATGGAAAGGAAAGCCTCCTGTTACGTATTGTAATTTAGTTACAAGCCTCCAGAGAAATTAACTTCTCAAGCTCCAAAAGTGCCCATCGGATATGAGCGCCGAGGCATCCAATTGTAATATTGTGTGATATTTACCCTCGCAAGAGTTGGACATCATTTCAAAGGTTAAGTGAAACGTTAATTTTGATTTTGTTTATTATTAATTACATATGTCATACTGAAGTTCACGAAGGATGTGTTGTTCTTGTCAGTTTACTTTAATTATCAATTAGTTTAACTCTCCTCTGCTAAAAACTCGATGCACGTCACCAATAATCTTAGTTGGTAATGTTATTCTTGAAGATCGGAGGACCTAACTTATTTAGTTAAATTTTAGACATCTATTTTGTTTTACTTCCTGATAACCAACATTTATTATTCATAATAATAATAAGTCAAGTAATAAGTCATAAATTTTAAATGTACTTGTTGGTTACCACTGACTTTATTATTTATGTTGAAGTTAGATAATGGAAAGGTTATCTTTCTCTAAAGTGATAACCTGTCAGCAAATCAGTTTTTGTTATTTAAATGTGGTTTTAAAAACTAAATTAATTTTCGCAGCATATTTAAAAGTTTGCTTTGCTTTTAGAGCATTGTTTTGTAACCTCTTTTGTGTGTGGCTGACTACATTTGCAGTCCAGTGAAATAATGGCTACCTTGAGGTGCACTGCAATGTGCAGCACTACACATAATGCTAGTAGAAGTTTTGAACGGATTTAATTACTGTCCATGAAAATTCCAAAGTAAAAAAGTTGATATTGTAGAAGTGTCTATTTTTTAAAATAAATTTTATAAATTATATTTATTTGGCTTTGAGATATTTACTAAATTTTACCCACCCTATAAGGGTTAATATAACAAAACTAATGGGACGACCTTGCAACGGCTGCAGTGCTGTTAGAGAACGCAATTATTAGCAGAAGCCCGAACGTTGCGGCTGGTATGCTGATGGGTTAAATATAATTTTTCATGAAGTTTTAAACATTATTCTGATTGTAATACATATTGTCCAAAGTAAAAAATTAGTTTATGCGACATGCTGCAATGGTCATGTAGCGTAATATCGATGGCCCAGTATTAAACTGAAACCAGTCAAAATGTGCTGTTTTGAGATAATCAATTTTTGGTTTTTGCACATGAACGCAAAAATGTCAAATTTCATTAGTTTTCACTGAAATTTCTACATTACCTCAAATGCAAACCCTTGTTTTAAAACAATCTCGTCAGTTTTAAATGGAAACAATTTGAAAAAGTTTATATAAAACTGAATATTTACTAAATAGGTTTTTCGGCTCTTAACGAGTCACCTGTCGTAAGCCCGCTGGCGGGCAGGTGACAGCTGAGAGGTTAAAAAATAAAATGCGATTTTAACCCTTATATTACAGAAAGTGTACAAGGACAAGGTCAGAATCGCTTGCACCATTATCATTCCAGACTTGCTTTTTATTAGAGCACTCTAGCTCCTCGGAATGCTATAATATTAATTTTCTATGAAATACAACCTTAACCTCTAACTGTCATCCGACATTCATGAGGTTAAGGGGTCAAACATTTTTATTAATTTTATTGGTTTTTAAAATTGGATAGAGCAGCCCCCTTAGTGAATCTTTTGATACCCATATTGTATTTAATTGTTTTCCAGACTTGTTTCCGTTTTATACTGGGCCATCGATAAAACAAATCATATTTTAACACGGTACATCACAAATCTGAAATGAATAATTAAAGCGATACACTTATTTGTCATGGTTAAGTTTTCAGTCTGTGACTTTGTAATTGAGGATTCCCTGTAAGAAAATTTATATTACATCTGCTATCTTACGCGCTAGCTTGCCTAGTGAATTCTTCCTGTTCGATGAATGTAGTTGCTGAATGTATTCAATTACATTTACTCCGTTGACTATCTGGAATGGAAAATTTGGATCCAGGCATTCTCTTATGACCTGTTGGTTTGGAATGGTTTTTAGACATGTGTAACTTATTGATGGTAATCCATCCTAGTTTTTGGAAATGAATTTCTCCAATGGTAATGTTTTTGGGTACAAATGGAGGGAGTTTGTCGGTGCCGCCAGTGTTTGATTGAACACTTTCAGTTGTCAGAAAGTTTGTTCGACTGCTTCATTCAGGCTTCCATTTACTCATTAAATTTCTCTATTATTTCTACTGATGAGCACAATGTGTGTTGCCTTTAAACAGATATTACCGTGATTGTTAAGCTGTAAAATAGATTTAATAAGTTTTGATATTACTTACAGTTGTATTATCATGAGAAGCTCATTTATATAAAAAAAATATGTGCAAAATGACTGACTTTTATTTAAAAAATTTAAGAAACTTAAATTTGGATTAGAGGCCAAAATACCCATCCCGCATGAAAAATATTTTTTGAATTGAAAGATGTAGCAAATTCCTAATCGAACAGTGGATATGTACCATTTTATTTTGTGTTTTAAAATTTGAAATATAGGCCATTAAATAATTCGATTATTCATGATTTTAAAGGCAACTTTGGCATTTTTTAAATATAATCATGGTTTGCTCAAAACTTTAAAAAAATTCTCTTTTTGATATTGAAAATTCGTAGTGCAATTCCATTATAATAATATATTAAAACTTTTTCTATTTTTACCATTATCGATTTAAGCCTAAAACCAGTGTGAAGATGGCCTTAATAGGTATAATACTAGATATTTAATATTGACACAAAATCGATGCATAATCCACACAAAACCAAAATTAATCTTGTAATTTTTGTTATGAAGCCAGAAGCTGCCAAACAAACAGGGCGTTTTGATATGATCGTGTTTTAATAATTGAATGAATTTTTTTTGTTTTTTTTTATTTTTATTTCTTTTTTTAAAAGAAAGACAAACATTCCCGGGTTACGAATAACCCAACAACATTTGAAAATCTCCTACTACCACCACACTAAGCGGAAGATGTTACTTGTGTTGTGATGGAGGACTTAGCCAGTCGAGGAATCGTACACGGAACGCCTGGGTGGGACCCAAACGCTATGCCCACTCAACCACTGACCGGTCAATTACTCAACCACTGACGGATCTATTAATTCTACTTGTACAAAGCACTATTTTTAGGGTGAATAGCCCATTTCAAAAAAAAATCTTATAGTTATGTATAAATAAAACGGTTGTTCGGAATCGGCATTTTGTCGCTCGAGTGCTTAATTATCCAAAAGACCATTAGCAAATTTTACAGGAGGTAGAGGTTTTCTTAAATTATTTCAATTAAAAATTATGATAGATGTTTAAGATAAAGCTATTTCCGTAAAGGTAAAGGTCTTATTAGTTTAAATAATTCTTAGCAAAGTGATTAATTATTATTAATGATTCTTTATTTTAAATTGGAGGTGGAACAAAAACTAAAATAGTCGTTTGGACAATTAAGCACTCGAACGAAGTGTTGTTTACTAGAAATGAAACGGATTTTGCTGGATACCGGATATCCGGGCGAACTTAGGCGATTGCCAACTCGTTACACGAGCGAATCGCACGAACGATCGGGTGAGTTCGGGCCCTTTCGTTTATGAGTGAAGCTAGTGTTTCATTGTCTTATTGAATTTATTGCAGACACGATCATTTGAGGTTAAGAAAAAACGTGCTGTTATAGTTTGAGTTTGAGGTGATTTTATTAGTGTTTCATTCTTTAAATTCATAGAGATTCAGTTACAGAAAAAAAATGTCTTCGATAAAGAAAAGATCGCCTATATGAAAATATTTTGATATTAAAAGTGACGATCAAAAATTTGCTATTTGTTCGTTACAGTAATGTTAAAATTTCTCATGGCGGGGAAGGAAAAAAGGAAGGTGTGTACTGAACAAAAATAGCTATCTCTTTTCAAAACGATTTATCTATTGAATGTTATGGTTAGGCAAATAGGACTAAATAATGTGCCGGTTTCCAGATAAATCCAACGGAAAGACAAATGAACCGTCGTGATCCTTATATTTGGTACTCAGCTAATGATGTACAATACCCAAACTTAACAAAGCTTGCTAAAATTTATCTTTCAGCGCCCTGCAGCAGTGTATACAACGAAAGACTTTTTTCGGAAGCAAGCCTTGTATACGAAGACAAGCGAAACTGTTTGTTGCCTTGAAATTGGTATTTATTCATCATAATTTGCCCTTAGTGCATTTCGAGTATTAATTTTCTTTGTTCTGTAATAAAAAATAGGCGATTCTCTTTGTTATGTGAATTAAATAAAGTGCCTCTAACTAAAGTTTATCAAATCCGGTATCTGGCCGGATACTCGTTTATTATCCAGTCTCCGGCCGGATTTTAAATTTAGGCCAGATACCGGATAGTTACCGAATATCCGTTTCATCTCTATTGTTTACTCTGATGAACAATTCTACTGGGATGATCGGGAGTTTCAATGATATTCGGTTCGTCAGGTTACGAGTCGTGTTTATTATCATCTTGTTTACAATGAAAATTCATCTGAAAGGCTGTTCTAAGAGGTATTGTGCATTTCATATGCTTTTTGCTGTGCTTGAGAGATATTTACATTTGTCAAGTTGCTCTGTGGTATGATCTTAATTAGCCCTGGCTAATTAAGCCTAGCCAGTGGCGGATACATGTGGGGGGGCGCGTGCCCCCCCCCCCCCCCCTTGCGGGGCCGCCAGCCTGCACGTTATTCGTTTGTTTCTTTTGTTAGTCGACTCTGAGTCGAGTTATCGAGTAGTTGTACTTTCTTATGTAATCTGCGTCATCGTATTTTATACGTTTAGTCTGGCACATAGATAGCTAACCTACGAGAAAAGTCGCGGCTATTCTGTTTATTATTATATTAGATCTCGATTATTCTGTCTGGCATTTGTTCAAGAAAAGTCGCAAATATTCTACTGTTTGTATTTGTTCACACTCCATAAAAGTCTTGAAGCGAACATTCTGGCACCGAATGTTCTCGAAACAACCAAGCTACATATATATAAGGGAAGCAGAGTCGCTGCCAGGCAGTCAGTTTTTTTTGCTCCCCCCCCCCCCCCTTGATTTTTTTCTGTATCCGCCACTGAGCCTAGTGAGACCATTGCTAAAAATTAATGACATATTGGGCCAATATATTTTTTTAGCCATGGCTCACTAGAGTTTCTTCTTCATGCAATTTTTTTTTTCATTGCAAACAACAAAAAAATCTTTCACATCGTCGTTCAACCGCTCCCCCCCCCTCCCCACCACACCTTCCCCGCTGCATTCCTATTGGGAAACACCTAGGCCGTTTAATAAAATCGATGAATAATGTCACCCGATTCCAAAACACCCTCAAATGTTTGCTCCAAATAAGCTCATTTAATCGATGGTTGTGTATGTGGTACACCTTTTTTTAACATTAACTCCGCACAGGAGGCCCTGTGTTTTATGTTTTGTATTGATTATCAAACTTAAAAATATATATAAACATAATAATATTATTCTCTTCAGAAGACAAAATCTCTGTCAAATAAGAAACTACTTGCGAAGGTACCTAGTACCTACCTCCGAAAAATAATATTACAAAATGTTTTTAACAGTGCTACCAACTTCCAAATCTTTCAAAGTGACAGTTGACGATTTCGGAAGTCAACAAGTGTGTAGTGTGTAAATAATGTGTCATTTTCCTTATTTTGTTAATATTTCTTAGATAATAACAATAATTTACGTGTTGTATTATATGTTTGTGTTATTCGCTTGTCAGTAAATTATATAAAAATATAAATTAACGATCTAACAGTGAAATACTATTAGAGAAAACAATGGCCGAAAAAATGCACAGCGATACAAATATTCCCAACGATGAAGGCGCAAATAATACGATGTCTGGATATTCGAAACAGGAATCCGAAGACTCGGAAGGTTAGACCTATTTGTTTTTCTGTTCATTATCATTATGTTTGTTGTTTATGTCATGTACTTTTTGGTTATGTCTTATGTTTGACAATTCGTTTCCGCATGCTCATTCATACAAAACCCATGCACTTATGAACATGATCTCATCTCGATTTTGGCTGAATCTTTTATCATTTTCGATCTTATTTTTTATGAAAGCATATTGTTTTATTTTAAACACATGTCAAGGCTACCATGCTTTGCGCTCTCCACTCTACCACCTCGAGCAGACCTTATTATTTGCTTTGTAAATTAATTCATATAAAGATATATGAATGTAGGTACCTGTTTGAAAGTTTTTTGAGTAGGCCTAGAAAATTGAGACCTTACACAATTAACACAATCAAATTATCAAATCAATATCATGTTATTATCAAACTAATTAACAAGAAACAATTATTTAAGTGAAAAATCTGATCCATAATAATCTGAGTTGAAAATTATCACTGGACCTACAATAATAGTTTTTGTAAGTCTCAAATAATATGACTACTTTTTACAAGCTTTCAACTAAATCTTGTACACATTTTTGCCAGCTTTCTACTTGTAACTTGTAAATGCATTAATTGTAGCTGGATAAGTTACAGCATTCTAAAATTTTAATTTGTTTCAAGCCATTTTTCACACATTTGTCTTTTAGTTTTTGTGATATTTCCTTAACTCCTTATTTGATTTTATACCCTCTGTGCCACTGTAGAATCTTTCCCCGTGCTTGTAATGATTAATTCATTTATCTCATTTTTGTTATGTCTATGGATTAATTCCATTTTTATTTTAAGTTAGGCCCTCCGCTCACCGGAGAAACTGAAACCAAACAAAAACTGGCTGGTTCCTATGGTTTCCGACCAAACTTCTATCACAGCGCTACTCAATTTTACGATTTCGGTAATTTTCTCAGCTTGTTTAATTAACTATAGACGAAGAACAATCGGCTGTCATCGTAGCAACTAGCACGGCGAGTTTCGAGTCACTGCTTGCGTTGCCATTGACAACGGGTTTTTGAGAAGTTTTGTAGTGTGCGGACCATCACATGACATACACAGGATAGCGAATTGTTTATTGTTTATTGTTTCTTCTTCACATTTTAGTTTTCGGTTTACAATACAATTTTTAACCTCACTAGGACAAGCCTGTGTTGAGGTTAACAATTATTTACAAAGTAACAAAATAACACAAAAGGAAAAAGGAAACAATAATTAAGTTGAAAACTTTTTTTTAACAAAGAATTAAGTTGAAAACTTTTTTTTTTCAGTTAACGGTGAGCAGATGGACTTAAGTAGATAATCAATATTAAATATCATGAAACTGATTTTGCTATTCATTAATTTGTTTTTAAATTTTTTTATTTTTAATAAATATTGTGGTTATTAAATATTGGAATATTATTTAATTTAACTTTGAAAATAACCAAGCAATTTTATTTTATGTATGGTCATTCCTAATGTAAAAATATTCTTAGTGGAATGAAAAATAGTGCCAATTTTCTTTCTGGTTGAAAGTGTTACAAAAAGCAATATTTAAATTGTTGATTTCTTTTTTTCTTTCTCCCCGTTCTGACTGAGCAAGTAATTTAGTCGAGTATCGAGTAACTCGCCACTTGACTGACCAAAATGCTACACCTTACTACTAAATGTATGGTTTTCGGACACATTTGGTTACTAAAATACTCTCTACTCGACTAAAAAACTAGCATAGTCTGCACGGGCCATAAGACTTGTCTAATCCATCTTACATGTATGGAATACTTCATATTTTCCACAGTTAAATCTTTTGCTGCGGACAAGGTTCTACATAAATATTTTTTTTTGCTTGGGTAATGATTAAATACCAACAACCCCGTAAAGTGTATGATTCGGACAAATGTAATACTGAAATTATTCAACGTCAAATTTGTAAATCTACGCTGGAAAGGATAAATAGCTAAAGCACCATTTAAGAGTATGGTGATTTAGCCATTCGATATAATATTTGTAAATCTACGCTGGAATGGATAAATAGTATTTAGCATTATGGCGCTTTAGCCATTTATCCTTTCTGATATAATAATTTTTTATCTACGCTGGAAAGGATAAATAGCTAACGCACCATTTAGAAGTATGGCGCTGTAGCCATATATCTTTTCTAATATAATATTTTTATATCTACGCTGGAAAGGATAAATAGCTAACGAACCATTAGCAGTATGGCTCTTTAGCCATTCATTCTTTCCCATATAGTATTTTTAAATTGTTTTCTATTAAATCATTAATTTATTATTTTGGCCTAACATTTAGGCTGTAACTTTTAAATGGGTGTTTCTATCATTTTTTTTTTTGTTGTGGAGTAATTTTTGTCATCAGATATGTTCTAACTCTGATATTTTTCCCTTATTACTTTTTGTACAATTGATATTATTAAGGTAATCGTTAGCTTATTAAACCTATGTATTGAATAATACCTTCTTTACTTTATGTTTGATTAGATTTTTTTCTAAAAGAGTTTTCTAAAAACAGCTTTATTCTGGAGTTTTTCTTTCTGGGAACACTCGCCAACCGCGGGGTTAAATCTCCTAGGGTACCTACTTTTTTTTTCTTCTTATGCACCGCATCGCATACAAAGTACGAAAAGACATTGTATTCATGCACACATAAAAAAGAACACCATTCTACCCATGCGTACATAATCAAAAGCCACAACCTATGCATGAATACATAATAAATAACAACGTTCTATTTGTGGAACTCCAACATGAATTAGCTGTTTCCAAATTAGAAATAACATTCTATCCATATACACATAATAATGAATAACATAGTGTTCTTAAATACATAATGAAAACAATATTCTATTTGTACATGCCTAAATAATAAATCACGATATTGTATGTATTCATACAACAAAATGAAGAACAATATTGTATTCATGCATACATAATAAAGAACAACGCTGTTTTTACACATTTCCTGTCAAAATATACGAGTATATATAAGTACAGGATATAAAGGGATGTACTTGACTTACTTTAACCAGTAATTCCTGACATTATTTGGAATAAAAAATGTTTATGAAATTATGATTACTTTTTTTGGTATTTTTTTCTTCAAAGTAAAAAAAAATAATTCTTCTATTTGTCGTTACTAGTCACTCAGCAGAATAACCGCACAACCCCTTCCCCCTCCCCCAACTGTCCAACACCTATTGTTTTTTTTATTTTTGGTGAACAAAAAAACATCAAAAATGTCACCGGAGACCAACATTTCATTTACATTTTTTACTTCCAATAATGTCTGGAATCACTGGTTAAGTTATATATATATTAATCACTGAAGTCAAGTACATCCCTTAACACCCCGTGTATGTAGGTATGTGTCTAGTGTTTTTTTTTTTAATTTCCCACAATGATTATAATATTTCACTTAATCAAAATTTCATTTTGACCAAGCCTCTTTTGATTCCTGTTGGTTTTCATGGACTTTTTTTTGTATATTTTTAAATGCAAAGAAAAGCATGAAAGATAAAATCGCTTACAGTTTAATTTTTAAATCGAACTGACAGAAATGTCTATTTAATTGTTAGTGGCATTAAGGTTATTTTTGGCCGTCTGTCTCCTTATTTAGCTTATTTGCGAGTACCTACCTACTGCAATAATTAGTTTTATTAAGGACCCTATCTAACCCCTGGATTCATTGGACAAGAAGCACACAATACACTCTAGGTAAGAATTTACATTTTCATGTATTTCACAATATTATTATTTCTAATAGACCACACCAAAACATTCGTTTGGCACAATTCTCGAATGTGATGAAGTCGTGTGTATGTCGCTGACCCTTTAAGGCCAATTGAAGCACGGTTTCTTTTCGTCGAATCGACTAGGAAAACAAACAACTTATCTTATTATACATAGCGTTTCCACCACGTAATGAATTTCTACAAAATATGTCGTTTTATTATAATCGTTTCCAATACGGCTAGTGATGAAATGCACACTGCACAGTGCACACTCGGTGAATTCCACCAAGGAGAGGGACATTATCATTGCGGTTGGTACAAATGCGGCTGGCGAGAGTTTCCTGCATTTATTCTTTGTTTGTTTACTTCATCTGTTATTCTTTTTCCAATCTTCGAAAACGCTCTTCTCCGCAACGCTTTATCTGAAATGTTTGTCCCTTACTTCCAGTGGACGAACTAGACGATCTGATAGGAGTGAATGGCGTTCGAGTGTTCTCGTTGTGCGCTCAGCTGCTTCCCCACACCATCCAGCGCCCCGCAGACCTGCTGGCTGCCGCTGCCTTCCTCTACATGACCGAGAGCGGCTTCAGGCCATATCTCCTGGACGACCCCGAGGGGGGCGTCGACTTTAAGTTATTTGTCGAGTACTGCAAACTTCCAGACAACTGGAACACCGACCGGCCGGGTTCCTATAGCTTCAGGTTCACTCTGCCAGACTTCCCCGACTACTCCTGTCATTTGCTCGTCCACCCCCTGGGAAACTCTCTGCTCCTGAATTGCATTTCTTCAGACTCCGCGACGACTTACAGTACGTGTATTCCCATCGACCGCTACCTGCCTCCCGGTGACGCCACCAAGCCGCCGGAGATAAAGAACTGTCGGGAGTTATCTTTTAAGATCAAAGACTCGGTGGCCACCCCGGCACGGAGCGAGGCGCTGACCAACAGGGGCTTTCCCAGCTCGAGCCTGACCGGCCTGCCCAAAGAACTGTTGATCAGGATATTCATCTACTTGCAGCCGGCTGATTTGAGCCGCGTGTCGGGCACGTGTCGATTTCTCTATGCAGTTGCTCGCGACCCAGTCATTTGGCAGTATACTTTCAACCAAGATTATACGTATTCGCTGCCTTCGGAAATTGATCCAGTTGACATATCGTGGTTTGAGATGTATAAACACGCAACTGACGTTGATCCTCGCAAAACTTCAACTGTCTGCAAACTTCATCCCGGTCCCTGTCCCAAGAAGAAAGTTAAGGCATTGACTCTGAAACGCTGAGAAAGAATCTAACACGATCAAATAAGGATTTAAAAAAAAAAAGTAATATATACATGTACTCGTATATTATCTACGATTTAAATTACTATATTTGTTATATGTATGATCTAAATTATTATGGATGTGTTATTCGATGCGATGATATTAACCAATTTTAATAAATATAAGGGCGGTTTTCTATATAGAAGTTGTACGATATTTCGGGGGTGATACGGTACCTAATACAGGGATTCAGTGTATTAGGAATAGAATGTGATTTTCGCAAGCGAATGTCAAAAATAAGGTATTTTTGTTGTGTTTATTGTATATTGTATTATTATTTTTATATGTACATCGTAATATTTTTTCTTTGCTCCTGCGTATAGTATCCTTGCTCCGGTAAATACTTAGAAAAAAGTCACTGTAATACAATGGTATTGTAGACATGTAAACCAATAGTAAATAGTTATCTACAAGGTGCGGCTAAACAGACAGTGCAGTTTTGAAGGGCTATTAAAAAAAAACGGCGCAACTTACAGGAATAGGGTTTATTTTATTCTATTCGGTATATCATGCCGTTTTATGCATCAAGTCTTGAAGATAACATCAGAAAGATGATGCCCCCAGCAGCGATACAGTGAGGAAGGCAATTTATGAAGTTTTTGGCTGCATTTAGGCACATCTTGATGGGCATAGCGGCGATTTCACCCATAATTCGATCCTTGAGTTCTTCCAAGGTGTGAGGCCGATGTTTATCTTCAGATCGCCCCACAGGAAGAAGTCGCAAATGCTTAAATCAGGTTAGCGGGCTATCCCACGTCACCCCTCAGAGAGACAAGGCGCGCAGGGAATATATGTCGCAGTTTTGTTTTTTGACTGTCTTGGCTGTTCTTCCCAAACCCCTAAGTCTTAGTGTGGAAACAGCTTTTCTAATATACGCACCCAACTCGCGATTAAATCGCGGCGAGAGACGGTAACACGACGCGCTTGATTGAAATGCAGCCGGAAGGCTCGCTGGGTGGCGATGACAATACGGCCATTTTCAAGAAATGTGTGGATGGCAAAGACCCGATTTTGCCCGGACCAAACCATGGCAACGACTGAAAACGGCACGACCCTCCCGTCACAATGAGACCAATCCCAGGTTCCTACCCCCACCACACGAGATGTACCGGGCGGCCTTTCAAAACTGCACTGTCTGTTTTGCCGCACCTTGTTTCTTGCAAGTTCGAATTATATATTTTTTTGTATGGATACATAGAGAAAAATTATTTGATATTATTAGTGTTGTAATGATTACCCATATAAACTAGAATCGCTTTCAATGTATTTTCCAGCGCAGCTTTAGAAATAAACAACATTAAAACATATGGCGTTTTATTTAATATATAAATCATTATGGTGTTGTGAATGTTATAATTAAAACTGTTTTATAATGAATGCCTTTCACAACAAAGTAACTCCTGTCCATTTTTTTTAAACGATTTAAAAAAAATCAAAATTGACCTAACTTATAAACCGTTAGGTATACACTTATACATATACAGGGTGTTAAGGTACGTACTTGAGTTACTTTAACCAGTGATTCCTGACATTATTTGGAGTAAAAAATGTAAATGAAATTTTGGTCTCCGGTGACTTTTTTTATGTAAAATTTTTTTTTTTCAAAATATTTTTTCTTCAAAATCAAACAAAATATTTTTTTTTCACATGACCTTATTGGTCACTTAGCCGAGTTACCGCCCCACCACTTACCCCGCCCCCAACTACCCAACACCTACCATTATTTATGTTTTTGTAGAAAAAAAAAAAAAAAAACATCAAAAATGTCACCGGAGACCAAAATTTCATTTACATTTTTTACTTCAAATAATGTCAGGAATCACTGGTTAAAGTAACTCAAGTACGTACCTTAACACCCTGTATAGGATAAAGTTAGTTTTCATAGTTAAAATATTTTTTAAGTTTTCAAATCCCACCAAAATACACCAAATCTACGGCATGTCGGGGTGACGTCATAGTGAATGAATTTACTCCGTGGAGGTACGATTTTTTATGCCAAATTCGAAACGCTAGTTTTTACAGGGTGTAATCACACGTCGCAACTGAGGAACTAAGTAGTCGGGTATACCCAAGCGGGGCACGTGATAAGTACTGCTTCTCGTTTCAGCAGCACGATAACATACGAAACAGCGCACGTATCACGTGATCCTATCGCGATGTGCAGGAATGTTATCAGTGGCGACGTGTGATTGAAAATTTTTTTTTCTCTTTTTAATAGAAAAATAAAATCATCGGTCAGCAAAATGACATCGATTTTTTTATACTCCAAACATACGAGTATGCTCAGGGCTGCGATTCTCCACTCGAGGGCTCTCGTAATCGCCGTCGAAAGAACATACATTGGTCGACTTTGTTATTCCCGAGTCTCTTCGAAGGTACATACTTAGACGTCAAACGTCAAAAGTCATTCCACTCGAAGAACGAGTGGTGGTAACCACTCTGGAGGGTAGATAGTTTTCACATGAAAATTAATTTCCTAAATAATCTGTTGCAATATCGTTTTGCAGGTGTTAGCAGCATTCAAGTCCTTTTCCGCGGTGGTTAAAACTGTTTTTGGTTTTGAGTAATATACCCGCCAACCATTTTAAAGAAAGTGCGCTCGTAATTTTAATTTCGCGCCGTCAAAAACATTGACAATCTTCACAGGACTGCACAGGATAATAATCATACCTTCAACCCTTCGACATTGAAAAAATGAAACATTCGAAAAACTTCGTCGAATCGACGAGTAATTTTTTCATTCGTAGATGGCGCGTTACGAGTAACTCTTGTTCGTTTAGTGGAGAATCGCAGCCCAGGAATTGCTGCTTTTTCTGCACGGCACGTGCTTTTACACCCTGCATATTTGTAAATATACATTTTTAAGCCATTCTATTTCTGGAGTTCCTTATAATGTGATGCATCGACTTTATTTCTTGTAAAACCATAAAAATCAAGTTTAGCAGAGTTATAGCGGTCTCATTGTGTATTGCCGCATCCAACATCTATTGTTAATTTTAAGTCGGATCTCTTCCTTTGATACAGTCGTCTCCTGCGACAGCATTTGGTTCCACATTTGCTTCCACATCACTTACAACATTGTCAATGGGGGCGTGGCCTTACACACATACGCAATTTTCGTGCTTTCCGTAGTCGATGGAAAACACGACAACACCCGGGTGAAGCGGGGAGGGCAGGGAAGGGGAAATTTTTTGATAACAGCTGCACGGTGCGCTCTTACAGTGAATAAATCGCTTGAATTTTCGAGGTTATGTCAGGTTATTATGAGTTTAATAAGTGATGTAATGGATGACTGTTTCTATCATGAACTCGTCTTAATATACTTAAAGGAATTTAAATAAAGTCCTTTAAGTATATTAATTTATTGTATCAAACCAATAAACATAACAATTTATGATAAACCCGCCAGATCTATTTGTTCGGTTTTGGGAACAACTCACAGTCTCAGAAATCGTTGTGTCTCCCTTACCATCATGGTTAGAAATATGATCTAAGCGGTGTTAGAAAGAGGAAAAATCACGCTTTATATTGAAAGTTACATTTTTCTAATAAAATATGTACCTATGTTTTTTTTTCATTAACAGTAATTTTAGGTAGAAAAAACGTATGCTGACCTATTTTTATAACTTTTTTATGTTTGCACGCAACATTTTTATATTTCAAATAGTATCTATACATCTGTTTATAAACATAAAATTTGAAAGCGTATTTCATCACCTTTCCAAAACAGTTTTTAGTTTTCGGATACATTTAGAAATATTCCATTTATTTGAATTTTATTGCAAAACGGCAATATTTCGAAGCTCTGTAAAAATATGGTGCTTAGACGCGTCATGTTTGTAGCCACGCCTACAGCGCTCCAATTGGCTCCAATGTTCAAACAAACGCAAGAGACGACAATGTGGAAAAAACAAAAAATGTTCTCGAAACGTTTTGTTGTAGCTGGAGATCCGACTTTATGTGAACCTTTTTTTATAATATTTTAGCAACAGTTAGCATTCAATCCTACCTATAACTTGTTTCGGATTAATTTGCATATGTAATTAGAAATTTTTAGTCTACCTACCTAACTGTATTATAGACATGATTTTTTTAATTATGAATATGAAGTTTTCTACATTATTTGTTCTAGAATGGTTTAAGTGTGTTGCACAATGTATTATAGTATCTACCAAAGAAATTTTATTACACAAGGGTGTGTTACGCGACATATTTTTTTTCAACGAATATTAAAATGTGGGAAGGATCTTCTCGTATAATATGAAATACATCGTCAAGATTGTGCAGAGATATCAACATTCGGTGTTCGTTGGTTTGCAGAGAATGAAGGCAAATCAGAAGACGATGACACAGCAGCTGGCCACGGGGTGAAGGACGTTCCCGAGCCAGCCCTTGCCAATGGTAAATTAGGTGAGTACTGAGTAGGCACGAATTGCCGGGGTGGTGGGTTTTTGCGAATGGCGCTTTTATTAGGTTCAGGTTGAATCTTCTGCTTATTCATCAGGTTTAAAATACAACTATAATACACTTAATATGGAATGATATTGCTTGCGGCTTGCTATATTTAATTAACCATTTTAATAATATGCATAATACTACACTTTAATTTTGTAAAAAACCTTATGGTAAATTTCACAAAAATATGATTATTTTATACTTGAATCGTTGAGTTCCAAAACCCTCCCTAATGGATTTTCATACTTTTGATTAAATCAATTATTCCAGTTTTTTTTTGTTTTATTCAGAAAATAATGGAATAAGCATGACAAAAAACTGACAAGAAACTGGTAACCATTTTGAATTTTTTGAAATACTGACTTCTGATTCAAAATACTCCGTAATTCGAGTCAATTATGGAGTATTTTGGAAGTCTGGTCGATATTCAAACACGATTTATAAAAAAACTAGGAGGAATTTGGAAATAATAACGACAGCATCACATTCCTGGTTAGAAAACACAAAATATGGCATTCACACCTCATTTTCAACAAAAAATCATTACGGAGGATATTGGAACTCAACGATTCAATTACTATAAAATAATTGCTTACTTTATCTATCTAAACAATTTAACACGATTTTATAGCATTTTATTGCTTCCTGTAAGATATTCACGAAGCTGAGGTAAGTTGAAGTTTTATTTTATTTTAAGATTTTTTATAAACTAACATGTAATTTCATTTAACTAATTATGATAACGTTTAGTTTTTTCATAGATTTGAAACGAAGCACGCATATTAATATAAGTTAAGTTACATGTTAGTTTGAGCTTCTTCGTATACCGACGGCTACAATCATGCCACCCCCGAGTGATATTATTAATATTACGTAGAGACGTAAACACGCAAGGTAAACGTTAAAATGAAGCGAATGAAAGCTTTTCACGAATGTTTAGTGAAAGAACTAGTGGTAGTAGGTTGGCAGTAGGTAGTAGCTACCCCAGATGTCGCTGGGATAAGTTTAGTCTCGTGATCCCCACGGGGGGGTGCGGGGGACGGTGGGCGGGGAGACGCAGCCTCCGGGTGCGCGCGCCGCCCAGCCCCTAACATCTGATCGCCCTCCCAGCCAGTCGCGCCTCCTCGCCCGCTACGTGACGCACGCATTCCTCTCCCGAAAGCCCTCTCCTCCACTTAGCTGGAGCATGCCCCTCCACCCAGCCTGGGAGCAGTGGGAGCCCACCCGACAGTGACAGCTGACAGCACCGAGCGAGCCCCCCAAGGCAGCTTCACCTTCCCGCGCATTTCCAATTTCTGATGGACTGTTCACACTAGCGCACTAGACATTTGATAACAACCAGTGTGTCTATCATCCCGTCCTCCTCGCCTCGTCTTCCTCTACCCGATGAACCGAAGCATACAGTGAATTGTGCGATTCGTGACCAGTGAGCAGTGAGCACGCCGTGAGACCCGCAAATCTGCAAAACTCACCAACTTTTCATGTTTCTCCAGTGCAGACGTACGACTTTCCGCTCTAGTGGAAAATAGTGACGGACGCGCTTCAGGCAAGCCGTGTTGATACTTGATACTGATACACGTGCTAAGAAGTTCTACGCTATTCGTTCGTGAGTAGCAATCCTGCGTAAATAAGAGTAGTATATAAAAGTTGGAAAGTGTAAATAAAGGCAGGTTTACTGGCTGCTACGCTCCAGTTCAGTTCACTCCAGTTCCTCAGTCAGTACCGCTTGCAGTGCACGTGCAATGCTGTGAGGTGGGAGGTGGTCGGTTGCTACCGGTGATAGTGTCGGGTGATGTGGCTCCGGCGAGAGCGCGAAGAGGCCGGCCGGTAGGGCCCCGCGAGCCCTGTGCAGCCCCTTGGAGCCCCCGTAGGGCCCAGGGCCCCCGGGTAGCGCTGGAGCCCCCGGGGCAGCCCCGTGGGCGCCTGGAGTGGCCCCACCACTACTACGGCTCCATGCTCACGCACAGCCATTCCGATGGAGAGTTTCCGATATATTCCCAAGGTAATGGCAATCCTTTTATTACACGTCACGTTATGTCACATCCAAATATCGTGTTCGGTAGCAATGGTATTCATGTTATCTAGCCATTATTGATGTTCCTCGTTTCTTCCATTCGCACTCTCACATTAACCGGTCCTTCTGTTAATTGCTCTTTTAATGTGCCCATTTCCCGATACCTATCCAACATGCGTTCGAGTTAGTGGGTAATTAATGTTTCAACCTTCCTGCATAATATGTAGTATATTCATTGGTATTAACTCCGCACAGGAGAGGCCCTGGGGGATCCCTCAAAGCCCATTTTACCTACGGGGATGTTATTTGCATGGTCTGATGTGTAACTTTACTTATATGTATAATATAAACATCTAACATTTTATAAACTAACCTTATTATATCCCAACCCATCGTACGCACCGTGACGATGTTGTTGACATATTTAACGCATCAATCACAAAATATAAACAGGTCTTAGTAGAATTTATATCGGAAAGCACAACAACAAATATAATTAAACAAATTGTCTACCTCTGCTTCGACTTGTTTAATTTATTTATTGTACTATTCCCTATCTACTATTTTTCCATCTGGCGTGGTGGAGTATTTTGTTTTTGTGATGTTGCTAATTTAGATCTTCTTTGTGTTAAAAAAATAATAAACATGGAAAAGCTCAGCTAGGCGTGAATTTAAAAATAAATACGTTAATTAATTACCCCAATCATTTTAATAATAAATCATTTAGGCATAACGTAGAACCAACTCTGCTTTAACTTGTGTGCAATTCTGTTAATTCATTAACGTATATCACTTTATTGACCTGGTAAATATCTTCCGTAATAATAATCTCTAGAGTATTCAATACGATTAAATTATTTATTTAATAAGTTAGCCTGTCAAAAAAACCTTAATTGGCTATCATGTATTTAACCTTAGCGTTATAAATTGTCGTCTATGAATGCATACTTATTTTTAAATCGCAATTTTCTTCTTAAAATTCAATAATCTTCATTTTCAGTGCTACATTTCATTTTTTCAGGGCATATTCTTGTTTTTCCATTCGCTAAATGGGAGTTTTCTTGACAAATACCAAAATATTACCAGCCATTTATTATGGACTAGTGAATAGTTCATTTCCAAGCACGTCCTTAGTGAGGCATATTTGTAAACGTCCAAAGCTTCATCTCAAGTCATACAATAAGGGTTACCTTATGTAAGGGTCCTCATATTTCTACTGCAGTAATGGCTTATTTACGTATGCTATTCATTTTATAAAGTTAATCTTACAGACATATAGTTATTTGATGTCAAATAATCTAATTTGTACATTCGTTCTTTGCTTTCGTTGTCAGGCCAAAAGTGCCATCATTTTCGATTAAAATATGATTTTCGACCGTGGGTGGTGAATTCAACGATGAAATATGGGTTTACTAATAATTTAAGGGTCTATGTATTTTTTCTATTACGATAGTAATTTCATTGTATGTTGTTAATGTTATAAAGTCAATAAACAGACATTAGGTTGATAATACTTTTATTTAACTGTAATTTACTTATTCGTAAGAAATTTTAAATTACCTAGTTTGGATGTAAAAAGTAACTATCTACTTGCTTAGTGGGAGTTATTAATTTTTATCACATGTTTGTACTTTGTTTCATTGTTACGCCATGATTTTCGATGAAAATTTGAAATCTGATCGTGCGTTATAAAATCAGTTCAATATTTACGTATTTTTGCGAAACTTTCAACAGATACCAAAAGATAACGGCTTTTGTTCAAATTTTTAAAAATATGACACACTAGCTTCTGCTTGCGACATCGTCCGCAAATTAGTAGGTACTTCAAGTAGCCTATTTTCTTTTCATAATACATATATGGAAAATAGCTAGCTTTATAAATTATAGCCTATATGTTATTCTGATGTATGAGCTATATTATTGTAAAGTTTCAATAAAATTAATTCAGTAGTTTTTGCGTGAAAGAGTAACAAACACACATACCATCCATATAAACTTTCGCGTTTATAATATTAGTAAGATAAGATTTCCATGGAATTGTATTTGTTGTGCTTGTGTTTTTGATTCCTTGTTTTATTTTTAAATCTGTTATGTGAGTGGGTTTGTTATTCGTGTTTCCCGAATGTACGTTTTATTACCCACTCGTATATATATTTTGATATTATGTACGAACCCTCGCATGTGAACCTTGTTTTCACCATGCTCTCTCGCATCGACGCTCCTGTCTTTAGGGTGGCCACCGACCGGGAAAACCAAAATTTTAAGAGAATCAAGATGGTAATAATAAGTGGTTAAATTTGTAGGTTTGGGAAAAATCACCTCAGGGTTGATTAGAAATTAAGTCAAAAGAACTTTCATTTTACGTACATCCTACATCTACAAAAAATATAACTAATAACATTAAACAATACATCAATGATTGAATCCTATGGATCAACATTTAACTATATTTTTCATCTTGCATGTTATTTCTACAAAATCTCAAATTATTTATCATATCCCAGCCTCTGGCTGGACTACTTCTTTACCTATAAACCACCGAATTTCTTCAAGCATCGGTATATAATCTACAAACTGCCAGGTTGGAAGTCAATCGCAAACAATGCATGGGAATATAATAAATTTTTTTTTTTAACTACCCAATTGTTTTCCAAATGTACACCAAAAAATTTCTACCCTATTTGTAAAAATCATTTGATGGGGAAACATTGGTTCCCAAATAGTTGAAGCATATTATTTACCGCAAACAGTCTTTCGTTAAATAAATTCAAAAGTGCTAAAGTGCTAAGATGTAAACTCTTCGTTCCCTTTCAAAAGCGACCTACTTTGATCGTCCATGTGTTTGTCATCCTAAAACAATGCGACTACGGGCCTTGTATAATATAATTAATTAGAGATAATGAGCGATATAACGAATTTCGTTTTGTTGTTGGTTTTCGAAAACGAAACAATTAGGGGCTAATTATTCCGTACACATCATCGATGTACTTGGTCATTGGTACATGTTTACAAAGAGTGCTTATTTGGCTAAATATATATTAAAACTAAAGAATATGCTTTATATATTTTATATTTTTTTAATAATATTATAAAAAACATTTCTCTGCATAGACATAGCAATCCTGGGGAAACCACATAGGATGTATACGGGGTGTTAAGAGACGTACTTGAATTACTTTAGCCAGTGATCAAAAAATATAAATGGAACTTTTAAAAATCAGTAGGTATAGGACAATTAGGATCGGGATGAGGGGTTTGGCGGTTACGCGGCCAAGTGACCAGGGATGTCATGTGGAAGTTTTTTTCGATACGATGGAAGGGATCATTCGAAACCGATCGACAGTTTAAATTTAAATACATTAAGTCGTTTAAAACGTAGTATATAGGGCATTAAATTGTTAGTTACCTGATTTAAGGATTTTTCAACCACCATGCTAGGCAATATGTCCGTGTTGTGGTGATCGAGTAGGTATGTTAAAAATGCCCAAAGTTGCAATTTCCGTATCAAAATACGTGGGGTTATTCGGTGACCCCACACGGCAACGCATATTTTACATACCACGCGACATGTCGAAGGTTAAGATAATAACAATAAAATATTGATTACAGTTAGAAATCGTGGTCACTAAATTGAAAACCCCTGGAATACCTTTACATTAATCAATAATTAACAATGATTGATATGAATCACAAATTCTTGAATTAATATGAACAACCGACGAAGACTTACGTAGGCACTCGAGGTAAACCAGTTCTAGGACTTCAGAATATGATTAAGTTAGATCCAGTTGACGTTTCTTCTTCAGTATGACGTTGATGAACATTGTGTTGCTTCATATTTTCGTAAATCTTAGTGACAGTTTCAGCCGCAATGTTGCCTGTCTCTGCGCCCGCAGAAGCCAGCATTTTGATAAATGTTACTGACAAAAATGATGAACGCCGCGCTCTTTTTTCTTTATGCCGAAACAACAAACGAAAAAATTCACAAATTTTATCTTTCTTTCGCTCTGAATTGTCATCTTCCGCGTACGGAGACTTCATAAATCTCATCTCCAGGTTGCCAGTTGCCGTCGGGAATTCTCTTTGCTAGTTCTAGAGATTTTAGAGAATCTTGGTGCGACTTTTTAAATGTTTGAGCCTCTGTGTGAATTTTGATTGGTTTTATGTGGTCATTTTTATTCGAAAATCGTGTACTATATACATTATACATACACGTAGGAGCCATTGTCGATATCAACGTCAGAATTGCTAGATCTTTGGTTCTAGGCAGAGTTCAAAGGTCAAAAACCGTAAAAATGCAAATAAAATTGTACTCATTAAAATTTTGCGGCCTCCGTAGTTGAATGTTTGCGATTCTTGGCTACGAATCCGGAGGTCATGGGTTGAAATCCCAGCATGCACAAGAAAATAATATTTTTTTTATTTCACAATTTAATCAATTAAAAAAAAGTATAATATATTTGCGGCATGTTCCAGAGTGGTAGATTCTTTCAGTATAGCCCTGGTAAAGACCATCATTCTGAATTGAAACATTTCTTGATATGGCTTTATTCTTGTTTGGTAACCAGATCTAAGTAACCAGGTACGTTCCCATTTTCCTCTTCCTCATCTCCTTCCCCTCTATACTGCCTTCAGCATCACAACATATTAACTTAGAATGAAAACGCGTCAATTTTATTACAAATTATTAAATTAAATGTCCAATCACTGTGATCCAGAGTAGCTGATATCGGATCTAAGCGTCACCCTGAAAAATCCCATTTTTGGTTTTAGATTAACTCCACACAGGAGACCTTGAGGAAAATAATTTATATCAGGGCCTATGTCATATTTGGGGATGCTTTGCGGAGGGTCTTTCTTAGTAGAAATAAAAAAAAATATATATGATGGGTGGGTAGGAATTTTCGGGTCAGCGTGTCCAGGAGTGTCATGAATCCATCCCTCCCACTAAGGTGCGAGGGCTGACGCATCCGCCGCTAAGCCCCACCCTATGAACACCGGCATCCCTGCTAAGTCACCAAAAGTAGCTTGAGTTGACCTATGGTAGATGTGTTAGTTATTCATTGAATTTAGATTCGACTTCGTACTCTTTACTAATAAAAATTGAATCGTCAAGCATTAACCTATCTTGCCCTTTCTATTTCTTCCGCTTTAAACATTACCCAATTGTGGATGCCGTAGTTCCACCGAGCGCAACGCGGCACATAGATTTCACAGAGGGCGGTTTTGTAATAAAATTTGGTTGCCAAAACGGATTTGATTTCAATGTATTCACGAACCCTGATTTCCACATTACTGCCCCCATCTTTATACTCTGACCTTATCTCATTGCCTTTTCATCCCTGCCGACTTCCATAAAGGATTCCGGCCAAAAGGCGCAAAATATAACCGATCCTGTTTGTGTACTGAATGCTTCTATCAATTTTAAAGGACGATTGAAACACCTTTCTTCGTTTTCCTTTTATGTATTCAATAACATTATAATTCAATTTATGAAAACAGTTTATTTATTATCTGCTGTGACAGCTGTTTCGCCTTGAAGGGGAAACTTTTTTTTTCAATTATTTCTGGCCATCATTAAAATTATGGAGAAGTGAAAGGTGAATTTAAATATTAATTTTATTTAAATAGGCAAATTTCAAAATTCTAATGAAGATTGGAGTCGAGTTAAGACTTAGAAGAGATGAGATATTGAATGGAGGGAAGGAAAATTTTGATAAGGCTTGGTAGAAGAGAGGATATTTGTTTAGAGAGGGTCAACAAAAAATATATGATCTAAAGTTCCCACATGGGGGTCAAGGAAGTGAATTTACAAGAATGTGATGTGAATAAGCGAGGAAATTTTTTTTTTGGTAAAATGGTGGAGTTGTTGAAACCACGGTTTTGATGGGATAGTCCTTTATATTGAGGTGCGCCAGGTTCCCTTGGATTGACTAACAATGAGCCAATAGTTTGCCCAAATATTGCGGGATCTATCTTTGATGATGAAAAAAATTTCAGATAGGGTGATGTGGTTTACGAGGGTAACAACAGGGTTGGACGCTCCTTGTTTTGGCAAGACATGGCATGTTGTCATAATTGGTAATGATATTGCTAAAGACATCAGCAATGATTATGACAACATGTCCACGAATCCAAATCAAGGTTACGGGTTTTTCCAGAGCTTTGAATGGAGGCTATCAGTACTCTAATGAGGCATATAAAGCGATCATCAGGATGAAGAAGAGGACTGGATTTAAGTTTTGGGGGAACAGAGAACAAGGGACAGTTCAAAAATATTTTTGATTATATATTTGAGAGATTCTATTATTGCACTCGGCTGAAAATATTGAAAGGAAATTCTGTCATTAGAATTACTGTCAAAGCTATTACTTTAAACGTTAATACCTATACCACAGTTATGAGAGTCGGGTGATTTGGATCCATCAGTAAATAAAAGAGAAGAGTTGGGCCATTTAGATGATATAATGTCATTGAACATGTATTGGCTATTCACAGTACGGGTTTCGAGATTGGAATGACTTTTAAGGATGCCGATCACCTCTAAAATTGTTGGGGATAGGGTAACGTGACTATATTTTAATTTGTAAAAGAGAAGAAGATCATTTTGAATAATTTAAAGCTCTGAGAGCGACTGAAATTTTTTAAAAATGGCAGAAAGAGGTTTAGTTCGAGCTCTGTCTGATTGTAGATGAATCTGTTGATTTAATGACCGATCACTGGTTGAGTGGGAAAAGCGTTTGGGTCCCATCCAGGCGTTCCGTGTTCGATTCCTCGGCTGGCTAAGTCCTCCATCACAAAACATCTTCTGCTTAGTGTGGTGGTAGTAGGAGATTTTAAAATGTTGTTGGGTTATTCGTAACCCGGGAATGTTTGTCTTTCTTAAAAAAAAAATTAAATGAACAACGAGACTCTGGGGATGACCTGAGGATATTTAGAATTTTAACATTTCCACATTACTGCCCCCATCTTTATACTCTGACCTTAGCTCATTGCCTTTTCACCCCTGCCGACTTCCATAAAGGATTCCGGCCAAAAGGCGCAAAATATAACCGATCCTGTTTTTTTTCATTGTTTTTATTTCTTGCTAGAGCAATCCCGATGAGTTACAAAACTCATTTTAGGACAGGAGGAACTTACAATTCATAGGTAGGAGGTAGTAGTTACAATTTTACAAAGGTACTTGGGTATCATAATATAAGTTTTACATTCAGTACAGCATAAAAATAAAAATAAAGACAGGTTAAGTAGAACAAACAACAAGAGAAAACAAGTAAAGAGAGGGAAAAACTGATACGAGTATATAAGATAGAACAAAAAAAGACAAGACGATTACATATTTTCATTTTTAAATGTAGTTAAAAAATATTCTTTTAAAGCATTGCTTTGCAATTTAGTTTATGTACTGAATTCTTCTATCAAACTTAAAGGACGATTGAAACATCTTTCTTCATTTTCCTTTTATGTATTCAATAATATTATTATTCAATTTATGAAAACAGTTTATTTATTAAAATCTGCCGTGACAGCTGTTTCGCCTTGCAGGGTAAACTCACTTTTTTCAATATTTTATCACATTCTAGGTATAGCCTACTGGGATGGAAGATAGTTTGTGAACATTACTAATTATCTGTGATTTCTTACCTAGTTTTTACTACCTACCTATCTACCGGTTTTAACAAGAGTCGCCAAAATTTAACTCGCGCCAGGCGCCGTTTGGCTCAGGGCCGGCCCTGCCCATAATATTTATGAAGTGTTCATATGTAGGTCAGCTTAAACGCAATATAGGTCGGTCCTAACTTAAATAGGACATAGGTCGCGATTGTTGTTTGTCCCGTCGCATTTGAACCATCTATTAAAACTGTAAGTGAGCTTTATTTGCAAACAAAAGGTTTCATTTTATTTTCTACGCCTAATTTTTATAAAGCATTTCGTGACTGTTTTTTACTGTTTATGTGAGTACCGTACAAGGGTCCCAACTGCTCCTTCGTCAGGAGCCAGTGAGATTATGGAATCCACAGTTGGGGTATATTATGAGGCTGACGGGAGTGGGGAAGGGAAGGTCATGGGGAAAAGAGAGTTTATCGACGATCGTCATGTCTCTTCTCACACGTATTGTAGGAAAATGAAAAAGACAGAAATACGAGAACGATAACGTCACGTACCTACTCTTCTCACTGCTACTATTATATTGAGTTGTACATTTCGTTATTAGTTTTCTTCAATTGTTTTTAATTGAATAGTTTTTTTGTTCTGTTAGGCATATTATTATGTAACCTGGCAGCTATTTCGCTTTCCGCAGGCATTTTATCATTGAACGTGTTCATTTTCAAAATTAAATCATTGGTTTGATTAATAAATCTAAGGTCTTACCAAAAGCACTTTTTTAATTATATATTTATTGTTGTGTGTTTTGTGTTTTGCTGTGCACACCAGCACATATTAGAGAATCGTGACCAAAAATATCAATAAAGCCGCAATCGGTTTTCATCGGTTTGAACAAGTAAAAACTTTTGTGAATACTGGCGTCATGAAATTTACATACGATTTTTGATCTATATTTTCTATTTCACGTAATTATTTTCATCGCTCAATTCTTCCATCGTAAGCTATAAAGTTTTAAAATATAGGCAAAATATATAACTATCTATCTAAAATACAACATAACGCCTTATTTTATTTTAAAGAAAGACATGCATTTCTGGGTTACGAATAACCTGCAAATATTTAAAAATCTCCTACTTAAACATAGTAATCGTAAAATGTTGATTATTTCGTAATGGAAGATTTGGTCAGCCGAGGAATTGAACACACGATGCCTGGATGGGACCAAAAGCAATGCCAACTCGGCCACTGACCAGTCGTTCTCGTTATTGATAGATAAAATATGTTATTTTCTGGTCATAATTTATAATAAATACACTGCTCAGGATTTTTTTAATGAATACATTCCTCCGTGTACTATATAAAGGTAAAGAGAAACCCTCTCCGTGCACAAAGCCTCTTATGCACAGGTATATCCATTCACTGGTATATTATAATACATCGTGCTGCATTCTATGTCAGCTAATCAAATTTCCTATTTTGCTAAACTAAACACAACACCCATCAAATCCACCCTGGAAATGCGATATTAATTAAAAGCGTAATATTATGTTTATACTATAAAATAATATTCATTAACATTAAATTTAAATTAACCTAAACAATATAACACATTAAATGTGTTCTATTGTTTAGGTCTTGTGAACATGCTGAGAAAGTGGGGAATGAATAATTTTCCTTACTTTATTGATCTCTAATTGATCATGTAAATTTAATCTAAGACACTTTTTCTCTATTCATAAGGGTTTAGGCTTATTGTTAAGTGGAACGTATTCACTAAAAGATGTTCTGCGAATTTTAAAGTGCTTTTTTTATTATTATAGACCGAAAAAGATTTCACAATAATAAATATCTAAAATACTTGCCGAACTTATTAATAACATTATTTAATTTGATTTTCGTTAATTTTTAAAAAAATGGTCTTCTACGAATTAAAAAAAAAATTATACCTAAAATAATAAACCATTGCCTCAAAGAAATCAAAAATTCTTAAGAAATAATAATATTTTCTGATGGAATTGGAATGTCTGTTGAACTACAACATACATATTACGGTTATATTAAACAAAAATGTTTTTTACAATAAAATATATAAATTTGTTTAAGACCACTTTAAATTTTAATTACACTATACCGGTTTCGGAAGAACCCTTCCTTCGTCAGGAGAATATTAAAACTAACCTATGATACAAAATATTGATAGATATATACCATACATTTAGGTGCTGGAGTGGGAGATCAAAGGGGGAGGGAGGGGGGGGGGGGGGAGTAATTACAGGAATTCCAGCAATAACAGAGCGATTTATTGGAAACATATCTAGAATGGGACTAAACGATAAATTAATTTGGTTAATCAATATATTAGCGTTATTATTTAGGGATTTTTTAATTTCAAGTGCTTCCAAGTTATCTATTTTTTTGCTTTTATTATTACGGTGAACAATTTTAACCCCTGTGTCGTTATTAAAAGTATGATTGGTGGAAATAAGATGATTGGCAAACTCCGAAAAATTATTATTATTTAAACATCTTAAATGTTCCGTGATTCTAATATTTACATTTCTGGTTGTCTAACCTATGTAGAACGATGGACAATCATTGCAGCATAGTTGGTAAATGCTTGAGTGGCTTCATTTAAAAATGTTTTTTTTACGCTTGTGTCAATCTTTTATAATATATAATACATAGGTACTCCACACCGCTTTTAAACACTGGTACAATGTATACCTACAACCTATGCGCATTAGAAAATCTCACGTGACAAACGATAGGTATCTCCGCCTCTAGAAGTTTTTTTCTTGAAGAATTTTGGTTACATAACTTTTAAAGTAAATCTAGGAATTTTACATAAAGACAAAAAAATAATTACTTCAATTTCTCCCCTCTTACGTTTCTGAAGGGTGCCTTGAAAGGCTTGAAAGGTCTTCAGAAGAGTTAATTAATTTGTCAACAATGCAGTCAGCTTTCCTATGGAATACTCATACACACATACAGTGGATTATAGTTTCCACCCACGCGGGGCGGCAAGTGAGTTTCCTTCTGTCGGGGGATGCGGCTTTGTGGCGTATTGTTGTTGGTATAAGGTTCATTATCCGGTGTCACACATCGTGTCCGCTTCCGCCTGTCGAGTAGCGACCTTAGGCATACCGACTTAATGCTCAACCAAATTCAATGGTTCCGGAACCTATACAATTATGTATTAATTAATATTAATTAAAATTAATTATTTTGGAAATGTCATGCGAGTGTACGCAACTTATAAGCAAGTAATAAATATTTTTTTTAAATGTGAAATTTTCAATTCGTCAGTAAATCGATGAAATATAATCTCGGTTGGTCCTAGACTCGCTAAAGAATTGTAGTTTAACAAAAGTGTAAAACACATTTTCATTCAAATGCATCAAGGAATAAAGTACTTGTGTATAATATGTACTAGCATAGTACAAATAATCTGAATAAATTCGTTTGATATCCATACCAACTTATTATTGAGGGTATTTTTGATGTCCATTTTAGAATTAAAATTAGTAAATAAACACAAAAAATTATAATTCTATAATAATTATAATTACTTCAAACTGTTGGATCACCAGAATTGTCAGGTGTGCCTGAAAGAAGGAAAATTTTCTTACTACTTCTGGTGAAATTAAATCACAATTTCTATATAATCTAAGATAATCTATTTCTTTTGCCTGTGTGAACCTTATAGTCGGAAGGTTTTGTGAGATAATTTGTAATTTGGTGAGATCACCTTTCTTTCAACCCTTCTACAAATTTTCAGTTCAATGTTGAAATTACTAGGAAAAGGAGGTGAAAATTTTTCATATATTTTTTACTGACCTGTTTTATTTCAAAATTATACGTCTCGTCGACCAAACAATTCAATTTATTTCGTATGTTATGACGGAGGTACATAAATTCATTGGTAATATAGAATGCTTTTGACATTTTTTATTTCGAATAATTTTTTTATTTTATTTTGAGGACCGTCACAAACATTACAAGTTATCTCTCCATTGCTTGAAAATAGCAAAGAAAACCCTCATGTGTAGGAAAATGAAGTCATAAATGTTGATAAGGGTATTTTCGGAGACCGAATAGATGCTATCGTTTATAAAGGTAAAACGACACATTTATTTGGACTTTACTGCCGAGGTTTTACAATGAACCCGTAAATGCTGGCGGTAACTAGATTTCTGCACATTAAAATATTCCGCGAATAAAAAATCATTGATGTGGGTAGATTATGTTAGGGGTTTGTTCAAAGTACCGATATTTTTAGATCACTGCACTAACAGGTCCATCAAAGCTTTGACATGCCATGTGTAAGCATTTATTTACTACAAATGTTGAGTTCATAGATGAAAGTAACAGAGGGAGATATGGCATGAAAGCTTGCCGACTGTAACCGAGCTATGACCAAACTGCACGGACTATCAAAGCGGCTATGTAATGCAAGTAATGAATGCATTTGGTGTTAGTTAGGGTAGTTAGAAACAGTACTACAGGTAAACGATGCTGGTGACACTTTTAAGCGCCGCGTTTTTTAAAGATAATGAATTGGTTCATGACCCATCTCCCTAATTTTTATTGTCTTCGGTTGCGTTCAACATTGACTTTTCCTAAAACGTTTATTCAAATTTTTATTATTATTTATTTGCGTTAATAAGTTATTAAATAAGCTTATTTGACAGTATGTATAAAATAATAATTGGATAATTTTTAGAGCGCCGTTTTTTTGGTCAAATCATCTCAAGGGCACTATACAATTTATTATGAATTCTTAGGCTCTATCTAAGTTTATTATTTACAAATAGATAAAGAAACATACTTACCTGGTCGGTCATTTCCGATAAACACAATTTAATTAGAAAGATTATGTTTGGAGAAGATACCAATTTATTTTATCACTGGACATTGCATGATTTTAGATTTGCTACCCCATCACTGTTGGTATTCATATGTAAGAAGATTAATGCCAAAGTTGAGTTAATATTTATATTGTAAGACTTGAGAATTTTAGGATTCTTTAGGACTGGAGAATTTTCATGAACTGACTTTACAAAAGCTTACAAATAAGAATTAGCTCATATTTTTTACACAATTAGTTATTTACAATGTCGCGGGCAGTGAATGTGAAAGGTTTTTTGACTTTATGTTAATTATATGTATGTTATTTTTTTACATTATTTCAAAAAAAAAATAAAAAATACATAACAATATAATATATGCAGTTTTGGTAAAGTACAGCTACAGAAAGTGTTTTTTGAAATATTTCACGTTTCAGAGTGAGATACTCTCAGAACGCCATGGTGTAAAACCACCATTCAGAATTAAAACTTTGCTTGAAATAGCTTTAGCCGTGTATGGTGACCAGATCGGAATAGCCCACTACTTCCCCACCTTCCCCCTTTATCATCTCCTTCCCCTCCCCACTACCTTCAGCCTCACAACAAACCACAATTATTAGGGATGCATAGACTTACTGGCTCCAGCCGGAAGCAGTTGGGTCTTTTATGAGGTATTCACATAAAAAAATAATAATGCGACTGACGTTGGTAACCATTCATAAAGCATATTTATTGCCCTACACGGAGAAAAATGTTGTTCTAAAATACTATCATTTTATTTGTAAAAACGGTTAAAAACGGGACTGCAGTTCTTACGAACAAATTAACAGTGTTTCAATGTTTATTGGCGGGAACATGTAAGAATAATTTGTTGGTATACGTAATTTCGTATGTATACCAACAAATTATTCTTACATTTTCCTGCCAATAAACATTGAAACACTGTTAATTTGTTCGTAAGAACTTAATTCTTGTTTTTAACCGTTTTTACGAATAAAATGATCTTATTTTGGAACAACATTTTTCTCCGTGTACGCAATACATTAATTTGTCAGCAACAATAATTGGGTTTAAGTATCCCTGGAATTGGCCACTTCACTTTGCTCGTCAGTACGAAGGCACTGTGTAAAAAACTAAATTATTTTTTTATTTGCGATTGCCTGTCTGTACATATTTAGGTATCGCGTAAATTATTTAAAAATTACCTTGCCATTATTTATATATATATTTTTAACAAAAAAATTATTCAATGATAATGAATTTATGTTTTGTTGTTATTTTTCGTATAATGTGTGAATTTGCAACATAATTTGCTTCAAACAACAATAATTTACTAAATAGATTCAGTTGGAACTATGTATGCTCTATGTAGCTAGAAGGCGATCAGTAGCTATTGTGATACAAACTCGCGAGGGCATGTTTATTGAGTGACCGGATAACTCGGAATTAATTATTCAACTCAACACCTACTCCTGAAGTCATTAAAACTGATGAAAAATTGGTTAAATAGGTTACGTTAGGTTAGGTTATGGCCTATTTTTCAATAAATTTTTTTGAGTTATCATGGAACCGTTTGTGATGCTATGTTAATCTTTTTTAAAATTTTAATTAAACCTCTTTTAAAACCACATTCCGCCAACAATAAATAATAATAATTATTGTAATAAATATAAGTACGCAGTGATAACGCAATACTCCAGTTTTAGTGAATTTAAAATTGAAGAAATCTTTTTATTATGTCTGTATTCATTCAATGAAGTTGTGTCTGAAAGTTACTGATAAAATATATTTTCGGCTAAATTTGGCATTTAAAAGTTCGGACGTTTTATTTTCTAAAAAGTTTTAACACATTAATTGAAAAGTGAGACATTGTAATAATTAATGTGACGTTATTTTCGATGGAAGGAAATATTTAAAAGAATTGGACTGTGTGAAAATATGTTTTCGAATCGAAAATTTCCTTCTCCAAATAGTTAATTGAAAAGTACAAGTTATATAGCAAAGGCTTTGTGTGCCTATATATTTTTTTTCTAAAAATGGGAAATAATAATCGTGTCACATCACTGCTAATCACCTTGTTCCAACTTATATTGCTGACGTCAAGATGTAAATAAATATTATGACTTAGTGTGTTAAGTTATATTCAATAATTTAACATTATTTGATAGATTTATTAATTAATACATTAATTTCACATATCCACTGTGGTTTGGTTTTAAAACCCTCCAGGCGACAAAATGTAAACTTTGCCCGGGAAGATAAAACTAATATTTACAAATTTGTAAAACAAATTACCTAAAAATATCGAATTAAAAAAATATATATATTTATTTAAATTAGATTATTCAACTTAGACTTAATAACGTTATTATTAAGTTCTGCCAGTATTTTTATTTTTAAACTGTTAGAAAATAGCCTTGTAAGCCGAAACAGTAGTCAAAATGAGAAAAAACTAAAATACTTGCAGAACTTAATAATATTATAAAAAAATTATTTACATTATATTTAAAAAATAATCTTTCTTTTCTTTCTTTCTTTTTTTTAAAAGAAAGACAAACATTCCCGGGTTACGAATAACCCAACAACATTTGAAAATCTCCTACTACCACCACACTAAGCGGAAGATGTTGCTTGTGTTGTGGTGGAGGACTTAGCCAGCCGAGGAATCGAACACGGAACGCCTGGGTGGGACCCAAACGCGATGCCCACTGAACCACTGACCGGTCAGTGATAAATCAGATGGTGTTCTACGAATTAAATACAAAAACAATTAACAAAAAAAGGTCTCAAGTTTATATGAAAGTAGTTATATTTTTTTAAAGATTCTGAGGTAAAATATTTCTTCTATGTTTTTTTCGAAATAACCTAAACAATATTTTACTCAAAAGTTTAGCTTTTTGTATTAAAAATGCCTGAATTAGCAAAAAATATTTTACCAGTAATTTTTTAAGAATTTTTAGAGTAATAAAAAATATTTTACGTAAAACCACTGAAAATAACATTCCCAAAAACATGTGGCTTGAAAATTTTTACTAAAACAAAGTCGATATGTTTTATTTAAAAGAAAAACATTTAAATCGTCAGCGTTTTTGAAAACAAATACAAAATAACACAAATTTATGAAACGCGAAAGAAAGACAAACGATTATTTTAGAAAAATAAACATGTTTGCTGATGCTGAAAGCGAAAAGTGCAAAATAAATGTTTGTTTACTGCGCTAGATAAATATGAATAAATAAATAAAAAGTGGCAATATGGTAAAAATAGCTATTTCAGATAATGGACCAGTTTGCTTAAATAGTCTGTATATAGTCTGATGTATTGTGTTTAAAGTAGAGTGCACTTATTACGTGGTTCGCTAAATAAATTAGCCCAGCAACATGGATAAATTTTTCGGTAAGTGAATTATTTCATTAGCCTAATTTTTTTATTAAATTTTACGCTAGACGGGATTCCTACGGGGATTAAATTCCCTCAATATTAAAAGAAATGTGGTCTACTTCGATCAAGTTACTAAATATTCCAAATATTTTTTCTTCAACAATTCGATAATGAATGTTGTTTTAGTAATGACTTGTTTATTTATTATTTCTGAAATCTTGTAGAAATGAATACACTTTTCATCCTCCAAATATTATGATATTAGGTAAATTATTTTATAAAAAAATTATTAAAACTTGTTTTAAACTATTATTTATTAGAGTTTCAACAGCCTTCATTGGAAATATTTTTTAAAGGTACCTAGGTATTTAGGCTCGGTAGTAAGCGTTCAAAAAGAAGAAGAAGATGGTTTGAAAGGGATATATATATATATATATATAAATTCGAATGTTAGAGGGAGTTATTTAATCGAAAATTGCGAAAATATTTCATTAAGGTGAAGACATGCGGAAAAATGTATAAGTCGTATAAAATCTTGTGTATTAGTTTTGAAAATTTGATCACTTAGAAATAATATAGATGCTTCAATTAAATACTGTGAGTAGAACACATCTTGGCCTTTGAAGTGATCGAGTATTTTTTGATAAGCTTTTTAATAAACTTAGAAAAAAATTATGCGTCTGACCTATAAAAAATGGTTAAAAGTGAAAAATGTTGTTTTATTGAATAATGTAGCTAATTAAGTTTCTTATAGAGTGATCGGAAAACATTTTAATATTTGTATCTGAACTTCACAAAATAAAATAAAACGTGCATTTTGGCGACGTTTCTTTTCAGTGAATAAAAATAGGCGGTACCCAACGAATTTGTAAGTGCGAATTTCATCCTTATGCCATGTACAGAAGGATTTTAGCCCGTCGCTCAGTCTACGCCCAGAGCCCGGGGCCAACGGACATGCCTTAGTCTACGCGGCGCTTCGATCTTTAAAAATATACCTGCGGAATAACAAAACACTGTTGTTTGCTAGAGATTAGGGTTTTTATTGGTAAACGCCCAAAAATCGTTCGCTCCGCCCGATTCCGAATGAGTCAAGGACTAGTGGATCATCTTAAACAAGGTTTGTCTCAAATAGAGCAAAAATCTATCGACAAATGTTTAATGGAGCATGAAAGAAACACTGTGAATATTTTCATACCCATAACGTAATAGAATAAAATGTGTATTTAATACTTTTTGGAGCCTACTTTACGATTTTTTCTATCGAGGGGATTTCATATACTTACCGTCTTGTCTCAGCAAATATATAGATATTGTCTTAAAAAATAACAAATATTTTTATAAGAACTTGTGTTCAAGAGAAAAATTTTATAAATCCGTAGAAATTGGGAATGCGGGACTTAAACGAATACTGCAAAGCCTATTATCAATATGGCTTTGGAAGAGTTGTGTTGATCTAAAAATTCTAGAAAAAGAAAAAATTCCAAATTGCAAGAGCTCACTGTTTGAGATTTATGCTTTATAGGGTAGTGTTTTTCATGTTTTCCATTATATCTAAATACAACCTTTAAACACATCTACTACAATACCTTATTACAATAAAACGTTAACTTTTCCCAACAAAGGCCATTAAGAATTCCGCAATACTGTGCATAATGTGCATTGAGCAATCCATCTTATTTCCAAAAAAGAATAAATACACCGTGCAGAGAAATCACATTCATTCACAATGCAATGATTCACGAATAAAAGGCACCATCTGTTCTTAATTCATTCATAAATCCCTCAATGCGGCTAACTTCATTCGAATCAAGAACACTAATTAATTTTTACCGTTGATTTACGAGGGTATTTTTCTTTCTGAAACTTCTGCGAGTTTAATTTACGGGATGTATTTTGCAGCTGCGCTTCCGCAGAGGAAATAAACAGGAACTTGGATCCTCTGAAAGAGTTATCGTAAGGTTTATTTGTAAAATTGTTTCTTCTGAAATAATGTAAAACAAATTTATAAGAGCTCCTGCGAAAAAGATAAATTAGTTGATAATATTTATGGTTTTTGTTGTTAGTTTGACTTTAGTTTAAATATTTAAAAAAATGGGGCCATGGGGACGTTTGAATTGTAAGCACATCTCAGAATGAAGATTATTTATTTGTGTTCATTTTTATTTGAAGAAAATAACTATTATAACTTATGTACGCGAGAAGCATACGGATGCAAGTCCAAAATTTGTAAAAATGAATTCTTGATGAATATGTGTAGTAAATGATCATGTTCATCAGTGGCAGAAAGATGGAAGTCATATTTTGAAGAAATATAGGGTTTTTCAAAAATATTTAAGGATGCGAGTACCATTAATCTTAGAAGCAGAAAGACTCAAGTCCATTCTTCTGCTTCTAATCTCTTTGTTTTCTATAGAACTAAACACAATAAGCTCATCTATCAACAAACGAAGCCTGTGATATTTTTAATCATTATACAAAGAGGATAAAAAATACTATTCATATAAAAATAAAATAAAACTCCTTTCCAAAACCTCATTTCTTTCCTTACCCTAAAAACACTACACACAGCATCCCCAAAGTTGACATAGGCCCTGAGGGATTTTTTTCTCAGGGCCTACTGTGTGGAGCTAATGTTAAAAAAGATCCACTGCACTTTTTTAACAAAATTTTAAGTCATAAATGCCAGTTCTGCCATTGCCATTATTCTCTGTCAGATGACGAAGATGATGAAAATACCAATAATTAGTGTCTAATAATTAAGAAAAAAATAAACAGTTAAATGTATGTTTTTTTACCTGTTATTTATTGTTATTATTTTACTTCCAAATTAAATTTCCAAACATCGAATTTTTAATAATAATTCATCACTTGTCCTAACAAAATAGTCTATTTCCTTTTGAAACAGAAGGACTTAAGTCCATAGTGATTTATTTTAAACATTTATTTTTAGGCTTTGCATGTAAAATATTTCGTTTTATTTTCTCAATTTTAAAACAAAACTAATTGATTTAATAATTAAAAAAGTTTCATCAATCAGCATGAATATCTGCAGAAGTTATGAGACCATATTTATAGAAAAAAAACAATTTTGGCTTTCCTGAACATATGGCTTTTTGGACTTGCATCCGTATGCTTCTCGGGTACAGACTTATTTTAATACGGCACAAGATTCCCAACTGCTCCCAACCGTAGGGAGTCAGTGAGACTATGGCATCCCCAATTGGGGTATTTTGTGAGGCTAAAGGTAGTACGAAAAGATAGGAATGAGAAAGAGGAAGGTGGGAATAGTACTTGGATGTTTAGGTCTTCCTATCCAAACACGACTAAAGCCATTTCAAGCCACTTTTCAGTTCTCAGTGGAAGTCTACACCAGGGAAATCCTGTATCTTCTACCCTGAAACGTTCCGCAAGTTAATAACGCAAATTAATTAAATTATATTTACTTAGGCTTGACGGGATTTAAACACCCACGCTTCGGATTCGTAGTGCAGAGCCTTACCCGTCGACCACGGAGGCCATTGTTACATAATTATATTTTATATTCACAAATATGAACAATAATTATGTACATCTGCCCTGATGATGGACACTGCAACTTTGTCCGAAACGTCGGCTAAAGAAATAGTTAGCATAACATCCCAAAAATAAACAACAAAAATAATTATGTATTATAAAAGCATAAATTTTTTAGCTTTTTTAAATAAAAGGGTTAAAATTAGTGGCAAAGTTCTAAAAACCCTTTTTATTATTCAAATTCGTAATTCATAATTATTTCAGATTAACCAATCAGTAAATATTTTCATAAAATTCCGGGAGGGATAGCTTTCTACTCATACGAGAAAATGTTCACATTTACATATCATGTTTAATTCTGGGAAAATACATTTAATAAAATCACATCTCGTAGTTTGTGTTTCTCATTTATTACCGGAGATTACCGGAAAAATTGTCCTTTTTAAATCAAATTCTTGACGTATTGACTCTTTTTTACAAAAAACACAAATTGATTTCAAAATATTGTTATTTTATCTGGTAAAGTCATTTTTCAAAATTTGAAAACCCATGTTTATACTTTAAAATAGTAAGGTTATGCCGTTGGTTGTTGGTAAAATTGTTCAAATTTCAAACGAAATATTGTATTACACCACACAAATATCAAATCATCATACAGAATACTTATGATCAAAAAATACTTACAAGAAGTACACGATATTAAAAAATGTATCATCACGTCTTTGAGCATTTTTATTGCTTACTTGAATGTAGGTATATATTAAAGCAAATTTTGAATGAAATAAAGTCGATATTAAGTTATTAGTTAAACTTTTGGGTACAGAGAATAATCAATATTTCTCATCGGAACCGCCCTGTACAGTTGCAAGGGCACGATCGCAAGTTGAAATTTCAATTCTCTGGCGCTGGTTAAGAGCTATAATGCTGGGAACGTTCGTGAAACATAAATACTCAAAGTTTGAATTCAAAAAGGTAAAGTTCTCAACTCCTTAACTTCGGAATTAAAATCATCGATGTCCCAGCCCAGCCCCTTTATCTGTAATTACTAATTATATTATAGATGTGTTGTTATTTTATTAGCTTTTCACTGGCAAAATAAAGACAGTTTTACTTATTAGCATGACTCAAACAAGCGACTTTTTACTGCCATGATTCATTAAATAATTCTAGTAGCTAGTATGATTTTGTAGACATGGAACGACCGTCGTCTATTTATTTCTTGCTCCGCAATTCTAAGTTTTGGGTGAAACTAACTGGGAGATAATTGAATTAGTCAATGAGAAGCGTTTAAATTTTTTTGTCGGTTTTGCCAAGTTCTCGAGTGTTTATTTTTTTATTCCTTGATCTTCTGATATAGGATAATATTGTATTAAAATTATTGGCTGTTCAGAAAATAAACAAAGTTTGATTACAAAAATTTAAAAAAACCCGCCTAGGTACAAATACCGCCAAACAACTCGGTCTTGGCACTATTCGCTTCATTCACATTATTTATTAATATGTTTTGGAATCCAACAATATTTAGACAGAAACCCTTTAGCATATTCTTAAATATAAATCTTTTAGTATTGTTTAAAACGAAACCTTTACAGCTTAACCCGCTAGACGGCGAATTGACAAATGCTTCAGATTCACACCCAGGCGTCGCGAATTCAATCGAATACTAGCTATTTCTTACATCATTGCTCAAGCAATAATTCCGCTTAAATAAAAATGTGGACTTTTTCAAAGTCCTCCGTCCTTAGGGGGATACCCCGCGGTGATTTTTCCATACAAACGTATTCCCTATTTATCTCTCTGGATTTTAATCCTAGAGAAAATATTGTTTTTACATAAAATAGATATCAACTACTAGCGTGTCGGTACTTTTTGTTTTTTTTTTTATTACTTTTTATAGAAGTTATGACCTTCCAAAAATCAATAAAATTGACTGGTTTAAACGCGTCAAAAGACGTTCTAAATACAAACTAGACAATGTTTAAAAAAAAAAAAAAACGTATAGACATAACATAGTTTTTTCTTATGTAGTTGGTAAAAAAAAATGAAAATCAGTCCACTTTTGGAGGAGAAAAGTGGGGAATACAAAACTTATACGATTTTATTTAGGTATTAGTAGCCCGAGGTGCATTGTCCCTTTTGCTCAATATACGGTGGAGTAAGAGCAACAGTGACAGCAACAATTTAGTAAAAAAATCAATTTTTCAAATTTCTCCACCACCCGGGTATCATCTTAATGTGTATTATTTTGGAACCTTGCCGGGGCCCCCTCCGAGGTTGGGGTCCTATGAAAAATGTGATATATCATTTTCCGAGTCCTCTGTCTTCAAAGTGTCCTGTGTCTCCAAACAGTCCTGTGTCACCATTTTCACAGCAGCCAAAAAGATGACATATTATGCCTTAATGAACTTATTTTCTATTGGGGGCCTCCTGTGTGGAGTTTTTATTTTTTATCTCAATGGCGGTTTAAATATTAGGTCGGTACTGCGATTGCTCGTCCCGGGACAAGTCTGATGTTTTCTGCTCCCCTCTCGGCGGCCCTGCCTTTGGGCATGAGTTCCGGGCCCCCCTCAGGCCGCGGCCCTGGGTTCGTGCCCCGCGTGCGGGTAAAGACGGAATTGCAAAGAAGCCCTAGAGGGGGCCAGCAGGTGCGTGCAGTCAGTATTGGCTGTAATCCTGACCTTTAGATCTGCATGTGAGTGAAGAGATGGAAATCATCCTGTCCCCATACATAACAGGCCGGACTTGGCTCCAGAGAACTTGAACAATTCATTAAATTCCAAAGTTAATATTTAAGTTATATGAAAATTCTATTCAAGTTCTGCTATTATTCCATTATGGGTTAGTTGTTTCATAAAACTTGAATTTACAGAATGAATATTAACTTATTTATTATTAAAATGACACAAATGACTTTTGTGTAAACCACTATAATCAATGTTATAATATCTACATGTTTGAAAACCGATGGTTTCTTCGTCAGGATAATAACATGAATAAAAACAACAAAAGAAACAAATAAGTATAGACAAAAAAAACAATGGACAAAAATATTACAGAGAGAGGTGATTAATTAAATATAAAAATTATTTTTTATAATTGTTTTTATGATATTTTTAAGTAATTAATCACCTCTTTCTGTAATAATTTTGTCTATTGTTCTTTTTGTCTATACTTATTTGTTTCTTTTGTTATTTTTATTCATGTTTATCCTGACGAAGAAACCATCGGTTTTGAAACCTGTAGATATTATAACATTGATTAAAGTGGTTTACACAAAAGTAATTTGTTTCATTTAAATAAAATGATACCACAAAGTGAGTTTGCAAAGATTAAAGAAAAAATATATATGTATTATTAAGTTTGATGAATTGTTCATGCTCTTAATTAATTTTTTTTCTCTTTATTTTTACCCATTATATCTCAAAAGTAATTTTCCAGTTATATTTCAAAAGCAATTTTACATAATTTATAAATACAGTAAGATGTAAAACATAAGGTACAAGTAATGTAAAGTAAGCAATAAGTATATATATGATTAAGGGGGTTTCTCACCATCCTCCCATAGCTTATCTACACTAATAAAGAATATTATTAAAAATAAGAATAAAATACTCGCAGTGGTTAGAAAACTCGGCCAACTTATCCATTATATAGCCACTAATCATAGGTTCGAGTACCGAATTATAAACTCCAACTTAATAAATAAATAAACCGTAAATCGAAAATATTCGTTATTAGTGTAGTTAAGCTATTGGGGGGATGGTGAGAAACCCCCTAAATATATAATAGACAAAAGTAGGTAATGGGAACCCACTAAGGCACTGCCTGTGTGGGGGTAATATAAACAAAAATGCTATAATATATCAATAAGTACAAGTAAAAAATTTAATCTTTTAAGTAAAGCTTTAGAAATGTAGCTATCTATGAAAATACAAATTGTAATAAAACAGTGAAACATAAAAATAAATTTGAGTAATTTTTTAAGTAAAGGTTTAGAATTAATTGGCCCCTAAACACCCTTAATTTTGACTTATGGCAATTTAGTTGCGGTAGTGCGATAGTGAAACACGAGATATCTATTTTATATAGAAAAGATATTGGGCCTTACTAATAAACGTGTTTTAAATTTTACACAAATGATAAACAACTGTTAATTTATGGTAAATGGTTGTTTAAAATTTAAAACACGATTACTACTAGAAGGTTATAACATAACCTTCTAGTAGTAATCGTGTTTTAAATTTTAAACAACCATTTACCATAAATTAACAGTTATTTATCATTTGTGTAAAATTTAAAACACGTTTATTAGTAAGGCCCTTTATGTTTTGGTTCGCGATTGATTGCCTCGGTTGGCAATTTAAATATTATAATGTAGAATCTGCGAGTGTGCAAGGTCTTGTTACGTCATAACGAGGGCTAACGACTTGAGGGTTCGTTCCTTGCTAGTTAAGCTAAGCTAATAATTATGTACATGTCTTTACACATGACAGTACCGCCTGTCCTTAAGGACTATGTAATCATGTAATGTACCTAAACGATGTGTTAACTTTAAAATATGTACATTATACTTTAGGGTGGGTCATCAATTTTTAGAGTTTTTTTGACGCTTGTCACAAAAGTTACGTTTTATTATATATTTTTAGATAAATCTCCTAATATTTTTGATTTTCAAATACAAAAGTACTTTAGACCCTGTACCGAGGCGTGAATACGGGACATTTAGAGGGATTTTGCCAAAAACATTTAAATTAATACACATGACTATTTTATATTCATTTATATTTAGAGATATTTCCTAATAAACACATTATTCGTCCGATTGCGATAAAAAATTGGTGAGTTGTTGTAGGCATGCCCGTGAAGGTTTCTGTATAGCAATATTTCTATATTGGTGAGTTCTGGAGTTATGAAATTTGCAATTGATGGCAATAACAAAATTGCAACAGGGCACAGGCAAGTTTTTTGAAAATTGTATTGTATGGAGTTTAGTAGCAGGTAAAAAACGGGAGGAGGAGGGTAATCCGGGAGGGGCAGAGGGGAATGGAGGAAGGGTGGTTCGTGGGAGGGGATGTGAGGGTGGGGAAGAGGTAGCGGAAGGGAAACGGGGACGAATGGGAAAGGACAGGCAGGGAGAAACAATTTATTTATTTAAGTGGCATTGCAACCCATGCCGGGTATCAGCTAGTATTTTATAATATTTCAGTATACGAATGTGCATCTTTTAAGTCCCCTAAAATATCGCGATTTGTAAAGAGGCTTTGACATCCCACCCAAATGTATGTACATATACATTAGACTGCTACAAATAGTAAAAGTTCGTCTTTTTTATCCGGGCACCCTTTTTAAGAGCTTTCAATAACAAAAAAAATTTTTAATAAATTTTGGGAGTCGCTACCAATGATTAAAATTTTGAAAATGCGCCATGTTTAGGGTAATGATTGTAATGCTTCAGACTATATGCGTCACTGCATCCAAAATTAAATAAGCCAGGTTAAACACATCCCTCTCTCGACCTCCGCAGTATTGTAAACAATGGGAAGCGTGTTTAAAAGTGTTAGTATCACCACTAGAATCTTTGAGCAATACCGTACTTTTTGTTCTTAGACTGAATTTACAATCGTGACATAAAATAGCGCCTAAAAGCATACGTATATATAATATAATAATTTCATTCATTTTAATCTCATGTTAAAAACCTTTGTTTAAAAATTTGCTTAAAATAAATTGTCTGTTGAAATACCAACTTCTTATACTTTTTGGTCACACCCCTACATTTTCACAGCTGGTAGCAATCCCATTAAAAAATCTGAAAAAATACTGTGTAATTTTTTAGACATTTCTAAACATATGAAAAGATGTTCCATAGTAAATTGAATTTTTAACGTTTTTGAAGCTCCCTAATATACAAATTACAGACCTATTTGTTGTTGTACACAGAATAATTTCGCGTAAATGAATACAAAATGTGTTCATTAAAGCGAACACTCCGCAGGGCAACGAACAAGGCTCTCCAAAATCTTATACTAAATTATAATTACTTAGAGTTTGTGATGGGACACACATCCATCATACACCACGGCTGATGGCGCTTCATCAACTTGGTAAGCCATACGAGTCTAAGTAAAAGCACGTGCTTACCTCAACTTTTATTAACACTTCACACCGAGCTTATAAAAACTGTTATATAAGGGCAGTACTCCGTCTTTTTAAAAACTTGGGCAAACTTCTTAATATGGTAATTTTTACGGAAATTATTCTATGTTTCATTCATAAAGTTAGTATGAGGAAGTAGGTAGGATCGAATCAAATATTCTGACGTAGATGTATTCTTAATATATAGATTTTCGACGTGATTTTGTTTATTAATATAATAACCATCCTTGTTAAGATTCAGTTAAGGCTCCGTAGTAAACGGCCTCGACGGTTTCCGTGGTCGAGGAGTATGGCTCTCGATTAGCAATCCGAAGGCCGCGGGTTCAAAACCCGGCGCGCGCAAATAAATTTTATTTGATTAATTTGTGGTATTTCGCCATTTATTCATTCAAAATAATATGTAGTATATTTGCAGCACGTTCCAGAGTGGAAGATACTCTCACTATCGCCATGGTGTAAGACTACTGTACGACACGTGTGTGGTTGGTACATAAACTGTAAAATAGGGAGCTGGGTACACCTGGTACGCCAATGGTCTTTTGTACGTGATTTTACTACTTAGTAAAATGATTCTAGTTAAAGGGCCAAAACTGAATTTAATACTGCAAAAGGTTTAAATATGTTTGCACTTTTGGAGACTTTTGGGATTAACGGGAAACTGGGTTTACTTTTGAAGAGCTGAATTCCAGCGACTTTGATTCTAGTAAAAGGTCAAAACTGATTTTAGTACTGCAAAAGGTTTAAATATGTTTTGCACTTTTGGAGACTTTTTGGGCAGGAGACTGGGGTTTTACTGGGAGGAACTGAATTTAGTACTGATTAAAACACTTTAAAATGGTTTGAACTTGTAGACTTTGGTTTGGAGGCTTCTTGGTTGCTTGCTTGTTGGCTGGTAGTATTGAACTGATTTGCCATTGAAAGGCGATCTTTATTTATAGGACCGACCGAGGTCGCATCTTCATTGCAAGACACCTCCTTGAATTTTGCAAGGGTTTTCAATTAGGAATTTTTTCTAATTGCTGTGTTTTGCATTCAGATGTATAAAAAATTGTATATAACAGCTCTGGCCAAGTTAGCTTAGGACCCCCAAACCAAATCCTTACATCATTTTTATTGTTTTTATAAGAAAATATACAAGTTTACATATGTGATTCAAAGTACATTTTTAAGCAACAAATATTTTTCTTAAAGGGTAGAAATCACTAGTAGGTATCAGTTTTTAAGTTAATTTTTTAGTACATGTCTATTTTTTTGTGGTGATATTTATTATTTGAACCTAAGTACTAGCAATTTCCCGTAATTTGACTTGAGGTTTTTGAAATAGCGAATTAGGAGTCGTAAATATGTTCGATTCGTAGTTTCCTTTGTTCGCTTTCAACCAATGGCAGCTCGGCGGGAGGCGGAGTAGGGATAACGTAAATAGTCAAACGTTTCCTTGGTGGTGATCATTTGCATGTCTGCGGGCTCTGGTGAAGGATCTGCGTTGTTTTTCAGATGTGTTTTGGAGTCGGAGTCTGATGCCGCACATGCCCTTTATTATCAATTGCGTGTAAGTTTGCGATTGTTACAGATAATTGAAGAAACGTAAATGTGTGCTGGCGGCATGGTACTGTGCGTGTTCGGTGGCGACTGGTACAGATAATTGAAGACTCGTAAACGTGCTGGCGGCATGGTACTGGGCGCTGACGTAAATTCAAATTTTTGAATTTTCGTTGTCTCAGATGCATTTGTGGACTCGTCCGATACACTCCCCCCGTGCAGCCTCATTTGCACTTAGCTACTTCGTCGGGCGTGTCCTTTCACGATGTTTGAGTTCTGAATCGGGTGTCTTCGCAGGTGTTGTAGTTTCGTCAGGTGTCGGTGGAGCGGGTAGGATGACGGCGATTTTGACTGCTGGCCTTACGTATATCCCGGTGCTGGTTTGAATCCGGGCTGTTCTGACTTGTCCATCAGCGGCGGGTATTGCTTCGATGATGCGGCCACGCGGCCAACTGTTCCGAGGTAGTGCTGGGTCCATAATGATCACTAGGTCATCCTTTTTTATTGGTGTAGTGGGGTGGTGCCATTTTTGCCGGGCAGCCATGGTAGGTAGGTATTCGCGCAGCCATCGTCTCCAGAAGGTGTCTGCAAGTTGTTGCCCGATGCGCCACTGGCGGCGGAGACATACGTCCTCTTCTTTTTTGTCGTAGAAGGATAATTGGGGGCGTTTCCCGGCCGATCCTAGCAAAAAATGGTTGGGTGTGAGAGGTTCTTCATCACGTGGGTCAACCGAAATGTGGGTGAGTGGTCGATTATTTACCACGAACTCGGCTTCTGCAAGTGCTGTGCGTAGTGTTTCTTCCTTTGGTGCTCGTTCCTTGAGTGTGGCGTTTAACGCTTTTTTCACTGATCGCACTAATCTTTCCCAAGCTCCCCCCATGTGGGGACTCATTGGCGGTATGAAATGCCACTCGATGCCTTGAGTGGCTATTGCATCAATCATTCTGGCGTCTTGACTTAGTGACAACAGGGCGTCCTTCATCTCAGTGTCGGCTCCGTGAAAGTTTGTCCCGTTATCCGAGTACATGGCTGCGGGTTGTCCTCTGCGGGCGGTCATTCTTTGTAAGGCCATGATGGCCGAGTCGGCAGTTAGTGAGGCGGCTAGTTCCAGGTGGATGGCGCGCGTCGAGAGGCAGGTGAAAATGGCTCCGTAGCGTTTTTCTCGATGTCTACCGACCGTGATAGCCATAGGGCCAAAATAGTCAAGCCCGCAGTGCGTGAATGGGCGGACGTGATGCATCAGGCGGGGTGGTGGTAGTGCGCCCATCAAAGGTGGAGACGGTTTGCTGCGTCGTATGAAGCAAGTGGGGCAGGCGTGCGCTATTTTTCTGCTTGTTGTGCGAAGTCGTATTATGAAGAAATGATTGCGTATCTCTGCTATTGTCTTCTCAGTACTGGGGTGGTCTGCCTTTTGGTGGTAGTGGCGGATCAGGAGTTGAGTGTAGGGTTCGTCGCCATCCAGTATGATGGGTGTTCGGGCCACACTTTTTGTTTTTTCCAAAGCTTGTAGTCGGGTACCCATTCGCACTAGGTCGTCTGGTCCAAAGAAGGGGTTTAGGGAGTTGAGGCGGCTGCCAGCAGGTAGTTTTTGACCTTGTCGGATGTTGTGTAGATCAGTTGTGAAGGCGTCCTCCTGGGACCTTTTGATCCATCTGTGTTCTGCTGCTTTTATTTCCTCCGCTATTAGTGGGCCTTCTACTGGTTTGTTGGGCCCCATCCGGCATCGTCTGGTAAATCGTAGAATCCAGGCTGTGGAGCGGATTAGTCGGTGCCATGAGGAGAATCGTTCTACTAATGGAAGCGCTTCGCCTCTGGTGGAGACAAGACCAACGTAGTGAGGTTTGACTTCCAGTGTCAGATCGTCAGGCCTGTGGGTGGGTGCTCGCTCTTTTGGCCATGCGTCCTCCGGGGAAGTGAGAAAGGCTGGGCCGGTGAACCATCTTCCCTCTGGTGTCAAATCGGGTACTTCGGTGTCTCGCGTGCCGATGTCAGCGGGATTCAGCTTTGTGGGTACCCATTTCCAGTCGGATATGTTGGTTAGTTCGTCTATTTCACCCAGTCGGTTGGCTACAAAGGCGGAGTAGGCTCGTGGGTCGGTGCGTAACCAACATAGCACGGTTGTGGAATCTGTCCAGAAGCAGGTTCGGGATATCAGGGCTTTGCTTTCTTTCTGGATTGTCTTGGCTAGTCTAGCTGCTATGAGACCGGCTTGTAGCTCGAGGCGGGGAATGGAGAGAGGCTTCAGTGGTGCTACCTTGCATTTACTTGCAAGAAATGTTACTCGTAGGGCCCCATTAACCTCTTCAGTAAAGTAGGCCACGGCACAGCAAGCCTGTTCTGATGCATCGCAGAAGAGATGTAAAGTTACGTTGCTCTGTTTGTTGTAGAGGCAACGTCTCGGGATTGAGACGCTGTTCGTGTGCAGCAGGTTCAGCCAGTCTGTCCACCTCTGGGCGTGTCCAAGGTTAATGGGTTCGTCCCAGCCGACGCTTGAGCGCCATACTGCTTGTAGTAACATCTTGGATCTGATGGTAAGGCAGGCAACGAAACCCACTGGATCGAAGATCTTCATTACTATCGATAGCAGTTGCCGCTTCGTGGGTTGTGTAGTGGTTTCGGGAGAGACGGCCTCGTGGAATGAATACAGAAAGTGGTCAGTGGAGGAGTCCCAGATTAATCCAAGCACCCGCTCTGTTTCCGGGCCTCCGCTGCTGATCTGCACCGTGGAGCTGGCGCGGTCTTCTTTGGGAACGTCAGCTATGGCCGTTGGGCTGTTGGATGCCCAGTTTGTCAAGTGGAACCCTCCTTTCGCGAGGAGGGCACTTACACTGTGGGCGAGTGCAGCAGCTTCCCTGGGGGTGTCTACTGCATCCAAGTAATCGTCCATGTAGAACTTGGTGCGAATAGCCACTGCGGCGTCCGGGTATTCATGTTCGTATTTTTCGGCCACCTTATCTCGGACAAACTGGGCACTGCTCGGGGAACAAGTGGCTCCAAACATCATTGATGACATTTGATAGGTGTCTGGCTCGTTCAGGGCTGAGGTCCTCCACAGGAACAGCTGTGATGGCTGGTCCTCTGGTCTTATCTTTATCTGCAGGAACATTTCTTTGATATCTGCGGCAATGGCGATGTTACCTTCCCGGAAGCGTATTATATTTCCCAGGAGGGAAGACAGCAGATCAGGGCCTGTGAGCAGCTGGTCGTTGAGTGAGGTTCCTCGGCATCGGCTGGCCGCGTCGAACACTACTCTGATTTTTCCTGGTTTATTGGGGTTGATCACAGCAAAGTGGGGCAGGTACCATTTGCGGGGTGTGAAGGTGGAAGCTTCATGGTTTGACAGCTTCTTGGCGTAGCCCTTGATGATAAGTTGACTTATTTTGTCAGCGTAGGCCTCGGCTAGGTTTTTGTCTGCTGCCAGCTTTTTCTCCAAGGACAAAAGTCGCTTCAGTGCACACTGACGATTGTTAGGTAATATAACTCCTGGGTTGCGCCATAGTAGACCGGTTTCCCATCTGCCTGTAGGAAGAGGATGGGTAGTTGCATTCATAAGTGCAATTGCCTGTTGCTCACTCGCATTGACTCTAGCTGATGACGTTACTCCGAGAGAGTCGATGGCGAAGTTCGATTTCACCAGTTCACTCAACTGGGTGTCTGCGGTTGTTTCTAGTTGTAGCGCCAAAGTGGTGGTTTTGTTGTTATTTCTGGGGTTGGTACCCCCATGGGCAATCCATCCTAGTGCGGTGCGTGATATTATTCGCTTAGTATCATCAACCTCACGTACTTCCCTCGAAACAATTAGGTGAGCGTTGTCTTGTCCTATTAACAGCTTTGGATTGACAGACTTTCCTTGGATCTGTTGCTCCGGCAGGTTGAGGTTGCTTATTGTGCTGGCGGAGATGCGGTACGTATCGCTGTTGCCTGCACCTCTTATTATCAGCTTGACTCGCCGGGAGAGATTGTCGGAGGTACACATTCCTTTGGCGCCGTGGATTCGTAGTCCGTGAACTGGACCGTTTGCTCCAATTTTGGTTGCGGTGTCAGCATCGATAAGTGTTACCGTGGATCCTTCATCTAGGAGTGCGAACACTGATGCCTCGCCTTTGTTGGGAGCATTTAAAATAACTGGTGCGATTTTCAATAGGACCCTCTCATCGGTGTTCTGGCGTCATAAGTTAACGGTTCCCTTGGGGCTTCTTCGTACGAACTCTGGATCATGTAGCAGGGGGTGATGCGGGGCTCGGCATTCCCCTACGTTGCACCATATCTTTGCTTTGCAGTTTCTTGAGAAGTGTTTTTCCAGACACTTGCGGCATAGTCCTCCTGAACGTACAGTCTCCCATCGGAGTGTAATGCTTTTGGCTGCGAATTCTTTGCATTCGAGGGTTTTGTGATTACCGCCACACTGGAAGCAACTCTCACTGGTCAATTTTCGTTTGCGGCTTGGTTCCGGGTTCCTATGTGCTTCGCTTGCTTTTCGTTTGCTTGGAACGGGTTTTTCTTTTGGGTTATCCTCATTTTCCTCCTCAAATCCTGCATGTACTTGCTCACGGCGTGGTCGAGGTCGCATGCGGTCTTCCATCCCGCTATTTGGTATTGCGTTTGTTACTTCTTTCAGAAAGGTGGAGAGCTGGGTTATAGTAGCGGGAGTATGTTGTTTGCGAAGTTCGATCAGCCATGCCAGCCGCAGCGAACTCGGCATCTTGTCTGTGATGTCGTTCAGAAGTGCAGGATTGGTAAGATAGCCATCATTTTTTAGAATTCGGAGGGATGCCACCAAGTTTTGCACCGTCCCGGAGAAATCTGCCAGATCCTCAAGTGATGCTTCGGTCGTGAGGTTAGGCAGTTTCTTAATCCTTTCTAGCATAAATTTTGCTATGGAGTTAGCGCTGCCATATCGTTGTTCGAGGACATTGATGATCTCCGGGACTTGTGCGGGGTCCATCAGCAGGGGACCCACGGTGTCTCGTGCTTTGCCTTTGAGGGCACGCTGCAGCCGGATGAGATTTTCGCTCGAAGTCATTTGGCAGGTGGCGGTGGATTGGGCGTACTGCGCTTTCCAAGTGGGCCATTCAAGTGGGTCTCCTGAGAAGATCGGTAAATCTTTTGCCGTAGATTGCCGGGCGATGAGAGCTGCCATCCTTGAATCATCTTCTAACGTGCGGGGGCTGTCCTGGTTTCTAGATGTGCGGAATGCCTCTGTCATTATTGAGGCGATTTGAGCTAGTGGGTCGGCGCCATGCTGCAACCATTCTTGAGTGCGTCGTGTTGTCTCGTCGGTTGCTGGTGGAGGTGTAAAAAATGGAAGGTCCTGGCTGGAGGAGGCTGATTGCTGTTGAGTTGCGTATCTTGTCGCAAACTCGTTGGTAGGAGGGCCAACTGGTGCCATTGGTTGAGTTGCGTATCTCGTCGTCAACTCGTTGGCTGGCTGGCCAACTGGTGCCTTTGGGTGAGTTGCGTATCTCGTCGCAAACTCGTTGGCAGGCGGGCCAACTTGTGCCTTTAGGTGAGTTGCGTATCTCGTCGCAAACTCGTTGGCAGGCGGGCCAACTTGTGCCTTTAGGTGAGTTGCGTATCTCGTCGCAAACTCGTTGGCAGGCGGGCCAACTTGTGCCTTTAGGTGAGTTGCGTATCTCGTCGCAAACTCGTTGGCAGGCGGGCCAACTTGTGCCTTTAGGTGAGTTGCGTATCTCGTCGCAAACTCGTTGGCAGGCGGGCCAACTTGTGCCTTTAGGTGAGTTGCGTATCTCGTCGCAAACTCGTTGGCAGGCGGGCCAACTTGTGCCTTTAGGTGAGTTGCGTATCTCGTCGCAAACTCGTTGGCAGGCGGGCCAACTTGTGCCATTGGTTGAGTTGCGGATCTCGTCGCAAACTCGTTGGCAGGTGGGTCCACTGGTGCTATTGGTTGAGTTGCGTATCTCATTGCAAACTCGTCGGCAGGTGGGCCGGCTGGCACCAGTGGTTGAGTTGCGTATCTCGTCGCAAACTCGTTGTGAGGCGGGTCCCTTGGTGCCATTGGTTGAGTTGCGTATCTCATCGCAAACTCGTTGGCAGGTGGGTCAGCTGGCGCCAGTGGTTGAGTTGCATATCTCGTTGCAAACTCGTTGTGAGGCGGGTCCACTGGTGCCATTGGTTGAGTTGCGTATCTCGTCGCAAACTCGTCGGCAGGTGGGTCAGCTGGCGCCAGTGGTTGAGTTGCATATCTCGTTGCAAACTCGTTGTGAGGCGGGTCCACTGGTGCCATTGGTTGAGTTGCGTATCTCGTCGCAAACTCGTCGGCAGGTGGGCCGGCTGGCCGCAGTGGTTGAGTTGCGTATCTCGTCGCAAACTCGTTGTGAGGCGGACCCATTGGTGCCATTGGTTGAGCAGGTTGGCTGACTGCTTGACGTGTTGCGGTGTTCAAGGCTGCGAGTAGTTCGGATATCTGCTTGGCGTGTTGTTTCTCGCGAACGTGCATCTCCCGGCGTAGCATTCGGAGAGAGTCTTCGGTTGATTCAGAACTCGAGTCAGAAGTTTCACCGCTTTTTTCGTCGGATTCATGGGGTTTCTCGGTGACATCTGGAGTCGAAACAGGTAGGTCCTGGGTCTGACGGGGTACACCGGTTGGCAACTCATCGAGGTCTGAGGCGCACGGGTCTGGAGGATGATGAGGTGGCGTTGGGACCTTTTGGCTTGTCCCGGGGGCGTCAGGATTGTGCAGTGATGCATCTGATGATGATGATGCCTTACGGCCGCTGCGAAGTGATGGCATCTCTACTGGATGAGACTGGAGGCGTTATGTGTGGATCCGGCTCGAAGGACCAAATGTACGACACGTGTGTGGTTGGTACATAAACTGTAAAATAGGGAGCTGGGTACACCTGGTACGCCAATGGTCTTTTGTACGTGATTTTACTACTTAGTAAAATGATTCTAGTTAAAGGGCCAAAACTGAATTTAATACTGCAAAAGGTTTAAATATGTTTGCACTTTTGGAGACTTTTGGGATTAACGGGAGACTGGGTTTACTTTTGAAGAGCTGAATTCCAGCGACTTTGATTCTAGTAAAAGGTCAAAACTGATTTTAGTACTGCAAAAGGTTTAAATATGTTTTGCACTTTTGGAGACTTTTTGGGCAGGAGACTGGGGTTTTACTGGGAGGAACTGAATTTAGTACTGATTAAAACACTTTAAAATGGTTTGAACTTGTAGACTTTGGTTTGGAGGCTTCTTGGTTGCTTGCTTGTTGGCTGGTAGTATTGAACTGATTTGCCATTGAAAGGCGATCTTTATTTATAGGACCGACCGAGGTCGCATCTTCATTGCAAGACACCTCCTTGAATTTTGCAAGGGTTTTCAATTAGGAATTTTTTCTAATTGCTGTGTTTTGCATTCAGATGTATAAAAAATTGTATATAACAGCTCTGGCCAAGTTAGCTTAGGACCCCCAAACCAAATCCTTACATCATTTTTATTGTTTTTATAAGAAAATATACAAGTTTACATATGTGATTCAAAGTACATTTTTAAGCAACAAATATTTTTCTTAAAGGGTAGAAATCACTAGTAGGTATCAGTTTTTAAGTTAATTTTTTAGTACATGTCTATTTTTTTGTGGTGATATTTATTATTTGAACCTAAGTACTAGCAATTTCCCGTAATTTGACTTGAGGTTTTTGAAATAGCGAATTAGGAGTCGTAAATATGTTCGATTCGTAGTTTCCTTTGTTCGCTTTCAACCAATGGCAGCTCGGCGGGAGGCGGAGTAGGGATAACGTAAATAGTCAAACGTTTCCTTGGTGGTGATCATTTGCATGTCTGCGGGCTCTGGTGAAGGATCTGCGTTGTTTTTCAGATGTGTTTTGGAGTCGGAGTCTGATGCCGCACATGCCCTTTATTATCAATTGCGTGTAAGTTTGCGATTGTTACAGATAATTGAAGAAACGTAAATGTGTGCTGGCGGCATGGTACTGTGCGTGTTCGGTGGCGACTGGTACAGATAATTGAAGACTCGTAAACGTGCTGGCGGCATGGTACTGGGCGCTGACGTAAATTCAAATTTTTGAATTTTCGTTGTCTCAGATGCATTTGTGGACTCGTCCGATACAACTACCATTCAGAATTGAAACGTTGCTTTAAATGGCTTTAGCCGTGTTTAGTGACCAGATATGTATAGCCAGGTACTTCCCCACCTTTCTATCCCCCTTCTTCTTCCCCTCCCCGCTTCCTTCAGTCTCACAACATACCCCAATCGGGGATACCATGGTCTCACTGGCTCCAGGCGGACCTTGTGTGGTATTCACATATATTGAAAAAAAAAACCTTAAGAAAGAAGAAGAAAATTATTTGAAAAAGAGATATGTAAATACGAAGGTTACGGAGATCACGCTTATATTTAAAGAAATGAATAGGCGTAAGTCAAATTATTTTACAGATCATGACTAATTAAAAACAGAGCTAAAATCTCTTGACAAATGTAGCGTTTTTTAAAGGAAGACCGAATTTTTTCATACTACATATTAAATAAAAGAACCAGATGTGTTTTTTTGACAAATTGACAATGTGCAACTTGACAAATTTATGGAAATTATCTTTAAAATAATATATATATTTAAAAAAAAAACTTAAAGTGAACAAAGTGTTATGTATATTTCAGTAGAAATTCGGAATGCTTTGTCTTAAGTAGCCTAGTATAAGTCATCACTCGTCACTGTCATCAGGAAAATACGGGAAACATGTTTTCGTCAATTATAAAATTCGACATGCTAAATATTGAAACTCAATTAAAATAACTTATACAGGAGAACCCAATGAAACCAGTGGAGTAGGTACATTAATATTTTTCCGATACTCGTAATTTAAAAAAAAAATACAATTTTTGTAGCCGGAAACATTTGAGGGTTTTTAAAGCAAGTTTTAATAGTAAACGAATGCAATTAACTTTTTAATGGTTTGATAAAGTCTTTCGATAAGAAATAAACAATGTATTTTGCGATATCTGAGAACAATCACGATTGAAAATTCATGGAGGTTAAGTACCTACCTATGTATGTAGATTTTTTAACATTTCTCTCCCAAATTTGGCATTAAGTCACCAAACGAATACTCTTAGTAGATGATATATAATTTAATATCAACATGGCGTCTGCTATGACAGTTCCTTCCAAGAACCAAATAATTCCGGAAGATGATAAGATATTTAGAGATAATCACTGAAACCGCACTTTCCATTGGCTGAATTGCCCACGTGACCCGCAGTACGAATTCTTATCAAATTCAAGATTCACGGCATCGCAGGTGCTTGACGGGAGCTAAAACTAACTTTCCGTGTTTATAATTTAATATTTTCTGAACCGTGTTACTTACCTCTTTGGTTTATTGAAATGTGCATCTTGTGTTTGTGTTTGTGATATGATGAGAAGGATAAGCAAGTCTGATGACAGTGATGAGGAAAGTGAAGACAGTGGAGAAGGTAGGTGGTAAACCATTCGGTTACTAATGGCGTCAGAATACAAACATTTACTTATCTTATTTATTTAGTACATACTTTAAACCTACATTCATTATTATTAAAACATGTATTTAAAGGACGCATGGCAGTGGGAAATATCTATAGGTTAACGAGCTTCATTTTCGAAAGAGAAAAAAAAAACATAACCATAATCTTTTATCAATTTTCTTATCTGAGGATAAGATTTGATAACTAATCTAATCCTGGTTAAATGATAACAAATTGGCTATCTTAAGGTTTATTTTATTATCATTTATTATTAAATAATACGCTTACAATTTGGCGCTCTCGAAAAATGATTTCGTCTTCTTCTGTACCCTCAAATTTATTGATAAATATACTCAAACGCTCGTGAATTGTATAACAGTGACTTGCAATATTTTTATTATGTGGAAAATGTGAGGAAAATTCTTTATAACTTTATTTTGTCAAACTGTCCTGAGCTTAGAGTCTGTTCTCTTGAAAATGATCCTGATTTATTATTATTATTATTTCTACTGGTATATTTCAGAAGTCTTACTAAGTCTTTATATATTTTTTTAAATTAATACCAGCGCTAGTTGTGTCAATATAATTGAATAGACACACTTTCCATTGTCCTTTTAAAATACTAATAGATTACTCGAGAGAAGGAATATAATCATCTTCGTCAATATTAGCCGAATAAAAAAGAGTCGTCTGAGGTATCAGGGATACATAATGCAGAAGGAGTGTTGAGAACTGGGATGGGTGAAGGAAGGAAAGGACTTTGGAACGATTAATGGGACGCCAGGTTTATCTGCGTCTTCTTGGGAACCCCTTGCTTAATAAAGCCTTTGATAGATTCAAACGCTTTATGGTTTAAGTATTTTTAACGAGATCGTTAAGATCTATTTCCAAAATATATATTTTAAACGTGTTAATTATGCTGTGAAAATCAGTTTAACCATGTCTTGAGTTTCCGCGTGTAAAAATATACGATATTGAGTTAATTTTTTGTTTTAAAGATTATTTAATGTATTTTTTTTACATAACGTGTATCGGGATTTATAAAACATTTACAGCCTTACTAAAAAAAAACACTCCGCGGCCCTTAAACGGTGTTTCTGTAGCACGTTGTGTAAAGTCTGTACATTTCGTTTTTCAAATTCTTACTAAACAGAATATATGGTTTTGATCTGACAACGTCGTATTTTACCAGCCTTACTAAAAAACTTTCTGAAAAATTTTTACAATGGTCAAACAACCATGTATGAAGAATCCTTACTATTTAAGAACTGACAAAAAAATGTTCATGGAAAGATATGTACATTGCTTACACGGCCAAGGAGGGTAGTTTATCTGTTGTGTATATTTATTCCATTTGTAATTTTCAACGAATTTCGATTTTTTTTTTTTAATCTCCTATATATTTATTATTTTTTGAGATGTCGTAAAAAAATACCATTTTAGAACCAAAAATAATCTTGCCGGCTTGTGCAACTCACCAAACGATAGTTTTGGTGATTTGCACTAGCCGGTGTCAATCAAAAAAATAAATTTTCCGCGTTCTTGAGGGGTACAGCGATTCGTGTCTTGTTGACGTGTATTTTGTATCTGTTTACTACACACATGTCAAAGCAGAACTGACATTTGCGGCCATTTGCAAAAAATATGGAATTTTCCGATAGGGTGATGACTTTTGCGTAATCCTGTAGTATCGGTCATCGGATACTAAAGTTGTTACATAGGCAGTTCTCACAAAATTACCAGTTAAATGGTTCTGATATGGTATCCGATAATTCTTCATGCTCCCATTGCAACTGTTTCTACACTGGAACCAGTCTTTGTCATGTGATTCTGCGGCTAATGTTGCTGTTCACTTAAATCTTCATCTTTGTTTGCAAGCTTTTCTTGCTTCATATTCTTATTTATTTTACTGACTACATGCTTCATATTTCATTGTGCTATTAGTGACCGATGCTGCCAGAATCTAAAATAAAACCATTCGAACTTATGTCGAGAATCACATAGATTTTCCCAAATACTATCTTTATTTTTGGTAGGTTTTTTTTAATGGGAATACCTTACAAAAGTCCCAACGGCTCTGAAGTCAGTGAGACTATGGCATCCCTAATTGGGTCATGTTGTGATGCTGTTAAGAAGGGAGGGGAAGGAGATGGGGACTAGGAAGTACCTGGTTATTCAAATCTGATCTCCAAACTCGGCTAAAGCCATATCAGGCAATGTTTCAATTCTGAATGGTGGTCTTACACCAGGGCGATACTGAGAGTATCTTGTACTCTGGAAGTGCCGGAAATATACCTTATATTATTGTAAATTATTAAATTTGTGAAAATACAACTCAATCAAATAACATTTATCTGTTGACGCCGGGATCTGAATCCGCGACTTCCGGATCTCTAATCGAGAGCCCTGCCCTTTGACCGTGGAGGCCGTCAAGTAGATAGATGAAGAACACATTCAAAAATCAACCATTTGAATGCTCGTCTTCAAAGTGGCGTTACACGGGGGATGTAAGTTATGCTGGGCGCCTGGGTCATCAAATAATTATTTGCAGTAATGCCTGCGAACGCGAAACGACACGAATGTGACTTCCACTCTGTCAACTCGTGGCTAGGTAATGCACTAACCGTGAATGATAAATCAACACCATACATCGCGTAAAAGCTAAAACAGCAAGCAAGTGATCAATACTGCTTGCCTACCGGTACTGCCGGAACTTCCCTTAATGAATCGTAATTTATGCATTTAGTAGAAATCGATTGGGAAGACCAACACTCCAGAGAAGGGTGTTTTATCGGATACTGCGAGTATAAGCCTATTTGAGCGTCGTAGATTCAGTATGCAAATATGTGGCTATCCCCGAAAGCCTGTGGTTTCCTATCTTGCGGCGTGCTCGCTCCTCTGGTAAGGGAGGTTGGCTGTATGGCTGTATCCCGCTGTTATGAAAATTACTCCACGGAACTAGATATCTCAGAAATAGTAGCGGAGCGACGACGAACTAAGCTCTTTAGAACGTTTTATTAAAGTGGACATGCCAAACTCTACGTAATATGCAACATATTAAGGGGATACCCGGCGGTGATTTTTCCATACAAACGTATTCCCTATTTATCTCTCTGGATTTTAACCCTAAAAAAATATTGTTTTTACATAAAACAGATATCAACTACTAACGTGTTGGTACTTTTGTTTATTTTGATAAGTTACTTTTTATAGAAGTTATTACCTTCCAAAAATCAATAAAATTGACTGGTTTAAAGTCAAAAGACGTTCACTATACAAACTAGACAATGTTTTTTAAAAAATGCAATAGAGAATAGTTTTTCTTATGTAGTTGGTAAAAAAAAATTTAAAATCAGTCCACTTTTAGAGGAGAAAAGTAGGGAATATAAAACCTCGATTTTAGTTAAGTATTAGTAGCCCGAGGTGCATTTTCCCTTTCACTCAATATCCGGTGGAGTAAAAGCAACAGTGACAGCAACAATTTAGTAAAATGTATTTTTCAAATTTCTCCATTACCGGATTTCATCTTAAATAAGAACGAAAATGTGCTCGTATTGTGATATTATTCTATTTCCCAGTTGATATATCAGCAGCATGATTATAATAATATTCATAATAAATATTACGAGTAGGAATATCCTTCTAGTAAGATGGCGTTATTTTCCTGACTGCTGCTTTCAAGAACCATAACAATAAAATAACCTTAATAAAATGTACCTTTATTGCAATACTCCTTTAGTGAAACGTTGCTTGAATCGTTTTTGGTGACCAGATCTAAATAGCCAGAATTCCCCACCTTCTTCCAAATATTCTTCTCCTCCACACTATCTTCAGCCTCACAACACACCGCAATTAGGGATACTATAGTCCTATTGACTCCAAACTTCAGACGGTTGAGAGCAGTTGAAAATTTTGTGCGGTTTTCACATAAAAGAGGCTTAGCGATTCCATCAAAATTTATTTTGTCTGAGCGTTCGTTCAATGTTATTATTAGATTGCAAAAAGTTTTTCAAGTGTACATTTTCAATGTTTTTAATGAACAGATAAAATACTGTTGTACTTATTCGCAACGTTGAGATGTTAGGGTTCATAAATAAACTACAAAATGCTGCAGACGATGACATCTCTAGCTTAGTGGTATATTAATATGACTTTCAAGAGTTTGGGGGCACGAATCACCAACTCTTCATGACCAAATTTCAACGACATTTCAACATTTTTTAATATTTTTATATGAAAAGTAAATAAACATTTATACATCTTTTTAAAATATTTTTTCCTACTCGACAATATCATCCCAGGTAGCTGTTTATCCCGCATGATTTATCTTTTCAATTTTCGTCGAATATAATGAACACGTAGAACACGTGTAACTTTCTATATAGGGAAAGAGTTTGATACCTGCTCATTGGATACTTGTCAGGAGATAAAGTGTTTCATGTTTCTTTATTACTTTCATCGGTTATTTTAATGAAAATGTTTTGCATTCAGACTACAAAAACGATACTGAACTAGTGTATTGCGTTAATGATTCTGAATGTATGTGACAAGTATATTAAATTATATGCTTGATAAGTCCGTATACCTACTCTTATATTCTATATCTGGGTTCAAAGTTAAGATGGAATCCGGTGGTCGAGAAATTTGAATAATAGATTTTACTAAATTGTTGCTGTCACTGTTACTCTTACTCCACCGAATATTGAGCGAAAGGGATAAATGTGCCTAGAGCTACTAATACCTAACTGAAATCGTCAAAATCGAGGTTTTGTATTTCCCACTTTTCTCTTCCAAAAGTGGATCGACTTTCAATTTTTTTTACCAACTACATAAGAAGAAACTATTCTATGTCTGTACACGGAGAAAAATGTTATTCGAAAAAAAGATCATTTTAATAGTAGAAACGGTTAAAAACGGGACTGAAGTTCTTACGAACAAATTAACAGTGTTTCAATGTTTATTGGCGGGAAAATGTAAGAGTTATTTGTTGGTATACGTACGAAATTACGTATACCAACAAATTATTCTTACATGTTCCCGCCAATAAACATTTAAACCCTTTTAATTTGTTCCTAAGAACTTCAGTCCCGTTTTTAACCGTTTTTACTATTTAAATGATATTTTTTTCGAATAACATTTTTCTCCGTCTACGTTTTGCTTTTTTAAAAAAAAACCTTTCCTAGTTTGTATACTGAACGTCTTTTAACGGCGTTTAAACCAGTCAATTTTATTGATTTTTGGAAAGTCATATCTTCTATAAGAAGTAACTTATCAAAAAAAAAAACAAAAATACTGACACGCTAGTGGTTGATATCTATTTTATGTAAAAAAAAATTCTCTAGACTTAAAATCCAGAGAGATAAATGGGGAATACGTTTGTATGGAAAAATCACCGCCCGGCGCGCCGGGTATCTTCTTAAGAACTTACACTCAAAAGCTGTGTCACGATGGTTCTCAGATACTAAACCATTGACGTCACTTAAAAACTTCATAATGTTTTGTCCAGTGATCATCGTTTTATTTAATGTCAAAGCTACCTTTGTGCTAACAGTACAACAATGAATATCCTCGTCCTCTGGTCCTCAGAGAACGCCTCAGACTTGCTTTCATCTTATTTGTGAAAAGATCTTTTTAGCAAAGATGCTCTATTTTATTCAGTTTTTATTGCGAACTCTGGTTTGTCACATGTCTCCATACGTATGAAGCTTTGTACTTGAAAGCTCAAGTATAAAGCATTCTTCGGAAGTTCGTACTCACATTGTTTGGTACAGTTCAAATCCAATATGAATCAAAACTTTCTTTGTTGCGTTCTCAGATTACGATTTTGCTATTTTAAAAGACAACGGAAAAGTTCTTTCGCTTCTACAGAAGGCATTTTTATTTAGGGTTCACGGCGAATTCATCGAAAACGAGTTTAACCTAACCTAACCTCTCGTTGTCGATGAATTTGCTTTCGATGAATTGATTTTCGATGAACTCGTCGGTTACTTTATTCAGCGCTTGATATTTTTTATATAAGTACAAATTAAGATGTCCGGGCCAAATTGATTTTGGCCAAGAAAATCTCTGTTTTGGAAGGTGTCGTGAACAGCAAAGGACAATTACAATTTAATTGATTTACGAATTTATTTGCAAAATGTCTTATAACGCTTAAAACATTATTCACGAAAAGCAGGTTTGTAATTTTAAACGTTTACACAGGCAATAATTTACGTTTGTTTTAAATCGTTTTTTTTTTCAATGTCAACTTTTTGTACCAACGCTTCTCGAGTGTTATCTCTTTCAATGAAAAAAACATTAATGAAACATTAGTATATATTGAATCATTTAGCGGGTAAGAGAAAAGCCGCCGTAGCTTAGTGGATGGAGCTCCTGACCGGCAATCAGAGGGGCGCGGGTTTGAGTTCCGTCGGCGGCATGTATCTTTTGTTGGGAGGTTTTTTTCAATATGGATGAGTGTTTCAGGCTAATAGTTATTGCTTATAATAATTTTAAACATTTACACAGGCAATAATAAGAAAATTAAATTCAGAACAATTTGAAAATGGTTGTGAACGTTGAAATAGCTGTCACGATACGGTATTAAACAATCTAGCGGAAGATGATAAAAATATTTATGAAGTTAAAAAGATTTCAAAGTTATTTAAAAAAAAATATATATATATATATATATTTATATATTTAAAACTTAGAAATCATTGTATTGTGGATTTATTGTGTGTAGGATCGTATTTCCATCTTGCTATATTGAAGAGTACTGTCTTAGAGTATTGTTATTTATTTAACAATAAAAAATTATGTATTTTTCTTTATTCAATAAATTGTTCGTTGCATGTTTTGAGGATTTTACGACCACCATGCTAGGCACGTGCCCGTGTTGTGGTGGTCTACAAATAGTCTACAAATTATTTAATAATTTATGATATTTCGCATGGACGATTGCGGATTGTATTTTCAGCTTGCTATATAAACAGACGGACATTCGGAAGAGTACCGTTCCCGAGTATTGTTATTTATTTAACAATAGACAAAATGTCATTTGCATAAGTAGAAACATTTCATAAATATATTACTGTACCCTGATATGTGTATATAAATTAAAGATACCCGTAATATTAATGAAAGATCGTCTAAAAATCATGCTTAGTAATCCAGACTCTGGCAATGTTCCATGGCTTGGAGGAAATATAATTATATTTGCTTACTTTGCCGAAGTATTCCAAATGTAATGGCGAAGTTCAGAATTTCAAATAAATATCTCCAGCGTCGACAATATTATGATCGGTTGATTTGTTTACTCAGAAATTGGAAATTGGCATTGTTTTTGTAAACCCACAATTTCATTATATTTTATACGTGTCGTGAATTTGTCCCGAGCTAAATTGAGAAATGCTTCTAACATCAGTTTTCATTGATCGAAAACAGTTGCTATTTACCCAATGCTTCTGTTTACCATGATTTTATTTGCCATGGAACGGTAATTTTTTAATTCTAAGAAATCAGTTTTACGTTGGAGAATTTGTTAACATTGTGTTTACCAAAAAAACACATTTTCAACGTGACCGTTTAAGCACATTTTTTAAAAATATTTTAGCTTTACTAATTTATAGATTTTATTTTTTTAAATGGAAATTAAGAGTAATTGACAACTTTCATAGGCTCTAGAATCGTTATAGTTTATTATTAGCAATAATCTTTAAGACTTCCGAATTAAGTATAAAAATATTTATTAAAATCGACGTACGAAACCCTTCTAAGAATACTTCTAACTGTAGAACCTGGGTTGATGATCAACTTCTTAAATTATTGCTGTTGAATCTGTCCGTACACCCGAAAGTCAAGGTTTTCGTAGTAGCCACAAAACACGAAATTTACAACTTTCTCAGCGCCAAATGTACACAGGTTATACGCTTTTCAATCTAGGTTTGATTGTAGTTCTTTCTTAGAAAATTTTCACCATGTTCTGAGGGTAAAATAAACACCCCTGTAAAACATATTATATTATCTCAAAGACATTTGTCATTTTTAGAACATTTTCGCACAATTTTACGTAATATCGTAATTTTTTTCAGACACGACTCAAAATGGTTGCGTAATAGCGTTGTTTTGTTGTTTACCATCGTGATAAGTCAATTATTATTATCCATTGGATAGTTTGTTGTCTGAGGCCATTCTTTTCCCCGGAGGCGGGCGCCCTCATGTCTCGCAGAATCCTATCTGCCGGCTGGTCTTCAATACCGATCCATACTAGAGAATGGCTGGAATGGGGCATACGTGGGATAAACCTGCGAATTTTAGAGGAGGAATGGATTCGAATAAACTAATACTTACTTTCATATTGTAAAATAATTTGTATTTTACACTATATCTAACAAGAATATAATTTATTCTTATTGAGTTATTAATCATATAGAGTTATACCAATAATGTGGTGAACATTTTATACAGTTGATAAACAGCTGTGCACTTAAAACCTTTCTAATTGAAACGTAAAAGCGAAGCTGGCATTATACATCCATAAAATGGGTCATGGAAAGGCATTTTAAATTTTATATAATATAGCAAATATTCTTATTTTTATCGTAAAAAAACGCATTTTAAAAACTAACTCTAGTAAAATTATCTTTTAGAATTTTGCATTTGTAATTGTCAAACATAAAAAAACTGAAAATGAAATACATCATATTTTTGCTCCGAGCGTCAAAAAAATGTAGAAAATACGAAATTTAGAATATACATTAAGTACTTTTATTTAGGAAGTCTGCAAAAAAGCTAGCAGTCACTTTAGTTTTTATCTTCTTCATACAATAAAAAATAAATAATAATGATTCCCAGAAAATAATAAATAAAAAAAATACCATTTTGAATTCATTGTTTGCGCAGTATAAAAGTTAATTTCTAGTATTTATATTTACGTACCTTGGAGATTTCAAACTGGAGAGAACTAGTACAAAACAGAGATAAGTGGAGGAAGACTCTCGAGGAGGCCAAGACCCACCAAGGGTTGCAGCGCCAATTGTGATGATGATGTTATAAGACATTTACATTATTAAAAACATCACTTTCATAGAATTCTCAGTTTTTGACAATTTGATACTCAAGTATGCCAAAACGCAATGTTGCCAGCTCTTTTGTAGCACAAGACTTTTTTTAGTACAAAATCGAATTTCAGCTTGTACAGTCTTTATCCAATGTGTAACTAAAACACCGTTTAACCGTTGGGAAGTTTTTTTTTATATGTTTGTTTTTGTGTAACTTAAACTGCATTCTTTCGCAGCCAACTGTGAACACATAAAAGAATTATTCCTTTGTGAATCACAGGTATCTGTTTGATTAAAAAACAAGGTTTATATATATCTAAACTTACCTAAATCTTGTCTTCATTTTCAACTATCCCCAAAATTACATTAATAATATCTACGATACATTACTCTAAACTCTACACTTAAAACAATCTTAACACTTAGGACGGGTTGTTTCACAAAATTTTAACAATTCACCAAATAAAAAATAAATAAATTCAAGTTCTTTGAAAGTTCTATTCAAGTTCTGTTACTATTTCTGTTCTGTGAGACAACTGGCCCATATGCACAAATGTCATTTCTGGGTGTTGTGGCGTAGATTATTATGTTAACCCCTCAGGCCTCGAGCCTATTCTGTCGGAAGGTTAAATAATATCTGCTTTGCAATAAAACCCAAATAAATGAATATTTCTTAACGCATCCGAAAACTAAAAAGTATATTTGAAAGGTGATTAAATACGCTTTCAAATTTTATGATTCTAAATAACATATATATTTTTTAATATAAAATTTTTGAATGCAAACATCAAAAAGTTTTAAAAATGGCCCACCTTACGTTTTTTCTAAATAACGAAAAAATACTAACACATGCATATTTTATTAGAAAAATGTATTATAAACGTTGTCGTCAAATCACTTTTTTGTCGTTTTATGTAAAAATAATTATTAAAAATTCACAAATTTTCTTCTTTGTTTTCAAATGGGGTCGGAAACTTTGCATTTATAAAGATGTACATTTTAATTATTTTTCCGGTTAACTTTTAGATTGTATTATAAAGCGTTGCGTTTTCTAATTCTAACACCGTTTAGATCATTTTCTAACCCTGTTTAGTAAGGGAGACACTGATTTCTTTAGATTTACTCACTGATGAGTTGTTCCGACAACCGAACAATTTAGCCTGGGGGGTTAGCGAATCTTATAAATATAGCAGATTTTGTAAATTAAATAAATGATTCATTGTGCTTCTATGTAATCTATATTAAGTATCTAAAGGTTTTAAGCTTTAAATTAATGCAACTTCCTTAGTATGGTATCTCCTTGGATAAGCCTTATCCTCCATATCTTGGAGGGGTTTGATTTTGTTTTGATCCCTTACAAATGATCCTTTATTGATTTTGTATCATAATATTATGTGTATGAAAGGATCAACATAATTGCGCTTCCACTGTAGAATACATAACAAATCATTCGGCCTTGTCTGTGATTTGATTATATCGCATTCATTAGATATAATATTGCTTCTCAATGGTTTTATACTAAATTACACACTATAATAATAATAGTAATGATGATGTTAATATTAAAGATGTATTTGTATTCCAGATTTAGGAAATGAAATTAAAAGGATTTGGCATTCTCAGACTATAAAAAATATTACCTTTTGTTATTATTATACCTAGCCTTACTGGCATTATACCTAGCTCTCTTATTAAAAATTTAGGCATATAAGATTTGTCAAAGAATTTGTATATAAAAATGCAAAAATCAGTCATTTTAAATACATGTAGAATTACGAAAGATATTTTTAATATTTATATTGAAGGATCAGTAGGATTTATCGGTCCCAATTAAGAATTATTTTCCCTTTTGGTACTCTGATAGGTTAACATGTTGTTCTTGTATTGTTTTGTATTAATTATACTTATACAGTACACTTGCATAGCGTGGATTTACTAGATGATCATTTGTGGAAAAGTGTGTGAAAGGGTTAAGCTTTTCCTGTGGGGAAATTTAACCCGGACATAAAGTCTGGTGAAAAAATAAAAAAAATATTATACAAGTAAAGGAGGCGAGGGTAGATATTCAATTGTAAGGTATTGGGATAATTAATCTGTGAGTTGCCGAATGGGGTTTATGTTTTTTTTTTTTTTTTCGTTCAAAATGCGTTTCGTTTTTCAGATTTGATTTTATTTGATAAAGTTCTTTTGTCCTCGGAGTTAAAGAGAATGCTTAACCTTTTGGAAATAAAACCCCTCAGGGCCTATTTCATCTTTGGGAATGCTGTGTGGAGGGTCTTCTTATAGAGAGCAAGTTCTGGGAAGGAAAAAGTATGGGCGGCGGGTAAGGATCTGTGATTAGTGTGTCCAGGAGTGATTGACGTGTGAATCCATCCCTTCCACTACGGTGCAAGGCAATGGGTCGAGAGGGTCCGGCTGAAGAGATCAAAAGTTCTCCCTAAACCAGTTATTCCCGATCCGATCCCGCCACGCAAACGCATCCGCCGCTGAGACCTATATATCTCGCCGCATGAACCCGGGCACCCCTGCTAATTCACCTAAACGAAAATACTAAACTAGGATGTGAATTCTGTGAATCACTAATTTAAATGAGCTTGCAAAATAAATTGAAAAAGTATGTGAGTGACTGATAGGTGTGTTTTGTCAAAACATGAATGGGAACAAAAACTGTTTTTAAAATATAGGGCGACCTATGGCAGGAGTGTTGGTTATCCAATACACGGTTCTCGGGGCGGCGGTACCTATACCCGCCTCCCAATTTGAGGTCGCGATAGGATGGCATTCCAGGAGTTAATAGCAAATATTGTCCGTTCGCTGGAGTTTCGAACGCGTCACTCTTTTATTTAAATGATATTCTAGCGTTTTTAAATTATTATAATGGTTATTTCACAGAATTTTAACGTATGAAGATTTTCAATTTTTGTTAAACGAAGATGCCATCAATGCTATAAAGTACCTATACAAACACCAACAATTTCTATGATCCTGAAGAATGTCAGATGTGCAATTTTGTAGTTTTGCAGGAGAGCTGTTTAATGTTTCGTTTCTGCATTTTTACTGTTTTTGAGATCAAGAAATATAATGTTGTTTGCATTTTATTCAAATTTCCGAAAATATAGACTTTTAAATCAACAAAATAAGCCAACAAAACGATTTTAAATTTTTTGCAGATCCGACATGGTTTTTTGGGACCATCGATTAATTCCTTTGGGTTATAAAACATAGAAAAGGATTGTCAACTATCTTATTCGTCAAAGTAAGACAGAAAACTAGAAGCTAACAGTGAAGGAGCAAATTTTATGTTTGCTGTTGTTTTTATAATTACCTTTTGTTATTGTTTTCGTGAAATTCTTGAATTATATGGGTTTCATAATTTATTCGTCGTTAGGATCACAATTTCACCCAGTGTGCGTCGTAGCTCGTAGCCAATTTACTTCGTAAATGTTTAATACCTTGTTATTCAGCGAAAATGAATTAAACGAAGCCTATATTTTCTCAAACTTTAATCGTATCGCATAGCTTAATAAGTAAAAGCAACAGACGTAGAGGTATTTCCAACAATAAATTAACTGTGCTTACAAAGGTCAAATCCGTTACCAATGTCTTTCCAAAACATCAGCATAATTTGTAATTATGAGATTCTAAAATTCTCCGACGGTATTAATAGTATCTACGTAGCACCAGAAGGATTTAAGCACCGTATGATCAACATAGCTCCATTATATCTTCTTTGCTTGAAATTTATTGGTAGGAACGTTGTTAAACTTCCGCAGTAATAATAATATTGTCATTTCCGTTTTGGTGATTTGATGATTGTCCATCATTCTACATATGTAAGACAACCAGAAATGTAAATATTAGAATCACGGAACATTTAAGATGTTTAAATAATAATAATTTTTCGGAGTTTGCCAATCATCTTATTTTCACCAATCATACTTTTAATAAGGACACAGGGGCTAAAATTCTTCACCGTAATAATAAAAGCAAAAAATTAGATAACATAGAAGCACTTGAAATTAAAAAATCCCTAAATAATAACGCTAATATATTGAATAATCAAATTAATTTATAGTTTAGTCCCATTCTAGATATGTTTCCAATAAACCGCTCTGTTATTGTTGGATTTCCCGCAATTACCCCCCCTCCCCCTTTGACCTCCCACTCTAGCACCTAAATGTTTGGTATATATCTATCAATATTTTGTACCATTGGTTAGTTTTAATATTCTCCTGACGAAGGAAGGGTTCTTCCGAAACCGGTAGAGTGTAATTAAAATTAAAGTGGTCTAAAACAAATTTATATATTTTATTGTAAATTATGGCGAGCCACAAAGTCAATGCTTATTACGAACATTAAATAAAATGGTTTTCTTTATAAGCTAATAACTCTGTTTTATGTATTTTAATATCCTTTATTTTTTTACTCATAGTCTGGGCTTTTGCCTATTTCCTTAACTTATATCATATGGTTAGGTATGTAACCATATTTTGTTTATATTTATTATCTTTCCACGCTTTTGGGTAACTTTCGGTCTAATTGCCTAGCTACGTAGGATTTATACACTCATCATTTTATCAAAGAAACTTAATTGCCATTTTTTGACTTATTTTTTCCTAATGGGCTTTCTTGACGTTTACTAACAAATCTTAACCTGTTTTCCGACAGAGTTAAACATTAAGGGCCCTACTAATAAATGTGTTTTAAAATGTACATAACTTTTCATCAACCATTTACCCTGTTTACGGTTGTTAAATTTGTACATTAAATTTATTGTGTAATATTTATATCACGTTTATTATAATAATAATAATAAACAAGTTTATTCATCAACAGATTTTTTACAATAGTACACATTTTGTTCAGCTACAATTCCGGATTTCTCCTGGAATGCAGCTGGTTTTCAGCAATGCCTCATTATTAGTAAGGGGTAAATCTATCCCGTTAACAAATCAGCAAAGGTGGTGTATTTTTAATCATAATTCATAATACCCATAGAAAACTTATTAATACCAAAATCAAACAAAACAATATTCCAAAAAGGACCGTACTACATGGCCATTAAAGTATATAACAACCTTCCACATAACATTAAACAAATACAAGATACACACAAATTCAAATCGTCTCTAAACACTTTCCTTGTTAACAAATGTCATTACACCTTAAATGAATACCTCACATAAATGAAACACCTATTTTTGTATTTTTATTGGTATATTTGTTTTTTTTGTTATATTTATCAACATATACCGAATTTTTTAAATTTATTACCTGACACTATAAAGCAATGTAATTCTATGATAAGGTTAAATATATGGTGAAAAATTGGCTATCGGAAAAAAAAATTTATATTGTGTATGAAAAATGTATGAAAAAAAATGTTATCTGTAGATATAAGATGTAAATTATGTATATGTTACTAAATTATAAGCACCTGCTGACAAGCCAATTCAATTGGCTTAGCAGGACTTGTTTGTTGATGTATTTATTATAACAATGCTTTCAATAAATAATATATATAATTATAAAACAACATGTATGTGGTTAGCTGGAAGAAATGGGGTCTACTCATAAGCTACACCCTTTGTATTTTTTATTTGTACAATAAATATTTTTTGATTTGAGTTGAATAAATGAATTCTTTATTTTTAAATAATCCTTTGTGAAACCATCTTGATTTTGTAATCAACCAAAAATGTCGTTTGTTTGGTCTATCATTTTCTTAAATTCTTCGAATTTGTTGAACGATGAACCCCTTCCTAAACCAAAACAAACAAAAGATACTTCCCATTCGCCCGCCGAAGGTATTTCGAACAATTCAACTAAACCGATTTTTTTCTTATTGTTTCAGGTATGTGTTTACACCGCAAAAGTTTCACTTCGCTGTTGGTTTAAGTTAAACCCGAAATGGACAAGTAGGTAATTTAGAGAGCTTTAAGTTGGTTCGTGGCGGACTGTGCTGAAGTCGAGACTAATTTATTATTGAATAGTCAGGCGAAGATGTTGAAACTTTAGTACCAAGGGAAAATCCTTAGGTATTATTCATTAATTCACAATTAAGAATACAATTCAGCAGTGTCTGCCATTCTAACTAATGTTTTTTCGTTATTTATATTTGTTGGAAATTTAGAATGGAAATTGACAGAAACAATTAATTTAGAGTGAAGTGTTAATGTCCCTTGAAAAACTAATTTGGTGTGTAAGTGTGAGTGAGTAAGTAACCTTTTAGTTTTGATCTTAATTTTTTTTCTTCTCAGCAAATAAACCGATTGTGAACAATTTCTATTTGAAGAAGAAGATATATTACATTGATGGGAATTACCTTCAAAAGTTATAAAAAAGAGTTGTTCTTATAAAAATTGAATATCTATTTGGTCTATGATACTCGTATAATATGATATACCTTCGTATTATTATGCAAACCTGTACCTTTATCTTAATTTATTTGTTCGAAACCTACCAGTATTTCCGAAACTCCCTTTTATTTTTGTGATATTTTGTTGTAATGTTGAAAACTAAATACGTTATTAAATTTTGACTCGTTCACTATCATTTTATTTCAATTGATCTCTGCGTGATTTTTCTTTGGTTTTTGTTTTTTGTTTTTTTTTGTTTATCAATTGGCAATAATGATTTAATTGGTGTGGTATTCTATCTAGTATATTTTGTAGTCTCGTTTCTTTTCTAGGAATCGATGTTTATACCATTTGCAATCGAATAAGTACCGAAGGTCTTTTATGCGAAATTGTGACAGAGACATATGGAAAAAAAATACTAGTGTGCTTTAGACCACACGACTGAAGTAGATACTTCTTTAGCTCCATCTATACATTCATCTATACGAGAAAGAAAATGTGCGTGCGCACTGCTTTCTCTTGCTCCTACAGTCGCCCAATATAACGCCTTTTCGTAATGCATTTCACTTTTCGTAACGCATTCGCCAGCTTACCCCCCAAGTCAAGCGTGCGTAAAGAAATATTTAATTAGTCGAATATAATATTGTTAATTCTGAAATTTGAAATATTAAGTTGACAAATACGACAGTCTCTTAATAGATCGCAATGTCTAAATCGTAAGAGCGCCGTCCCGGTAAGACGAGAGATCTGGGTTCGAGCATAAATAAACCACTTATTAGATTGATATCTTCGGGCTTTTTGTACTTGGCAACTTTGGTCAATATTTTACCATGGATATGGCAACAAAGTGAAGTTTTGACGTCACACACCATAGACGAGGATAGAGGAAACTCAAAAAAGCACGACCATAGACAATATAATCCTGCTTCCGAACATACCCAATCCATTAGCCTAAAATATTATTTTAAAAATGAAATGTCAAAATGTTCCTACAGGACAAGAAGGTTTCATCTGACAAAGTGCTGTCCTGAGAAAATGAGCTTTAAAGTATCTTTCTTTACAGCTCATATTCTCAGAATAACGCTGTGTCAGATAGGAACCCGTTGCTCTGTAAAGAAATCGAGATATCGTTAAATTAACCTTAAAATACTTGAAATTGAAGAATATTGATGCAGTCTCTCTTTGGGACGATATTAGCTAGTGAATAAGATAATATATATTAACATTATTCAGAACGTCCGGTAGTCTGTAATACCTTTTAAACAAAAATGCTGCAACGATGAATCCTATGAGCCGATGCATGTGTATGGAAAATGAAACACAGATTTGCTTCGTAATCTTTTGTAATCCTTCTGGCAGCAATCGACACAGTGCATGACTCTGAACTCTCACGCTCTGAAACATTAACATTATACATTAACCAAATTTCGCGAACAAAACATGTAAAATGTTTCCTTTCACATAATATAAAACCGATTTATACCTTCATAATCTTGTGTGTCCCTTATATTGACTTAAACCAAAATCTGTAGAGCCTTTGACACTGCATTATCGAGTATTTCGATAAATATGTTCGCGCCGGGAAATCGTCGTTCGCGAATCGTGTACCCGTTTTGACTTTTGACAGGTGAGCAACCATAGAATTAGCATATAAAGCTATAAAGCTTTCTATTGGACGGCCAGGTCTGACGTCACATCGACGTCACGTGGTTTATTTATGGGTCGGCCATTTTTATCGGAGTTATACCCCCCTGGGTTCGAGTCCCAGTTGCGACCATTATGTTTTATTATTTTTCTATGTCTTGTTCATTTTCATATTTTAATTTAGATTATTATTGTTGCCTTCTTCTTCAATGACATGAAAACAAATTAATCGCCCATAATATGTAAGGAAAACATTTTGTTTTAAGAATTTCTAATTAATTGTATTTTAATTAATTAAATAAGAGCGTATTTTGGGATTTTGTGTTCGCCTCCTTGTTTTTATCGTTAGTTTTTTTTTTTGGATTTTGAATAATTAACCTTCTAATATGTATATGATTTCCTTAAATAGAGACTGTCCTTGCATATACACTTATTAATAAAAATTATATTGTAGACTACGAAGTTGTTTTAAGTTTTTATTTAACTCATATTATATCGGTCAGTGGCTGAGTGGCATCGCGTTTGGGTCCCACCCAGTCGTCGCGTTCTTCGGCTGGCTAAGTCCTCCATCACAACACATTTTCCGCTTGTGGTGGTGGTATTAGAGGATTTTCAACTATTGTCAGGTTATTCGTAACCTGGAAATGTTTTTCTTTCTTTTAAAAAAAGTCTTATCCTAGTATTGACGCTTTAGACATTTATAAAAAGCTTACAAGTTACAAAAACAGGCCCTCCAATTATTACACAATAATTATGTTGAAACTCGGTGCCAAGTTTAGCTCGATCATTCCGAGAGAAAGTTTCTTCTTCCGGAGGTTTTCTCTGTAATTTGAATGGCGAGCAGGCAGAGAATCAATGTGATTAAGACAGCCTCCCCAGCTCCCCAGTCCCCACCTTGGAGTGTCGCTTAATTTAAGTTTTCTCGGGATTTTGTCATCATGGTCGCTGGCTTCCGGACCTCTATATAATATACAAAAGACCGTGGAAATTTTGTTTTCATCCCTCTGCTCTGGTGTAAATAATGTTCCTTTGAGCTGTTCGCCTTGACTTCGTGTTTATTTTTCTTCGCTTCCACTCGCCTATTCATTTCGCAGGAACGTATGTTTTCCTTTATCTCCGCTCTCCCCAATTTATTTCTGGCTGAAGAGCTCACTTTTTCTTGACGGACGATTTTCATTCTCCTGTTTCCCCTTTAGGCGGCTGAAGGTCATCTGGTGCTTGCTGACTTAATGTAATAAAGGGGGTTATTATTCTTTTTATTTAAATACTGCATGTATAAATTTTTCGTCCATTGCAATTTTTCAAATTATCTCAGATAAAATTTCAGCAATTCTGCTGTTTCGGTTTCGGCCAAAAATTTGCCGAAATTTCGGCCTAGCCGAATCTTTAGTTTTTGATGTGTCGGATCACGCTCGGCTTTACTCGGGCGCGTGAATATGCCTCTAGAACATTCTAGATCTTTTACGTTTTTAGATTTTCACGGTCAAAAGCATTTTCGTTGTTTGTTTTTGGGGTGTTATGCCGTGTTGTGCTACCTCTTTCATTAGCCGACGTTTCGGACAGCGTTGCAGTGTCCATCATCAGGGCAGATCTGCCAGGTCCCAACTGCTCCCGTCTGGAGCCAGAGAGATTATGGCATCCCCGATTGGGGTATGTTTTGAGGCTGATGGTAAGTGGGGAAGGGAGGAAGGAGAGGAAGGTGGGTAAGTGTCTGGCTAAACACGGCTAAAGCCATTAGTAAACAACGTTTCAATTCTGAATAGTGGTCTTACACCAGGGCGATACTGGGAGAATCTTCCACTCTGGAACGTGCTGCAATTATAGTATATTATTATTTTTAATAATTAATTGTAAAATAACGCAAATTAATCAAATAAAATTTATTTTCCCACGCCGGGTTCGAACCCGCGACGCAAGCCGAAATTATTGGAAAAGAACAAGGAACGGCGTTTGCGGTTGCTTCGTTTCTTTCCCAAAATTCATGATTCGGCTCTCAGGTTCAGCTCGACTGTGCATTCGCAGCCTTACATAACAACGAACCAAAAACGCTCAAAGAAAAACAATTCACTCAAAATTTTTTTCACTGCGTATTTTACTTAACACGGACTGTGATGGACTTTAGCAATAAAAATGACCAATTTCTTTTTTAACTTATTTAAATAAGTTTTGGTTTTGGTTTTGGCCGAACAGAACAGACAGAATCCGAAATCCAGTTTCTGTTGAAAATCCAGTTATGGTCGATCTCTATTATTTTGATAAGCAAAATACAACATGTTATAAGTGTCAAAACATTTATCTGATACAACAGTCAGTGCATTATTTCAGATAATGTTTCAGACAATATATAGAGAAAAAATATGTTATAAAAAAAATTCCTACCTACACATTTTTGTTGATATCTTTTATATATAAAAATCTCGCGTCACAATGTTCGTCCAAGGTAAACTCCGTAACTACTAAACCGATTTTGATGAAATTTGGCTTTCTGTGTGTAATTTGGTCCAACTTAGTTTTTACCTCGATTATTGACCTCAATATTTATTATTGCGAATAAATTTTTTTTTACATGACAAATATTTGAAATTATTTGTAAGTTCCATAAGTTTCTGACAGATGGCGGTGTAAGTTAATTTATTGATACACAATTGGTTATCTGGGTTAGGTAACCATAAAGTAGATGTCGTTGTGTTTCTTTAGCCACAGCTACGCGTGGACGGGTTAATTAGTATTATATATATTTTGTTGATATAAACGGCAGTTTATTGTTTCATATAAAATTTCAGTTAATGTTTGATAAGCAAAATAATAAAGATTTCACTCTCTCCCCGTGATATGGCTATCATTATAAAATCTTGGTCAGGGTTCTAGCCCTTGGCTAGTCTAGACAGACTGCTTGACTAACATACTACAGAAGCAATCTTGATGTTAGGCGGCTACAAAATGAGCTACTTTTTCAACTTAAAAGCCCTTTGATGTTGACTTATCGACCAAGTAATCTACACAGAGCGTGTTAATCTTCAAATTAGCAACAGAACCAAAAAAATTGGTTTCAGAAAATATTTATCAAAAAAAGTGCATTTTTTCACAGTCGAAGCCGCTTACTACTTGTGAACATCATTTTTCAAACACGAAATTGGACAAGGGAGGGGCAGAGGGAGGGATTGCAGAGGAGACATAGTAGCGGTAGCTGTTAGCATGGGGGTAAATTTGGGAAATCCGTGTTTCTCAGACGGACAACTTGTATGTGACCTGCTCACAAGTTAGAAAACCTTCTGATTTATTCGTGCACCAGACGAAAAACACAAAAAATATTTGGTCTCCAAAAAAGCATTTCAATAAAAAGAATTAAAACACACACCCTTTCTTTCTTTGAGTGGTATTGCAAAGCATGCCAAGTATTCGCTAGTCTTCTTCTTCTTTATACTCGCGTCACGATATATGTCCGAGATAAACTCCGAAACTACTTAACCGATTTGATGACATTTAGCTTACTGTGTGTAATTTGGTCCAACTTAAAAGACAGGATAGATTTTATCTCGATTATTGACCACAATATTTATTAATGCGAATTAAATGTTCATGTTAAAGGACAATGCTTTGTAATTATTTGTATGTTCCATAAGTTTCTAACAAATGGCGGTGTGAGTTAATTTATTGATACAACACTTGATTATGTAGGTTACGTAACCATCCAGTAGATGGTGTTGTGTTTCGTTAGCCACAGCAACGCGAGGCAGGGTCAGCTAGTAATAAATAAAAATCACCTACCTAAATTTGGGTAACTATCGCTCAAGTGGTAAGGAACTTGCATTTATATCTAGGCCTTCGAGGCGAGGCATCGGAATTCGACGAGGAGTTGTATTATGAAATTACTTTGATATAGTGTTATTTTTAGATTTAAATTAGGTATAAGAGGTCTAATCTATGATATCGATTTGTTGACATAAAAAAAATTCTATGTTTCAAATTCGCAAATCCTATCTACCTATACACGGAGAAAAATGTTTATCTAAAATACGATCATTTTATTCGTAAAACGGTTAAAACCGGGACTGAAGTTCTTACGAACAAATTAACAGGGTTTCAATGTTTATTGGCGGGAAAATGTAAAAATAATTTGTTGGTATACGTACGAAATTGGTTCTAATAATTAATAATAATAATTTGTTCGTAAGAACTTCAGTCCCGTTTTTAACCGTTTTTACGAAGAAAATGATCGTATTTTAGAATAACATTTTTCTCCGTGTACATATTTATGTATGTTTTAGATTTTCATTTCAAATACAAAATAATAATGACCGGTCACTGACTGAGTTGGCGTGGCGCACCCAGGCATCCCGTGTTCAATTTTTCGGCTGGCCTCCATCACAAGTAACATTTTCCGCTTAGTGTGGTGGTAGTAGGAGATTTTCAATTTATTTTTCAGGTTATTAGTAACCTGAGAATACTTGTCTTTCTTTACACAAAAAATAAACATACATATTACAATGGATAAAACTTATTCCTATTTGGTTTTTTTTTAATGATTCTTTATGAATATCTAACACAACATAACAAAACTGCGAAATTAGTGTGTTTGAATTGAACGAATTCAATAAAGTGAAGTAAATAATGTTTCATGGCAAAATTAAATATTTTTTAATAGGATTGATATTTTGTAAGGCCCAGTTTAATCCTCATATCTTTAATATTTTTTTGCCTTCGGGCATTTAAAAATATCTGTAAAATAATTCTAAACATAGATAATTTAAACATATTGTTGACGTGTTCATGATATGTTCCCTTTCACCGTCCGTTCTATCTCTTCCCCCAATCTTCACTATCCATAACTCATCCCCCACCGCAACATTTAGTTATATATTAGGTTCACCCATTGTTTTTCAATGTCAAATTAGTATATTTTTCCCTGATGACGAACGGCTATTCTGAAACCGGTCGGCGTATATAAAATATTCTAACAAAGAAATATTGTTTCATTTATAACCAGAGTTGTTGTGCCGATTTTAAAATATGCATAGTAAAAAGTATGTGAGATTATCTATGTTCGGAGATATCCATGTACGGAATAATCGTGTGCGGAATAGGCTGTGCGCAATATTCGAGTTCGGAATACTCGTGGTCGCTGTAATCCGAGCCCCGCACTTGGTAGAGCAAACATCCTAGATTTGATTAAAGCAGGTAAATGTTGTTGTGGTTCTTTGTACATTTATTTATAGTAATCCGCAAGGTGGCGTTTTCAACAAGCTTTGAACCTTGTTTATGTCTTCTCCTCCTTGGTAAGGTGCGGTTTTATATATATTTGAGTCGTTTGATAGAAGGTGCTTGGAAGTGGAAAAGAAGAAATGCGTCGGTCAGAAGCGAGGAGAGCCACGATCTGTCTTCTCAGCCTGCCCCCACGGGGACAAGACGCGATGGTATGTACACTGAATACCTACTTTTACTATAATATTAGCTTTTTAGAAATTAATGACTCAGTGATTTTTTTGTGTCAGGGTTTCATGTTTTTATTGCTAGGAGTGACTGAAACCGAAAAATGTTCCACTAAAAACTCTCTTAAATTGAGATCTAGCGTCTCCTGCACAGCTTCTTCTATCTGAACTTCTAAGTCAATTAACTATTTTCAGCTCGTAAAGTATGAAATATATGTATGTATATATAATAAGGTATGTTTGAAATATCAATTTAACTGACAAGATTTGTGTTCTTTATTTTTTAAATTTTTCAATAAGTAAAAAAAAGTGGAAACTTGGGGGAAGCCGGGTAGTAACTTCTAGTTTTATATTAGACTACTTGAATTCCACGGCGTTGTCCGTGTTTCACGCAGAGTTTTTCGAAATTTCATGTTACCAGTGACCTTCCTCTTGTCTTAGAGGTCAAATTGGCAACATTTCATTAATCTCGGAATGAAACTGGAGATTTGTATTAAAATAAAAGCCCGCCCAGTGGCCGCCTCTCGGCTAAGCCACAAATACAGACACTCTCCTCTAGATAGATTGTTTAACGTAAAATTCAACCCTTGCTTAACAAAATCAGAGATAACATCACTCTGAATTACAATTATTGTTCTTTCTCTTTTATTCTAAATAATAATAACAAAAATCTTTTAGTCATCAAACGGTAACTTCTGGATATTCATATTAATTAAAAAGATCTCAACTATTATTACAGTCCAGAAATTACGATTTAATTCTTCTCAATTCCCTTGAATGTCGTATTGACTGTTTACGGGGAACATCAAAACAATCGCCTCTAAACTTGGTCCAAACATTATTTTGGGAGCAGTTTAATTTTCAGTTAAGGCTCGAACTCGGGGGAGGCTTTGACGGTGAACAGAAAGGCTGTGTTTTTCCCCAGGTCGGCAGAACAGGTATGAGGTATATTTATTTTCCCGCTGCAGCGATCTGGAAAATACTGGAAAATTATCTTTACGTAAAATCATGGTTTTCTTTCCCGCTAAACATTTGGTTCGCCTCAATGGTATCAGAATCAAATCCTTTGAACAACTTTTTTTTTGTTTTTTCTTTATTGTAGCAAAGTTTAATCGTTATATTAACATATTTTTTTCAAAGTATCATTATTTAATTATCGAAGAAAGCAAACACTTTGTGGCTTGACATTGAAATACCAAATGAAACAAATACTTTGCATTAAACCACTTTATTTTATTTATATTGGTAGACCGGTTTCGGTTGAACTCATAGACATATTATGTCTATGGTTGAACTCAACCTTCCTCAGGACAATAATATGTAAACTGATGAAACTGACTTTTCAGTTTATATATTATTGTCCTGAGGAAGGTTGAGTTTAACCGAAACCGGTCGACCAAAATAAATAAAGTAAAGTGGTTTAATACAAAGTATTTGTTTCATTTGGTATCTTTATTTACGTTTAAGGTAATTATTTGAAATAATTATTTTCAAAGCTTTTTTCGTTTACATTATATTTAAAACGTTTTTAGTACGTATTATTCTTACACCAATAAGTTTATTTTTAAATATAAATTTTGTGTAAAGTATTTTTAATGTATATTTTATAGGTTTTTTTCATTGTTGCCGCGCTGAGAAAGGGTTATATTTTGTGGGATAAACTTTCAATAATGATTTTTTTAAAGACACTGATTTTCTGTATTCTCGCAATAGAACGAAACAAAATAATAAAAAAAAAGTTTAAATACTTAAATTGATAAGATATTATTACAAATAAGTTAAATTGTTTATAATGTACATACTAAAAACATTGAGTTACATAAAATATCAAAATTATAAATTAAGAAGAAAATATACGAGTATTTTTACAGAGGCACATAAAGTTAATTTTTGAATTAGCATTTTTGCAGTCAATATTAAACACTTTCGTTGTTTGTTTTTGGGGTGTTATGCCGTGTTGCGCTACCTCCTTCTTTAGCCGACGTTTCGGACAGCGTTACAGTGTCCATCTTCAAGGCAGATCTGGCAGATCCGACGATGCTTTTTAATGCTTTTGGCCGTGAAAATATAAAAACGTATCCAATATTAAACACGCTTATTTTACACAGTTGCGTGTAATGATTGAAGTATCGCGTGGTTGTAGATTGTTATCAGTCAAATTCATGTTATTTATCACGGTAAAATTGCACCTGTGTTGTAGCTTGCAGTTCAATAATCTTTAAACGAAAATATGTGGGTGACTGCCTAACGTAAGTAAATTAATAAATATTTGATTTTCTTTTTAAATCGGATTCATAGATAAAATATTGAAATCTTTGAACGCGTTTTGTTGAAATCGCGGTTGTCCAGACACCGTATTTATTTATCTAAATATGACAGTTGCAAAGCTATTTTTTTTAAAGTGTCTCATACTTCAAATTTTCAACGTCCCAATCCTCAGCTCAGCTTAATTCTTCATAAACTGTCCGTTATTCCCGGTATATATCGAGTGAAATGCATGGCATACACCGGTCCCTAGAGACGATACTTAATACTTAGAAGGAAAATATGTGCACATTAGACTGCTTCAAAAATTAAAAGTTCGTCTTTTTCATCCGAGCTTAAAAAAAGCTTTCAATAGCTAAAAAAGCATACACATATTTTTTGATTTTAAATTTTAGGGGTCGCTACCATTGATCAAAGTTTCTAAAATACGCGACGTTTAGGACAATGATTGCGGCGCTTCATACCAAACATGTCTATACATGCAGAACTAAATAAGCCGTAGATGGGTTAAACAAACTCCTCTCCCGACCCCGACAGTATTGTAAACAATAGGAACCGCATTAAAACGTGTTAGTATCGCAATTAGAATCATTGAGTAATAACGCACTATTTTTTCTTAGACTGAATTTACATTTTCATTGATTTTACCTAATCTCGTGTTACAATATATTTTGTAAAAAATTGCTAAAAATAAATACTCAGTTTAAATTTTTATTTTTATTTTATAGAGAATACCTCACAAGAGTCCCAGCTGCTCCCGTCTGGAGCCAGTGAGACTATGGCATCCCAAATTGGGGTATGTTGTGAGGTTAAAGGTAAGTGGAGAAGGGAAGGAGATGGGAAGAGGAAGGTGGGGAAGTACCTGGCTATTCAGATCTAGTCACTAAACACGGCTTATTAAGCATTATTAAGCAAAGTTTCAATTCTGAATGGTGGTCTTACACAAGGGCGATACTGAGAGTATCTTCCACTCTGGAACATGCCACAAATATAGTATATATTATTTTTATGAATTAATTGTGAAATAACACAAATTCATCAAATAAAATTTATTTGCGCACGCCGGGTTGGAACCCGCGACCTTCCGATTGGGAGTCAAGATTCTTACCACTCGACCGGCTTTCATGATGGAAAAGTATAAGAAGTTGGAAATACCAACTTCTTATACTTTTTGGTATAACCCCTACATTTTTACAGCTGATAGCGACCTCGTAATTTTTGTGCCCGTAGATTATTCGAAAGTAAATATTTTTCATGTGTTTTTTAAGCACCCTTCTGCACATATCTAGTTCCTAACTATTGGCAATATTGAAAATCAATCTTCTTTTTTCATAAACTGCCCTCCCCATACGGAACAGCTGTTACAGCATTAATGTAATAAAGAATTGACGTGTTGAGATTGCCTTCGTGAGATGAAAGAATATGCATTTACTATTACTTTCCTACCCCCGCAGCAGACCCTTTGCTACGAAAACAGCCTCTTATCGATTGGAACTCGAATCTGAAGGACTCAGTCCTCAGGACGCCCATAAACTTTCCGTTATTCAGGGAAATATAACGCCCAGGGCGAGTTTTATTCAAGTGGTGAGCTTTAAAGTATTTTCCGCCGGCGAAGGAGCTGTGTGGGGGATTCGAGTTGACGGTAAAAGCTTATAAGTGCCGATTTTTGTCTTCAATCTTCCCCACACTTCGGTCTACTGATCGGATGCACCGATTATTTCATAATTATCTGCATGATTTCCGTTTTTATGACTTTACTAGTTTTACTACTCGTCTTCGTCCGAAGAGTTATTTTAGAAACGTAAATAAAAAATATGTGAAGTCTACAAACTACAAAGTAGAAACATTTCGAAAAACAAAATACGTTTTCTACAAATATACACAAATTCATTTCTAGTGACTCTACGGATTCTCCAGAGTTTTTTTTTACATTTTTAATTTTTTTTTTTTTTTTTTTTTTTTTTTTTTTTTTTTTTTTTTTTTATTATTATTTTTTTTTTTTTTTTAGTGAATACCTTACAAGAGTCCCAACTGCTCCCGTCTGGAGCCAGTGAGACTATGGCATCCCCAATTGGGGTATGTTGTGAGGCTGAAGGTAAGTGGCGAAGTGAAGCAGATGGGGAAGAGGAGGGTGAGGAAGTACCTGGCTATTCAGATCTAGTCACTAAACACGGCTAAAGCCATTATTAAGCAACGTTTCAATTCTGAATGGTGGTCTTATACCAGGGCGATACTGAGAGTATCTTCCACTCTGGAACGTGCCGCAAATATAGTATATATATTATTTTTATTAATAAATTGTGAAATAACACATATTAATCAAATAAAATTTATTTGCACACGCCGGGTTCGAACCCGCGACCTTCCGATTGGAAATCAAGTGTCTTACCACTCGACCACGGACGGCCGTTTCTACAAACATTATTTGACCTACTATTGAAAAATATAGTGCCATGGAATTTTTTTAAATATGTTAGCGCCGCACAGGAGGCCCTGAGGAAAATATATCGCTTTATGTCCTATGTCAATACAACCCTCGTATGAATACAACCCTCCCACTGCGATTCAAGGCGATGTTTCGAAAGAGTCCTCCTGTTGGAGAGATCAAGAGGTTTACCTTACCCATTGTCTCGCTATCCGGCCTGCCACGCAGTTGGTGGGCGGACGCATCCGCTACCAAGACCCAGACAAATCTCACTCCGTGAACTAGGACACTCATGCTAATCACCAAACGGAGCGAACCATTTGGGGTTATCTACGGCAGAAGTGTCGGCTATCCAATAAATGGTTCCCGGGCAGCAGTATCCATACCCGCCTCCCAAATTGAAATGTTGTTTTGTCTTAATTTTTGACGGTTAAATGAAATTTCATAGCTTCTTACCCACTCGAGCGATTAGTGTTCAGTTTTTGATTTGGCCATTCGATTTAATTAATATTATTCTCAAAATATTAATATGGAAACATATAAACTGAATACTGCGGTTTAAAGCTAATGAATCCACCTAGATTTCGACGTTTATCCCATATTTCTAGGTTCGTTAAATGTGGTCCAATTTTGGACCGATATCAATCGCAGAAAAATAAAAGCGGTCCAAATTTGGAACTAAATCGCTCCAGTGATTAATTGGGTGGAATTGACGAGAAAATAATTGTGTTAATCAGTGTGTTAATTCCAGGCAGAAAAAACTTACAAATGTAATTTTGTAAGTTTTTTTACTTAAAAACTTACAAATTTACAAAGCTCACCCCTTCCGAGAATATGCTTCAACGTAAAGATTTCCTCCACCTTTCTTCCTAGTTTTAGAAAGTCTATTAAATTGTATAGATTTTAATAAACAATTAATCTTTCATCGGTTTTTGTCTAAGAGTATGGATATTAGAGAGACGGCATGTGAAGTGTGCCCGCGCGCTCCAAGTGTGCCTTTTCGAGAATTCTACCCACACGGCTGACATTGGCTGTCACCATGTTAAATGGCTACTGTCAGAAAAAAAAAAAAAAAAAAAACAAAGCTGCCAAAAACCAGCAGCCAATGTAAGCCGTTTGGGTAAAATTCTCGAAAAAGCACACTTGGAGCGCGCGGGCACACTTCACATGCCGTCTCTCTAATATCCATACTCTTAGGTTTTTGTCATATGAATCGGTCAGCACCCCTGTTCGCTTTCCATTGTATTTCGAATAACAATACGTTAGTTGTGATTGTATCTCTGGAAATATTGTAACATTGTACTGAGTTATTGGCGACGTAACGATGACGCCCAGTAGCGGGATCCAGGGGCTCCCAAGGGAAGGGGTATTACCGAGGATGTGATGGCCCTTTGGTGGGCCCCGAACCATCTGAAAACCACCAAATTACGTAAAGCACCTTCATTTGACCTTCATTCCGACATGATTTCAATTGGATTTGTGAATGATTTGGAATATTTGATAGGTGGAGCGGGAATTACGCTTCTTTCAGTTTGGTGGTTTTTTTTAACTACGTAGTTACTGAGTGAAAGTTTATTTTAAATATTATATAATTTCATAAATACGGAGTATATTGTTTGTATTTAAATTTAAATCCTCGGTATTTTTCATATAAGCTGCAACTGAACATGTTTTTATCCTGAAAAACATTCAACTCGTATTTTGAAATGAGTATGTGTAAAATCAATAACTAGCTACCATCATCATATGGTCGAACAGATTTCTAACCTAGAATGTTATTTTTGATATGACAGTTGCATGTTTGTTTTCATTAGTGTAAAGATAGATACATACTGGGTCGACGAACGTACGCATCGCTACGCCTAACAATATCAGAGGCCCTAGCACACTCGCTCGATAACGATCGATAGGATAACTATCGGTAACTTCTCATGCTAACGTACAAACAACAGTTGATGTCGAATATGTTAAGGACACTTAGTCATTGTGAACTGTCACTTATTCGTTGGCGATCTGTAGTCATGCTAGGGAACGATGAGAAGTTACCGATAGTTATCCTATCGATCGATATCGAGCGAGTGTGCTAGGGCCTCTGGGCTACTTACAACCATACAACCATACCCGGTTTAAGTCTTTACCATCTTTATAAAAAACAATAGGATTCTTTAATCGGGTCTCTTTTCATAATCAGCCAGCCACCTAAGCAGTATCACGAAGTGCAAAGTCATGTTATGGAACTTGTAAAATAAATTCGAATACTTAGTGGAACCGGAGTGTTTACTGATTGAGACCTTATAAATTAAACCGTATGTTGTTTTAATATTACCAATCAACCCAAAAAATGAAAGCTAGGAACGAGGATACGATGCGTTTAGGTATGATTTTTTTTTACTTTGTCGGGTTCAATTTTAGGGCTATGGCAGTTATCAGCAGAAATCCTGTTAAAAATTATATACATCTGAAAATCGTTTTTGTTAAATTTTCCTTTAGTAACCATTTTCAAGCTTGCCAGCTTTGTATTGGTATACGTTAACAACATACAATTTTGAATTCTGTAGGTAGTTATACAATAAGTAAGATTTTTTGTTTGAATGCAGTTGTTACGGGAATTGGATGACACCACGGGTTATTTGCAATGCAAAGTTTACATACTCACGACCCATTACTGTAAATTTGCAACGGTATTTTCTAGTTTTGAAGCAAACAGATAAAGTTTTAATGGACCACTGTGTACCAGTGCCTATTAGAAAAAGCAGCTGTTACGTAAAGCCGACCCTACCCGCGTCCGCGGTTTGCTAACCCCTGTCGGGCGGGTGCGCCGTCTGTAGCGGGCCAATGACCCCGTCTCCCGGTTTATTGGATTATATCCTGGACACGACTGAGGAACAGATTCGCACACAGTACAGTGAGCAAGCGAGCACCCCAGAGCCGTTCTGCTGACCGCTGAAATATTGATGTACTTAACATGTGATGTGTCTACGAAACTTTCTGCGCTCCTGGGAGAACGATCCGCAAAACGCTATTGTTTTAACTCTTGACGTGGTTTTATTTAGTAATAAATTCTTGATTTCAATGAAAGTACCGTTTATTTGTCTAGTTTCTATATTTTATTATTTAACGTTGCATTCAACGATTCAACTAACATCTTATACTGATATTGTAGTGAACCACTAAGGGTGTCCTATGATAGAGGTTTTGGTTACACAATAAAAGATTCCCGGGGCGGAGGTATCTATACCCGCCTCCCAAATTGATACCCACCTCCGAAAGTCTTCTTCTTCCATGCACTTTCCCAACTCATTGCCTAGGTAGGCTGTTGGGGTCGGCTCTCTTCGTTTTCAGGTTGTAGTTTCTTCGGTTTTGGGTATCGCTTTCATCCAGGCCGTTTCTACGTAGGATTTTGGAGCATTGAGTCATCCAGGAGTTCTTTGGTCTTCCTCTGGATGACTGTCGATGAAGCTCCATAGACATTGCCTGCTTCACTGTGTGGTCTGGTGGTCTCCGTTTTAAGTGACCATATCATCTCAACCCACCTCCGAAAGTATCTGAATAAAACTTCATTTTTAAACATTTCTCTGCAAATGGCAAGTTTATCTACCGTAAATAATATTACGATCGCATTTCTATCTGAAATTAATTCATTTCTCTGATCTACCGCCTTCACGGAAGAGGAAACTTAAATTGGTTAATAATAATGGTAATTAAAATAGGTGTTTGTTGTTACGTTTGCCATTCTATTGCATTTTATAGCGACAGACGCTGTAATATGTCCGTGTTCTGGTAATGGTACCATTGGTACAGGTATTATAAAGCCAAAGATATAATTTTATTGGAAATGCGGCACTTTGAATCGGTGAAAGGAAACACTTTAACCATGTAAACTAAAGTGATTATGAATTATTGTTATGTTAACAGTACTTTGCTGCTTTTTCTTTCACTTTAAGAGGAAACTCTGTCGCCGAAAAATTTAAACAATCGGTATTTTATCAAATTGTTGCTGTCGCTCTTAAGGCCGGTCTCTTGCGACCAATTTCACAAACAATACCTCAAACATTACCATAAACATGGGTCAGGGCCACAACGTTTGTTGTTTTCCATGGGCCACGGAAAGTAAAAACATTGTGGCCCCGACTTAACTATCCACAAAGTGTGTAAACATTTTCGTCGGAGGAGACGCCGCTTTAGTCCCATCTCCAGCTTCAACAAAAAGTTCAACAAACGTCGAGAACATTTTTTGTTTTTTCCACACTGTCGTCTCCTGCGTTTGTTTTAAAATTGAAGCGCGGTACGTTAAACTCAGATTTCGTGGCTAGAAAAATGACGCGTTTACCCTCATATTTTTATAGAGCCTCGAAATATTGCCGTTTTGTAATAAAATCCAAATAAAAAGAATATTTCTGAATGTATCCGAAAACTAAAAACTGTTTTGGAAAGATGATAAAATAAGCTTTCAAATTTGATGATTCAACATATAATATTTTAAATAAAAATATTTTACACGCAAACATAAAAAGTTTTAAAAATGACTCACCTTACGTTTTTTCTAACTAAAATTACTGCCAATGAAAAAAATAAAAACACATAAGTACATATTTTATTAGAAAAATGTATTATAAACGTTATTGTTTTTAATTTTTAGTCGTTTTAAGATATTTTTTTTTACATAAATCGACAAAAAAGTGAGATGACAATAACGTTTATAATTCATTTGTCTAATGAAATATGTATGTGTTTTTATTTTTTTTTTCATTATCAGTAATTTTAGTTAAAAAAAATGTAAAGTGAGCCATTTTTAAAACTTTTTAGAGTTTTCATCCAAAATTTTTATATTTAAAAAATTACATTGTTATTTCTAATAATAAAATTTGAAAGCCTGTTTCCTAACCTTTCGAAAACAGTTTTTAGTTTTTGGATATGTTAACAATTTTATTTTTTTTGATTTTATTGTAGCGCCCTTGAGGTGATTTCTCACAAAAAACGGCGCTCTACAAATTATCCAATTATTATTATTATTATTATTATTAAAGCGGCAATATTTTTCGCCTCTGAAAAAATACGCCAAATTTTTGAAGGATGAATAAAGAACCCATTGTGGATAAAGACAATTAATTTAGGATCAGAAATAATAAGACAAATTTGGCAGATGGTGCGGGAGACTCTGAATAATTTTGAAGCCCGCATAAATTATATTTAAGACTTTATACGGAGATAATTTCATAATCTCAAAAGTCGCAGGCGCTTAATTAGTATTTTAATAATTTATAAAGCTTCTACTCAAAGCTGTTGTTAACTTTGAAAATTCATTTAAAGTACTGATAATCATAGTGCTAACGTAACGGTCTACGCATTTGACGTCGAGCCCTGGCCTTGAACTTATAACCTCCTGAGGTTATAAGTTCAATTCCTGCTACAATAAAAAAAATATATAATCTGTTTCTCGATCTTTCATTTTATAATGGACACTGCTAGCCGAGTGTTTTCTTACTGGTTGTTGCGTAATCTACATCTCTTGGAGAGTTCTCTCGCTGTTCTCAGTTTATATCCTTCCAGTATCTAATTGACAGCGCGTCGCGAAGTCCTGATTTTACTCGACCGTTTTCCATTTTTTCTGTCTGTAAATTTGTTTGTACGAACCGTTTTCATTTAAATATGGTGGCCATTTTAATGATTCAGTAAAGATTCCTTTTTTCAAATTTGAAATCGTCGTTTTTATTCGGATTTATTTTTGCTACCTATAAGATGGCTGAAATGCTGCATACCTTTGAAAGAAAAGTGTTGAGGAGAATATATGGTCCCGTGAAAGAGGGGGAATAGTGGCGCATCCGGCACAACAAAGAACTGTATGATATATATCAGGCCCCCAACATCTCAGCCCAGTGAGACTCCTCAGGTTGAGATGGGCTGGGCATGTACAGAGAATGCCGCACACACGCGTCCCAAAAAGAATTATGACTGGACACCCAGGTGGAAGGAGAAAAGTGGGAAGACCCAGACTGAGATGGGAAGACGAGATAAGGGGAGATGCAGCACAGCTTCTCCAGAAAACAAACTGGAAGTCAGGCGCTGAGGACAGGAGGAGTTGAAGGCGAAAGTTGCAGAAGGCCAAAGCTCGATATGGACTGTAGCGCCATCGGAGAGAGGGATGTACCTACCTGAAGAAACTTTGAAAAATTATTCTTGTTAAGATCGTGACTTACGTTAGACAAATTGTATAATGACTTATTTGAAACAAAAAAGTTAGTTATCTAAGTACCTACCTACTAAGAAATCTTTTAATTTTTGAGGAATTTTTGGTTTTGATTTATTAAATAAGAGAAAATTAAAAACTTAATATTAATGGACGCGATGTTTATAACTTGTTCATGGAACTACTAGTTTACAAATTTTGGTTTCCCTCGCCTCGCTGGCTTTTCATTAAGAAGTGACGAAGTGTATTAATAAAATTAATTTGTATCTGAATCTATAATAAACGAGTGCCGTTTTAATCAAGATCTGTCAATTAATGGGTGAAGTTGTAATCAAAAGCTGATCAATTCTAATAATCTAGCTTCTCTCATGTTTTTGGCTTTATCAATACCACTTTAGAAATGAAACCGAATGCTTGAAAGCGTCTTTTCACAACTTTATAATTATATTGAGCCTAACCTATACAAACCTTGTCGTTACGGTTGCGATGGTTTGACACTAAAATCCTACATTTTGTTCGTTTTGTTTGCAGTTGGCATTTTCTACTGCAAGTCTTCACCTCTCGGTAAATATAATAATTGTATTGCTAGCGGTCCGTGCCCGGCGGTGAATGAATGTTCAGTGGAAACATTTTAAGTGTATGAATATTGAGTAAAAAACTTTTCATCGGATGTTAATTCCTCACATGATAATTCATCATGTCTCGAAGCGTCGAAAACTGATAATTGGGGTTTTTAACCTTAGGTTAGGTTAGATTAGGTAAGGTAAGGTTAGGTTAGGTTAGGTTAGGTTAGGTTAGGTTAGGTTAATGTGAGTTATGATGTGATGAATTATCATGTGAGGAAGTATCGTGTCTGAATAAATTTACTATAAGTATTCAGACGCTGAGATCTCATAGTCCGATTAGACATGGAACCGTGCCCGGCACATCAAATTTAGTCATAATTAGAGGACGAATAAATGAGGGTTTTACGTTATATATTTTAAAAAGCTCCATAGCTAACATTTGAAATGAGTTTTTTATGTGATAATACTTGCGATGATCTATGAATATCAATCAGAAAAATTATGCAATTTTCGTAACACTAATTACCACCGTGTACTTTTTTTACCTTTAATATTGACTGATCTAGAATACTACTTGATCTTGGCTTTATTTCACTTAAAGCACTTACTACCAGAAATTGCTGAAGTAATTCAAGACCCCATTAATTCCGTTATCGAATCTTTATGATCGAATTATTTCCGGTCGAGTTATTGTACAAATTCTCAAAGGGAAAGAGTCTATGTGGTGCCGGCGATGTTTTAAGAAAAAAATACTATTGCGTAAATTGATAAAAACCTATTTCTGTGATAAACTTACACGCATTTTCTTGGCGCCTACAAGATATCAAAGAGATTTTCCGAGAAATATGATAGATGGAACAAGAAAATCAAGCATTCACTTGACTAGTGGCGTTTCTCAGCGATAGTGAATCTGACAATATTCGCCTCTCGAAGAGTAGTACTAATCGGCATTTGGTGATTACCCGTGATTATGAAGGAATATTATATGGTTTTAATCATTTATATCAAATTATTAACACTACATATATACATTTTATTACATAACAGCGAGGATGAGCTAGTGACGATTTCTTCCAACCAACCCTGACGAGTGGAAAAAATGTATGCAGCGTTTTTCGCATGATGATGGTATGAATAGAATGAATGTAAATAAACTATATGTACTCAGGGTTTTCTCATAACTTGCGATGAGCCTATATTTGGATAGATAATGAAAATTTGCTTGAATTTGCTCTTCGGTTAGAATTTATTCTAAGCTTACTCGTTTTTAACTTGTGGCCTTTAAAATATGAGTACATATCGTCGATTAGAAGAGCACTACTTCATTGTGGTGATACATTATTTCTTGACAATTTTATTCAGAGAAATCCACGCCATTAAGCATGAAAATGTTGACATTTAACAAATGCGGCCATCTTCTTTTATCTGCCGATGTGTAATGTACCGGGAGGCTCAATATAAATTGATGCCCCAAAAAGGTTGCGAGTAATACGCCTTGTTCCGACCACTCCGGAAAAATGGAAATCTATGAAGATTTATTGTTTCATGCCCTTGAAACAAAATTGATGTTCGCCCAATAATCTTTCTCTCAAATATGAATTTGGCGAAATTTTGAGTGGCGAATGTGTGATGACAAAAATTAATGTTTCAAACCCAAGTTTCATCTATGTTATATTGTCAGGGCTATGTTATATTATTATCTAAGAAAATATAATGCAGAAAATATTATATCTGCATCTTCGGTTTATTCGATAACGCGCGTTAAAGTTTACAGACTAACTTCCCTTCAAATATTAAGAAACAGCCCAGATAAAGAGTGCGTACAAAAAACAGATAACTACAAGAAAAATACATTAGAAATGGAAAATTTTTATGATTTTTATTTGTTTATTTATTGTAAGAAACAAACAGCAATTTTTATACAGGATGAGTTATAATAGAGGTTAAACATGAGGTAAGTCAAAACAGTTTCTTATGCTAATGTTGGTTATTATGATATAATATAAAATTGTAATTGGTAATAACCATTAAATAAAAATGAAATTAACAAAAAAAAAATAAGAAAAAATATATATATAAGTATATTAGAAGGAAGAGGAAAGGGCAAGAGGCAGAGGAAGATGGGATGGGGACAGGAGATGCTCATGCTGTACCTTTTCTATAGTTGTGCATTAATTAATTAACATTTGTGGTCGTACGCTTGACTTCGTTTCGGTATTTCTCAAGAGTATTATTAAGATTATCGATATTGTTAAATTTGGTGTTATATTGTGCGCATATACGGGGGATGCGAGAATTTTTTCTAAGGTTGGTTCTGCACGCGGGCAAATGAAAAAAATGGTTTAGTCTGGTTGGCCTTGTAGGTATGTGAATTCTTAAATAATTTACGAGTTCAGGAGAGTCCAGGCCGTTATTCAGAATTTTGTATAAAAATATTTGATCAGATATTAATCTTCGTGTGTGAAATGAAGTAAAGTTGTGAAATTTTAAGGATTCGGTGTTATTTGCAAAGAGTAATTTGAATTTATAATTTATGTGTTTAAAAAATTTGTTTTGCATACATTCGATTCTGTCAATATGGCATTGGTAGAACGGTGTCCAAATTAGTGTCCAAATAAGTGGGGGCGGATATACGTGGTGTAAAGAGAATACAGAGTTTTAATATTGCGAAAGGGTTTAGATATGCGAATTATAAATCCCAACATTTTATTGGCTTTGTTGATTACTTCGTTAATGTGTTTGATAAAATTTTGTTTTACCTCCAGTACTACCCCAAGGTCATGGATTGATTCTATTTCATTGATATGTGTATCGTGAAAGTTATAATTAAAATAAATTTTATTTTTGTTACGCGTAAAAGATAATTTTTTGCACTTAGAAATGTTTACAATTAATTTGTTTAATTTACAGTATGCAAAAAGACGATTTAGGTCTTCTTGAAGTTTTATGCAGTCATTGATAGATTTTATTTATTATTAATTTTCAACGCCCTGATGGGCTTTTACATAATAAGTATATTATACAGTGATATATATGTATGTTTAAATAAGAAATATAAACTTATAGCAATTAACATTATAAAAATGGTAGGTATAAAAGTAAGTTAGAAATATTATATTATAATAAAAGAGAAAAAGTAAAAATAAATTAAACTGAAACCAGTTTTTAAATTGCAGATGGCATAAAAATAATAAAATATAGTGTAAGTTAATATTAGAAATTTACAGATGTGTAATACAAGAAAAAGTTTACAATACAGAAAATCAAAAGAGAGTAACAAGTTTTTACATTATAGATAAATAGAAATAATACAAAAATATGTGCAACAGCTCCTACATTATAAGAATATGCTACATCAAAATATTATGGAATCTTTTAACAGTAACTAATATTAAACACGTCTGATTTCACATTCTGACATGAATGATTTAATAATTTCATGTTTGTATTGTATCAGCGACACATTCCATACATCTACGTGCGAATACATATTTCCCAAGTTTTGAATTCTCTGTAGTGGTATATTGAATTGGGCCCTGGTCGCAGTATTACTACAATAAAATGGTAGTACTGACCTTGTCTGATTTGATTACTAAGTATATTCTTTTGTCATCTGCATATGCTAGGTAGTTCGCATGTAAAAAAAAACATTTATAAATATCAAATACATATACATTAAACAATAATGGCCCCAAGTGAGGACCTTGCGGTACGCCAGAGGGCACAGTAAAAAAGCTAGACTTAGTTTTTTATTTTATAATTTTACTGTATTTGTTTCATGGGCCACTGAAATTGCCCACGTATTACGATTAAACTGTAGTTTACAAAAATCTCTTTTTTATCATTACCCACAGCAAAGAAATTCCGATTCAAATCTGCCATTTTTTGTTATCTTTCTTACAATATCGCTATGAATTCCAATTAACAAGTAAGCTCCTCCGACATATTAGGAATGTAGCGGCCATCATTCTCTTTTTAACCTTTTATATTAACCCGCCCATCCTTAGGAAGTTTGCCGCCTTTCGCCGGCTTTCCTTTGAGACTTTCCTCAGGACGTGTCCTTTCCCGTTACTTCTTATTACCCACACTTTGGCTGTCTAATGAACATGTTTACAACTGGCCTCGCTTTCTTTCCCGACTTTTTAATTTAAAAATTCGGTACTCCTTGGAGCACGTTTGCGGAATAATTATAACAAGTCGCCAGGAGAGCATCTCGCAAAGTTATGAAAATTTAAGAGCACTTGACCCGTTTCCCGAAATCGGTACGTATTATCTAAAAAATCACTTTTCCTGTCTACGGCAGGTTCATATTAATAATATTAAAATTTCAATGTTTTAAATAAATTCATTTCCCAACCTGCGTTTTCGGTGTATAGATATAAAAAGGAATGATCCTTTCGATATTTATGTTGTTTATAGAAAACATGTTCGTGTATTTGCAAACAACGATCAAACATTCCTTTCTCTAATATTTTGAGTCATAAATGCTCCCAAAAACATATTGGTATAAAAATATATGCCATAAAACTGTATGATAACTGCGAGTGAATATTAATATTTTTTAATTAATGAAGATAATATTAGCGAAAGAGCACTATAATATTTTTAATATATGTTTATTTTACATGTTACAAAAAGGAAAATTATAATCGCCTTTCCTCACCATAAAGAGACAAGGCTCTTGTGTTTGGTGAAGGAAAATTTTATCATGTGAAAATAAAATACTTTGTATTCACCACCATTTAATCAAAATAACCGACATGTTTCGAAACCAAAATCGAACCATATCAGCGTTTATTCTGACGAAGAAACCATTGATTTCGAAACATGTCAAGTATTTAGATTAAATAGTGATAATTAGTAAAATCTGTTCTAGTTCGCGAAATAATTTTATCTTTCTCGGGAAAGAAGTTATGCTCGAATTAAATACCTGTGTATTATTTCTTTGTGTGAATTTATCAACTGAAAGTGTAGCAATTGAACCAAGAAACTATGATATCCAAGAGGTGGCAAGAAGAGATAAGTAAAGGCAATAAGAGACGAAAAGATCCAAGATGCAAGAAGAAACATTAAGATAAAAGAAATAGCAAGAATAGCCAAGCAGAGCCCAGATGAGATGAGAAGAATCAAGAAGATGCAAGAAGAGACAAGAATTAGTAAAAAGGGTCAAGGAAAGACGAAAGGATCCCAGAAGAGACAAGAAGAAGCAGGAATAGAAAAGAAGATACAAGAAAAACTACGAAGGGACAGTAAGATCCAAGAAGAGCCGAGAAGAGGCAAGAATAAGGAAGGCATAAAGAAAGGAAATACAAAATCATAACGCTCAATCCGTTCCTTTATTCCTGCCCATCCGAAATTCCAATATTGGCTTATTAGGTTGCCATGTATACCGGTCGATTAAACTCCAACCTCCTTCCTATCATCAGAGCACTTGTTCCTAGTCCTAACTAATCAGTGCCCCCTGGTGTACCGGTCTTACCGGGACAGGATTGCTCCTGGCTGGGGTGGTACAATCGTATCGTATCGTATCGTATCGTGAATATAAAGTATTTTATTTTCATACATTAAAATTTACAAATTCAATTTGTCATAAACTTATCACTTATATTTTCATTTGACTTAAAAGTGCCTGCTAAATCGCTTAGCAGAATAATAATTTATTCAATGTAAAAGCCACGGAAACTGCTCATCTGCTTAACTACTAGCTGCTGAATATACTTACTCAAATGTTGAATACATTGTTTAACCAGCAAGTACGAAACTTCTCGCATTAACCAAACAGCTTTTCAAAGAAGCTCTCAACTTATCTTTTCTTCTCGTGGATCTGTGACGTCGCGAGTTGGGGTTTGTTGTTTGTTGTCTCGCTACTAACTTGTTAACGCTATGTAGGTACACACATTTGTATATTCCCCTTTCTTGTGTAGTTTTAATCTGGACTAACATGTTTAGAACATCAAACATTTGACGGCCCATCACCAGATTTTATTTCTTCTCCATTTATATATACATCTTTTCTTCCTTAGATTTGTGTACGGAAACAGTGCTGGCGGGGCACTTCCGGCCTCTGGACTATTGCATCCTTTTAAACTTGTCTATTTTAGGTCGGGCCTGCTTTCAGCCCTCTATTTATTCTAAGCTCATCGCTTTCCTGGTGGCCTTTTATTCACTGGTCTTCAGTCATACACAGCAATGCACAAACAATTCAAATTGTTAACTCTGCCTTTAGAGTAACTTTTAACGAAAATTTTACCGTAGAATTTATTATCGTTTGTTCAGTTTAAACTATAAACTATGTTTTTGCATTCCTTTTGTACGGAGGAGGAGTATGTGCATCAGTTCTCACCTAAACTAGTATAAACTATTTTTATTTATTGTTTTTGTGTTTAATTCCTAGAACTCCATATATTTTTTTTCTTAATTAATAATATTATTATATAATTCTGCAAGTTTTGTAGATTTGTATTATAGTTACAGCTGTTTCGGCTTAGAAGATCATTTTCAAATGTAACAAAGTAAACAGCTGTAACAATAATAAAAAATCTAAAATACTTGCAGTACCTAATAAATTTAAATTTAAAAAATTTAATATGTAGTATAAAATATTTTTTTCTTCTAAAATCTATGAAAAGTTTATTGATCTTATTAATTAACTGTTTTCAATTAAACTGTTTTTTCATCTATCTAATGAAGTTATTTACACTTTGCTTAGGGCAAATTTTACTGGTTCAACCAATAACCGGATCCGGTTCTCCTGAATTAAATCGCATTGCGAAGCGAAAAACCAAGTCCTCGGTTAACTTTTTCCGCAGATTAAAAAACTTTATGTCATGTTTTCAAATGTGGTACAAAATCGAGATAACCCAAAAAGGTTGATTTCATTATAAAATATGAATATCTTGTCCTTTTAGAAATCTTTTCCATCTGCTTAAATTTATTGATTGCCGATTCCTGTAGGTATGCTCGATAGGGTTGGAATAGATGTGAAATTACAATACGGAAGAATTGAAAAACGTGCATTACAAAATGCGACTCTTTCTATATAAAAACCTTATGTGTTCAATCACGTATGTCTTACTTTCAAATGGAATAATGAGATTGACTTCACACGTCAGACATGCGATAAACAAAAACAATTTCCATGTTGTAATAAAAACACATAAGCCTAACACATACCTAATTGTAATTCCAATAATATTGATTCCAACTGCAACTGTGAAGCTTTGGAATGTGTGAAATATCTAGGTGTTATTATAGACAATCATGTTAAGTTGAAATTGAAGTTGAAGGGGTCTAAAAAAAAATATTTTTGACTGTCCAACCCTTTTTTATGATTATGATTATATTAGCTATATACTAGCTACGTATGATTGTATTAGCTGGGGAACGTAAGGAAGAACAATTTTACATCCGCTTGTAAAGGCCCAGAGGCCCTAGCACACACGCTCGATAACGATTGATAGTATATAACTTCTCTTCGTTCCCTAGGACAAATGCAAATCGCAAACGTACAAACAACAGTTGACATCGAATATATTAAGGACACTTAGTCATTGTGAACTGTCACCTATTCGTTTGATCAGCAGTTGTCCTGGGGAACGATGAGAAGTTTCCGACAATCAGTCGGTAACTTCATATCGATCGACCATGCTAGCACACCAGAGGCCCTAGCATGCTCGCTCGATAACGATCGGTAGGATAACTATCGGTAACTTCTCATCGTTCCCTAGCATGACTACAGATCCCCAACAAAAAAGTAACAGTTCACAATGACTAAGTGTCCTTAACATATTCGACATCAACTGTTGTTTGTACGTTAGCGATGAGCAATTGTCCTAGGGAAAGATGAGAAGTTACCGATAGTTATCCTATCGATCGTTAAAGAGCGAGTGTGCTAAGGCCTCAGAAACCCATAATTTGAGCAGTGGCGGTTTTCTCTAAAGTGCGGTTGTGCGGTGAACCCCCATTAAAAAGATGATAAAATAAAACAATCTTGTTGTATATTAATATAAGCGCATCACAGATAGCTCGACATTAAAATTCCGTCTTTAAAACTCGCGCCACCGAAAAATACGGTAGGTATCTGTTCCCATTTTGTGCGCGTTGCGATCCGCACACATTTGTCCATACGAAAAAATCATAGCCGATACGAATCGCAGTGACTGTAGAATGGACAAAACTACGCAGCTTGGTGCGCTGCTCACGAGTCAAGATGTCACGTGACCTCCGAACTTTGACGAGTCTCGCCGAAACGAAGCCCGAGATTGTCGCAGGATGACCGGCTGACGGTCGACTTTTGCACCGACGGATGCAAGTTAAATGTTATATATTATGGTATTTAACTTTGTAGTCATTTTTGTACATTTTTTATTTTCTTGTTTCTGCATTTCTCCAACCGTTTACTAATGGCATTTGTAAATCTACTATTGAAGTGGACCGATTTTGACTTCTGTTTTCGTATTTTTTTTTTATAGATAAGTCGTTATATCGAGTACATTTACTAAATTTTGTGTTGAGCTTTCCTAGTATTGTTTCGGCTTTCAAATTGAAAGTGGTTGCGGTTATCAGTTGTCGCGAATATTCTGTCCTAATGTTTTCACACAATGACGGAATACAGTGTTATGTACAAAAAATAACGCTAATGCTTATGAAAAAAGTTTGGAAATTAAATATAATTATTTTTTGTATACGTGTAGGTATAGTGGATTTTTTGTGTAAGTGAAAAAAGCTAATTTTATTTCGTGGCCACCTTTATTTGTGTTTCTTGTTTTTTTCAGGATTTAAAATATCAAGTATATTATATTCTACATTCTACGCAACTTTTCTTATTGAAAAAAAAAATTATAATTAGCGACGTACATTGAGTGTTGTAAAAACCATTAAACAATTTAAATCCTCTAAAACCATTTTGGTTTTTTAATAATTGTGTCGAGGAGTATCAAGTTATTTAAAAACAATAGTACCTATTTAGGTACCCCTCCACTAACTTTATTTAATTTGTGTGATAAGAGTAAATTTTGATTAGACAATATATTATCTTCTCTTGAATTTCTGAACCCCCCGTTAAAAAGACCACGAACCGCCACTGAATTTGAGTAATTATGCGTAAACCCTATACGTTATCTAGCGATTAGCTCTACAAAAATGTTATGTACTTGAAGTTCTACAAAACTACATAAAAAGATTACTAGTTATTATATAGAACACAAAAATCTATTAGAAAATCTTAAAATTGATCATAAATGCATTATAAGAATTGACACCAGAAAGGACCTCGTGGTCCCTCGGAGTAATAATTTAATGCTTCAAAGGACGTACACAAAGTGTGAACAAAATTATGTAATAAAATCCCCCCAAAATTAAACATTAAAACATGCAAAATGTCATATGTTTGACTAGCTTGGGGGGGGGGGTGAGTCTGAAACACTATTAAATAATGTCACTTAATTATACACAGATACCTATTTATGACAAATTAGTATAAAAAACAAAAAATATTATAGCATAATTTGTTTGGCATTTTCAAAAGCATTTGGTTACTTATAACAGGCAATTTGCCTAGCTAAGAACTAATAGGTATACCTTACAAGATATAATAACACTTGAAAATATTTTTTATATTTTCAGTTATTACGCATTATTATTATTTTGTTATTTTTGCTTTGTAAATGTAACTAATGTAATAAATAAATTAAAAAAAAAAAAGAAATATAGCGATGAATAGAGTATTTAATTTAGATGTCATTCAACTTGACCAACATCAATAATGCCTTTAACAAAATAAATATACAAATGTATTCCATTTTTTTTTTATTGAAAAATAGTATATTCTAATTATAGTTCAATTTAGTCGCAGTTACATGTAAGTCAATATTACGAACAATTGACAATTTCTTAATTTTATTTTATTTTTATCAATATTTAGACAGGTGACTCTTCAAAAATAGTTTTATGGCATTTGGAGAATATTCACCCACATTCAAATGGTTTGCAATTTTTTTTATAGCACCACGACCCTATTTGCTATGCTTTGCCAGAACATCGGTTCTGCCTTGCGGTACCCTGAATACTGAACTGGTCATAGATACCAATGGAAATATCAAATGGAAAGAGTTTGTTATTATTTATTTACGAAACAATCAACTTTATTATGTCATAATATGATATAAAATACAATTTACCCCAAGGATATTTGCGAAATATAATTTGGTGTTATATTTCTGTGCAAAGCCACGTGAGAATTCGACATAATTCGAAACTGATACCTTCTCTTCAAGACAAAAATGATATTTTACTGAAGTAGGTTACCTCAAGGATGATGGGAGGGTACTCAATGACAGTGAAGGGTTGAAGGGTGGGGAGGGGCGAGGAGGGGATGACTAACACAGTGGTTGAGGATGTAATGAGGATAGAGATATTTATGTCTTCTTAAGCCTTGGGGTGAAAAACTGTAATTTTGAAAGCGAGGTTGGTTGTCTATGATTAAAAACTGGCACCATTTATAAATATTTTTTTAAATTGTTAGGTATTGTTTTAAATAACCTGTGATTAAGATAATGTTGTTGTCAATAATAAAGTATATTATTAGGACGCTCAAATCTAACTCAGAAATTGATTGGTTCGAAAACTGTATACGTAAGAACCCAAATGCTAGAGTTATGGATGCTGTTCGTTGACACTGCATTTTTTTTAGGTTTATATGGATATAATTATGGAAGTAAGAAGCTATGGAATGGAAGTATGTATGGAAAATATGGTAAGCAGCATTTATTATTTTTATAGCTTGGGGTCAAAAAACGAACTTTTGAAATTTGGGACGGAAAAACTTATACAGTCTGAATTACAAAATACTGGGCGTGAAAATGCTCCTGCGAGAATGACACTGGAAACATATCCATGCCAAGGGAAAACTTGTATGTATTTGATATTTAATAGAGCAGTGATGAGCAACCCGTGGCCCGCGAGCTACGTCTGGTGCATTTTAAATGTTTCCGATTTATAAAATACCAAAGTTTCCCAACTAAAAAAAATCAACTGTTGCCTAAAACTGCAAGTAGGTATTTTTTATACGTTCTTTACTTCAGAACGATAAAAATCGAGAGTATTATTTGTTTAGCTTTAGAGAATAAAGTTTTTCTCTTTTTATATAGTTATTTTTTTTGAAAATTCAAATAGGTTTGTAAATTTAATAATGTCAAGCTGTAGGTACCCTACCTCCTGCAGCCCCCGCGACCAAATTTATAATGGATATATTAGCCCTCCGGCAAAAAAGGTTGCTCACCGCTACCTATTCAAATTTCGGTATACGGTACATGGTACCTATACGGTTTATGGTACATATTCAAATTTCAAAGTCTTGTATTGTGTATTTTATAATAATAATAATAACGTAATATTTGTATAGCGCAGTTATGTATTATTTCACTTCAAGTACCTATCGCTGTATTCAACAATTCAATACCTTGCATTCAACAATTATAAATTATAATAATTTAATGTATAAGTTGCAGATAAATAAATTAAACAATTTAAAACAAACAAAAAATTTGTATAATTTCAATAGAGGTATTGTACATACCTACCTAGACTTTACACGATTGATGTTTTTTTTTCACAGAAATAACTGCGGCAGTGTCCGACGCTGCCTTTCTACAATTTTTTTTGTTTCAACTTTGATGGTTAGGTTAGGTTATTGGGAGCGCCGTTCAAGATACTAAAAGTCCCAGCTGCCACTGCTAATAACCCCGAACTAAACCCTATCAATTTCACCCTTGTCTCTTTTATTATGTTATTGCCCGAATCGAATTGGAGCAAATAATTTCTTTACAACTTCAAGAGCGGCAATGGCGTACATCTATATATCGGAATTCAAGTTAAAGTGGACATGATCAGCCATTCGACGCACGGACGCGACACTAAATTGGGAGAGTCCGAACAATGGCTCGGTGCGTCAGGTCCGATAATGTATAATATGTACTCGTATATGAGGGGCACGGGATGAATCAGCTGTCTAAAGCTGGAATCAGACGATTCACTCGAGGGAAGGTTTCCGCCATGTTTTTTCGGCCTAATCGTCCATTTTGTTTCATTCCATGTTCACACGGCGCTATAGAAATAAGCGTTCACTCGTCCATTCCGACCACAGCGTCACCCAGCGAGGTCAACCGCGCTGGAATTCGTTTGTTTTCCAGCGCGGTCCGGCCCCGAATTTTAAGGAAAAACATGTCAGATGCATCGATTTTTACGCAATTTTGTTGACACAATTAAATAAAAATAAATAAAAAAACAGTATTTTGTCGCCTTATAAACCTTTTTATTTTTTATGGCATAATAACACAATTTGATTTCACTTTTTTTATTACGAACATTTTCCTACAAATTAATAATCTTACATATATTAAAAAACATATAAAATACATGGATAATAAGGGAGACCCAAAAATTTATATGAGAGGTGTTCCCAAAAGCAAACAAATTAGCCGAACGAATACCATTTTGACGTTTTGCTTGCGATTTGATAGCGTCCTTTCATGGTCCTTCCCGTACAGGACGCGAGACAAACTGATTGAGAGTTCACTCGGTGTTCAGACGATTCACTTTGCTCTCTTCCGCGCGCATGCGCGCGCGAGTGAAGGATGCCGAAGGAAAATATCCAACATTGTTGGATCGGTTCACTTGAAGATTTCATTCGGCAGTGTTCGGCACTTTCGATTCATTTCATGTTCAGACGTGTCATTCCGAGTAAACTAAGCCGAATGAAATGCGGAAATGAGCGATTAGTGAAACGTCTGAATGGCGCTTTAGTGTCTCGGCGGTAGGTACCGCACTGTCTCTTGTCTCAGCGTTCCCTGACGCTGTCTGGCGTCTCCTCTAATGTCCGTAATAATGTAGACGCCCGCCCCACACGTCCGTTGTTTTTCCTGTCACTATTTTTACTTGAACCTTTCCCCTGACTCTGTCTATCTTTACTTTTTAATGAGGTTTTTTGTTAGTACGCAATCTCACGTCTAACGATGGGAGCAATTATTACATCAAACCTTTGGTGGAGAATAAACTAGACAGCAGTATTTTAGTAACTTATTAGTTAAATGTAAATACTACTAGAATACCTAAAAATCCAGGGTAATATTAATGGAATACACGGTAGAGAAAGGCAGGGTAATATTAATGGAATACACGGTAGAGAAAGGCAGGGTAATATTAATAGAATACACGGTAGAGAAAGGCAGGGTAATATTAATGGAATACACGGTAGAGAAAGACAGGGTAATTATTAATGGAATACACGGTAGGTAAAGACCCGCACCTCTAGGCTTCGATACTTTGTGACTGAAACGACTGGGTTTTGAGGTGAAAATGTCCTTGTTGAAGCCTACTTTAATGACCAATGATTTAATAATTCAAATTGAGGTAAATACTTATGTTTTCCGGAATATTGATTGCAAGCCTAATGCTGAATTGAAAAATCGATCTTAAATTTTTTTTATATCTCACGACTAATTTTTATCAATGTGTTTAGTATCGTATTTAACACTATTTTTCACAATCATCAGACAAAATGACTTAACCCCTCAGGTCTCAAACCTATTTTGTCGGAAGGACAAAAATTTTCCGCTTTGCAATAAAATCCAAATAATGGAATATTTCTCAACGCATCCGAAAACTAAAAACTGTTTATGAAAGGTGATGAAATACGCTTTCAAATTTTATAACTTGAAATAAACATATAAATTTTTAATTTTTAAACGAATACATAAAATAGTTTTAAAAATGGCTCACCTCATATATTTCTAATGCTGGGGCCGCATCTGCGCCTATCGTCCCGAAGTAATGCGGAAAATTAAAAAAAAGAATACGTTTACGCGAAGCTTCGTGACGATAGGCGCAGACACGGCCTCAGCATAACTAAAATTATAGATAACGTAAAAAACACACACATATTTTATTATGCAAATGTATTATGGACGTTATCGTCAACTCACTTTTTTGTCGTTTCGTGTAAAAATAATTAATAAAAACTTCCCAAAGTTTTACTTTTTTTTTTCAAATTGCGGTCGGAAACTTTGGTTTCATTAAGGTATATATTCTAATTATTTCGCAGTTAACTTTCATATTTGAATATAAAGCGTGGTGTTTTTTCTTTCTAAACCCAATTATGTCATATTTCTAACCATGATAGTAAGGGGGCATACATTAATTACGTGAGCAAAAATAGGGAGGGGGTCCAGTAAAATCTCACCAAATCTCATTATACCGAGGGGGGTCAACAAAAATCTCACGTCAACTTTAAAAGAGTATATATTATTATACAAATAATAAAAAAAAAAATTGTTTCACTTCTTTTTGAAGTGTCCCATTTTGCTCGCTGAAAAATGGCTATTATGAAAAACATTTATTTCGAGAGTAAGAAAAAAATCTCACGTTAGGGGGGAGGGGGGGGGGGGGGTCCCAACAAATCTCACTTAATCTCAACAAGAGGGGGGGGGGAGTCTACATTTTTTTTAAACTGCTAACGTAATTAATGTATGTCCCCTAAGGGAGACTCATCGATTTTTATGAGACATATAAGAGTCGTTCCGAAAACCGAATATATTATTAGCCTGAAGGGTTAATCATGTTTAATTTCAGCAAAACCAACCTGATGTGATATATATCATTGCATCATCAAACGCGTGAATTTCCTTGCATCGTTCGTTGTGTCTTTTGTCTCCAAGTGATGGTGACAGTTTCCATAGCTAGGTTGCCGCCTAGCACATCAATCAGCCTCGTTCGCCGGAGTTTGTAAACTCACGGTCGTTCAGTCGCTCGTCCTCTTGTCTCTGGTGTCTTTCACGGCGTTTCAGTTCACCCACATCACTGCTGATGTGAATACATCTACCCTGGTGATAGAACACGCTTTGTCTCCAGAAATGCTGGAATGAAATGAAAACATTAGGGACGTATACAGTGGAAAACCATTTTGGACATTCATGCACGGAGAAAAATGTTACTCTAAAATACGATCATTTTATTCGTAAAAACGGTTAAAAACGAGACTGTTCTTACGAACAAATTAACAGTGTTTCTATGTTTATTGACGGGAAAATGTAAGAATATTTTTTTGGTATACGTAATTTCGTACGTATACCAACAAATTATTCTTACATGTTCCCGCCAATAAACATTGAAACCCTCTTAATTTGTTCGTAAGAATTTCAGTCCCATTTTTAACCGTTTTTACGAATAAAATGATCGTATTTTAGAATAACATTTTTCTCCGTGTGTACAGGGTTTATAATGCGTTATGTAACATAATGTATTCTTCCTTTTTCATTCCTCTACCGTTGAGGATCGTAACGCTAATTGCCCTAATGTACCAGGTTTCTCAACTCCTCGCCATCCTACATAGTTTCGTACATTTCTCACTTCATCTCTCCTCTCCTCTCCTACATGGTTCCCTATCTGTAGGTATCGTCAGCCGGAAATGTGGCAGTTAGTTGGTTAACAGTTTTTACGTCTGATATTGATATGAAGGAGAGAGCAGATATTAGGTACTTAATATCAAAATCATATTCAGTCCAGCGCATCTGCGATTTTTCTCTGCTTCTCCTACCTTCTGCTTTTCACCAATTCATAAGTTCCTCCATTTCCAATTTTACCAGCTACAGCCTACAGCTATTTTAAGCACTTTCAAACAATCAATTTGTCCTTTAAATGGCATATCTATTTTAAAGTGGGTTGAAATTGGATAATTTACGAAACGATATCAAAGTTTTCAATATTCAGGACTTTAAGGACGGATTCATCAAATTTCAATGCTAAAATTCAAGTTCCGTGGAAGTTCTATTTCATCGCAGGCCGTTTGTTTCACTTGTATAAAACAAAACTTCAATAGGAAGGACTTTCCCAGAATTTGAAAATTAACTTTGAAATTTTATGATTTCTCCAAATTTTGTGAAGCAACCCGTCCAAAAAAATAATCGTTCCCAATTTGCTAACAAAAGGTTCGTTCGTTTTAATTATTCAAGCGGCGTGCCCGTACTAAGTATCTAATCTGCCAAAAGAAAATTAACAAATTGTAAATGATTGAGCAATCAATCATAAAGTATAAACAATATTTACACCTCATAGATCATTGAATCCCTGGGTATTTATAAATTCTTCTTACACGTATATAAATAATAATTATTGGAAAATTTACCGCCTAATAGGAACTTGCGGAAACAAAGCTATAAAGAAGCCTTGGAAATTAACAAAGGAGCCTATCCCGAATTAATACACTATAATTATAATAAATCAAACCAACAAATATTTAAAACTTTCTTTAGTCATGTTTTGACTCGGTTATTTCTGTATTTCTCCGACTATAAAAGCTGTCGAACAATTATTTAAACGCTGTTGTATAATATAATTAATATATAATGGTATTGAGATCTTTTTGGTAAATTAAGTAACATCCCATTGTAATTTCTTTCAAAATATTAAACCACTCAAGCAGAATCCATTGTTTTAAAAAAAATATTAACTCGCACAAGAGGCCTTGAGGTTTCCCTCAGGGTCTCTCTTATCATATTGTTTGGGGTGCTTCGCAGAGGGTTCTTTTAAGAAAGTGAAGGAGTGACCACTTAACAAAAAAATCTGTAAATTGTTTCAGTTAGCTCGTAGAATAAGAAAAAAGCTGGGGTTGGCATAGGTAGCAATCGACATAAACCGAAGACACTGTGCAGAAAATTCCCACAATGTAGCTGACTTTAGTGTCAATGTAGTGTCTACGCTTTATGTCGATTGCTTACGGATACCGATCCGGTGGGACTACCGACGGTCTAAGAAAGATTCCTAATTAAAAACGGTAGCATTCTGAAAATATCTCTAAGGTAGGTCCCATCCACAGATCAGCCTCGAAGATCTTTGGAGGGAAACCACTGATGTGTGTCCACAACCACATCCCAACGGCTGTGTGAGAAAACTGTTGGTTTAACCTCCTTAGCCGCACACAGCGGACTCTCAGGTCACAGTCCTGTGGATATGTCCGCCGAGCAGATCCACCCGTTGCGGCGCAGAATTCACACATAGATTTGCTCAGCGGATTCGGCCATCTCAATCCTGTCTTTTATTTTTATTTACGCACCAGTCTTTTAGGTCCGGGTTTAGTTTTTCCCATAGGAAAAACTAAACCCTTTCACACACTTTTCCATAAAAATGATCATCTAGTAAATCCACGCTATACAAGTGTACTATATAAGTATTATTAATACAAAACAGTACAAGAACAACATGTTAACCTACCAGACTATTAAATGGGAAAATCCTACTGATCCATCAATATAAATATTTAAAAAATCTTTCGCAATCCTACATGTATTTAAAATGACTGATTTTTGCATTTTTATATACAAATTCTTTGACAAATCTAATAATATGCCTAATTTTTAATTATAATATAATTAATAATAATTATAATTAACTTTTATAAAAGACAAGATTCAATTTTTCATGATATCAGAGACAAATTTGAAATTTTTTTGCGAGTTAATTGTAATTACTAAAAAATAATCTTGCCCAACCCTCCTTTGTGAATATAATGATAGATATTTGAAACAAATATAAATTAACAGTATAAAATAAGAGTTTTTTTGGTACAAAATTTTATATTTATATGCGTTAATTTTGTGTTCCAACTTAAACCGGTGATTTTTAATTTGAATTTTTTGCCCTTGAAAATGCTTTTCTTAATAATTGATATTTTTAATTTTAAATTTAATTATCTTTCCATAATAGGAAGAATATGCCTTGGATAAATTAAAGTTTTTCCTACCGTTTCCGTTGAGTAAAATTTTATTAAAATAAAATTGTTAATTACTTTATTTATTTATTTATTTATTAACGCCCTTTTTGGGGGCTCTTATATGAGTAGTAAAAAATAAACATTATTTATTGTACATACCTGAACTGCTGTAGTGACAACATGTTGTATTTGTTTAGCGCCAAATTGAAAATGTCCACTGAATTGGTATAATTATTTCCGTCTATTAGTATTATTGGCAAACAGGAATACATATGGTAGTTAGTCCCCGAATTTCTACACTGAAATAGATCGACTAGTATTACGTAGTTGAATCCGAAAACTAATAAATGCAATCAATTCATACAATTCAGGACAATTACATTATTTAGTATTTTATATAAAATTACCAAGTCAGTGAAAATCCTTCTGTCTGATTATTTAAGTATATTCATATCATTTAGAAGAGTGTGTAGTTCAACATGATTGATGGAATTCCCATTTTAAAATTTATGAAACGTAAGAATTTATTTTAATAGATTGTGCATTAATATTATAAAAAATATTAGCGTAAACTACTAAAAAAATCATTAGAAATGAATTAACGCCTGTTAGAAACAATTTGAAAAAATAATTCAACCATTGTGATCCATTCGTTAAATTATTGGAATCTACCAGATGGATTTCCGTTTTGGAGTCGAAACAATCTCAACAATAGGGCATCCAGAGTGGCAGATACTTTACCAGTATCGCCCTGGTGAAAGACAACCATTAAGAATTAAAACGTTGCTTGAAATGGCTTTATCCGTGTTTGGTGATCGCATCTAAATAGTCTAATACTTCTCAACCTTCCGCACATTCTTACCCATATTCTTCCTATCCCCAGTTGGTAATGTCATAGTTCACTGGCTCCGGACAGTCGGGAGCAATTGGAACTCTTGTGCGAAATTCGCATTAAAAAAAAGAGATTTTCTAAATAAGTAAAATCTTCTTTTATTAATATCCTTACATTTATTATCATTTATCAGTCTCAGTCTGTTCACGTGCGTGCGAACACCTCCAAAGTATTTTGTCTGTTCAATAAATGGCGTACGTTTTATACCCGAACGGCAATTTAGCGAGTACCCTATAAAACACATCTAATGCCCCATTTACATGATCGGCCCACCACTCTGAATCCAGCACATCAATTTGATCTGTTTTCCTGGTCTTATTCAATATTTTTTTCGTTTTTCCGCGGATTTTCTTCAATAATAAAATCTATAAAATTTTCATGAAATTATTTAAAATATTTTATAATACGACTCGCAAAACAACCCCTTATCGCTCTTTTTTCTTATTCAGTATCCAATTGAAAAAAAAATGAAACAAATAACGTAGTACCTTTTTGTGTAGTAAATGCATTTTTCAAAGCTCTGTATAAAATATTATTTATCGAAAATAGATCTAGGTACTAGTACATTAGTAATTACATAAAATTAGAACTAAAAGTGTACCTACTTATCCCAGCTGTATATAAAAAAAAAAATTTTGCGCCTTATGGTGTGAAACTCCGATAGATTTCGCATTTGATCATAATACTGGGGGCAGTTAGAATTATTTAGGTAAGATTTTACAGTTACGTAAATATTTTTATTCGTGCAGTCCTCCATTGAAGATTCAAGGCGGTTTGTATTCGTACATCGCATCGTTTCAATTGGGCACTACGCAGCCGCGTCTTCATTCTTCTTCAAGCCATTTGGTACTTGTCCCATTGTGTCTGCCGTCTGCTTTTTCCTTCCACTCGTCTTTGTCCTTCCACTCCGCCTCTCCCTTCGCCAAATTAACTCGTGAATTGTTAATGTCACACCCCTTTGTGAGACGGCCGCCGAGGCCCGTAGGATCATCGCTCGGTCCTTAGTTCTGCGAGGATAAAAAACTACCTAAACGGCGGAATGTCGCAAATTGTCAAGGGATGCCCATTGCCCATTGCCCGACCCGTGCAAAAAAAACTACTCGACTAATCACTGACTCCGGTACTCAGCGATGGAGACTCGCGTGGATTGATTCAGGATTTTATTTTATTTTTATTAACACATTATAAAACATGTTATGGGCGGATTTGCGGCAATTTCTGTAAACCAACCTGTTGGACGAAGAGATTTCATGTTATATCAATCTTATTTTATAGAAATATCGTCCTTGAAACCTTGTGATACCGCAATCATTTTGACTATGGCATTTCTTATTTTGGGGAATGTTGTGAGGTTGAAAGAAGAGGGAAGGGAAAGGGATTAAAGAAGTCGAAGGATAGGAAGTACCTGATTATTTATATTTGGTCACTCAACATTTCTAAAGTCATCTAAAGCAATGTTCCGCAAAGTGTGTGCCGCGGCACAGTGGTGTACCCTGGTCATTAGTTGGTATGCCTCACTACTTATGCGAATTGGGGGTTTTAACTCTCACTATGATTAAATAAAAAAAGAGAACGTCTGCTCCAAATTTTGATGGCCTGTGCTCAGTTAAACAGTTTCACATTTCTTATTAAACATCTTTTCACATTATATTGATTTTTAATAAAAATACTAAACTTATTTTGTGTAAAACCTCGAATATTAATTAATTTATTTACCGACTGGCTTCGCTTTGCTCAAGCATCATCAGTGTACAATACATAATGTACATGAATACAGAGGGAGACAACAAGATAAAAATATAACAAACAGTGAGGATACATTTACACCAGTACAAAGGAAATGGGAAAAAAATATATTGGGCCACTCGTGGTTTTAAACAAAATTTATTTGTATTAATTATGTTAAATCACAAAGTGATTGCTTTCTACAATAATATATTGATTTTAATAATAAATATTAAATTAACATTGTTTTTTTTCTTTGTGTATCTCTAAAATTTCTTGATTTGGTAGGTGTAGCTTGAACAAAAATAAATTTGCGGAACACTAATCTAAAGCATCTTTGCTCTGAGAGCACTTCTTCTACGAACAGCTTCCGCCAAAAAACTAGTTTTAAGCGGAGTCCCAATCGATTTAATTTTTTGATTTGTGTGAAGAATCACAGTCTAAAGACGAAACAACACAAAAAAAACGAAAATTTAAAATTTCTAATTTATTGTAAATTGTATGAACAAAGGTGTGCGAATCGATTGAAAATTACAGTTTGTTACAAATAATCATTTTTCGGCAGCTACGATTTAATTTACTGTAATTGATTCTGTTGTGCTTTGTATTCTGTTTTGATTCATATAATTTATAACGCCGTCTTTAGGGACGTAATAAGAGACACTTAATGGTGTGATGAATGTTGATAATAAAATTAAAAACCAAATTGAAATGTCAAAACATCAAGTGCCAGGTCGTATTTCATGTTAGGTATGGGGTGCGCCCGGGAACCGACATTTAATCAAAAAAATCTACATTCCTCATCCCTCCCAGTCACTTATTCATCTTTGCAGTTTTTATTTTTTCGGGTAGAATTTAAATGTCACGGTGTATGTATGCCTAGTGTAATATTAATTTAGTATTAACATTTCGTTGTCTTGAAAATAAAAATGAAGAAATGATTTTAGTATGTACCTTCTATAGGACTAGACGCTGTTTATGTGTTTTTTGTATGTACCTTTTATAGGACTAGACGCTGTTTATGTGTATTTTGTATGTACCTTCTATAGGACTGGACGCTGTTTATGTGTTTTTTGTATGTACCTTTTATAGGACTAGACGCTGTTTATGTGTTTTTTGTATGTACCTTCTATAGGACTAGACGCTGTTTAAGTGTTTTATGTATGTACCTTCTATAGGACTAGACGCTGTTTATGTGTTTTTTGTATGTACCTTCTATAGGACTAGACGCTGTTTATGTGTTTTTTGTACTGGAGAAGCTTGAAAAAATGCTATTGATCTGTTCAAACCGAAAATAATTTATTTTCTTCCCTGAGAATAAATTTCTTTGTAAAAAGTTTTCATGACTCTTGCGCCGCGTATCTCCACGCGACTGTCACTATAATTCAATGTAATATATTTTTTAAAGGAAGACAAAACATTCCCAGGTTACGAATAACCTGGCAATGTTTGAAAATCTTCTACTACCACCACAGTAAGCGAGAAATGTTGCTTGTGTTGTGTCGGAGGACTTAGCCAGCTGAGGAATTGAACACGGGACGCCTGGGTGGTACCCAAACGCGATGCCCACTCAACCACTCACCGGTCTTTTGTTTTTTTTTAATCTTAGCTTTCCGGCGTAAAACAAATATTCCCACCTTTTTAAAATGACGATGGAATATATCCACATTAATAGTTGGTATATTATAAGATTACAAGTTTACTTACGTAATGAGTAATGAATAATGGTTCTAATCAGTACATATTATATAGTTTTTAAGGTATATCCGTTGTCTTTTCCCTTCATTCTGAGTTGTATATTTACGAGTATTTATTGTTTCTTTACTTGTTGACGTTTTTACATTTCAATTTTAAACCACACACTACGACTAGCCTGTGTTGCGGTTAGTAATTTTATAAAATAAATTGTTACATTATCGTTTTTTAAAAATAATGGGTACCTACTAAGCTGAAGGAAGCTAACTCATCATAGTGTATTAAACATGTATGGTGACCATACACCATGTTATATATTATGACGACCGTCCGTGGTCGAGTGGTAACAACACTTGACTCCCAATCGGAAGGTTGCGGGTTCGAACCCGGCGTGCGCAAATAAATTTTATTTGATTAATTTGTGTTATTTCACAATTGCGGCACGTTCCAGAGTGGAAGATACTGTCAGTATCGCCCTGGTGTAAGACCACCATTCAGAATTGAGACGTTGCTTAATAATGGCTTTAGCCGTGTTTAGTGACTAGATCTGAATAGCCAGGTACTTTCCTACCTTCCTCTCCCCCATCTCCTTCCCTTCCCCACTTTCCTTCAGCCTCACAACATACCCCAATTGGGTATGCCATAGTCTCACTGGCTCCAGACGGGAGCAGTTGGGACTCTTGTGAGGTATTCTCTATAAAAAAATAATAAAAAAATACTCTCAGTATCGCCAAAATGAAATGCTACCAGTTTTGGCCGTGTTTGATAACCTGACTTGAATAACCAATAACTTTCCAAACTTTCTCTTCCCCATCTCCTTCCCCTTCCCACTACATTCAGCCTTACATCACACCCAAATCGATGATACTGTAGTTGCACTTGCTTCCAGTTCACCTCTTATGGGGTATTCTCATAAAAAAAATCCTTTCTTTTTCTTATCTTTTTGAGTGGTTTCTGTTAGTAATTTTAATTTGATTAAATGATTTTAATCCCGCTTCTGTAGATAGAGATATATATTTTTAATTGTGATGAATATTAGATTCAACGAATAGGTTAAAGAACCCTTGTATCTAATTACACAATGAGCCGGATAATCTGCCAACTCGTAATACCACATTACTAATGCACGAACGTACAGTGGTGGTACACAACACTGAATTCTGTGAGATACGGCTGTACATGGTGACTGGTAATTGATGGGATTTATTAACCACGCTGTAGGGAAGACATTTTCAAGCAGTTTAATTCATTTGAACACAATCCTTTTGAAATATATAGAAATCACTGAACCCGTGAACCTTATACACAAGGGAATATTTAATGAGTTTTGGAACCTGATATTTTTTAAATATTTTTTATTATTTTAATTTATTTATTGCAATCATAAAAGTACTTAAATTAACATGATAATACATATTTCTAATTATAAACTAGACATGTTTATCTTTACGAGAGTTAAAAACTAGTGTGTAAAGGAGAAAAAATAAAAATTAAAAAACATTATTCTATGAGTTCCATAGATAATACAATATTTAAAAATATTACTAAATATTTAGTAAGAAGTTTTTATATATTACTAATAATTTATTTGTACAGTAATAATCGCTTTTTAAAGTAGTTCTAATTGTATAATTTTGATACTAATTTGATTTGAGGTAAATAGGTCTTGTTAAAATTGTGTATATAATTAGTTCTGAGTTTTTACAACTCTTTTTGCTAGTGTTAAGTCTTTCAATGTTTCCCATCGTGTGCTAGACACTCTGTAAGAATGAAAACGTGAATTTAATTAAGACGTCCCAATTTAGGTTTGATAGGAACATAAACCGCAGAACACATCCAATGGGTACCTACTCCGACTGGATATCCTAATTAATTTCATCACGACCCTTTGTTGTCATCAGCACTTGTTCACTAAATCGGTGTGACGCCCTAACGTGATACTAAAATAATAGTTTTTTGTCAACAGAATAGTAATTCCTCTTTTTTTTAAGTATGTACATTAAGGTGTATCGAAATAAGCTTTTTTGAAAATTCATATTTTCAAGTAGATAAAAAATTGGCTCTAAGGACCAACATATTCCAAAAAAATTATCTCAATTGAAAAACATTTAGGTCTCCCGTAAGAAGTTTATAATTTTTATATTTTTTGTCATTGCAAATAACAATAGCAGTTTGTCACTTGGAAAAAGCAATGGTTATATTATGTTACATTTGTAGTTGTTCCCAGCAGCATCGACACCAGAATGACCTGAATGATTTTTCAGTTAGCATTGAAACAATAGGCCAATCGCACCACTTTTTAAATAATTTTTTTCCGGTTTAGGCAAACATTCCGTTTTTTTAATCGTATTTTTGAAACACTGGCGATTTTTTCAAAACTTCAATCTGCATACTCGGACCATTTTTTATAAACCGGAAAGGCGGGAAATAATTTTATGGGTGCGAAAAAACAATAATTACTTAGCCGTAAATCTAATACACGAATGGCAGAGGAGAATAACGAGGTTTACCAAAAATATTACATCTCATAAATATTTTTTTCTTGATTAATCTTATTGATCATTAATTATATGTTCAATTATATATGACTAAATCCAAATGTTTTACAATAAAACCAGTTTATAAATAACATCTGTCAAATCGTCAAACCAAAACACAAACGGCGTTAATATCAAAATATACTTTATAACACACTAGCCCTCGCCATAAAGGTTTTGCCGGGAACATGTTTACATTATTAAAAATGGTTTATTTATTTTTATTTGAATATATCTTATTTTTACGTGCAGAATAGAACGAAAAACCTCTACAAATTAATGAATAATTTTCAAAACCCTAAAACATGATTTCCCCTCGATTACTATAAAGCGGCAGGTAAACTCGGATTATGTACCCGTCAACCCTTAACCCTTTACCAGACATGTTCGCTGATGGCTTAACCTGCAAAATCGGCTGATTAGCGGAAAATTATCCCAGCCCGCGGCGAGGCTGCTTCCAGCTGCATTCACGAGGCAGGTAAATTTTCGGCGCCAAATCTTTTAACTTGGATGTTGGCGCTTGTGATACGCGTATTCTATCAGTTTAAATTAAACACTTACGCCGTTCTTCCATGGAGCTACTTTCAAGTGACGCGATCGCCGCTCGTCTGTACCTTTCATACTATTATTAGTGTTTGTAAACGTCGCTAGGCTCTACGCCAGCAAAATAGTATGACAGGTAGCGGGTAGCGGCGATTTAGTCGCGTCTAAGTAGCTGCGTGAACGGAGGGCGTTATGAATACCAGTCATAAAAAAAATTAATTTTCAGAAAAATGATTGCATGCCTGGTGGTGTGTGAAGAAACCCATAAAAAGCTGCCCGATAGGTTAAAAAAGCAACGCATTTGCCAACGTGATTGTGGCTTAAACGTTACTTTTGTAAATAATCTTGTAAGCGAAGTTGTTTTTGAATATTTATTTTGTAGGCATTCTTAATATATTTATATATATATATATATATATATATATATCAAGATGTTTAAAAATATTTACCCCTTCGTAGACGAATGTTCTGTCCTCTATCGTTTTCTATATAAAGTGGTATTTACGTATCGGGGTAAACATTGTTAACAATGAGTTAACGCGACGCCTATGTATTAATCATAGATTTCTTCATCATGAATTCCTTCATAATTACTATTAGTTTCTTTTTAAAGGTGAATGATTTTAAATTGCTATCCGTTGATAAAAGATGTAATTTGAAAATAGCAGTGGTTGAAAATCACCTTTCAGCTTACTCTATATGCAAGCCTAATGATAAATTGAGTAGCTGCACAAACAAAAACGGCTGTACGCAATCACTCTGGTAGTTAGGTACTATGCTGTCAGACTCCATACAAAATCATGTAGACGAAGATTGCATCACACTGAAAGATCACTTAGTGAATGGGGCCTTGCTTTCGTACCCTTCACCTTGCTGTCGGCAGCCGGTACCCTCGCATCATTCATGTTGTGTTCACTCGCTTACATAATGCTAACGTTGTATCTGTCATATACAAGTTACAAAGCGCTCATGCTTTAGCCTGTGTCCATCATTCACGGAGCCCACCCTCACGGCCGCACCATGCTCTTAATTAATTCCCCGCTCCCCGGTACGTGACGAGACGCTATATTTTTCCAGACGTGGGCAATCCTCGACGCCATTTTGAAGGGCATTAAGCAGTGGCTATTCACTGTCTACGGTTAGTCGTGGAGAGGACACAGTAGTCAAGACGGCAGGACTTGCGAGTCAAACGGATGCATTTCAATTATGGTTAGGGGAAGAAAGTTCTAAAAAGTATTTGTCAGTCCCAACCTTGAACCAAATGGCGTTTAAATTTGAGCCCTTGTTGACATAAATGTAGGTACAATATTTTTAAGACAAAAAGAAGCAAGAAGAGCCAAGAAAAGCCACGAATCGTGAAGAGGTGAGAAGGTCCAAGAAGAGGCAAAAAGAGACAAGGAGAGCCAAGAAGGGACGAGAAGACGTCAGAAGAGCCAAGAGAAGAGACAAGACTTTTCTTGTGGCTTTCCACGAAGACCTAAGAAGAGTCGTGAAGAGGCGAAAATATCCAAAAGAGGCAAGAAGAGAAAAGGAGAGCCAAGGAGAGGTATGAAGAGACAAGAAGAAGCAAGAAGAGCCAAGAAGAGACAAGAAGACTCAATAATAGACGAGAAGATTCACGAAGAGTCAAGAAGAGACAAGACGTTTGTAAGATTGTAAAGATCTTGGAAGATTGTAAATTTCAAACTTTGCAACAAAGGCGGGCACTAGCTGATTTAACATTTATACACAGAATTTTAAATAATAATATCGACTGTACCGAACTACTATCCTTAATTAATTTCAATATACCTTTAAGACGTACACGACATACTGCACTGTTTCACACGCTTAATTGCAAAACAAATGCAGCAACTAATTCGACAATTAACCGTGCTCTTCATACATTCAATAATATTTGCCTAAATTCTAACATTGACATTTTCTCCGATTCACTGCCCAAATTTAAAAAGAGCATCATGTCAATGATATAAACATGTCAATGATATAAACTATTCAATGCGCATACACTTCTCACACCTACCAACATACTCACACATACATTCACGCACATATACACTACGCACATCTCCCGGTAATTACAAATAAGACATTCAAAGAAACATATCATAGGTACCCACCATGAAATATCATTTAATATATGTAAACTATCTCATCACTGTAACCAATGTACTGTTTGTTTCTGTAATATAAAATAAATAAATAAAAAATAAAAAAGACGAGCCAAGGAGTGGCGGCAAAATCCAAGAAGAGCCGAGAAGAGGCAAGAAGAAGAATGGAAAAAAAAATCATAACGCTCAATCCATTCCTTTATTCCTGCCCATCCTACATTCCAATATTGGCTTATTAGGTTGCCATGTATACCGGTCGATTAAATTCCAACCTCCTTCCTATCCTTAGAGCACGTGTTCCGGTCCTAACAAATCAGTGCCCCCTGGTGTACCGGTCTCATCGGGACAGGATTGCTCCTGGCTGGGGTGGTACAATCGTATGAGTTTTACTAGGGGTGATGTCCTGCGGTGTTTACTTTAGATATACTCTTTATTGAATAACATAAATTGTTTACTTGTAATAATAAAATTTAAAAGCGTATTTAATCGCCTTTCGAAAACAGATTTTAGTTTTTGGATACGTTTAGAAATATTTAATTTATTTTGATTTTATTGTGATAATACTCAAGAATTCTCCGGCGTTTGACAGAGTAATCAAGAGATATAACAGTCAATAAGCTCGAGGCTAGAGGGGTTAAGGGGGTTTTTTATTCAGTTAAGAATTTTTGCTCATAAAACACATTACTTAAGAGGGTATTATTAGAGAATACCGGAAATTAGTCCTTTTTAAATCAAATTCTAGACATATTGACTTTTTTACAAAAAAACATAAATTGATTGACGCAGTTTTAAAATTTTGAAAAACTAAGTGCATTTTTAATATACTAAGGTTATACCGTTGGTCGTTTGTTCAATTTTCAAACCATAGATTCTATTAAACAACACAAATTTCAAATCATATAATCATACAACAAAATAAATCAATACATAATCTAGTCAACACAGTTTTTAAAATTTAAATTCTAGTTAAATTAAAGTCATTAAAAATAAATCCGAGAACGTGTTTTGTGACAAAAATACCGCAGTTTTTCTATCTATTTAAGGTACTTTTGCTAAAATATTTAATTTTTTTGCACACTTATTTTGTTTAGACATTATTAAAAAATCATAAATACGTCAGATAGAAACATGAAAGGGTATTCCTGTAAGCCATAGCTAGTTTGAGGATTACGAAAGAATCCATGCAATTAATAAAATAAGGATAATTGCTTCATTTATGCTGATAAAAAATGTTGCTTCATTTATGCTGATAAAATATGCTGATAATATGATTAGAAAGTATGTCACGCAGCTGTTAGATATTGTATGACAGCAATTAGTTTCAAAGTTATGATTTTTCCACCTCTTTGTTACCAGCAGCACCGTTCACAAACAATATTAGCATGTTTTCTGTCGGCTCCAAGGGTATGCTGTGAATACCGCCCCCGGCACCGTTCGCCGCGCCGTAACCACAGTAAATATTGGCAAAGTTGGTCGACAACGGCACTATTGCCCAGTGTTTCCAACGGAATCGTCAGCAGTGTTGATCGTGGAAGTCGCCTTTATAACCGCACCTCGTGTGTGATAAATTCTGATAAATAATATCGTGGCAGGGAGGGATGGTAAGGGGATTGGGGAAAACGGGGATGGGTCGGGCAAAGCCGGGATGATTCCGCCCGCGACGCTATAAAGCCGCGGGAACTCGGCGGGGGTGCCTGCGACACGCAGACGACCGACTCGGGAAACCAAAAATTAAAAATGATTCATACGCAGAGGCATGGCAAATTACATTTTCATTTCTACGTTGTGAAAGCACGAGAGGGGCTTTCTCTCTTTTCCTAGAGGGGCTCTCTCGGCGAAGTTCGTTTGGAATGTAGGTAAAACTGTTTTTAAATGAAAGTGAAATTTTCTGCGATTTGTTTTACTTTATAGTTTTGTGCAATTTGAGAGAAAGATGGATTTGAGAGAAAGGTCCTGAGCCTAGAAAAATGCACGTTTTTTTATTATTAGAAAAAGAGTTACAATACAATGATTTTTTTTTTTACAATAATTTATTTTTATTTTATAAAAAAAATATATTTAAAAAAAAAACTTTTTCAGCTATAACAACATTAATAATGTCGTATTTTTCAATTTTAGCACTTTAGCTCACTTAAAAGTCACGGACCCCTACTGGTTTTATACCTATTCTGAGTTCATATTTGGAATCTCAGAACAGACCTTGTCTAGTAAGGCGGGTAAAAAAAAATTTTGCACACAAGTTAATACAAAATAAACGCCCGGGTTGCCGACACTGCAACTGAAACTGAACTGATATAATATTTTATTATCTGAGTTCACTCGTCATAGGTATTTTAACTGTGTAAATTTTAATATACCTACTTTATAAAATGTATTAAAATTGGCTGTGTAGGTTAAATAAAAAAAATGTAAGTAGAAATGAGGCAAAAGTGTGTGCCATGTCAAAATTGTGTGGAGTTTCACCCCTCTGCCATATCCTGCGATGAAATATCGTAATGGCTAGATAGGTCGTCGGTCGATTCAGGTTTTTCTTTCTGGGTTGTTTCAAGGAGTCATGTACCTAGTCAGTTGTATTATGCAGGAACACATTCTGAGCAGACTCCCTTAACCACACCTGCACTCATCGCTCCCCAGGTACTAGGCGACTACGCAATAGGCATCCGTATCTCCGAGCGAAAGCTTTGTTTCGTGAAAAATGCCTTTGAAGTTTTATCACACAATTTAACCTGCGAATGGCCGAATGAAGTAGGCAGACTTCTTCATAATGGATTAGTTTTCTTTAAGATAAAGCAATTTTCTTCCCCGGTAAAAAAAATTGTTGCTCTTATTAATAATTCAAATCTCGCCGGTAGCAGCAAATATAAACAATGTAAAATATTCCTTGCGCTTCATCTCGGGGTGGAAGATACTTTTATTATCTCCCTGGTGGGGTACGAAAAATTGTTTATAATAGTTTTTATATTTACATTTTCCCGCCAATAAACATTGAAACCCTGTTAATTTGTTCGTAAGAACTTCAGTCCCGTTTTTAACCGTTTTACGAATAAAATTATCGTATTTTAGAATAACATTTTTCTCCGTGTGAAAGCTTTATCAATCTTCCGGTTTGATAAATAAAATAATAATATTATTGAATATATACAATTATTAAGAAATAAAGAATAAAATAATTATATATATTCATATTATAATTTTATACAATGTACTACCGCAAAGTGCTTAGTATAAGCTTTCTACAAAAGAAACCTAAAAATCATTTTATTTTTTATTGCTTTAGAAGTAAAATGCTTGAAAGTCGATTTGGTAGGTGGTACATTTTACTTTTGCTAAGATTAAAATACTTTTTCCTTGTTTTGTAAGATTTACGATTTCGTAGGCACTCCTTTTTTTACTGCTTCATATTTGTAAGTTTTTACAACTTTTTTTCGTGATTCATTTAAGTGCCAACATTTCTCAACCTTTTTTTAATCCTGTTCACTTAATCTGAGACTATTTTTTACAAAACGAAGTAAGCAAAGTAGGTACGTTTGATAGATCCTAAAATCATAAAACAAAGTTTCTCTAATATTATACAATCTTAGGGGGTTTCTCACCATCCTCCCAATAGCTTATCTACACTAATAACGAATCTTTTCGATTTACGATTTACGGTTTATTTAGTTATTGAGTCTTACATTTTCCATAAATTAATGTTTATTCCTCACAATTTATTTATTTTTTAAATCAGGAAATACCTAGTATTTAATTTGCTAATTTCTACGGGAACATCATTATATTATCTAATTACCTACAATATGTAACATTACCTACTTCAATTACTTATTTTGAATATTTTGTTGACATCTTAAAAGTTTTGGGTTTAGATTTACATATGTTTTTCTGGTGTATTTTTAAAGTTCTTAACAAAAAAATTGGTTTTATGAAATAATGTATATATACCGTGATTTCTTATACTTTTACAACCTTTCAACAATTTCTAGTAATTCTTTTCAAATTTTATAAACTAATGCTATGTATGTATATGTATGTGTAAATATATGTTTACATATATATGTCCGTGTGATTATATGTGTATCAGGAGCGGTCCAGCATAGATGCGGCGCTTCCCCAAACTGAAAGAATCCTGAAGATCTTCATACAAAAAGTTAAAAATTTGAAAAAAAAAAATCATTTTCAGTTACAATATCAGTAACGTCGTTTTTTTTCAAGCACTCTAGCTCACTCACGGACCGTTACTGATGTGTATGTACATATGTATGCATACATGTGTGTATGTGTGTGTACATGTGTATGTACGAATATATATTTTTTTATACATATATATCTATTAAGGAGATAAATTGTACACTAATGTACACATCAGTTCTTTTTTTTTCACTCTTGATTTTCACCTTGTATTTTCATGTTTATTTTGTGTCAATTTTCATGTACACCTTTTTATCTTTATTTAATGTTTGAATTATTACCCGTCTCAGAACAGACATCGTCTAGTGAGGCGGGTAACTTACTTGCTTATAAAATATTATTTTACCTCAATAAACGCCCGGATTGCAATGATATTAAATATATGTATAAAGTTGATTGTCTATTTTTGGCGAGTAAGCAAATCTACAGTTTTTTTCCGAGGTTGATAAAATTTTGCAGTTGATCTTCAAAACAATGGGAAGGACCCTAACTGCATGAAATTAGAAAAACCAACCCCATTGCCATATCTACCCCTTATAGCAGTATTTTGATACTTTTTTGATCAAATTTTGCACATTTGACGTTCAAAATAAGAGTAAAATTACCGTATAACTGATTTTGAAAACTTCTGCCTAAAGCGAGAAACGTCACTGTCAAAGTCTGATTTTGAAAACTCTGTGTAAAGCCCGAGCAACGCCGGAAGTCCAGCTAATTATAATATAAAGTTGTATGACCTGGCCCTCGAATAGGTGACAGTTCACAACCTCTAAGTGTACTTAATATATTCGACATCAACTATTATCTGCAGTTGTCCTGGGGAACAATGAGAAGTTACCAAAAGTTATCCTATCAATCCTTATCGATCGAGCGTGCCTGGTATATAAGTGATTTTTGCGTGCTTGCTTTGTTTCCTCGAATATGTATTCTTATTCATCTAGCTTTTTTCGACTCGAGCCCGTATATTTCTTTTTTTATATTTTTTTCATACAAAGAATATTTGACATAAGATTGTTTATACACGGAGAAAAATGTTATTCTAAAATACGATCATTTTATTCGTAAAACGGTTAAAAACGGGACTGAAGTTCTTACGAACAAATTAACAGGATTTCAATGTTTATTGGCGGGAAAATGTAAGAATAAATTATTAGAACAAATTTCGTACGTATACCAACAAATTATTCATACATTTTCCCGTCAATAAAAAATATTGAAACCCTGTTAATTCGTTCGCAAGAACTTCAGTCCCCTTTTCAACGGTTTTACGAATAAAATGATCGTATTTTAGAATAAAATTTTCTCCATGTAGATAATAAAATTAACGATAATTTAGCAGAGAATTTTTTTTGTAATCATAATGATTGGATAAATTTTATAGCGCCGTTTTTGTAAAAATCACTTCAAGAGCGTATGTTACCAATAATCAAAGAGTCAGTAATATTTGTGGATATATTTTTCGCAGAAAGACCACTTTTGCTTAAAATTTTTTCCTTTATCGTCTTGGTTTTTTAGGAGAATCTTTAAACCTTACTATTGAGTTATGACTTATGACTAAACGTAGTTTTACGTTTTTATCGAGTCTGAATTGTGAATACCTTACTGTATTTGAAAAGTTTCAATAACTACACGAATTGGCCATAACTTTGTAAAGCTCCCTTGAGGTGATATTTCAGAAAAATTACGCTATAAAATTTTTCCAAGTTACTCCAACAATACAGAAACGACCGAAGTCCTGCCTTAGTAATGAATATTGTCTGCTTCGATTTAGGAGTGCATAATGCTCTCCTTCCAGCATTGTTGCAATAGTGAGGTATTTGTAAAGAACGATTATATTATGTATATTATGCTAGTTTATATGAATGCAGTGAAGCAGTGGGAAAATGGGAAGGAGAAAGGAAAGGGGTTGGAAAAGGAGGAGAAACCGGAATGTTGGAAGCTTCCTTCTTTTCAAATCTCTAACAAAAGCCAGCATACAGAATAATTGAGTGTGTATGAGACGATGTATGAATGTGAATTAAGAAATGATTATTTACCAAGATTGAATCATTCTCTCTGCCTACCCATGTAGAGAAAACACGGCGTGATGGTTTTTTTAGTTTTAACAAAAACTTAATACATTTTGATTATGAAAATTATAGTTGTTTAAATTGAATGAAAATTTGGTTTCTGAATGTTCGGCCTCGTCATCAAAACCACTTCATATAATAAACTAGCTGACCCGTCCACTCGTTGCTGTGGTTAACGAAACACAACGCCATCTACTGGATGGTTACCTAATCTAGATAACCAAGTGTTGTATCAATAAATTAACTCATACCGCCATCTGTCAGAAACTTAAAGAACTTACAAATAATTGTCCCATAAAAATTGGGGTCAATAATCGAGATAATAATTATCCTATCTTTTAAGTTGGACCAAATTACACACAGTAAGCCAAATTTCATCAAAAATCATTCGGTTAAGTAGTTTCGGAGTTTACCTCGGATGAACATTGTGACACGAGATTTTTATATATAAAAATAGTTTACATTGCATTTTTTATCACTGGTATTTGACGTATTCATCAAGTGTTTAGGTATTCTGTACCTACTAAGCATATCAGAAGATTAATTATTTAAATATTTTGGTCCGGCCACTGGAGCGACAGAGCAATTATAATATTTTTTCTCGGATTGCTAAAGGAAATTTTACCGCCCACATTAAAAAAAATCATACCTCCGAATTTGAATATGGAGACATGCAAACTGATTATGGTAGATTCAGACTGGATCGACGTACGTATGCATCGCTACGCCTAACAATATCTGGGCTACTTAGCAACCATAGATTTTCAATGAAAATTTATGTTTTAGAATCACATTGGCCACACGCATCGCGACGTGCGATGTATGTGGCCATTTTCATAGAAAATGTATGAAAATGTATGGTTGCTAAGCATTGTTTGGCGTAGCGACGCGTCCGTACGTCGACCCAGTCTGAATCTACCTTTATAGTTCTATGTAGCCAATGAATTCCCCTATCTTTTGTCTATTATCACACATTTGTAGGATTTATAAAAAATATATAATTAAATCTTTAACCTTAAAACATTTTAAAGAATCTATAGGATATATTAATTTTTTTATATTTTGAATGTACAATATATTATATAGTCGTTTTAATAATTTTTTATTTTTTTAAATTCGCAACATTTTGGCAACAAAGCAATCCGAGGTTTTAGAAATAGTGCCATAATGTGGCAAAAATCGCTCGAGTGGTTAAAGTGAGTGTCACACACAAAACCGATTTTTTTATGGTGTTAGGTCTACTACAACTATCGTTGATTTCGATAATTACGAAAATTTAATCAACAATAACAAATCATTTAAACTCGATTCATTGGCGAATCGGTTGGCTATCGTACAATCACTTTTTGAAACGTCCAATTATTCATTCGCGCTGCTTTTATTTGCTAATGTACCTACGACAACAATTATTGTTATGTTCCTGTGTTTATATGTATGTAGAAACTAGATTAGAGTGTCACTTTTGAAATAACCCATTATTTTATCATTTGATTCGCAATGATCAGTTGTATCCGTATTAAATAATTCTAGCACATATTTGATTATTTTATTTCATTCTGTTCAACATGATATATGGATTATCCTCGCGTAATTTAATTTCAGAAATGTCTATATTTTATTGCCCTGCAAAATTTGTAAGGCCCGCTGAATTCGTTTAAATTTTATTCACGCGGAATCAATAATCTTGAGAAAATTTAATAACAAAATTCATGTTTATTTGATATTGAACTTTATATTATATTTGATCTGAACTTCTGCTCTTTCTGTTATTTATATTATTTTTCATTTTAAAGAGTGAACACGGAATTTTGTTGAATGTTAAGGTAAATATTTTTTTCTGCTTTTTAGGATTTTCTTATTATCAAAGATGACTCATCTTAAACCTGAACGGTCTCGGATTAATACTTGAACCAGATCTCATTTTCTTTCTGCTTTTTAGGATTTTCTTATTATCAAAGATGCCTCATGGTTGAACGGTCTCGGATTGGTACTTGAAACCTGAACGGTCTCGGATTGGTACTTGACCCAGATCTGATTTTCTTTCTGCTCTTTAGTATTTTCTTACTCTCAAAGATGACTCATCTTAAACCTGAACGGTCTCGGATTAATACTTGAACCAGATCTCATTTTCTTTCTGCTTTTTAGGATTTTCTTATTATCAAAGATAGCTCATGCTTGAACGGTCTCGGATTGGTACTTGAAACCTAAACGGTCTCGGATTGGTACTTGAAACCTGAACGGTCTCGGATTGGTACTTGAACCAGATCTCATTTTCTTTCTGCTTTTTAGGATTTTCTTATTATCAAAGATGACTCATCATAAACCTAAACGGTCTCGGATTGATACTTGAACCAGATCTCATTTTCTTTCTGCTTTTTAGTATTTTGTTACTCTCAAAGATGACTCATCTTAAACCTGAACGGTCTCGGATTGGTACTTGAACCAGATCTCATTTTCTTGTTCTTTTTCCACATTCGCTGTACTTCGAACTTCATTTTATCTTCATAAATATTTATCAATTTGGGAGGAGGGTATGGTTACCGCCGCCCCGGAAACCAATTATTGAATAACCAACTCCTCTGCCATAGGTCATCCCAAGTGGTTAGCTATGTTCGATGAGCCCGGGGTTCGTGGGGTGAGGTTTGTTCGGATCTTGGCGGCAATTGCGCCTGCCTACCTACTGCATGGCGGGCCGGATCAGGAGACACTGGTTGAGGGAGACCTTTTAACCTCTTCAGGAGAACTTTCTTGGGAAATCGCCTCGAACCGCAGTGGGGGGGACGGGTTCATACGTCGGTCACTCCTGGACACACTTCAATCGTCGGTCACACCTAAAACAGACAAAAAAGTATCGTGGAGAAAACTCACCAAAAAACTTTTATTCTCTGAAATTTAAAAAAATATATTTATTTTATTTCTCATCCCTTCCCTATTGCGATAATAAAACTGATAATTCATAAAATGAATAATATTTTTATCGTAGATATACGTAAGTTAATAAAATTGAATAACACCTTTTTTAATTTTTTTGGTTTGACTACCTACAACATTGTGTAATATTATACCTACTCTTATATACGATGCCTTTTTGTGTTACACTGTTGTGAATATCTTTGTCAAATGGGATTTTTGAATTTTCTCACAAACGCACAAAGGCGCAAGGCTCTTTTACTATCAGTTTATACTATGGGTAAATCAAAGTTCTTTAAATGTAATTTATCTTTGGTTTAAAATTATTTTACTTTTTTATGAAATTTGGAACTACATTAATGCTCATTCCGCAATTAATTTATTTCATTGCATTGGAGCAATGTTATGTAATGAATTTATTGTTTCTGAAAGGTATATTTATGTAAGCACTATTTGGAATCCACATTACTGCAAATTTGAAAGCATTGTAGAATCAGTCCAAAAAAAATGCTAAGAATGTTATCCTTTAAATGTGTACTACATGACCATCTTAGATCATACGACGTACGTCGTGATAACATGAGATTGATACACTTTAAAACTAGAAGGCAATTGACAGCTCTAATATGTTTACATAAAATCATTCACCTCAATACATTTAAAAATAATATAGCCTACTTTAGCCCTCTGACCCAAATGTGTCCACTATATAACAAGATAGAGTGTGCCGAAGTAGATATTTTCGTCGATAATGTGTACGGATTCAGAAAAAAAGTTCTGGCGCTGTTAAAAAATATGTTTAACTAATTATATTGTGTCAATTGTCTCTCTTTGCATGCCTCTCGTGATTCCTATGTCTCTATTTGTACAATAACTGCGGTTTTATACTTGGATGTTCTCACGTAAGTGCGAACATCTGTAAAAACCCAGCATAAATAAATAAAGTAAGCACATGATACAAGTAAAAAAAGATATAACATGTTTGATAAATTAAGCTAATTAAATAATTACATAAACGCTAAACGGTAATGCTTTTCGAGTAAGCGCTCAGTGGAATCTTCACTACAAATGGGTAATTCAATTGCCGATGGCAGCACAATAAGAAGAAAGTCTGCAATATATCTGCGTTAGTTAGATGTGACAAGATAATTCCACTTTGATATCAGGAATTGTGTCGCTGAACATCTAGCATCCATTCTATCTCCATCAGATACAACTTTCTAGCGTACACTTACTTCTAAGGCTTTATCTCAAAACAACAACATTGTCTCTTCGCATTTGATATCAGCGGTGATTTCTCATTCGACGAGACAAATTCAGTAATGATCACGTTCGCTTTCAGTTTTTAGTAACGAGTATTAGGAGAACCTGTCACTCATGAGTAGATAGGAAGCGGCTGAGATGTCACAGGACGACATGGTACAAGTCAGGAGTCAGGACTCCTAGAACGGTCGATCGATAATGGGTCATGTGAAGAAATGGAATAATAAACATATATGTATGAGTATCATAAGTTGAGTATATAGCTTATTCTGTCGCAGTTCTGTGCAATTGACCGAGTGATGGTGCATTTCTTAGTTAATTTAACTCAGGATAATTAATTGACCTCTATATAATTGACCAATCTCTGTTTTTCTTTAAAAGTCTCACTGATTGGTTAAATTAGGGGTGGCTTTCGTGTCATAGTGATATGTTAATAGCAATAATTTGTAATTTTTTTTAATTTGGGAGGCGGTAATGGGTACCGCCGCCCCGGGAACCATTTATTGGATAACCAACACTTCTTCCATAGGTCATCCTAAGTGGTTCGCTACATTTGGTGACTTAGCAGGGGTGCCCAGGTTCATGGGTTGAGGTTTGTCCAGGTCTTGGCGGCGGATGATCTGGACACACTAAACCCCAGATTTCTACCCAACCCTCATACCCTGAACTTCCTCTCCTTAAAAAATACCCTCCACACAGCTTCCCCAAAAATGACATAGGCCCTGAGGGAAATTACTTTTCTCAGGGTCTCCTGTGTGGAGCTAATGTAAAAAAAAAATTGTCATTTTTATAATATTCCGTCTATAAGGTTTTTGATAAAATTATATAATCCCTATTTTGATTTCGATATCTGGGTTTTATATTTTGTTGTTGTTTGGGCATACGAAGAAAGGAGTGTAAGGGGGATATATGACGCAAAAGTGAATGGAAGAATTTGTGGACGCCCGAGAAAGACATGGCACGATCAAGTTAACCACTTGAGTCGGGCCATGTCAGGAGTCCGAATAATAGAAGAGCATGTATGAGAAAATGTATGAATGTGAATGAAGAAATTAGTGTATGCTAAGACCGAGTTGTTTGGCGATCCGTCCTCTCTGCCTACCCCTGCGGGGAAACGGCGTGAAGGTTAGTTAATTAGTTAGTTAGTCTTACACCAGGGCGATTCTGAGAGTATCTTCCACTCTGGAACGTGCCGCAAATATATTAAATATTATTTTTAATGAATTAATTGTGAAATAATAGAAATTAATCAAATAAAATTTATTTGCGCACTCTGGGATCGAACCAGGATTGGGAGTCGAGAGTCTTACCTCTCGACAACGCCACCACCATTAAGATGTAAGAAAATGAGAATTTCAGAACCTTAGATTATGTATTGTCTATTTTTTTTTATTGCAATTAAGATTGTAGTTATACATATATCGCAGTGAGCAAAAAGAGAAAAAAAGCAATATTCCTTTATCACATCGTATGGTGTAGGAATCATTTCTTCGTTTTATCTTATCTCATTAATCTTTTCATCTCGACGTAGTACTGCCACACTTACACAGCGATTACCAACGCTTTTCCTCAATTGATCATTCCGATTCCTCGTCTGTCCTCGCATGCTGTTGCCTGCAATTCTGCATCATAAATCTTCGAATCCATCTTTCATCCACCCTTTCAATTCATGTTCAAACCATCAGGAAGCAAGTTTACGTATCATTGGAGGACATACGTGCATGAACCAGAATGCGCATAGTCGCTCAATCATTTTAGATGCAATTTATAATCTTTTTATACAAAATATATCTACCAATTCTTACATAAATATACTCTTTTTAGTTTGTAAAATTTTTGAAGATATATAACTAAGCTTTGTTTTTTTTTTAGATAATACCTACTTTTTCCACTGTCGTACTTTCAAAAGAAAAAATGCAATTAGTCTACTCAGTTGATTCAAGTTGTAAACTTCTAATTGTTATATTATTAATAGTGTGTAAAAGTTTCAAGGTACGGTAAAGTTGTAGTACTCCGCTTTCTTTTTTTGTATGGATTTGATATTTGCGATTTTTTTTTGCGAAGCTTAATCCAACTTCTTAAATTATTAACTTAAAGCGGAGTAAGACATATTTAATGTAAGTTTTGACAAAAAATTCTACCTATAAGTTTGTACCTCTCCGCAGAGGTTAGTGAATGAATTGTTGTTATTTTTTAAATGAGAAAAAAATATATTTATAGAAACTATAAGATTTCTCAAAAACACAAAAATAACAGCATTTAAATACAAAAGAATTCCTCAGTACCTTGAAACAATAAAACAAATGTATATTAAAAATTAAAGACGCTAAAGTAATTGTCGCTTGCTTGTAAATACGTCTCTAACACGTACTTTGATTAAACACGTCTTACTCCGCTTACCGGTTAATATGGAATATTTCTTATAAGAAGTTAGATTAAGCTTCATTATTACGAAAAGTGAGTATTTATATAAAAAATATGCATTTTGTGTAAGATTATTTCACTTACGCGAAGTGTTCGATGCCATGTTTGGCCAAGTTTTTTTTTTTTTTTGATAGTGAAACCTCACAAGAGTCCCAGCTGCTCCCTTCTGGAGCCAGTGAGACTATGGCAACCCCAATTGTGGAGTATGTTGTGAGGCTGAAGGTAAGTGGGAAAGTAAAAGAGATGGGGAGAAGAGGAAGGTGGAAAAGTACCTGGCTATTCAGATCTAGTCACTAAACATGGCTAAAGCCATTATTAAGCAACGTTTCAATTCTGAATGGTGGTCTTACACCAGGGTGATACTGAGTGTATCTTCCACTCTGGAACGTGCCGCAAATATAACATATATTATTTTTATTAATTAATTGTGAAATAACACAAATTAATCAAATAAAATTTGTTTGCGCACGCCGGGTTCGAACCCGCGACCTTCCGAATGGGAGTCAAGTGTCTTACCACTCGACCACGGACGGTCGTCAAAGTCAAAGTGAAGCCTTTTACACTTAATTTCAACAATTATTACAAGAAACAACTATTTACTGCAGAAAATAGGTTATTAGGTAACAAAATTTCACAAATATCAAATCCATACAAAAGAAAGCGGAGTACTACAACTTCACAACTTTAAATTAGATTAAATAATAAATTGGTGTTTATTCCATGTTGCTTAACTAATCTCAATTATTCGTCATACGATATTTGTGTATCTGTAATGCGTATGCCTTATAAAACGTGCACATTACTGCACATGCACAAATAAGCACCCGGTGTAATCAATTTTAATCACTTGCACTTTTTTCCGACTGGAAATTGGCTTATTACAGAATATCGCTGCATAAATATCCTGCCATTATTTTCATAACATTGTTAAAATATCCCTAAAAGCTATTTGCCCATTCACCATTGAACCACATTGGTCGCAATTTCAGCTTTACTATTGATATTTACATTTCGCAGCTTGCCTAACTGCATATTAACTGCGTTTACTATTGCACTTTTACTTTGATGCCGGCCAGTGTTTGTGTAATATATAAGTGGATATAATAGTTTATTATACTTGCATACAATGTTTAATGGATATGAAATATCAAATAAATTTTGACAACTTATTTCCTTATTATCTATTAAACATTCACACAACTTTATCAAAATCAAATTATTTTACTAGTATTTGCATGTGATGGTTACGAATCAGTTCATATAAATTTATATTATGTTTTGTGATTTTAAACCTATTTCCTATTTCCCTATAATACATTCAAAAAAATCTAAAGATCGTTTTTAAAATTCTGGTATGAAAGGTTCCCCTCTGCGGATACCTACCTGATCAAATAAGACTTTTCCAACTTCTTTAGAAATATACATATAATGTACATATTATATGTGTATTTTGAAATAGTTGAAATCGGAGGCATAGAGCAGAAGAGGAGGACAACCACAATTCTTTGCGAAACTTTATGGATACAAACATGCAAAAATGGAGAAATGAAATGAATAAAAGTGCGTATGCAAAGATGCTCTATGGGTTTAAAGTTTATAGGACAATTCGTGCCAAAATTGAACTCAGAAAAATAGTTATTTGAAAGGTTGTATGTACTTTCCTATTTGAAATAAAAAAAGGTTAAACTTCATAGTTTATGATGGCAATTTCTTTGTGAGCTGACTATAATAGTAGTTATTATAGTTACAGTTATTCCAATGCCGACTGATATACTTACTCCATTGAAATGCTTGGAGTAAGTACATCAGACCGCCCCAAGTATCAAGGCTCCACATAACCTCGAGTTATTCTGGCTTCCAAGAAACTGGGCGTCTTGTACAGGACTAGCAGATTTTTCAATAGTGACCAGCTGATATCCCTGTACATATCTCAAGTATGCCAGACAATTGAATTTGATATTTAAATAAATCTCCCAGCCATCTCCTCCCCCCACTCCTCATTTCAGAATTTGAGTAGGTACCTCATACAAACTCATTCTGAAATCGTGTCCTACCTAACACTACCTGACCCCCCAATATGGCAATAAATTCGAACTCTCGTAAAAAGCTTCGAAGCATTTCCGTCATTTTATATGATTTATATTCATGAGCATTTTTGGATTGACACCAGAATAAATCATTAGTGACGCATTTGTATTGTTTTATCTTTCATCAATTTATACATCCGGCCTCTGCATACTAAACAGGTATACCGCGGATAGAACTCTTCTTTCGCATAAACCTTGCGTGTAACAGAAAGAGAGTTTAAACAGAACTCAGTAGCAGGTATCATACCTCGTACTCTCGCAACTGAATTGCTATCAATCAAAAATCAGATATTTTGAGTCAAGGTAATAAATACTACGTCACTAATATACCAACCTTTAAAAAAAGGTAAAAAATCCACATCTCAAAAATGAACAACTTCACTTAGCAAATTTAAGTAGTAAATCTTTTATGACGAACTATTTGTTGTTGTTTGACTTTTGTTAAAACTATTTTTTTTACATTAGGTCCACACAGGAGGCCCTGAGGGAAAAATTCCTTCAGGGCCTATGTCATCCTTGAAGATGCTGTGTAGAGGGTTTTCTACGGGAAAGGAAGGACAGGAAGACATGGGAAGGAAAAAGGTTTGAGGGGTGGGTAGGAATCTGGGGATAAACATGTCCAGGAGTGATGGTCGTGTGAAGCGATCCCTCCCACTGCGGTGCAAGGCGAGGGGTCGAGAGGGTCCGGCTGGAGAGATCAAAAGGTCTCCCTCAACCAGTCCCTCCCGATCCGACCTGCCACGCAGATGGTCGGCAGACGCATTCGCCCCCAAGTCCCGGACAAACCTAACCCCATGAACATAATAATATGATATCTTGTTTACATTTTTTTCATATTACCATTGTCAGGTTATTCGTAAACCGGGAATGTTCGTTGTTAAATATAATTTAATTTAAAGAATGACAGACGAACACGGTGAAGATGCAAATCTTAAAAGTACATCGACATATTTTCAGTTGCATCGGTAGTCCCGGGGTGCAATCTGCGCATTGCACCTTGCGCACAATTTCTCCGTTAAATATTGTTGAGTTCACCAGATGTAAATATCCTATTTATAATTAAACATCCGTTTTTATCACGACTCACAAATAATATTGTATGGAATTAATAATAACCGATTCCCACAATAATAACTGAATATGTAATATCTGAATGCCTCGTAGATTGCATAAACGCAACAACGATGGTAGATTGTTATTTGTGAGGTTAGAACAATTCGATGGCTCTGACAGGTGATGCAATCAATTCAATTAATTCATACACGTTGAAATCATGTTGAGATTTGAGCATCTGTTGTGTCATGAAACAAACTAGTGATGGGTTGAATGAAACATTTTAATAATCGAAATCGAATGATAAAAAAATAGTCCCGGTTTATTTTTTGTACATTGTCTCCACACAGGAGGCTCTGAAGAAAATACTTCCCCTGTATTCTTTGTGGATGCAGTCGGTCTTTATAAGGAAACGAAGAAGAGGAAATTCTGGGAATGCAGAAAGTAAGAGTGTGTCCAGGAGTGGCGGACGTATGAATCCATCCATCCCACTGCGGTGCAAGGCAATGGGTTGAGGGAATCTTTCAAAAATAGTTCAAAAGGTTTAACCCCTTGATCCGGCCCGCCACGCAGTATGTGGCCTACGCATAAGCCACGAATACTAGACAAAATTCTCTTCATAAACCCGGGCACCCTAATTTACTAATTTGCTAATTTACCTAACATATTGAACAAATTGGGGCGACCTGTGGCTGGAGTGTTGGTTATCCAATAAATGCTCCCAGGGGTGGCGGTACCCATACACGCCTCCCAAATTGTAAATGTGGCAATAATCGAATAAAATTTCAAAGATACGGGAGTTTTTCTATACTACGATTTTGTCACATTCAACGCTACATAAATTTTAGTTTTTCATGAAAATAACAAAAAAATTCCATACCAAAATTAGCGGAGCCAGATTTAGTTCCGTAATAAAAGCAATGCCAATTTTATGTCTTATTTATCAGTATTATCACATTTAACATGAATTTGTCTCCACGAATATTTCGCATCCGATCAATTCACTCGTTTATTTCGGTTGTAATTCATCCGAATAAATCATTTTAAAAGGCATTCTAAAAAATTACTGAATTTTAATCGATAGAACGGTTTTTTCGATAGATTTTTTCAAGAGTCGAAAGAAATTTTACTTCTTCAATAATAGCAATTTTTTAGTAACATCTGAGGTGGTAACTGAGTGGGCATTGCGTTTGGGTTCACAAAATAGTACACAACAAATTTTGTTTTACCCACTATTTTATTGTTATAATTTATAATCAATATCTTTCAAGACTGAATAAGGACTTTTTAGGACATTCCGAAGATTACAATATTTTCTCTTTCATTCTTTAACTAAAATTACACATTTAGTTTTATACTGATTTTTAATCGATTATTTTAATAATCGTTATGTTTCGAATGAATTTAATCAATCATTTAAAAATGGAATCTCGATTATTATTCCCATCACTATACCAACCGAATTATCCCTTTGTTTCCGATATTTACAGTATTTGTTCAACATCTATTCTCCATGGAAATATTGAATAGGCTTATAAACTATTTGTCTAATGTATGTTTCTATTTCTGTTGAGCATAGTTCGTGGGGCACAATCTCGTTTACCAGCTCTAAGAGGAATGTTGAAATCTGTTGACCAGGGGGCTTAGACGAAATGACGGCTCAGAACTGAACTATGTCAATAACTCGACTTAGAGAATTTTGCCAATACCAGGTTGGTTTGTCAGTCGTAAAAGCATGTACAAAGTTTACAACTTAAAAAAATATTGTTTATACATAAATAATATACATGCGATAGATGAGAATCTATCAGTATCTAACTAAACTAAACATTCTCTAACGATGAAGTCCGGCGTGGTGAAATTTGCCCACATTTTTCCTTTTCGCATGAATTGTGTTTACTCGACCGCTTTTAGCTTTTCCGTCACTGACAAGGCAAGATTCGATATTGTTCCACATTTTCAATTCGCCACGTCATTTCTATTATGAGCTATGCCGTTTGTCAATATCATTATAATTTTCAAAAAAGCACAAAATGATTATAATATTAAAGTTCTATCCTTTTCTAATTAATAATAATAATAATAATAATATAGCGCAGTTTTGTGATGTTTCACTTCAAGTGCGCTTAACTATAACAAAATTTTGAAATAATCCTACAGTGCTCCTTAGAGTCCTAACAAAGTATTGAAAAGTAATTTTAAATAATGAATATACAGTATACGAGTATACAAGGCAATAACAAGGGAACAAAATTTACAATAATAGTTCATGCATCGCTTATGCGAAAGAGGGAGTGGTTAAAACGGATGTCTCAGCGGTATATACTTGGGTATATTATAATTTTTTTCATTTTTTAAAAAGAGTGTTACAACTTGGAAAAAAAACCGTTTAATTACTATGCTTATGCTATAGGTATTAATCTTATTACTTTAAAAAATACATATTTTTCTTACTATTGTAAAAAAATACTATTCTTATTATTATGAAAAGCTTTAAAGTTGTCATCGGCATTCCTGCACAGTAAAAAATGAGTTCGCAATGTTAACAAGTTAATTTCTGAGCTTTTGAAATGGATCTTCGTTTGAGAACTAGAGATCTTTGAAGTTATTTCAACTAAGGGATGATATAAGATATCTCTCCATCTCTATGCCCATCTCAGGTATTTGCTCGTACCAGTTATCCCCTTTGCTCGAGAATATTACAAGATATAAGACACACCCTCCATTCGTATATCAGTTTTATGATGTTATAAGCTTCCACCTGTGATTATTATTAGGTAACTACACTGAATTGCAAAACCCTTAGAAACGTGTTGAAGACGTGTCTTGAAGTGTGGGAAATTTTACTATCATAGATCTGGATAGTATTTAAAGTGGTTACTCATAGATGGCACTTGTAACAAATAAAACTGTCGATAATACAGGGATTGACACTTATGCCTAGTTCACACGAGGACAGGGCATCGTCATAGAGTGAACATAAGTTTGGAGGACAGGATATTGAACCAAAATACTATTTTTCTCCCTAAAGCACCTCAAATCAAAATGACACTAATAATGGAAGAAAGAAAATAAAATCGAAGAGATATACGCCAAAGAAAAGTGAAATTACTGAAAATTTCAAAATCAAAGGAGAGAAAGGGAAAGTTTCAATTAAAGCTGTAATCAAAAACGAAATTGTGTGGAGTGCTTTTAAATAGATCAAAATTATGTATTGTTATTAAGTTTAATGTGTAGAACTCCATTTTAATATATATATATCTTATATTTTTAATTTATTAAACAGTTTGTGTATAAGTGAAATATTAATATTATTGAACATATAAAATAAATAAAAATAAAAAATTAAATGAGGCGGTAGTAATTTGCTTTACCTGTGAATGCATTTTAAATAAGGACGCGCGATTTCTGCAAGAAATGCTTTCACAAACGGTGCATACAGAAATGATTTCTATCATTCTATTGATTTTGATGGCTAATACAATTCATACTTCGATATTACTAAACAGTAAATAATTATAAAGGTTGTTTTATAAACAAAAAAATAATTGGATTTAATATGTATGATTTTGTGTTTTCTTGGCAAAAATCTAGTTTGTCCAAAGGTACAACGCACTGTTCTAAGTTACAATAATCCATGTCTAAAGCTACAAAAACTTTGTACCTCTGGACAAAAAATAACTTTAATCAATTCCAATAAATAACAATTTATTGAAGATTAATCATTTGTAATCTGCAAACATTGTAAAAGTTGCATAATTGACTAATTCATATAATAAAAAGGAATTAAACTTTTATCGTGGTCCAATAGAATAAAAATATAGAAATTTTAAAAATATTAAATTGTCCAAAGGAACATCACTTGACCCACGCAAATTTACTTCCCCGTGATTTGTAATGGGTACACAGAGCTGGTTTTAATGCCAAATAACTGCTTTTGTAGGTAAAAGAGTGAATCAAAGTTGCATTATTAGTTCACTTTTGAAAAAAAAATGGAAATTGCTGTATTTGATTCTACAAACCTCAATTTTATAATAATTATTATTATTACTAGCACACACCCATGCACAGGTGTGTGCTAGTAACTAGTAGTGCAACTTTGATTCACTCTTTTACCTACAAAAGCAGTTATTTGGCATTAAAACCAGCTCTGTGTACCCATATTTCCCTTTGCGAATAAAATTATTAACTTATAAATGCTTGAGAATTACTGAAATGAAAGGTATCTTTTGGTTTTCTCAAAATAACGTATTTTGGAGATTGCTGCATTTGATTTTACACACCTCAATTGGTCACATCCTTTTTAAATCGGCATAGTTCACTTCTAGGGATTATCTGTTCTGTGTTATTAGGTAACTGCTAACATTGCCGTAGTTAGTAGTTACTTTGGCAGTTAGCTGTAATCCTCGCTAGACGCGAGTTTCCTTTGGCTGTGATCCACGTTAGAGGCGAGTTTCCTGGGAGATAATTAGTTGATTGACTAATATCGCCCTCAGACGACAAATCTTAGTTGCTTAATCTCCAAACTAAAAAGTCTCCCGTTTGCACACCTCCATCCCTAATCCCTTTATGGATTTTTAAGCCCGCAACTGTTGCAACGCAACTGTCTCCGCAACCAAAGTCTCTCGTCTGCGGGCTCCCTATAAGTTGTTATGTTTAATGCCTTACTTTTATGCAAACCTAAAAAAAAAAACACAAAAATCTTACCCCATCTTGTCCTATACATTTTCTTCTAATCTTTTTTTAAATTTTTTTTATAGTGAACACCTCACAAGAGTCCCAACTGCTCCTATCTGGAGCCAGTGAGACTATGGTATCCCCAATTGTGGTATATTGTGAGGCTGAAGGTAAGCGGGGAAGAAGAAGGTGGGGAAGTACCTGGCTATTCAGATTTAGTCACTAAACACGGCTAAAGCCATTTCAAGCAACGTTTCAATTCTGAATGGTGGTCTTACACCAGGGCGATACTGAGGGTATCTTCCACTCTGGAACGTGCCGCAAATATAGTATATATTATTTTTAATTAATAAATTGTAAAATAACACAAATTAATTGATTTTTTTTTGCGCACGCCGGGATCGAACCCGCGACCTTCGGAATGGGAGTCCAAAGCCTTGCCCCTGGACTACGCCGGCCGTAAAGACTACTACCTACATCTAATATAATCACGGTATTTCTTCCCAGGGACAAAGAGTATCATACATATTTTACTGTTACACCGACACATGTCATGACCCGACTCGATTAATTGCTTCACTTGATTTTGCCATGTCTTCCATATGCATGCCCGACTTCTTAAAACGTTTTTATTATTAGAGTTTAATGGATATTTCATATCTGCAAAGCCGTATTATTAGAAATGACGTTGCGTGAACTGGATGCCTAGCACACTCGATCGATAATGATTGATTTCCCTAGCATCACTGCAAATCGCTAACGAATAGGTGACAGTTCACATGACTAAGTGTCCTTAATATATTCGATATCAATTGTTGTTTTAACGTTAGCGATCTGCAGTTGCCCTAGGGAAGGATGAGAAGTTACCGAAAGTTATCCTATCAATCCTTATCGATCGAGTGTGCTAGGAGGCCAGAAAGGGTTTTTTTTTTTAAAGAAAGACAAACATTCCCGGGTTACGAATAACCCAACAACCACCACACGGAAGATGTTGCTTGTGTTGTGATGGAGAACTTAGCCAGCCGAGGAATCGAACACGGAACGCCTGGGTAGAACCCAAACGCGATGCCCATTAAACCACTGACCGGTATTTCGTACCTGTACTTTATCCTACGACAATAGAGTTGTTTTTTTTTTTCCCCGTCTCGCCTCTTATTGTTTCTGGGAATATTGTGAGTATTTCCGGGCTGGGTACGAACTTTGGAGACGCCAGTCGGAAGTGGAAGTGGACACCATCTTTCGACCGGAAATTACGCCTGACTGAGGCTTTAATATTAGGTCCTTACATATGAAATTGGCGTTTTGTATGGGAGGGACATAAAGTCGATTTTTTTTAAATATAATAAATTTATTTAATCAAAGTATGTACCATTGCTATCTATGCACTTTTGCCATCTCATAGGTAGTTTCATCGATCCCTTTACTAAAAAAAAACATTCGGACGGGAATCAATAAAATCTTTGAAGGCGGGTTGGATTGCCCCATCGGAGTTGAATTTTTTCCCTTGCAAGAAGTTATCCAAATTTCGAAAAAAATGGTAATCTGTTGGGGCAAGGTCCGGAGAGTACGGTGGATGTCTTAGACATTCCAATTGAAGCTCCTCTAATTTGGTAGCCGTCTGTTGCGCAGTGTGTGGTCTAGCGTTATCATGAAGCAGCAGTGGCCTAGAGCGATTAACCAGCCTCGGTTGTTTAGCAGCCAGCTTTTCCATCATGGTTTGAAGTTGCAATGGGGATCAAAAACAAAATCAACAACATAATCAAAAACAAAATCAAATACGAGTTACATAAAAGCAGGATACCCTACCATGCAAGGTAGAGCAACAACAGAATGGGATAAGTACAATTCGTAGATTGAGTCAAGGAGAACTATGTGGTATATTCAATTAAATATTATTGATCTTTTTTCCGATAAACATCTTACTATGAGGTACAACTTAATAAATGATGTGTCAAACATATCCGCAACGTCCTTATATTCATTTCCTAAATTCTGAATTCGGCGAATTGGAGTACACAATTGTGATTCCGTGTTGGAGTTTTCACAATAAAACGGAAGATATTGCCTCGACGTTGGTTTGCGAGGTATATGGAAAGAAATCAAGTATTAGTTCAGGGCTGTCAATTATTGAATTTACGATTTTAAGCAAACATGTTAAGTCATTAACTATTCTACGTTCGGACAATTTTAATAAATTAAGTTGACATAGTAGATAATCATAGTTGAAACATTATCTTGTTACGCCCATTCTGAAATTAATAAATCTTAAGAATTTTTTTTGGATTCTTTCTAACGTGAATGAATGACTAGCGTAACTCGGTGACCACACTGTCGAGTTGTACTCGATTTGACTCCTAACTAATGACTAATGACATATACATTTTTTATGGGTTTAAATATTTTTAAATTAGCTGCATATTCTTATTACAAAACCCAACATTTTCAAACTTTATTCGATGTAATTTCAATATACATATATAATGTTTATAAAATTAAATTTTTGATCAAAGTTTACACCTAAATCATTCACCTTGGTTACAGTTGTTAGCACTATATCATTGATAGAGTATTCATAAATAAACGGATTTTTTATTGTATGGAATCTCATAATTAGATATTTGATATTTGCTTAAATTTAGTTGTAGACAGTTCTCTTGACACCAAACAAAATTATAGGGATACCCGGCGGTGATTTTTCCATACAAACGTATTCCCTATTTATCTCTCTTTATTCTCTATTTAACCCCAGAGAAAATATTGTTTTTACATATTACTTTTTGTTTTTTTTTGATAAGTTACTTTTTATAGAAGTTATGACCTTCCAAAAATCAATAAAATTGACTGGTTTAAACGCCGTCAAAAGACGTTCAGGGTACACACTAGACAATATTTGAAAAAAAAAAGCAAAACGTACAGACATAGAATAGCTTTTTCTTATGTAGTTGGTAAAAAAAAGATTGAAAATCAGTCCACTTTTGGAGAAGAAAAGTGGGGAATACAAAATCTCGATTTTAGTTAGGTATTAGTAGCCCGAGGTGCATTGTCCCTTTCGCTCAATATCCTGTGGAGTAAGAACAACAGTGACAGCAACAATTTAGTAAAATCAATTTTTCAAATCTCTCTCTTAATAGAGCACTATTCGTTTTTTTATGACGAGATATATGTACTAATCTTTTGCTCTAATTTTGATGTTATCAACGGCCCGCTTTCAGAAAACTGGACAGTGCCGCGTCTCGACGTTTTCTTCGGGACAAACGGAACAAGATTGCCAAAAACCGAACGGTCCCGTTCTGAACGGAATATATTTGCGACTGTGAAAAAATTGATTTTACTAATGAATATACTTATCTGGGAATAATTGTTGATAATAATTTTAAATGGGATAAACAAGTGGCAAAAATTTGTAACCAGCTACGATCAATAGCTAGTAACTTTTACAAATTAAAATTTATTTTGCCTCATTGCACTCTTAAACTCATATATTTTTCTATGGTCGAATCCATCCTTAGATATGGAATTCGAACCTGGGGACAGGCAAGCACTATTTACATTAAATATATTCAAAATTTACAAACTGCCATAATAAAAAAAATTGTTACACCAAATATTTACAGAGAGAGAAATAACTTAAAACTATTATATGGCTCAGAGAGTATACTTACAACAAAAGGTCTCCTTTGGTTCATTACTATTATGGAAAACGCGGGGGAAAGCTCTTATAAACACCCAATGGTACACAAACATACCACAAGATTTAAAGAAGGAAAGGGCCTAAAAACTCCTCGAATATTAAATAAATATGGAAGCCGTACTCTTGAATACCAAATACCAGTGATTTTCAATAAAATAAATAAAAACTTAAAATTTGAAAAAAATGACAGATTATGCCCTAAAATGATAAAAATGTGGTTAATTAACGAAAACTCCATGTATCTTTAAATATGTTGAATTGATTATCTTAATGTAGCTGCCTATATATCTATTTATTAGGCATGTACATTGAAATATCTTATAGATGTAATTCAAATAATCTAATATTATTATGTGATCTATCCTAATGTGTCCTTAAAACTATATAATATGTATTAACAAATATTTCCTTATGTCTAATATTAAGAGTGATAAATTGTAGAACCTACAGACAAGCTGCCATTTGACAGCTTTGTGGGACTACCCTTATTTTGTAAAAATGTATTTTTTGATAAATAAATAAATAAAATAAAATAAATGGTCAAATTATGAATAACATGAAATTAAAAATATTATTTGGATTATTTACTTCGTTGCTGTTTCATTCTAAGAAGGCATGACTGTAATTTTTTATTACACTTAACGTCGTATCAACATTCCAAGATAATTATCAATGTCGGCAAAATTATCGTTATCACTCAAGTTTTTAGGTAATATTCTACACAACACTATATAATAACCTGCTATAAAACATCAAACAAATCTGCGATTAAATAGTAGATATCTATAAGAAGTAAAATAAATACTTGAAAACTTATTGTTGGTCTTAAACGCCATACACACCATCTGCTTTAAAGCACTGCTTGCAGGACTGCATGTAGGTAGTTTCTGCAAATCGGATCGGTTAGTAGGCAAGACCGCCAGCCGAATTATTAGATATTATTCCTTTTGTCCGGCCGTCGGAATAATAATAATTCGGTTGGGGGTTCTGCATGTAGTCCTGCAAGCAGTGCTTTAAATACAATTATTTCAACCTAATTTTGGTAAATTGAGCTAAGGCACAAGATGTGCGAGGTCATTTTTCACAAAAACGGACAATGAAAATCATCTAAATGTTCATTTTATTTATTTATGAGGAACTACTAAACGAATTGCATTATTGAATGAAAAGGTTATCTAGATTAAAACATTTTAAATATAATACCTGCAACAATAAAAAAAATGTTGCAGAACAATACGACCATTCATACTTTTCTCTACCGCTCTTGCTATTTATACACGCGACGGGACGTTTCAATGAACGATAGTAAAGTAGTGTTCAGAAGTAGGATTTGTGTTTATTTGATGAATTTATTGCCCCGAAGATGTCTGTCTCCAGGCAACGGCAATCGGGCACAGGGCACCGGACGCCACCGGACACCAAGAAGGCGACACGGCGGGCGGCGGCGTCTGTCTGCCGCTGCCGTCTACTCAGTCTACTGTCTGGATTTCTGGAGCGAGCGGGATAACAGCCAGGAATTCACTGGTGCACTGGAATATCGAACCCCGACTCTGGAATAATACTTGCACCGTGTACCTACCTAACTACGACCGGCTCCTACAAATTTCGTATTTTTGCCTTGTTGCCAGCTCGTCACACCGCACCCGATTGCACCGAGAAAGCCGTCAGCGACAAACTCCCATTGTCTCGCTCTCGCCCAAGCAATCCGCTATTGCCGGAATCGCAGTCGCTTTCGGTTCGCGCGCTTTTCAACGCTCGCTCGCTCTCCCGCCGGCCTCCCCTCCTGCTCGCTCTGCTCCGCACGGTGTGCAACACCGCTCCATAGGTTAGTTAGTTTCTGAGAGCGGAGCGCGCGTAGCACTTTTTGCCTCATTCCGGAATATTATTGCTCTATTCCCACTGTTTACATTTGAAAATCGGTGTGTGTAATTGAGTAAATCGTTTAAATGGTCGCATAACGAATTCGTTACAGGTATTTCGCCGTCTGTGAAGTGTTTTCCGCGTGTGTTTATTTGAATAATGTTCGTTGATGCCGAAAATGCGCGAGTGATGTGAGTTTGTAATGAATAGGATGCGTTGTGGTTTTACTTCGGCAAAATATTTCATAAGTACGTAGTAATGTCGTTTCTGGGAATATTCCCTACGATCAGTGAGTTGTGATTTCTTCGAATGCCGGTTTTATCTCGCATTCATTGTGAACCGTCGGTTTGTTTAGTGTTTACATCTGTGCGGGTCGGTGGCGCCAAGCAGCAGTAGCAGCAGACAGGTGAACGGGTGAACGCCTCCGATCGATCGGGTTCGACTATCATCGCACTCGAATCAACAAGTATCAAATTATACCACGTGCTTTGCACCCAACAACGAGAAAACCTGTTAAAACCATCGTCGGTTATAATAGAGTTGAATAACCATTTTGTTGCAACTCAAATTCTTGTATTGCTGTCAAATTAGGTGCATGAAAAGTGAAAACAATTGAGTGCTGTTAACGTCTGTTTCGTTTTCTGTCAAAGCATTCAAATTTCGAAGATCTGTTTTTAATACCAACCTGATTAAACCAGGATAGTGAGAAGTACCTAACTGGCAGTAGTACTAACTCAGTACTTGAGTAGTGAAATCAATCCTCGTGAAAAGTGGTATTGTTTAGTGAGTGAGGTATTGCGGCATGTATTGCGGCGTGGTAACATGAGATGATCGCAGGTCCGGGCGCCGGTATCAGGGACGAAGAGGCTGGCAGAGGCTGGTGATGGTATGTCCTCGGGCGAGATGCCTTCCCAGGAGCAAGGCCTGCCGCCGCAGCGCAGCAACAGCCTGGACTACCTCAACTTCGAGGAGAAGCGACAGCTGATAGCCAGCTCGCTGTCTCTCACGGACTTCATCCACTGCGGGCCTCCCCCGGCCAAAGAAGCCGTCACCACCATCAATACCTTCAGCTCCAACAACACCAATAACGGCAATGTTGGTTAGTAAATCTTATCAAATTTAACATGAATCTAAATTTGTTACTTTTTATGTGTAATCAATTCGATGTGGAAGACATTCGCAATTTTCCGAACCATCAGAGTTTTTTTTAATGACACAGTTATCACATTTTTTGTCATTTTATTTATAATACGAATGATAATAGAGGTCCGTATTTAGTTGCTTTATATCTGTAAAAAAATACAATTTAGCAGTCGTACAGACAAAACCACAACAAACAAATATGACAGTAGAAAATATTATGGCATAAAAAAAATATTTATTTACTTTGGTACAATACAATAACATTGCAGACGAGTTGTTAACAATTAACTAAGTTCTTCAATATCTAAAAAAAAACGTTAATTTTTAATAATTGAATTTTTTAAACTTTTAAAATTAACTCTTGCAATAACAAATATACTGGTTAGAAGATTGATTTAGAAATAATGAGGATTTGATAAAAAAACATGAAAAGGGGACTGGAGTTCCTTATTCTCAGTTGGTATGTCTTGAGTCCCCTTCCGAAAACAGGATAGAAATGTTGTTCTTCAGACAATAATAATAATAAATAATATTAGTTCATCACGCGATGTAATAGTTTTTATACCTGAGTGGTTTTTTTCCACCTGTTGTGGGGTCGCAAAGAACTAACAATAATACCTCGTTCCGGAATGAAGCGGCAACAATGGAGTGGATGTTGTATGGAAACGCACTGGCGATGGGCAGAGAATAAAATGCTTTTCGTGTAGTTGGTAGTTCCCTCACGGTTCGGGGTTCGGGCAGGTGCATTCCTTGCCCGCGAACCAACAGTACCAATACGCTCGGTTACTCGTTACTCCCTACTCGCCTGCTGACTAGGTGGGTAGGTACTTGTAGGTAATAAAAGTTCACCTGACTTTTGTCTGTACCCCGTCTTGCCCCATTAGTATAATCATATTATGTCGGCGATGCAATGCTGGGATTTTTATTCTATCTATTTATTCTATTCTTCTGCTACCTGATCTATTTATTCTATTCTACGATCTATTTCATAAAACGACCGTTTGAAAATGGAAAAGAATTGTTGCGCGTCCACATTACTTGCTCTATTCTGTTTGCTTGCTGTACTCTATAGTCGATTATATTATTATACAATAGAACGAAAGTTGAACTTGATTCAACATTGGTGTTCTATTTCTATCGGTCTTTCTAAGCCTGTTCTCACTGATCTATTTACCGATTCTATGAAAGAGACCCCAGACCAGGTGAGAAGGGAAAACACATTAAAAAAAAAATCCATATTGTTTTTTTTTTTTAGAAACTTATTATTACCTAATATTAAGTTTCTTGTAATGAAAATATGGAGTTTTACTTAATTTTATCTTAATGTTATTTTCTATTCAAACTTATTGAATATTTAAATATATTTCTGCTAATAAGAAATGTGCTGAATAGTTACATATATCCTTCCAGTTTGGTGGGACTTCGTATGTCATCCTTGATAATATTATTCCCCTGATCGTATATTATAATTTATAATAGTAGGTAGGTACCTACCTACTGCTAGGAAAGTGCGCCAAAATGATTGGTTTACGTGCCCAGCTGCTTTGTGTCACACATTAAATCTATCACATCTTAAATGTTTACCTAATTTATTCTAGAATAAAACATTTATCCATCCTCTGATCTCGTGATTAAATTTCTGTCCAGATCGTTCCTTTTGTGGTAAGGTCCTTTTGTCGGCACATACTGGAAGAAAGGAATTCGTTGGCCTTGTGTCCTTTTGATCTGTTTGTCCGTCAATATGGACCAAAACCAGAATTGGACTTCTATTTATACGATTTATATTAATATCCTCCTTAGATGGAAGGAAAATAACAGCCTAACTTGGTTCAGTGTCCTAGCCTTTGGTATGGACAAGTCCTTGAGCAATTTATTTTTACTATATCATATTCTTTTATTTATTTTTGTTAATTTTATTGTTCGTCGATTGTTATCCTCCGCTTGTATAGGTATCATCCCTTTCTCTAATGGTTGCAACTATGTACATTGAGATGGTGTAAAATATGTTAATGAAATAGTACAATGTACATGTTGCTGTTGCTGACATTTTCTAATTTGAATTGAATAGGGTCCTACAAAGCATTCCTTCGATTATCAACCCAACCTTTAGCTATGACATTTGATGTATCTGATCGATAAATAAATGCACCTAATCCGTATGAGCCGATTTCGACCTTTTGAATCCGATCACGATTTTCGTAACAAAACCTGCACAATTCTATTTGTTCCACGAGTCTTCATATTAACTAAGTTTTCGTCTCTGATAATTAATATTGTGCACTTTATTGTTTTCATTAGCTTCGGTAGATATTATGTAGTGGCGAAGGTGAGAGGAAATCTATGCATAAAACGATTTAAATTATCCACCAAGGTTTTTTCTTGTATCGTTTATTAAAGGTTCATGATCATAAAAAAAGTTCATGACTTTTTATTGTCGGAAAATAATATGATTTTATTTGTCGAAGTTAGCCAAATAAAGCTGCATAAAATTATAATATCATTTGTATTATTTTATGATGACGATGTTAGGTTTGATTATATGGCGCTTTATTCGCTGTTATGTAAATTTTGTTCAACAGCACCTGGAAATTGGTATTTGAGACCGTATTACGTCTTCGATTCAAATAATTGCCCAATGTAATTTACACGAACTATCGTGTTATATCAAAGTTATATCGTGTTATATTAATATTCATAACATCTTGGAATTCCTCGTGGCTTCCAGTAAATAAAATTTACGAACCTTTTCTTGGTAAAATAGATAGATAATCAAACCAGGGTCAGTCAGATGGTGTCGTATATCAATCGTGATAGGATTACGTCGGAGATTCTCCCTAGCGTTTTGATCTGCTATTTCTTTTAAAGTTCATCATATATAATACAATTTCAATTAAATCAATATTTTACCTTATAATTATTATTCTACGTGTTGGAACTTATGATGTTAAAATGTGAAACCGCACGTGTTTCTACTCTACGTGAATCAATCTAAGAATACCAATCAAGTAAAGCGTAAAAAGTGGTTTTCCAGGAATAACAACTTGTGACATTGACTCATAAGAATGTGATATTTACTTAAAATCAACATATACCACCTACTCGACAATCGCGATAAAAAATATTTTTTTCTCGTATTTGTCACTCGAGTTTATCGCGGAAAGATAATATTATTATTATTATCGTCACTATCACGACTCAACATTCTGTGAGGTAATTGAAATCTTATATCTGTTGATAACACTGATTATTCTATGTTTCGTCAAGTTAAAAGTTACAAAATGCAAGCGTGTCTCTTTAGTGATGATGCGCGGGAGTGTTATTTTTGGATAATGCTTTGTTTGCCCAACATTCCTTTGAAGAATTTTAAACCTTTCGCTCATTTAGCAAGAGATTCAATTCATCTCAACAACTTTACAATTAAACAGAAATGTTTTTTACTCTATTAGCAAAAAATCTGACGTTGGGTGCTGGCGTCATGAAATTTGCACAAAATTTTCTGTTAAGAATTTCTAGTTCAAAATCAACTTAGAATTTCTAGGTCAAAATATTTTCAGCTCAAAAAAAGTTTCCATCGTGAGATGTGGAGCTTTGAAATATCCGCCTGACTGACGAAAAGTAAGACAAGGTGAAATATTGTTTCTTTCAGACTCTCAATATTGTTGATTTAAAAATGTCGAAAGTCGAGCAATGTGGGTAGCAACGCAATTTTCAATAAAACTTTTATATGAATGACACCCAAGTTTTAATTTGTTCATCTAAAAAAAAATTGTTTTATATCGGGCGAAATAGGGTAGCTAGCCTACTAAGCCGATATGTTGCCCTGTTTTTCGTGCATGCCTTAACGTTTCACCTAATTTATTTGTAAGTATAAAAATAAACCTGTCCCAGCTTTGATTTCGTGTTCGTCCTGAAGGCATACCGGTTCATAATTGATTTTCACGGCTCTCGGGTTGGGCGAGCAATTATCGGCTTGCCTACCTTCCCGATACCGCCCTACAGCGCTACTCGACTACTGCGCTTCAGCAGGCAGCAGCCCCATCACACGGGGTGGACGACGAACCTCGGTCGGTGCCGCGATAGGTCCTCTATCTATACAGGACTGTGTAGTCTCTTCACCCTACATGGAGTTAATTGGTAGTTGGTACAGACATAGACCGGTGCACACAATGCCGAATTATCAATTTACGACGCCAAAAATATTTTTATTTGATATTCTTGTTCAAAATGCTTATGAGGAAATTACTAATCGAGGAAAATCTTTCAAAAAATACTTTATTAGGGTTAGTTGGGGTTAGGTAGTCGTATTGAAAAATATTAATTATTTCAGATGAAACTATAACATGTAATTACGATTAAACTGTAAAATGACGCTAACTTTGTTATTTTTTTATATTATAAATATGTAGTTCTTATGTCTTAATCTTTATATCTTGGACGCAAAGACTACCTGAAAAGAATGCGCCCGATTTAACAAAGGGGGAAACTAATATTAATTTTTCAAAAGAAGCAAACACATTGTGACTTGACATTTTAAATAAATGAAAAGAAAATACTTTGTTTTAAGTCACTTTATTTTTATTTTTCGTCTACCGGTTTCGGTACCTCCGTACCATCATCAGGACTGTTACAAAATAATGTCTAAAAATACATAAGTACACATATATATACATAATGTTGTGAACGAAAGGGACAGTATACTAGAGTGGGACAGAGCATCAGTTGTTGGAGGGAGGAGGGGAATGGGGGATAAGTGAAGACACGGGGAACATACCTTAAATTGGACTGAAGGTTAAATTTAGTTGATTATTAATAATTTCTTCTTTTGAATTTACTGATTTTTTTATTTCTAAAGCTTCCAAATTGTTAAGTCTTAAACCTATTCCGCTCTTATGTAGGACTTTAATTCCCGAACGTTGTTAAAAGTATGATCTTTATCAATTTTTTTATAACTCTAGCAAGTAAGCGACTCAATATTTTATTTAAAAAAAAATGTTTTTCTTAAAACATATAGATAACTGTTATTTAAAAAAAATGCAAATTAAAAATACTTACTGAAAAATACAATCCTGACGCTTCATTATCCATTTTGAAGAATTTTTGATTTCAAAATAGGGACAATAGGAAAAGCGGTAACCCTGTCACTAACTCCGTTAATTAACCATAATTGGCCTCGCGAAAGATAATTTAACTTTGGGCACATGTGCAGGCACTTGGGTTACAATTACAAAATAAATTCTTGCGATTAATTTTGAAATAGAGAACATTTTAATTGTATTTTTGATTAATTTGAACACTTTTACCTATTTTTGGCGCTGTAATTTTTACCTTGGCCGTCGTTGTGTGCGGCGCAGGGCTCGCATTACCGGTGCACTGGCCCAGAGACAGGAGAGTCGCTGATTGGAGGACTCGGTGACGTCAGATTACACCCTTTCACGTTGTAGTGCCGCCACACTGCCTAATCCCCTAATTATATTTCTCCCGAGAATTTTCTTGATGGACAGTCTACGTTTTCAATGTACTGTAAAATAATTTTTGTACTTGTATGAAATAAATATACTTACTTATTTAGATTTACATCTTATTTATGGTTACGTGTAATTTGATTGGTGGAGTAGGAATTCATGTGCAGATGACACTGAATTCAAACGCAGTCTTAAAACTTGTTGAAAGCCAGCATAGGAAAAATATATTTTTTCAATACGACGTAAAATATTTGACAGTTCTCACCTTTATTACGAACTCAATTTTTATAACATTTCTTTTGTGATATATTACCAAAATTACATCAAAATAATGTAGATAAAACGAACTTCCTAATAATCACTCAAATCTATGCTTTCCACAATGGATTTATATTTTAAAAAAAACAATTAAAAAAATATAAATGTAGATAAAACGAACTTCCTAATAATCACTCAAATCTATGCTTTCCACAATGTATTTATATAAAAAACAATGAAAAATATAGACTTCGAATCCGACGTTGATATGATTAAGCGGCAGCTATTTTGTCCGCCATCTTTGATGTCCGGCGCGTCATTGTGAATTAATTTGAATTATTCGGAGTGGCTAGACGCTATCCAGTATTTCGTTACGTCAAGAACGAGAATGGCCCAAGCGATTCTGACCTTGTTCTTTATACAATTTCTTTGTACATAAGGGACAAAATCGCTTCAAAAAATTATTATTAAGCATAATTATTATCTAATTATTACCAAAAGTAACACGACATTTTTTTTTTTCGACACAATTACTAAGAAACATGTATTTAGTTACCCGGGGGGAGATGCAAAATATTTAATTTAAATTCCAATTTAGCAAAAATTAAAATTAATTCTCTCTCGACGCAGATATTAGATAGGTTAGTGATATCTATTAATTGGCTAACCATTTCAACGATCAATCAACTTTTAACAAATAATAAATTTCAAATCAATTTTTCTTTTCACTTTCTGTAATTTGATTTTTAGTTCAGATGAATAAACAAAGGCCGCGCTCCAACACACTTCAGATCTTTTCTGAAAGCGATTCTGTTCTATTCATAATTCGCCTTGAAAAGTTTTATTTAGGAACTTACTTCAAAATAATTACTTATATAGGAGGTATATACTACATACCTACATTATGTAGGTACATTATTCTACTTAACCGTTGAACCGAGATACCTGCTAAACAATTTTGTCTTATTTTCATAAAGATATAGCAGAACTCTGTTCGATTCGTTTTTTGATATAATTTTTGTTACTTTTTGATATCATTGTATATTCTTTCGAGGAATAAGTTCTGAGAAACAAACTTTTGACTCGTTTATCATCCAGGAGTCGTCAATAATTTCGTTTTTTATTTTGCAGCCAGATTGCTTAACCGAGGATAATGCTTAATCTCTTTGTTTGTTTTTTCTGGCGAGACAATTTTTTGTGCAGTATAAACTAATTATTATTAAAATGTATTTATTATTGATAATCCGTTCATAGATTTAACCCACGAAGACCGGCCTATCTCCTAAGATAACCTCTACCATTCTTTTTTTATAATTACTTCTTGGTGATACAATAAAAGTAACCTAGTTTTCAGATTATGATTTATTTATTTATTTGTTTATAAGATTTACACAGTACATTAAATATAAGTTGTAAGGTATTTTAAATAAATTACATGGTTTTGTACCTATTACGTAAATCTGTAAAATATCAATAGGTAATTTCGCCTGGGTTTTAAAACTATATTATGATGAAACTAATGAAAATAATCAAACATTGGTTGACTAATAAAACATAAATGAAAGAGTATGGGTGGAGAAAATTTTACATTTTAAAATCAAAAATTATTTGCTCACTAAAGTTTAATAAAATGATAAGAAATTTAATAATTTTGTTTTGTATGTTCGCAATGAATCGTGAAAAATGTCTAATTGTAATAATTTTTCATAATGGGTATAGGTTGTGATTGCGCGAGTGATTGGTGAGTTATTTGCTGCATTGGTGTTGTGGGCTTCTATATGAAGAAGAGAAGTGTGCCTGGTACGCCTCATTGGAGCATTTAAACCAATGACGGATAGTAATTCGGGACTATCAATATTATTATTAAGCAGGTTATACAGAAACAATAGATCCGACAATGTGCGTCTTTTTTGTAGTGTTAACATATTATTTGTAGTTTTGTTGTATTTTAAAAGTAAATGTTTCGAAAATTTATTTTGTATATTTTCTAATAAATCTATGTATACCTTATATTGAGGATTCCATATTGTGGACGCGTACTCCAGTGGACTTCTGACTAATGAACAAAACAACATTTCTAGCGTCTTAGCACTTTTGAAAGCTTTACATATTCTTAATAAAAAACCTAGCATCTTGTAGGATTTTGTGATAATTTTTTCGATATGCTTATCAAAAATTAATTTGCTGTCTAAGTAAACACCTAGATCTTTACATATAGACATAGATTGTAAAGGTTTATCATTCAAGTTGTAATGATAGTTGATTTTATTTTTATTTCTAGTAAACGTAATAGAATGACATTTAGAAATGTTTAAGGACAATAAGTTTGATTCACAGTATATGCACAAATTATCAAGATCGCTTTGTAATTCCATACAATCGGATAAAGACTGTACAGGTTTAAAAATTTTCATGTCATCCGCGTATAACACAAAATGACTATTTTTAAAGCATACATAAATATCATTTATGTAAATATTAAATAGGAGTGGTCCGAGATGCGACCCCTGGGGCACACCTGAGACGATTTCCATTAAGCAGGATGTGAAGCCATTGACAACCGTAATTTGGTGCCGATTACTAATATATGATGCGATCCATCTATAGAGATCACCGTGAATTCCTAGACCTAATAACTTCTGTAAAAGAATATAATGGTTAACACGGTCGAATGCTTTGGAATAGTCCGTATAGATGGCATCTACTTGGCATCGCATATCCATTTGAGCATGAAGAAAATTTATAAAAAATGCAAGATTTGAGGTTGTGGAGCGATTTTTCATGAAGCCGTGTTGATTACTTAAGAGTGAAGGTGAGATAGTAGAATATAATTGATCATAAACAATTTTTTCCAGTACTTTACTTAGAATCGGTAGTTTGGATATAGGATTTTGGTTTTTGATTTGAAATATTCTCGCTCGAGGTACGTAAATGCAGGTTTATCCATTTATGCTGTTTAATTACGATTTTTATTAAGTGAACAGATGTGTATTTATAACAACTGCTTATCTTTTTTACGTGTTTGTGTTGTGTTCTTATCATTAGGCATTTCTCCATTTATTTTGTAGAAAAATCAGGTGCTGCTCGATAGCCTTGCACCATAGATATAGATATTGGATATGCTGATGAAAAATAAATACTTAAAAGTAGATACGCTTTATTTGGAACAATAGTTTATTTTCCGATATTCTAATTTAATTTTGAGTTTTCTTCTTCTTCTTCTCGTGCCCTGTCCGTTCAACGGACGTTGGCTATCATGTTGGCTATGCGGGCTTTGTTTACTTTGGCCCGGAACATCTCTACAGTAGACTGGCTAAACCATTGTCTTACGATTTTCAGCCACGATGCCTCCTTCTTCCAAGAGTTTTAATAACAATAAACACAAGCATTAAAAAAAACAGTATAATGAATAATGCAAAAAGAATATTACAGTAAACAATAAAAAAGGATTGAAATGAGAAGTTGTTAAACGCAAAGCTTAGATTTAGATAATGGAAGAACAAAGATAGATGCAAGTTATTATATATCTGTAAAGCAAAATTAAGTTTATTAATTTTTTTTTATCGTTTTGTATCATAAAAATTGTAATGTTTGAAGAAACCCAATTAAAAACATAAAACATGGAAAACATGCACAAATGTTATTCTAAAATACGATCATTTTATTCGTAAAAACGGTTAAAAACGGGACTGAAGTTCTTACGAACAAATTAACAGTGTTTCAATGTTTATTGGACGGAAAATGTAAGAATAATTTGTTGGTATAGGTACGAAATTACGTATACCAACAAATTACTCTTACATGTTCCCGCCAATAAACATTGAAACCCTGTTAATTGGTTCGAAAGAACTTCAGTCCCGTTTTTAACCGTTTTTACGAATAAAATTATCGTATTTTAGAATTAACATTTTTCTCCGTGTGGTGACTTTGGCCATTCTACTGGCCTCCTGCAAAGATAGCATTGTCAAGTTGTAGAATAGTTTTATAATAATAATATTGTTATTGCATGTAAACACGTTGTTTTGAGGTGCTAAAAAATGGCACATCATTCTCTAACATATTCCCAGTGAATTTCGTCTGGAAGCATTATTAATATTATTATTCTGAGAAATCTGGAGCCATTGGCAACGCTCAGAGTTCTTTCGGTTAATTTGGTATTTGCGTGTATTTTTATTTGTGAATCATCATTGCTAGTCAAGTCCATGTAAAACTATTCAGCCGGTCCTAATAATAAATATTCCCACAAACAATATTAAAGGCATCCTATGTACCTACATGACGGGCCTATACATATTATCACGTATCTGGACTTCCACTTATGTGTGTAAGTGGAAGTCCCACGTAGAGGCACATCGGAACATGCCTCATGTCTCAGACTTCTCTCGTCTCGCTATATGCTGATAAATTGCGATCCAAAAGTGAAGTGACTTAAAATAAATAAATTATGAGAATAAATAGTCACGAAAGAATTTCGATAATTGAATTTTTTAATCAATTTCGTACAGAGTAGGAACAAATTGAGCTTACTTCTGGAACATGGTCACATACACAACACCCTTGTAAGGTTTGATCTCTTCGGTGAGATGATCCCATTACGCGACCCATCTTTGTGCAAACTCGTCCGGAATTATTTTGTTATGTGTAAAATTTTCCCCATTACACTGTCGCGACGTGTAGATATTTATTTACACTTTTATCGGTCATTTTTAATGGTTTCATTTCCTGTAGTATGATTATTATTGCTCTTTTTTAGGAAGTAATTATTAATTGAATTAAATATTTGAGATGGAAAAATTTGTTAGTGGCGCCACGATTCTCACGTTTTTTAAAACGTACCTATAATGCATTCTATGATCATGAAACCATGATATTGTTGGCTTGGCCTGTTAAAGGCTAAACAATAATAACGACCCTCCCTGGCTATATATTCAGTGTCTGCTTGCTTTTAGAACATAATTATTAATTATGAATAATATCAGCCATCGAAAGTAGGGATGTTACGAATGTGATATTTTTCACATTTGCGAATGCGAATTTTTAGTGTGCAAATGTGCGAATGCGAATGTTAAGGAATCACATTAAAAAAAAACTTTAGTCAACATTAATCATCGTTTTAATAAAAAAAAAAACAATAAATCAATTTTTATACAGTAAGTTATAATCGTAATTAAGCAATTTAATAATCGAAGTTCAAAAGAGGCATATTATATTTCAGAAAAAGCAAATTTGCAGCCTTTTGTCCCGATTAGGCGATTTTTAAGGCCTCGTATATAAGGCCGGCTGCACTGAACAATTGTTCACTCGGAACGCTGGAGCGCTCAGATATTTACGAGCCAGATCTGTCAATTTGTCGTATTTCAATTTATTAGTCTTTCACCAGTCCACAAAGGGATTTCATCAAGAGAGGATCGTTTTTCTTTATATGATATGCCTTCAATTGAGCTTTGATTTCACAGCTCATAGTGTCTTCAAGATTCTGCACCGTTGGAGCTTGCGCGAAAAACAAAGGACACGTGGACAGTGGGCAAGTCACGACAAGATCTGCACACATTCGCATTCGCTAAACATTCGCATCGATTGTTGCGAATGCGTATGCCGATGCGAATGTTTAAAATGATGCGAATTATTCGCATATGCGAATGCGAATGTTCGTAACATCCCTAATCGAAAGCTCAGAAGAGAAGTCTTCACATGAATTCGATATGATATTACGTTTTCTACATTGGTTGTAATTTACTACTTGAATGTTAATAGATGATTTTTCTTTTTTTTTTAAAAATAAAATTACATCCAACATAAAACGATGTTTTGCGCGGCTTCGGGAGGGACTTTCCTGCTTCGAGTCTGCCAAATGTATTTTTAGATTGTGCCCAGAAAAGCATATCCCATTTCTTGACAAATTCTCGGGCGTCGTCGTGCGAAATTGTGCTACGAAAATATTGTTTGAATAAATATTATATCTTTTACCGTACCGCATGCCGGATTTCACCTATCTACCGTATGGATTTTACTATTTGCTGAGGAACACGGCTATTGAGATTGTTATTAGCTTTCGTAAGTAATTAATAACCAAACCTATTAAAATACTTTTTTTTTACATAACGTTATTTTATATTTAAGTGGTTTATATGTGATCCTGGACGTTTTATCAATAATTAAATTAACCTTGTTTACATTAGCTCCACACACGAGGCCCTGGGGAAAAATATTTCCCTCGGGGCTTATAACATCTTTTAGGATGCTAAGTGGAGGGTCTATTTAGGGAAAGGAAGGAGAGTAAGTTCTGGAAAAGAAAAAGTTGTGAGGAGCTGGTAGGAATCTGGGGGTCAATGTGTCCAGGAGCGAGAGACGTATGAATCCATCTCTCCCTCCGCAGTAAAAGGCGATGGGTCTAGAGCAGAGATTCCCAAATATTTTTTTCTCATAGACCACTTTCACAATTTTACTGGTGGACCCCCTGCTGCTACATTTCTACCATATTTAGACCAACGTAGACCATTTATCACGTCAACGTAGACCCCCATCTACTCTCCCGTAAACCCCTGGGGGTCCACCTGGACCACTTTGACAATCACTGGTCTAGAGTCTACAGAGTCCGCCTGGAGAAATTAATTTGATATAATGAAAAGTCAGGTCTCCCTCAACCAGTCTCTCCCGTTCCGGCCCGCCAAGCAGTAAGTGGGCAAACGCATTTGCCGCCAAGATGTAGACATACCTCACCCTATGAACCCGGGCACCCCTGCTAAGTCACCAAACATAGCGAACCACTTGGGGTGACCTATGGCAGGGGTGTTGGTTATCCAATAAATCGTTCCCTGAAAGTAGATCGTGTCTTTTTGTAAAACAAAATAAATTATTGTGCAAAATAGTAGTATCGTTACAAACGAGTCCACCCATCGGCCAATGTAGTTTATGCACCGATTTGATAATCACATGCCATATAGTTAGAAACTTTTGACTTTATGTATAAAGTCGGAAAAGGTGCATTTTATGTTTTTGTTACTTTGCCTCACCGCAGCTAGAAAGTCATATATGCAAAGTTCATTAAATCTTACAATGAACAAAAACCACACTTGTCACCACCATATCAAATGTTAATGTGTTTTGTTTTGCCCGGAAATCCGCAACCTTCTGTCTCAAAGTCAATTGCGTAGTTTAGTACAATGCGAAGGTCTTTGGTGCGGTATTTTTTTTTTTTATCGAGAAATTGGGAAAGATTTTAATACTCGTAATAATTGTGGTTTTGTATAAGAAAGACACTGCTAGAATATATTTTGATCCGTAATTTAAAATACATATACCTATTTATAGAAGGTTTTTGTTGCTTTTGAACAGTAACAAAATATACACATAAATTGAAAATACAAGGAAATGTAAAATTAAATACCAAAAAATCCCACAATGGCAAAGCCTGTGGGTCGTTTTTATAACAATTTAAAATATATTTCTATTATCTACGGGTTTAAAATTACCTTAAAGATTATGTATTATTATTTATTTTCTCGGAAAAATTGAGTTATTATAAGCAAAGTAAAAATATAAAATATGATATTCAACAGGATTAATTACTGTTAGATGTGGACGTTTAAAGCGTTAAAATTTTAACAAAAAGAAAAAAGGTACAATTTTGCCTAGGAGTAAAGATTTGATATGTTTTTTATAAGAGTTAATATTTTGACGCCACATGGTTTCTTCAAAGGTTTAAGTTATGAGCATGAGTCATCGACCCATTGTTATTAAATTATATATCGATGTTGTAAATAGTAAACTTTAGTGGTAATAAAATGAATGTGTTTGAAGAATATAATTCTGCATCACAAGTGCCATCGATGTCTTGGGCTAAAAGTTTTTAATATAATGAGAAGAAAATGTCCATAAAAGGGATTCCTTTCCTATGAAAATCCACATCATGAACGCGTGATCTTATCCAAAATTTGATGTAAACCAGATGTTATGTTTTAAAAGTTGCCACACCATTGAGAGCCAGGAGAATCATTACAGTTGATGGGTTAATCAATTATATCCATGTGGAGATATTTCTAAATCGATTCTGCTTCATTTTAATTAATATCTGCTCGTGATGCTGCGGTGAGTCATTGGATCTGTTCGGCCTTTATAATGTGCGCAGGCCATTACGTAATCCACTTAACGACTTCTGTATGTATAAAGTAAATTACGTAGAAGCTCTATTGATACGTTAACGATAGTCTAATTATTAACCTCTGAGTATTTAATTACTGAGACTATTATTTATCACTATCGAACACACCCTTCGTGCCCTCTATATCCCGTCAGTAACTTTTGAACTTTATGTTACAACCTGCTCGTATTTGGATACGTTTTTACACGGCATAACACCCCAAAAACAAACAACGAAAAAACTGCTCGTATTTGTTTGATACAAGGGTCAAGACAAGTGTTTAATCCTTGCCGGATTTCGTCGAACATTACGATTGACAATTATTATATTATATATGCCCTACATTATACAAATAACTTTTCTTTGTATTAACATTTACTGTAGTGCTCTAAAATGTTAACATTTACATATTTTCCTTTTGTTGCTAATATTCTCACGATACCGACGTTTCTACATCGTTGTATCATTTCCATTAATTTATGAAGTGTCCAGTATGTACATTATTATCAATATTATTTATTTTGAGTACAAATTTGTAGCTTATTTAATCTCGTCCAACTATTATCTAAAATATTCTATTGTGATGTTATATTCTGAATTTTTAATTTAGCTTATGGTGATTTACAAGGTTATTATTATTGGTGTTCAGTTTGGTACATCTGATCGTTCGTGTTGGATTTGAATAAACAAGGCTTCCGATTTAATAATTAATAATTGTAAAACGCCACGTGTAAACCACCAGATATAAAATGGATCAATTATTTATAATAACTATTGACAACAAACCTGATATTCAAATGCACTAACACGTTGTAACTCGCTAATACAATTTATTGGGAAGATAAATACACATATTCTGAAATCTTTTGGTTGCCAGTATAAATTGTGTGATTTTGCAATGTCTGAACATACCGTACCGTATTGTACTCTTGTAAATCTGTCCATTATTACAAGTTAACTTAACGAACCTAATGAATGTCCTCCAAAAATTGAAATCCTGTATCTTTTCTATGTTCAATAAAGATTTCACAGATAGGTACAACATAATTTGTTGGCGTATAATATTGACTATGAGTTTTTGACTCGTATTTTGCGTTCGTTTTGGCGTATTTCCGGATTAACAAATTAACCTTTCTTTGATGAATTAAATGCTGTGCCTTGAGTGACGCTACACGAGGATTTTATAAATAATTTCAAGCGAAATGTTAAATTCGCAGCGGGGTACGTCGTTTAGACAGCCACTTCTGCGATAGAGGGGTTGGAAATGTTGTTATGGGTGAGAACGTTCCGAAAACAATACAGTATACGAACGACTCCGTGTTTTCCCGGAAATCGTTAGTTAGGACCATAAAACGGCAGTTCACATCAATGCAAAAGTCTGATACAGTTTTAGTGCTCCTATGCGAATGGAATAATCAATTTACAAATTTAGTCGTACATTTATTACTTTGGTTAACTAACCTTGATATTTTTGGGATATATTCTGAAATTTGCATTTAAAAAAAATATATATTTTATTTGTCTTGAAAATCGTACATGTTAATTTATACGGGTGTTCCATTAAAAGCATTTGCTTGTGGATGGAAGAAGATTTTTTTTGTTTTAATAAAGACGATTTCCACATTCTAGGTTTGTTTTTTTAGGACATTTTAATAAGTTTTCTCAGTAGTCACTACAATAAACCTGCAGGAGTACAAGGAATTTTGGGAGGTCTAAATTTAGGTAGCTCGACGGTATAAAGGAAAACTAGCGTTCTTAAACGCGACACTAAAGGACAACGTCATTGGTGGAGGCTTTTCCTAAAGACGTACATACATCTCCAATGGCGTCGGTAACGATTATCTTAGTATGTTAATGATTTTTAATTAGTTTTTCGTTGTCATGTTTGCAGATTTGTAAAATGTAACTTGAGAACAGGTGTATTGTGTTGATATTCGTATTAACACTGTTGTTATCTTTCTTTATAAATTTTTATTCCAAGTAATCTCCATTGTAGCGGAAGCACATCACGAGAAAGTGTGTGAATATGATTTTATACGACCTTGTTTTTTTATTAGCAATTATTAACAAATTTTCTCTTTTCTTGTTTGCATTTACCATTCGTATTTTACTGTCGAACATGAAAAAAAATTACTTAACAGCCATCTTTCAGTGGCTACTTTTATCTTATTTATGTCATTGTGCTAATTTTGGTGTTCTTCACATACGATCATTTTCGGTTCAATTCACGTTCCACCATTATTTTTATGGTTCAAATTAAAATCAATATATATTAAGCACGGTTTAATACAAACCCTTCCATTCCTTATTATATTTTTCCTTGAGTCACACAATGTGTGATGATTATTTGATTATAATTTTATCATTCTTGATGGCTTCTTAGTGTAAAGTTACATTTTGTAAAGCACCCTTGCAGTGATATTTTAAAAAGGCCATATAAAAATATCTGGCTAGTACATAAGTATTATGTACTAGTATCTATTATTGTGGATCATGTAAAATATTTATTCCAACACTATTCCTAAACAGATCTTGTATTTATTTACATCATCTATCTAATCGCTGTATTCCTCAGTTTTTGTTCTTGTATTTTTATGACTTGTGTGTATTTTTTACTACCAAATTTTTTTTTTATTAAGTACCATCAAAATGTAACAAATGTATGTGCTCTGCACCAACATGTTTAATAAATAAAATCTTTAATTCCTTAATTTTATAATGTTAATGCATTATGATCGTCGATTCTTTCGTTAATATTTAATAATGTATATATGCAAAAATAATCACTATATTTCACCAAAGATTGGCTACAAGATACCTACCTACACTATTTACACCTTGAGGTGATTTCTCGCAAAATCGGCGCTCTACAAATTATCCAATTATTATTATTATTATTACAAGAAGCGAAACAGAGGTATAACTCATTATTCTGTAGACAGAAGTCAAAAGCAATGAAACGTGCAGATAATTACCGATGAGTCACTTGCGAGTTTATTGTTCGATGCTTCACAATACTCGGAATAGCGAATCTACCTACTCATGGCTACGTACTAACATACGTTTTTCGACATGGCCAAATCGGGAACGCGTGTGTTTCATCGTCACAATAAAATAAAAATAAAACATTTCATTGAATTCCCGTGATAATAAACCGATGATCCCTCATCCGAACGCAACCGCTCGGGGCATTCACCGGAACTATTTTCCCGATAGAAATAATGCCAACTTTTTTTTGCGTGTTTCAATGCGTTCGTTTGAATCACACTTTCAGTAATAATTGCCCATGTGAAATAACTACGTGTTCGCAATTCCCATCCCCGGGTGATGATCGCCTAGCATCGATCATATCTATCGCGTGTCAAACTGTCATTCAACAGGCAAAGTACCTACAAACAGATAATAATAACCATTGACTTGGAGTTATTCAATCGCCACACTTGTTGCTACTTATAAAACAATTAGTACCGTTATTTATTTTTACACCATTTTACGAATAATAGAAAAATATGACGTTTTTTTAAAATTTCAACTTATATTTATTTTTTCAATTCGATCGTTACTGTAAATTATAAATCAAGTGCTTTAATGGCCAGGCGATAAGAGAACCCTTGCAATACCTAACCAACTCTTTAAGATGATACCCGGGTGGTGGAGAAATTTGAAAAATAGATTTTACTAAATTGTTGCTGTCACTGTTGCTCTTACTCCACCGGATATTGAGCGAAAGGGACAATGCACCCCGGGCTACTAATACCTAACTAAAATCGAGGTTTTTTATTCCCCACTTTTCTCCTCCAAAAGTGGACTGATTTTCAATTTTTTTTTACCAACTACATAAGAAAAAACTATTTTATGTCTGTACGTTTTGCTTTTTTTAAAAAAACATTGTCTAGTTTGTAAACTGAAGGTCTTTTGACGGCGTTTCAATCAGTCAATTTTATTGATTCTTGGAAGGTCATAACTTCTATAAAAAGTAACTTATCAAAAAAAAACAAAAGTACCGACACGCCAGTAGTTGATATCTATTTTATGTAAAAACAATATTTTCTCTAGGGTTAAAATCCAGAGAGATAAATAGGGAATACGTTTGTATGGAAAAATCACCGCCGGATATTCCCTTAAATCGTTCACTTTCTTTAAGGCGACTCCCTCGTGGACCGGTAAGCAATCGACAAAAACCGAGGGCAGTAAGAAAATGTGAAAATGAGAGTACTCCGCTCCATATAATATGTATTTCTATCGGCGCCCGCACACGGTGCAGCATGGGTGCGAGGTTGCGTGCGTACTTCCACTACCCGATTTCTTACTGCACCCGGTTTATGTTGATTACTTACCGACCCGTAAGGGAGCGTTTATGAATACATATTGCTGCATTACGAATATATTGACGAGGATAGATACCCTCTAAAAAGTAACCTTCAAGGTATTGTATAGCGCCCTTGAGGTGATTTTTCATAAAAACGGCGCTATACAAGTCATCCAAATATTATAATTATAACAGGCACTATTGGTTCCCACCAGTTCACTTTTCCGCTTCTACCCAACATACGTCATAATTTCTAATTCTCTACCAACTTTTTAACTCAATCCAACTTGAAGTTGATTTTTTTAAATAATCACACTATGAGAAATAAACGTAACATAATTTTATTTCAATTGTAAATTGGGATATTAGTTTAAAGAAATTGCCCACATGCAGTCCACCTACAGCCATGCAAATGATTGTATACAAACATATTTGTAGAAATGAAGTGAATTTTGTACAGCGTTGAGGTGATTTTTCACATAAACGGCGCTATACGAGTCATCCAAATATTATTATTGTTATATACGGTGTTAAATAATAAAAAAAGTCCCGGATAGAGGTCGTACGTACATCATCGACAATCGCCCTCTTCCTTCTCAGATGTATGAAAACGGAAGATGTTAGAACCATGACGTCACGTACGCATCTCTAGACAATTTTAATATTTGACATTTATTAAACCAAAACAATTTATGATAAAACCCTTAAACCTTTCACTGTCCAGGTTTCTATTTTTGAATAAACCATTAGAACCCATGGATATCCCTAGATATCATGGCGAGTGAATCACCCCATTTCACATTTTGAAGATTCACATTGGTTTTTTAGCGACGCAATCGAATTACATTACGTTGGTAGCCTAGTTCACATATTGTATGAAATAACCCGTAGGAGGACGAAGGAATTTTTATTTGTCGTCAGTGTTGGTTAAATTTTATTACTTTTCTAGCCGAGTCACCTTGTGCTGTGACGGTACTATTATTGTAGGTGCCGTATTGCGCCTAGTCGTAAGCTTCTGACGCAATCTCCAATTCTCGCGTGTTCCTTAATCACTCCTGACAATGAGTCAAACGAAGTACCGCAGGATGAGCTAATTGCCATTGCGACATGTTTTTCAGCAATTTCCCAATCTTATGCAAACCAGATAAGCCGCTTAATCCCTGAAACTCTAGAAAATTGCCAGGATTATGGTGCTAAAACTCTGAACACTCAACGCCGAAATTATTCACGTATCAATCGCACCAAAAGCAGAACCAATGCCACAAAGCTAATAATTTACCTTTAAGGCCTCACTCTGTCTGCAAAATTGCCTTTTTATTTAAATAAATAAAGTTTTACGAGACCGTAAAAGGCAGTTCTAAATAAGCCGTGTAATTAACACAGCTTTGAGGGAATTGTTATTTCAGTTACGAGAAGCAGGTACCTGAAATTATGATGCTTATGTTGTATAGTTTCTCTTGGAGCCGAGAACATAGATCGTATGAGAAAGTGGCCACACGTTGTCGTTATCGATATTTATCGATGATTTCATTACCACCGTACACCGTTGAGTGGCTATTATTAACGTAACGCAAAGGAGAATGTGAGGTACGCGGGTCCATGACCACAAAATGACCAAAATGGCGTGCGCATTGTGCAAGCCAAAGGTTCAGGATATAGTGTTACACACATACACGAATTATTTTGCTCAATCTCTGCCAATAATTTTGTTGTCGAGCTATTTTGAAACCTCATGTTTGAAATGCTAACCGTAGATCGTGTACTTTTAAAATTTTGAAACCTCATGTTTGAAATACTAACCGTATATCGTCTGTTTTTACTATTAGGGTATTTTATTTTTGGTACTAGAATTACCATCCTAAGACGCTTTTAATAGTAATTATTCCTTAAGTTCAGTGCGACTATAATTATCATGAGCCTTTATTTAACCACTGCTGGATACAGGCTTCCCCAAGTAGCTACCTATTTTATCGGTTTCCCTGCTTGGCACTGCTACGTATTTCTGCCAAATCTTCTTATCTTGTCTTTCCTGCAGGTTTTAGGGTGGATTTGGACCCTTTTGGGCACCAATGAATAACGAGATCTTTCATATATATTTATATGAAGTATTAAATCACTCCAAATACCCCAATAAATATTGGGGCAGTTAATCGTAAGAAATCGGAAAGGAATATCAAGGAAGGTTAAAAGAATCTTAACTATTCAGAGTCAATAAGTAACCAAAATCACCAGGGTCATACTGAAAACTTCTGCAGATCAACAACTTTGAATTATTTTGTTTTTAATCATTTAGATTTATCCCTGTTAAAATCTGATCTGCGACTTAATATAGTGGGAGTTCTGCGTCATTCTGCAAACGGTGGCAATGATTTCAGCGATCCTAAGTCCCATTACGCCCAAGGCCAATAACTGACCGAGTCATGTGATTTCAATTAATTAATGGATCGTAAATAACAAAACGCACGCGAGTATGTACATCCTATTGGCTTCTGACCATCTCCCACTCCTTCGAGCGCATATATTACGTTTTAGCCGTGCTTATATTATTTGTAAACCCATTGGCAAGTTAATATTGATCCAATGTACATAATACATCTGTACCTTATTGGATGAACCACGCAAGTCCACTTTTTGGTGCTTTTGAGTTGAATATGCAGAAAATTTCCTATGTTTCATTACATTAGTGGATAAAACAACAAAATCGATAAACGGCATAATAACCAAAGAACTTTAACTAATTACAAAAACACTGGAGTCCAATTCGCTTTAGAGGATAACCAACAGAAGTCCAAAATTTGTTGCTTATAGCAAGTCGAATATCAGTTTACGATCTCATATTATTTTAGTGTAATTGATTTATCCCTTTCCATTTGAACTCAACTTTTGTATGTCGTAATCTTTTATAGTTTTGCCACCACTTAGCCGCATGTAATAAATACGTGTACCGAATTTTTTAAATTTAAAAATAGCCCATTCCCTAACCTAACATAACCTATTTAACCAATTTTTTATATATGTTTTTCATATATAAAAAAATTGGTCTGCCACCTCGGAACAGGCTCAGCCTAGTGAGGTGGCATATACCTAAAAGAATGTACATAACATGTATTTTTTGGTTAATAAATAATAAAAAAAAAAAAAAAAAAAAATATGTTGAGTTGAATTCATCAATCATTCTGAGTTATCGGAATATAGGAATGGATTCGTACGTCCGTCACTCCTTGACACACTGACCCATAGATTCCTACCCACCCTTCATATCATTTTCCTTCCCAGAACTTCCTCTCCTTCCTTTCCCTAAAAAGACCCTCCACACAGCTTCCCCAAAGATGACGTAGGCCCCGATGGAAATTGTTTTCCTCAGGGCCCCCTGTGTGGGGATAATGTAAAAAAAAAAATCCGCCGTTTTTTTATTTATAGGATAATTTTTACTTTGTGTTCTTCGCGTGAATGTGTTAAAGTGTTAGAGCATAAACCAACGGAGTCCATTTATTTCTTTAATATTCATAAATTGACATATTTGTCTTAACTATGGCCAAAACTGAATTAAATTATGAAATATACCATCTTAATTATTACAATTAGTAAAAAAGTTATAGACCTTCAAACATGCAGTTTACACAAAAATCGCTTTCCAGAAGTCCAATGTGGACTTGCGTGTTTCATCCACTAAGGTACAGATATTGAAAATATAAACACGTTCTGTTCGTTTAATCTAGAGTTGTACCTAATATTATAAATTGAAATCATTAATATACATAAAATCTGAAACAGCAAATTTGTATATTTTAATTTTTTTGTTATAATTTGGGAATGTTAAGAGGGTATTTATTACCAGAGAATACCGGAAATTAGTCCCTTTTAAATCAAATTCTAGACGTATTTACTCTTTTTTTTACAAAAAACATAAATTGATTTTGAAAGATTGTTATTTTATCTGGTACACGCAGTTTGAAAATTTTGAAAAACTTAGTGTATGTTTAATATACTAAGGTTATACCGTTGGTCGTTGGCAGATTTGTTAAATTTTCAAACGATAGATTCTATTAAACAACACAAATTTCAAATCATATAATCACACAACAAAATAAATCAAACATAATCTTGTTGACACAGTTTTCAAAATTTTAATTTTAGTTATTTAATAATTTATCATCTGCGTTTTGAGCATTTTTATTGCTTACTTAAATGTAGGTATATATAAAAGCAAGTTTTTAATTAAATGAATCAATATTAATTTTTTTATTTAAAAAATTTGATACGGGAAATAATCGATCTTTCTCGTTGGAACCTCCCTGTACAGTTGCAAGCATTTTTAAACTTTTATTCTTGGCCGCTGATCAATCGCTCTTAACATATTCTGTGTACCCCTATGAAAACACATGAAATTATCATCGTATGAAATCGTATCATAGATTTGGAACAATCATCTTTTTTGTTGTTCCGCCCTCGCATGAAAAATATACTAAGCCTTATGCTACAAGTATTTTCCAAATTTCGAAAAAATACGCTATTAAATAAAATGTTTTATCGTAGCGATGAGGAAAAATAATATAAGCAAGGAAATTAAAATGAAAATACCAGTCGTAATATTAATTATAGCAGAAGCTCCAGGCAAAAATTATCTGTCTTATCAGTATACATATTTAGGAATGTTTGCAGGTGTTCTTATGTGTTCAGGATTCCTACCAGAGAGCAACTTGACAAACATAAATATCTCTCAAAGCGAGCTTAAGAAGCACTGAAATTCCACACCTACACCGAGAAAAATGTTATTCGAAAAAACGATAATTTTAAGTAAAAACGGTTAAAAACGGGACTGAAGTTCTTACGAACAAATTAACAGGGTTTCAATGTTTATTGGCGGGAACATGTAAGAATAATTTTTTGGTATACGTAATTTCGTTCGTATACCAACAAAGTATTCTTACATTTTCCCGCCAATAAACATTGATAAACTGTTAATTAGTTCGTAAGAACTTCAGTCCCATTTTTAACCGTTTTTACTATTAAAATTATCGTTTTTTTAATAACATTTTTCTCCGTGTACCGTTCCGTGTGTCTACTTCAATCTTTGTTCGAAAACCATTATAATATTACAGATTGTTCCTATATATTTATATATCCCCTTTCCCGTCAGAGGTGTACTAAAATAGTTAACCCTTGCAACTCCCAAGCATCTTCTCAAATAACTTCAGATCGTTATAATTTACAGTTTTGTTTTTTTGTTTACAGTTTGCTTTGTATTTCAACAGCATCTCCTCTGTGTATTTGACGTGAGGTTTATATTACATTACAAAAAAATATCTTTAGGATTTGTATTCCTCTTGAACAGTTTTCTCTTTGTGAAACTATCTAATATTCATACAGAATACCATCCCCTGGCGAATACGCCTTGAATATTTGAACCTTTGTGGAAATCTTGCAGCTTTTTGTATCCTGTATATTATTCATTCATCAACTGAGTAATTCTTGTTATCTATTTATGGAAGAATCTCAGTTCGCGCAGGTCCTTTCTAGATAGGTACATACCTAAGCTTATTTGATTGTATGTAAGGTTTCTTTTATAATTAATTTATTTAGAAAGGGTTCTTTATTTTGTGATACATTTCGTATAATATATATTATATGTCTGGATGTATAAATTACGTAAAATCAAAATTATACTTTAAATTATTTTTAAATGCCCTTTTGCGTCCGTTTCACAAACCTAACATTACCACAAACATGTGGCAGGGCCACAACGTTTTTGTTTTCTTCCGGCCACGGAAAGCATTGTGGCCCTGACCTAACCATCCTCAGAATGTGTATGTGTTTTTGTTGGAGGAGAAGTAAAACAAATAATTATATAATTATTTACTACTGTAAGATAATATTACCACTGTTTACCATTTTGTTTTTAACTTTAAAATAAAGCGTAACTAAATACATAAGTAAATATAATTCATAAAATGTTTTGCCACACAGGTACGGTGGAAAAATTCTCAACGTAGAATTAATATGAATTTCTATGTAGGTATATAGGTTTAATTTACAAGACCTTTAAATTGGTATCTAATATCTTTCCATTCACGCATATAGCGCTAGTGCATATTAATTAGAGATTTTTTTACAAGTTTTTGTATCTTGGTCTGCTAAAGACTCTATTATGTTAAATTGACCTGGTTTTGTTAAGTTAAGCTATGATTTGGGCTGTAGTTTATTTGTATTTTTGTGTATAATATCGCGGGAACTGTTTGACTTATGCATGTAAGTCAATTACAATTATTCACGGATAAAATTATTATTACGCAAATGGCCATATAATTATTACTACCTACAAAAATTGCACTGGTTTACTCGAGGCGGTATAACAGTGCGAGTAAGATTATAATCGTTGAGACCCATTGACCAGCGGCCGAGAATTCAAAATTCAACTTGCGATCCTGCCCTTGCAACTGTACAGAGCGGTTCCGATCAGAAAGATTTATTTATTCCCCCTACAAATTTTTTAAACTAATAACTCAATATCCACTTTATTTCATTCAAAATATGCTTTAATATATTAGATATACCTGCATTCAAGTAAGCAATAAAAATGCTCAAACGCGTGATGATTAATTTATTAATATCGTGTAATTTTGTATGTATTTTTTGATGATAAGTATTTATGATTTTTTAATAATGTCTAAGCAAAATAAGTGTGTAAAAAAAAAATCTGAAATATTTTAGTTTGTGAGACCGTAAATAAATAGACAAACTGAGGTATTTTCGTATTTTCATACTCGGATTTTTTTAATGATTTTTTTTAACTCAAATTAAAATTCTGAAAACTGTCTTTACTAGATAATGTATTGATTTATTTTACTGTGATTAAATGATTTGAAATGTGTGTTGTATAATACAATATTTCGTTTGAAAATTTAACAAATCTGCCAACGACCAACGGTGTATATATAACCTTACTATATTAAAAATAAACTCTGTATTTTCAAAATTAAAAACTGACTTTACCAGATAAAATATCAATCTTTCGATACCAAATTATGTTTTTTGGTAAAAAGAGTCAATACGTCTAGAATTTGATTTAAAAGTACTAATTTCTGGTATTCTCTGGTTATACCCTCTTAAACCACAAAAGCATTTTAGTGTCGAAACTCAAAATATCAATTCTAGTTTACTCATTCGTTTCTGTAAGTGTATTAATTTATTTACAGTTACCGATTATTTTTTAATAACGTGTTTTTAATCGTCTACTAATATTGTTTGAAGTTCATACTACACACCGAAGATACGCGCGATTGTTGTACACATGCGTGCGGTTAGGAAGTTTGTATCTACGCAATTTTATTGGGTACACTATACTCACGAAGTGTGCTCAACCTTCCCGATGCGATGGTCAGTTCAATGGTTTACACATAGAGCAAGTATGTACTCGAGTGGTTAATATAAAGCGCGTAGTTTTCCGATGGTTAATGAAGATATAGCCGGTGTTCACTCCGCGTAATCAGAGCATCTCAGTGCAAACAAGTCGCGCTTCTCGTGGCATTCATCAGCATCATTTTTCATCTTTCGGCTATGGATGATTACCGTACTAGGTCTTCTGGTGTTAGATAGTACATAGTACCTACTCAGTGTACCCGGTGCGTGCATGCTTCTTGGGCCGTCAATTTGAAATCGGCTTCCAATTCCCAGGGATCCCGGGATTCTAATATTACGGCAGTTTTATGAGATTATAAGGTACTAATCTCGGGATATTTTTGATTTCATATAATCGTATTGAGATTTACTCCTTTAAATCACAAGAATTAAAAATTCAAACATTGTGATAATAGAAATATTAATAAATACCATTTATTAAAGATGTTTGCGATAGTGCGTACTATTTACTCCTACAACTAAATCGAAACAAGGAAATTCCTGAGATAATTTTATTATCAAATAGTTGTTTTTATTGGTGATGTTATTTGATTACAAATATTATTTAGTAATATTACAATGTCAGTGGTCATAACCCTCCTGACGTGACGGGACAATCAATTTTTATTCACATTTAAAAACATACAATTAATTTATTTACACTGCATGACTTCATTCATAATATTATATTATGCTTTCTTACTAATTACTTACTTTAGGTACATTTAAATTACAGATCGGCTGCCGGGTTATCAATGCTAGGTGACATTTTCTTGCAACCTACCTATTACCATCGTCCTTCTAAAATTTTATATGTTTTCTTTGTTTTTTTTTTTCAATCATAGTTTTGTAAAAATGAAGGATTAACATTTTGTACAATCCTAGGGCTAGTTTTTGTTTCCCAGAATAGGATTTAAACATTCCGGGATTGTATTCCCTAGTTGATAAGCCTTGCGCCGACGACTTATGACTGTGGACCGATATATTCGTATGTTTTAGTAATGGTATCACTTGGCCTATCTTGCCAGGGCTCCTACCAGACACCAACTTGACGGCCCTAAATCTCTCTCATGGCGAGCATAAAAAGCAACTGATATACCGGCTCTATATTAGGTTTTCTTGGGAATAGAAACCGCTGCGAATGTCGATGTTAATATTTAGTATGACCCAGTTTCGTGGTCCGTGAACTTGGCTGTGGTGGTGCACTGTTTTATCAGAACCGGCGCTGCGCCATCACTTAGTTTAAATGCTTTGTTTCTGTCTGTCGTAGGTACAAACTACACGGGGGAAAAAGTTATTCTAAAATAGATAATTTTATTCGTAAAAACGGTTAAAAAGGAGACTGAAGTTCTTACGAACAAATTAACAGGGTTTCAATGTATATTGACGGGAACGTGTAAGAATAATTTGTTGGTATACGTAATTACCAACACGGTATACGTATACCAACAAAGTATTCTTAAATTTTCCCGCCAATAAACATTGAAACCCTGTTAATTTGTTCCTAAGAACTTCAGTCCCGTTTTTAACCGCTTTTACGAATAAAATGATCTATTTTAGAATAACATTTTTCTCCTTGTACAGACTTTACTTTTCCAATGTGGTTCTTCACTCTGTTGGTTTGATTGGTTATTGTTGCCGACAGTTTTATAATTATTTTTTAATTGGCATCTACTTATCTATGACAATGTGTAGCAATGTTTTAATTTGTTTCTCATTATTTCAAAACATATTTAAAAAAATCGCTTGAAACGACTCGAATACAATTGATTGCTGTCTAATGAATCTCTGACGTAGGAATTATACATTACTTTTCTCTTCACGGCCGCTTTCCCTAATCAAACTGAGCGTTTTTGTATATATCATAATCTCGCTGTCACCAAAGTGTAATTTTCGTAGAGGGCTCAGTGAAAGATAAGCCACCTCTTTCATCTAGTTTTTCTTCCGTTAAGCGTTGAACTGTCAGAGTGACGTTTTGCCGCATTGAAGGTGTAGTAAAAGAAAAACTTTTTAACAAATGTTCTATAAAAAAAGTCAAAAATGCTTAATCCATTCCTTGTTTCATTCTCGTCTGTCCTGCATTCCTATATTGACCTTGTTAGCTGTGTGTTCTTGCTGATTCCAATGTCTTTTCACCCGCAGAACAGGTGTTCGAAATAAATAAAGAGCCCCTAGTGTACCTTTATACTGCTGGTTGGGGTGGCACAATCATATTTTAACTTATTTTATTTGGAAAACCAACAGTTATAACATTTTATAAAGTATAATAAAACATGTGTAAATCATTTAACCAATAATAGGTTTCCATTGAAGTATCTTAATTTTTTTAGTGTAAACAAAGAAAAATAGTTACATTAGCCTACGGGGATGGAATGATGGGAGGGAAGGGAAAGGGATGGATCTATTCCGTATAATTAGTAGGGTGTATGTAAGTAGTTATAGTAAAGTGTCGAGAGATCGCCTGTGTGACTTTAAGGAGTGTGGTGCAGAGTTAAAAAGTTAGCGTGTACTCAAATCTGATTGAAGAAGACTGGTGTCATAATTCTCGTGAACTAGCTAAACACATTATACTCTCACTTATTTAACCGTTCTGTGTATCCAGGTACACCTACGTTTGCGATCGTTTCTTTGTAAGTTATGCAATCGGCATTTATGTGCGGTTAGTGATAATGCACACGACAAAAACCTAATCCTCCCCTCTTTCCCGAGGCGGCCACGCGACGCGGTGTCACTCGAGCGCTCGCCATTACTCGCATTAACTCGCCATTTGCCGCTGCTCAGTGCTCAGGGGATCGATTCTCCAATCGACGCCGCTCACAATCGCCGTCGAAAGTACATATGTTGGTCGACTTTGTTATCGAGTCTTGTCGAAGGTACGTACTTAGAGGCTAAACGTCAAAAGTCACTCCACTCTAACAACGAGTGAGTCGAACCAGTCGATACCTAACATTGTATCGACCACCACGACACGGGCATGTGCCTAGCATGGTAGTCGAAAAATCCTCAATTCATGTAACTAACAATTCAATGAATAAAGATAATAATAAAAAAAATAACCTAAGTTCGTAGAGAAAACTGAAGCAGCAGCTTTGAGACTAACAAGAACGTTTCGCCAGAGGGTAGATTATTTTGCTAATTTGTCAAGACTGGAAACTTTATCAATTATTTTATGCTTAACAAAGCCTTAATACGTCGGCCGGTAGTCACTGTGTCTCCAATCATAACGTCCCAATCTCGTTCTTCATCTGTATTTTTTTAGTAAACGGTGTTGGTTTTCACTTGAAAATTAACTTGCTAATTAATGTTGCTATGTCGTTTTGCAGGTGTTAGCAGAAAATGTTAAATGTTCAATTTAATTTTTCATTCGTAAATGGCGCATAACGAATAACTCTCTATCGCTATTGGACAATTGATCCCCTCGGTGCTCAGCGTTCACCGCTGTCACTTGAGACGTATAAAGACGTTTCAAGTTATCCAATTTGCCTGTCGCGATGGGCATGGAATTGGCTGGTGCCCATAATTCCGATCGGGTAAATGGATTTACACATTACACGTGGCTTTTGGATATACATTATAACATTTGCCGCCCTGGGAACCATTTATTGAATAATTAACATCCCTGCCAAGTGGTTGGCTCGTTTGGTGACTTAGCAGGGGTGCCCGGGTATATGGGGTGGGGTCCTAACCTAGACCTCTCCAGCCGGACTCTCTCGACCCATCGCCTTGTTGGTTGATGGCTTCATACGTCCATCACTCGTAGACAGATTGACCCCAGATTCCTACCCACCCCTCATACTTTTTCCTTCCCAAAAGTTCTTCTCCTTCCTTTCTCTAAAAAGACTTTCCACACAGCAATCTTGGGTGGAGCTCATGTAAAAAAAAAACTACAACTGTGCATACAGCTCGACAATGCGGCATGCGCAACCCACAACGAGATACAATATATCATTAGGGTTTGTCATATATGACAAAATAATGACTGCCTGCTATATAATAAGTGGTAATTATCGTAAACCACGCAAAAATATATATGTGTATTATTAATCAAAAACGAATGCTAACAGTAGCAGTATTTTCAGGACGCTCTGGAGGGAACCCGCTTGCTCAGCGCGGGTGTAAACTGTGCGCCCTAATGTTTAAGTTTAGACATTCTGAATTCAATACATATTTATGCACTTCTTTTGTGTGAAAGCACTGTGAAATAATTTCGTTTGTAGTGTATAAATAATAATGAATTGTTTAACTAAATGTGACCAGTGTCAAATCTTTTGTTTTCAAAATTGTGGTTTAATCATCGAGTGTTATTTACAATGTCCTTTAACATGAGTCAATTTGAAAAAAAAATGGCTAAATGATAATGGACATTAATATCACTCGATTATTAAAAATTCAATTTGGCAAAAATGTTAGACGACATTATGTTTTATGTTTATGTAAACAAATCTTTATTTAAAAGTAAAAGTTTTGAAATTTTAGGCTTACATTTTTTCTGAATGCATATTTTTTTGACCATTCACGCTGATCAGCTGACAGCCGATCAGCGCACGAACCATAAGAGTGCATTTCTCAATGCGCATAACCTACTGCGCACTTGGGCATTGTCCTTTTAAGCTTTTTCGTTCATTCCTTGCATTTCGTTTGCGATCGTACACAATCCAAGACCCGCGCATGCGCACTAGTATGTCAATTTCAAATACCGTGGGACAATCCGATATTTATCATGCTGTATTATAAATTGTATATCTAAAGACATTTTAATTTATTTTGTGTTTAGACATCTGATTAGCATGATTTGACCATGAAAATTTTTGTTCGAGAAGTTTTATATTTTACATTCTCCGGGTAGTGAGATTACAATACAGTATGTAGTAGGTATATATGTAAAAATTGTCGGTCCCCACCATCAAAGAAGTGCTCGAGACGCCACTGTGTTCTATCAACGTCGCTTTTACGTTATCCCCTTCCATTCGCTCTAATTTACACGTATTTGTTCCTCTGGGGATATTCTTTATGCCGTTCTAAGTAATTGCTAATAGAATATAATAGCGTGCTAATGCAGCATGCGCAAACTATTACCTTACCACTGTAAACAATGCAAATTTACTGCTTTGTAAATAAACCCTACCCCTTTTCACCTGTCTTCATAACTTTGTGTCTGCACTTAGTTCAAGGTATCTTTCATGTTTTATAGAGCATATACAATAAAGCTGTATGAGTGATAACTCGTTAACCCCTATAGCTACAACAATACTTCACCCCGAAGGGCATGTATGTAATACACCTCTCAATTTCATGCAGTACATTTGAGTACGAACAGTCTTTATCGCAACATTTAGCAAAATATTGTAGTTTACTAATTATTAATTATACACACATATAATATAAATATATATATCTATATATTTTAAATTTATTTATTAATCAACCACTGGAGCGGCAGAGCAATTAAAATATTTTTTCTCGGATTGCTAAAGGAAATTTTTTAGCCCACATTAAAAAAATCATACCTCCGAATTTGAATATGGAGACATACAAACTTGTTATGGTTCTATGTAGCCAATGAATTCCTCTATCTTTTGTCTATTATCACATATTTTTAGGATTTATAAAAAAAATATAATTAAATCTTTAACATTAAATTTTTTTAAAGAGTCTAAAGAATATTTATTTTGTTATATTTTGAATGAACAATATATTATATAATCATATCTTCGTAATAAGCATTAACTTTGTGGCTCGCCATAATTTACAATAAACTATATAAATTTGTTTAAGACCACTTTAATTTTAATTACACTCTACCGGTTTCGGACGAACCCTAAACCCCTTTCTTGTTTTGCAAAATGTCATCCTCAAATTATGACATTTTCTATTAAACAATAAGTTAGTTTTAATATTCTCCTGACGAAGGAAGGGTTCGTCCGAAACCGGTAGAGTGTAATTAAAATTAAAGTGGTCTTAAACAAATTTATATAGTTTATTGTATATTATATAATCGTTTTAATAAAAAAAAAGAAAATTTGCCACATTTTGGCAACAAAGCAATCCGAGGTTTTGGAAATAGTGCCATAATGTGGCAAAAAGCGCTCGAGTGGTTATGTTAGCTCACATCTTCGTTTTATAAACATACAATCATTTACATTGTTTAGCAAACATAACTTTTCTTTAAATATTAGCATATACAGTAATAAATAAATAAAAACATTAATATTTGAGGTACACATACTTTCTTAATTCATTTTTAAACGTATTAATATTTTTTACTTTTCATTCGGGATTTTGTTTAAAAGTTCGACGGCCTGGTACATCAGAGATTTTTGGCTGCTTGATTTTTTCTTGTCGGCAATCTAATTTGTTTTGAATTTCTCGTCCCGTGTCCGTGTATCTCGTTATTGTAATTTATTTTTCTTTTCAGTTCCTTAGACATCATCCCTATGTTAATTTTATGTATAAAATAAGTACATTCAAATACACAGCTTGCTTCACCGTCAATATATTCAGCTCAATATGGTATATATATATATTTTTTTTTTTTCCTAAAGGTTTGTCGTAGAGAGGAATTTCCTGGTTAGATTCCCGTTGAAACTCAAAACTACATTAATTTTTTTCACATTATCTATTTTTATGTATTAGCTTGACGAAGTTTTTTTAAAATATTGTTTGTTGGTTCATTTTATTTATAAATAATAATGAGCGTTAAGTAATAAATGGAATGACGGCTGTCAAATAAACTATTTTTGAAAAAAAAAAAATATATATAATGTGTTACGGCACATCAACCCCCCCCCCCCCCCCCCCCCCCCCGCATTAGTACAGTGCAAATATTCCATGCTTTTTAATCAGAAATATTTTTGCATATTACGTTTATTAAATTCCACGAATATCACGAGAAAACGCACTGTTACGACGATCTACATTGACGATCTACATTGACGTTCTCCAAAATTACCATATTTTGTGCTCAGTAAAAGCAAATAAGTACATACGAATATTCGTGTAGTAATCTTATCGGAAGCAGCATTTTGTTATCGAAATTATGTTTTTTTGTCATGCTGGGAGTTCACGCTATTATATTTCTTTCCGTATTGCGTTTATAGGCAACTAACTCTTGACGTGTTCATTGACTGCGGAATATTTACATAATAACTGTATTAGTTACTATGTATAGATAATCTATATACACACTTGCGGCGTATCCTAAGAGTAAGGCTCATCGTTATAATATATGCGCATGCAAGATAGTGCTTACTTAAGTTAATTATCATTTTAAAAAGTATTTAATCACATTATATATTTTAACAGTGTAACTAACTATTCGGAGTGTGCTTTGATTTTTATTGTGTTTATTATTATTTTTTTTTAATTTCCTAGTTAAACGTTTTTTAAAGTAAAATTGCTGTGAAAAATTACAAAAAAAAATCCAATAATTTAATACGTATTGATGGGTTGTTTCAAAATATTTGAACAATGCATCAAATTTTTTAAGTTAATTTTCACGTGATGTGAAAATTCCATTCAGGTTTTGTGATTATTCCAGGTTTATGAAGCAACTGGTCTATAATAAAATTATATAATTACGGAACTCAAATTAAACGTACCATTAAAAATTTTATGAATTGTTAAAATAAATTTAAACAGCCCATTCCAAATAATATATGTCTTGTTAATCAAATCATATATGTATTATTGTTAAGTGCAATTATGGCATAATATTTATCAAGTAATTTCTTGTTCCTACTTATGGAAATACAAAACGTTTTAAATGATTTTTTTTTCTTTCTTAACTTCCCCACCTTCCTCTTTCCCATCTCATTCCCTTCCTCACTTACCTTCAGCCTCACAACATACCCCAAATTGGGGAGCAGTTGAGACTCTTATGTAAAAAAAAAAAACAAAAAAGTTTTATACTCTCTTTTTCATTTTCATATTCGATGTAACAAAATACGTCCAAAAAACTGTTTTTTGAATGGTTAATTTCTCTGCTATTAAATATTTAGTGCATTGACTCTGAAATTTGCTTTGTTATATTTTATAATTGCGTTAAAAAAATTACGAAGATGCTTTGTCTTTTTGATATGTTTTTATATGGAAATTTTGCGGTTGGTAAGTTATTCGGAATGTGTAGTGAACTGGCAGAAAACCGTGGGATATCTGCATAACGGTACTAGGTAGGCTGAGGTGGATGGGTAGGGCCGAGAACTGAAGGTTAGTGTACTGTGGTGTGGTTTTATATCCCTCTAGAGGAGGAATTTGTTCCGTGCCGCTCGCTTTCTGTTCGGCAATGTTTGTGGTTCAAAGCGCTGAATATCGCGCAAGTTTTAACCTCTGCGCAAGCCGACGATCTCTGACATTCTCTCTGGAACGTTCCTTGATCTAAAGATTCTAAAGCGAGATTGTGAAAATGTGTTAACGATGTGTTAAAAAATGTGTTAACCCCTCAGGTTAATTTGTACGCTTTTACAGGTCTCAAAGAAATCGTTGCATCCCTTACTATCGTGGTGGGAAATATGATACAAACGGTGTTAGAAAGAAAAAAAAAAACGCAACGCTTTATATTCAAATCTAAAAGTCAACTACACATTTAAGTAAAACGTATACCTTTTGGGAACCAAAGTTTCGGATCGCGAAAAAAAATTTGAAACATTGAGAATTTTTCAAATTATTTTTACATGGAACGACAAAAAAGTGAGGTGACAATAACGTTTATAATACATTTGTCTAATAAAATATGCTTGTGTTTTTTTTCGTTATCAGTAATTTTAGTTAGAAAAAACGTAAATTTAGCCATTTTTAAAACTTTTTGTTTGCATGCAAATTTTTTTAAGTACTTCAAAAATGATATGTTTATTTTGATTTAAATTTTGAAAGCGTATTTTATCACCTTTCATAAATAGTTTTTAGTTTTCGGGTGCGTTTAGAAATATTCCATGTATTTCGATTTTAATGCAAAGCGGAAATATTTTGACATTTGATATTTTGAGGCTCTGAGTTGTTAGTTATATTTTTCTATCAGCTTTCATGATGCTGCCACCTTTTACCATTTCGATTTGAAGCACATGCGTACTTTCGAAGCGGTGCACCTTACTCATCTTTCATTCATTAATAATATTTAATTGGTACTCGACTTTAACGAAAACCATTCGTACGTTAAGTATTTCATCCGACTTGCATACTTTTCTCTTCAAATTTATTTTCGTATGTGCACATTTTAATGAATTGATCTGGGCCTCCATTCCCGAGCAACGATCAATCGTTGCTCGTTATGCGCGTCATACGAGCGAAAAATTACTCGTCGTCGCGACGAACTTTGTCGAATGTTTCAATTTTACGTATTCTTGAAAGTCGAACGGTCGAAGATATGATTATATTGGCAGCCCTGTGAATATTGTCTATGTTCCTGATGTTTTTCAAGTTTCTATGGTGTGACTGTCAAACAGTGAAACGGTTGATATTGATAATATGCATTAATAATACCATTGTGAAATTGTAATATGATTGTAATTTGACTTTATTAAAATAGACGACGTCTTTGCGGGTGCGAAATTTCGTGCGAGAAAACAGTAATACTAGATTCTAGATTTTGACAGCCCATTGCATAGATACGCCAACAACCCACCACTCGCTGTTTCTACAGCTTTGCCCCACTTGTTGTGTGGAATGACTTTTAACGTTTGGCGTCTAAGTATGTTCCTTCGACCAAGCTCAAGAATAACCAAGTCGACCAACGGACGTACTTTCGACTGCGATTGCGAGTGACGAGGCTTGGAGAATAGCTAGCCAGACTGTATTTTTTAACGCACAACATGGAATTGCAACTCAAGTGATTGGATAACATATTTTTAATTTTAGATGTTACTTTTCATGGTTCAATTTTAAAATAAATATTGTTGTTACTGCTCAGTTTATGGCGTACATCTATCGCGCTGATCGGATTAATAATGTAAACCTCGTTAAATTACTTTATAACACAGTACGCAATAAATTAGTTTACAAAATCAGTTCGATGCGTGTTACTCGCCGGCCAGTCGATGATAGTATTTCATTAAATAGGCGTTCTTGTGCGATTGTTTGATATCGAATTTGACATGTTCTGCAATTAACTGGATGTTTAGGAACACTGTTTATTTGACGGGATCAATAGCGACTAGCTACTGAAGTTGGCAGATATGGAGGGCGTGTGTTCCGGTATGGCCCGGTATATCAGTTGATTTTAAGCTCGGTTTGGTTAGAATGTCGAGCTTAGCACGGCTTGGAACATAATCTGTATACTGGTCTAAAACCTAGATGTCACCACTGTTATATGTCATATTGTCTGTGACTAAAAATAGAGGGAAGTGTTTCTATTTTCTTTAAAAAAACAAAACTACTGTCTACACGAGTTATAAACCTGTGCTCTCTGCTGTCATCGTCATTGGGACGTTTATTTTTATGCGGGTTTAATTTACGAGTTGATTTTTGATAAAGTTCCCCACTCCTATCAGCGTAGTGCTTATGCGGCGAGTACGCTAATTTTAAATAGTCCCTATTTGTTTTGCTGGAGTCAGTACACTATTCGTGAAATTGTAACTAACTTACCGCTGAAACCACACTTTGAAAAAATACGTTGAATCTCAGAATGACTTACCAGACTATTTTAGATTGATTATTAATAAATAAAATCAACATTCCTCATCGCTTGATGACTAATAATCCATTCTGATAAAATTATGCAATTTACGTAAATTTCGGTGAGATGCAATTACTTAGGTAAACCTCAATTTTGGCATGTGACCGCTAGCGCCCCAACATCCATAAAAAAGTAACTAATCTGAAGTTTATCAAAGCTTAAATTTGAGCACGGAATATCGTACATAGCGAGGATGCCGACTTACTGAGATACCGGGTATCTATATGCCGGCTTTCGTGAAAACACCTCATTAAGTTAATTATTGTCATGATCACTTTTTTCTTCCACACCCCGCGTGGCGTTAGGTACCTTACTGGCTTATGTGACTCGCTGTAAGCTGTACTGACTTTTACCGACGGTTTATTTATCCACATATTCACTCATGCAATTTACGTAGCTTGTTTGTTTGTTTTATTTAATTATATTACTATTAGTCCAGTCAAGATGTACATCCGTGCTTGCAAAAGGTCCGATCTTTCTGAATTTTTTATATGTTGTTAGGACCTAAACCAATATTAAAAAAACAGATTTGCAATTTCCAAAGTGCTGTGCGAGCGGCGGTGTACCCAAAAAACCATGAAATTTTCGGACATTTTTCAGTTTTTGCTCAGTATCTCAGTGAAGGAAGGGTCTGACCGGTATAGTTGATCTACACTATTTTAAAGTAAACTAAATTTGCTACAATTTGAGACTAAAGGGAGTTCTATACAGCAAATGGTTGTTAAGATACAGTTCTTCAAAAATCAACAATTTTTTCCAAAAAATGATTTTTTCTCCAAATGGTCACTAATTTTGTGAAATATTTCCTAAAATACGCATCCCACGTCAAATATTACAAGAAATTAAGTTGTAGTAAATTTAATTAACTTTCATTTGAGATTAGATTGGTACCTGTAGGCCCAGCGGTGCACTCAAAAATGGCAGATAACGGACGGATATTCCCCAAGTGTTTTCGTTGTCCCCTCCCTTGACCTCCTTACCCGCACCCGGCCCTTCCAGGGCAGCTCTCAGAGTGTTGCGAAATGTCTATCCGTCCGAGCCTGTGTTTTGTGTGTCGTGAGGACCTCGACACAGGTCCTGTTGTGATCATCAAAGAACGAGGAATTCGAACACTAATTGAAGTGAGTCAAAAACGTGGTCTCACAGCAAATAAAAATTTCCTCTAAAATTTCAACCAGGAAGAGATATACAGCTTTGTGTAACGTTGAAGGAAGGGATTCTGCTTCCCAACCGAAGACTTTATCGACAAGATTATCAAGTAAACTGGTTCCTACCTTGAGAGGGATTTGAATTTTGTTTGGTGATGCTATCACTGAATAATTTCTCTGGCAACAAAGCAAACTGCCCTTGGCAAGAAGGAATGTGGTCCGTACAGTTGAGAGGGCATGAGGCAAACTAATTTAGATACTGCTAAACGCCGAGGTGACGATTGGAGGAGCGCCTCCTCGCCATTGGCGACCTGGTTGCTGCAGACGGTATCGTCCAGCCAGTAATTCTGAAGAAGCGATGGAGTATGTGTACGATTTGTATTGGAAAACAGTGATGAATGCCATTTTTATTTATCACACCTTCTGCAGCAAATTAGGGGTGATTGTATCCCTGATGTCAGAACAGCGAAAACTTACCTTCAAAAACGTTTTAGCGATGACATTGTCACAGTGGAGGTAGGTTCCAACAAAGGGACACACATCTGCTTCATAAACACCGGCCATAAAATTTTGTATGATGATTGGTACAAGGAACAAAAAGGCGGTGCGCAGCAAGAGCGGTTGAGAGTTGTGAAGGCAGCAGCAGAAATCATCGTTGAAGATACCCGCACAAAAGTGAATAAAACCAGTCAGTATCCCAACTCAGAGGATTTCTTCAACAATGTTGATTCTGTCATCCCTGAGTCAGTACAGCTATTTTTTGAGACTGTTGTTCTCAAAAACAAGCGTGGCCTCCTTGAAACATGGAAGAAGAAGTGTGTGTTATTTTCTCATGCTCTGATAGTGCTGTACGAACTCGATATTTTGTTTCCTCCCTTCTGATTGGAATAAATACCTACTTTTACCGAAAATATGTGCGCTGCGCTGGGATTATCCTGTTCTTATTCAGTAGCTGTGCAGCTTGAAACTTCGGCGATCTTGCGAGATGAATCCTCACCACGAATAGGAAAAGAAGCTTTTATCCAATTTGTCTCTGACAATACGGAGGTGAACGTTAACACCCTAGATGGTGATAACAAATTTCATGAGAAGGAAGGCATAATGCGCGTGACCCACCCGAGAGCAGTAATGCAAGACAAAAACAAAACTATGTTTCTGCTCAAAATGTGACCTCCAGCAGTGAAGTACAAATCAAATGAAGTACAAACGGCGCTTTAGTGGGAGAAGACGCCGACCTGCTCGTTCTTCTCAATGGTTTAGGTGCTGAAGAAACAAAAGTCTACGTTCAGAAGAGCACGAAGGGCGAAGCTGGTTGCTGTCACTACTCTACGACCTGCTACAACCACCAGGGGTGCTAGCATGGTAGTCATTGTAAACTGTCACCTATTCGTTTGCGATCTGCAGTTGTCCTAGGGAACGATGAGAAGTTACCGACAATCGGTCGATAACTTCATATCGATCGACCGTGCTAGGGGTGCAGGGAAGTTATATACTATTCAACCAAGCGTTTACCAGGTTTACTATCACAGCACCGTTTGGCCAAGGAAAGACCAAAATCACCACACTCCTGAGCAAAAGTGAACCACTTGCTGAGCAAGTGGAGGTCGTCCTTTGTCCACCCCAAAAACCGTGAGAGAAGCAGACATCAAGTGCTTTGTGGCTCCATATGGGGGGGAAATCGTGAGGGATAGGTACTTTGGATTTTCTGAGGTATAAGACGTTTGTCACTTCAACCAGCATAAACTCGCCCGTTGCCACGGGCCATATGCCGCAGGCCACCATGCAGCAAGGTGCTACCTCCAAGTAACGGTGTGTCAACTAGAATCCCACTGATTGGGGGTGGAAGCTGTCTTCTCAGGGACTCACCCCCATCCCCACCACCGTTGATCCCGCACCTCCTGCACTTCTGCGAAAAATTTCATGTAAATGCAAGAAAGGGTGCTCTGGGAGCTGTGCAAATGCAGAAAGGCTGGACTCCACTGCTCAGTCCTCTGGCAAATTGTGCATGGTACACTATAAAGATGACCCGACTGCAGACTGGACGCCTCTCCCAGCGTCCATCACAGCCTTCGAGACACCATCTTCGTGCGAGCCCAAGCCCGTGCCATCTACGATAAAAAGAATGGCATGATTTGGCCATCAAAACACAATCCTACATGATTTATATTAATTTTATTTTTTGAGTAAATGTAATTTGTCCTTATAGTAGTAGGTACCATGATGTTTGTACAAGCATTTTAGTATGTAGGTATATAAAACAATGTTTGATAATCACGTAATACCCGATAGGAAAATTATCTTATTCTTTTTTTATCAAACAATTTTTTAACAATAACAAATATAAATAAATTGTAACTGTTTGATAAGTAAAGCCATAAAAAGACGTGGGATCAGTTTATTTGCATTTCCCCCAAAACCCACTTTGACTTTGGTTATCTGCAATTTTTGAGAGAACCGCTGGGCCTACAGGTACCAATCTAATCTCAAATGAAAGCTAATTAAATTTACTACAACTTAATTTCATATAATATTTGAGGTGGGAATCGTATTTTAGAAAATATTTCACAAAATAGATGACCATTTGGAGAAAAAATCATTTTTTGTAAAAAATTGTTGATTTTTGAAGAACTGTATCTTAAAAACCAATTACTGTATAGAACTCCCTTTGGTTTTAAATTGTAGAAAATTTAGTCTACTTTAAAATAGTGTAGAATAACTATACTGGTCAGACCCTTCCTTCACTGAGATATTGAGCAAAAACTGAAAAAAGTCCGAAAATTTCATGGTTTTTTGGGTACACCGCCGCTCGCACAGCACTTTGGAAATTGCAAATCTGTTTTTTTAATATTGGTTTAGGTCCTAACAACATATAAAAAATTCAGAAAGATCGGACCTTTTGCAAGCACGACCCCCTTTTCATGTTTAACTTGACTGGACTATATGATTAGTCTGGCTTGTTTAGCACACTCATGATTACACATCCTTTTAACATTTACGGTGCATTATTTGGGTGCGGAAAAAACAGATTTGTTGTTGCACTGCTTTCGCTTTTTGTTAATATATTTTCATTTTTTGTTAATGTATCATTGCATATTTTTAGTACAACTCACGATTTGTATCAAGTCAGTTTGTTTGAAATATTTCTAACATAAGCGTTAAATCAACCGAACGTCATACTCGACTACACTTTTTTGATCTTTCGTTACTAATATTATGTTTTTTTTTTATAGTATTAGACCTTATTTTGATATAGGTGTTGATTTTAAACTTACTCGTGTATCTGCGATGTACAGCTAAATCGTTTTAAAGTCACCCTTATTAATGAAGTGTTGTAGGTACTGGATGGATCAAAATGTTGTTTAATTTAATGATAATATTGTTTTTGTTAGGATGCTGAAAAAGGAAAAAAAAAACAAAAATCAACATTGTCGAATTCAACCGTTAGTCTAAATTTAAATGGAATTGACGAACGTTGCTGCGCACAGCTTTCGGGCATTGCATCACTAAGGGATAAGAGAGGACTGCGGGCGGCTGTTTTAAACTATTTCTATTTTTTTTTCTATACAATTGATACTATCGGTGTGCTCAAATACATTAAATAAAACGATTTGCCTGCACCTACGTATCCAGTGTAAGTGTGTACTATCAAATTGTGATTTTCTTGCTACTGCGTCGGTGCACTGGGGTCAATACTACAAATTAATTCATCTGAGAACGTTACTACAACTAACGTGACCAGACGTCCCGTTTGTTTTCACCGGGACAGTCCCGGTTTCAGGCAGCGTGTCCCGGTATCCCCGAACACGGCTTCGCGACGCCAAAATATTCCGGTTTCGGAAAGAAAGAAACTCTCTGTTATCGGATTGTTGTTCACACGAACCACCTTCCATTGCAGCAGATAAATCAAGTATTTTGGGACACCGGTTCAGAGGTGGCCACTAAATTCAATTGTCGGCCGTATTTGAGATCTGTACAGGGTCAATACCTTGTCACTCAGTGCTTATCGCCATTGAAAAATCTACTAGCCCTTTACAGAACGTCCAGCTCTTTGTACACCTGTAAATTGGCTAGAATGATGACTATATCGGCCTCTTATCATTGTTGTTAAGTTTTATTAGAGACCTGTCTACCTTGACTTGAGAAAACTTCCATGTCTTTTTAATAGCGGGATTCAAAAGATCCGAGATGTGATTTTTTAAATGTAAATATATTTTTAAACGTTATACATATATTATTGGTCTTACATTAAATCCGATTTCTGTCAATCAGTATTTAGTTGCACACCCTATTTGTAGCTAACTTCAACTTACTTGAATCTAATTACGACATAAAATTTAAGGGTCACCAAACTAGACATATGTCCGTATTATCGTTTGACTCCTGACGGTCACCATACAAAATCAGAATGTATGATAATATTTCATCAGAACGACTGTTATGAGTTATGATTCATCTTAATTACCGTCTCCTTGCATAAGTGAGCTCTTTGCAAAATTCTGCGCCAGATGGTATCTGCGTATAGGTACATTCTCAACATGATTATTATTAGTGCGATATTTCCGATCCTTGACCCACTTTATATATTTTTTCTAATAATGTTCTCCTCATTGAACATTTTCAACTAGCAAACATTTATTTAAAATAGCTTCCCACTGTCAATCACGCCCGCCGTTTGACATTATTTCTTCCGATGCCCACGGTGTCCCCATACTCAGAAGTGTATCGCTTATAGGCGTACCGCTGATAGCTCCGCTCTAACCTCCATCATTCTTACAAATAATCCGTACAACAGAAAGTTAAGTTCCAACGGAGCTCTCGGCGGTAAGATAATAGGTACGCCGACGCGGCTTCGGCAAGTCGAAGGCAGCCGCAAGCAGCTTGCAGGCGGCAGGCAGCAGGCAGCCAGGTCTGCAAATCTATATCCTGAGTCGAAGTAAGTTCGCCTGAATACGCGCGTAATTCTCGGTATGCCAAGGTCGACCGGTCGGGTTCGCTAATAAACACACGGACTAGGTGCAATCTGCGAGGAAGTACCGCACCGTAGGAAATATAAAATAATATCTAACATTATTACGACTATAAGCGTGATAATAGAATACTAATAATTTTACGCCTAAAGATCGCGCCCCGGCACGATACTATTATGGCGAGATGCCATAGTTTTCCTTCTTAAGATAAATTAGTGGTTTACTGCCTTTATTGTCGTGATTGTGGAAATAATGTTAGAATTATGTCCACATCGTATTATTTATTTTCCAGATGAGGAGGCCTTCTCCCACTTCCCTCCATCGCGGATTTGGGCGTAACAAACTCCGCTGTGCAGACACGGCGGGTTGTAGAAATATTTTTATTTATTTACATTGGATTTTACAAATGACAATTTCCAATTTATAAATATTTAAGTTTTATATGCATAGTAACAATAGTTGTACACGGAGAAAATTGTTATTCTAAAATACGATCATTTTATTCGTAAAAACGGTTAAAAACGGAACTGAAGTTCTTACGAACAATTAACAGTGTTTCAATGTTTATTGGCGGGAAAATGTAAGAATAAACATTGAAACCCTGTTAATTTGTTCGTAAGAACTTCAGTCCCGTTTTTAACCGTTTTTACGAATAAAATGATCGTATTTTTAGAATAACATTTTTCTCCGTGTATAAATATTTTCTTCTCGTTTTTTGTTACTATTTTCTATTCAAACTTATTGAACATTTGTCCACTAAAGGAGAATTAAGTTTTTGGTAAGTCCGAAATAGTTCGTACACACGTTTTTCTCTTGATTTAAAACTCAGTGGACTTCATATAAAAACGATTGATTGCCTGGTGAATATAAATTTCGACTGGCAGTCTTGTCAATCAAGTTAGAACCCCACAGCAGGTACCGAAGTTCTCACTTTCGACACTTGGGAAAAGTTCTGCTTTTTAAGCCCCGGCAGTATGTCTTGCAGTCTGTGTAGACTGACATTTTTTCCATAAAAGATAGATCCCGCGGTGTTTGGGCAGAGTATTAGCACATTGCTAGTCAAATCAAGGGAGCCTGCTATGCCTCAATTCAAAGGATTATCACAACCATGGTTTCAACAATTCCCCCCTTTTTGCAAAATAGAAATTTTCTCACGTATTCGAATGAGAGTGGACATTAATCCATTTCTTCTCACCTTTGTAAAATTCACTTGCTTAACTCACCAGAATGTACTTTCTGTGATCTAGAAATGAGAACTTTAGAGCACATTTTTTTTTGATTATCCCCCTCTGAACAAATATTTTCTCTTCTAACAACCCTTAACTAAAATGACCTCTCCTCCATTCAAAATCTCATATCTTCTATGTCTGAACTCGACTCCAATTTTCATTTGATTTTGAAATTAGTTCATTTAATAATATATAAATTCATAAGAACACCCTTGAAGGATGAAAAAATTTGAAAAACAAGACCCAACTTAAGCTTACGGATAAAAGTCAATGAACCTGCGAGTTATAAAGAGGAATATAAACGCCAGATATATTTGACTTCTTACCCCTTTGGCACTCCGCGTGATTTTAGTATTGCCTGCACGAGGAAAGTAGCGCCAAAGTTGTATTTATTTTTTTAATGGATAATTTTGGAAGAATGAAAAAAAGTTAGTCAATGGAAATAGTCAAAAATAATCTTAGCCATAAAGGGATATTTTTAAAAAGTTGTTTCTTATATAGCTTCCCATTTATGTAATGAAAAAAAAAATTATTTAGTACTTTACGCTTATATTTTTTGTAACGTTATTAATAATTTTATTTTAATTCCAATAAATAGAGAAGGTAGGAAAAGTTTTAATATATCTATAGCATAGTCATAATTTAAACCGATTTGTAGTAAATAGTAATTTGGCGTATAGCTTCGTCATAAATATTACAATTTTTTTTTTATAAAACGACATTCAGAATCAGTGAAGTGTTGTAGACTTAACCATTGTTTGTGTATTTTATACTATTGATTTTGTAAGCGTACACAAACAGAACCAATAATACAGAAATTACTTACTGTTTTGTATTGATAACACTTCGCCTCGATAAATAAATGTAATTCAGCTCGAAGATAATATTGTTTTGCTATATTATTGGTTGAATAAACTTTGGAATTGTTGTTTAGAACGAGTTATTCGATTAATAAATGTTATTAGTACCACCGCTGGCCACGATTGATGACTCACCTCCGATGAGATCTATCCCGCCAGCGGGAAGCAATGTGCAATGCATTGTTGAATAGCTCAAGATTACCCAATACAGTAGACTCTCGATTTACTTAAATATATGATGAAAATGTCGCGTTTTCTAAGATTTCTCAGATAATTAAAATGTATTTTATTAGTAACACATATAGCATCTATAAACATAAAATATTTTCAAAAATAATTCTCACGCTATATGCAGTGCCAAAAAATCCGCATGCTCGTAAATCCTCTTATTTTATTTGTCTAAAACTTATTTCGTTGTATGAAGATATTTCCAGAATAACCTAGTCTTATCAGCAATGGTCCGGCACAAATCTATACGTCTTATAAATTTGCATCTAGGAATTCGTATGCAGCTCGTGCATTTGCATACGTAATTGTAATTATTGTAGTATTTGAGTATTAGAGCAGTGGTGATCGGTAGCCCGGTGGGCGATGGGCAAGGCGTTTGGCTTCAGTTACTTACAATCCGAGCCCTTTACACACAGCGGGAAACGACCCCTTTCAACACAAGTTATGCTAAAAAAAATAAAAATAAACCTTTTTGGGCTTTAAAAAGTCAGCCGTGGTAAATCGGGATTTCTGTGCTTCATGAAAATGTACGTAGTACTCTAATTTAGCGTAACGTTACTGCCTACTTATTAGGCGCTTTTAGTATTCTCACGTTTACGGAACGGCGATGTTAAATAATGGTGAGACGAAAGATGAGACATACAATGTACGTACGTCTGTTTCCTCTAAAGGAAAAAAGTAGTGGGACTTAAAAGTAGTAGGACTACTTTAAAAAGTAGTAGCACTTAATTTGGTGGAAACAGACATACTCATATTTTTTCACACCATTATTTAATGTGAAAAAAAGAGCTGCAACATTATTGTGATAAGGAACGTACGTTTATTGCCATTTTTGTATCATCACCGTTCCGTAAACGTGAGAATATTAAAAGCTAATATCGACGTCGATTACAGTAGTATCCTTTCTCTTTCGCCGCCAATTGAAGAGGGTCCGTAAAACTGAAAGTGAACCGAGAGCGAGAGGAGAGTCGCATGTCGCAAGGTTGTGTTAAACCATTTAACACGAGTAGAGCCTCATTTCGCCGGCTGTAATGCGTCTTTAGTGGCCAGTGGCTGGCTGCCTGTTTGTAGTTCCAACCGGTGCTGGTAGAATGAGGTAGGGGAGGCACCCGCGCGTCTAACCGAGGCGGAACTCTCCCGTATTTCAAGAACACACATCAAACTTTATTACGTTTCTTTCCTGTTTCGTGTCGATTCGATAGGCGATAGCCGGTCTCTAATGAAAAGTAAACTGTATAGGGGAATAACATATTTTTAGCTAATGGACTGGTGTCATTTTCCGTTTATGAAAAATGATCACAATGTATGTCGATTAAAGTATTTAAAATACATAGTAAGTTAATCAATCTTATTTTTCTGATGTACACGGAGAAAAATGAACTGTTTAAAACGGGACTGAAGTTCTTACGAACAAATTAACAGTGATTCAATGTTTATTGGCGGGAAAATACGTACGAAATTACGTATACCAACAAATTATTCTTACATGTTCCCGCCAATAAACATTGAAACCCTGTTAATTTGTTCGTAAAAACTTCAGTCCCTTTTTTAACCGTTTTTACTATTAAAATGATCGTTTTTTCTATTAAAATTATCGTTTTTTCTATTAAAATGATCGTTTTTTCAAATAACATTTTTCTCCGTGTAGTTTACAGGTTTTTACTGGTCTTATGCGTTGCATGTTGTAAATATTATTAAAATGGTAGGTATAGTGTATAGATTGTTTGTGTGAAAACTATACACAAGAGTGCGACTGCTCGGAGCCAGTAGGGTTATTGCACCCCTAATTGGTAAATGTTGTGAGGCGTAAGTAAATAGGAAAAAAGGGGGATGAAAATTACGAATAACTCCATATTATAGCGTACTTTAGTGATATTTAACCTAAAGTGAGCTTCAACAGAGCTTTTAACTTGTACTTAGTACTTAGGTATAATATATAGGTAATCTACTCTGGGGTGTTACAAAATTATCTCCCTAGCACAACCTATCTGCACTTAGGTTATTTACATTAATATTCAGATCATTTAGAAATATATAGATCATCCACTCAAGAAATTCTTCGATTTTGATTGATTGTTTCCTATCAGAGCTATACTGAAAATATTGAAATAATGCGAAGCTACGTCATTACGTTAAACATTTTAATCTTGTTTAATTTAATTTCTTGATTTTCGTCATCGTTAACATAATACTTTTTTTTATGCGTTATCCAATGTCAAGTGTGCCGAGTTACACACGAAACGTCGCGTTCATTAATATCCTTGATGACTCCATGAATTAATTACTACATCAAGAATTCTGTTTGCGTTCTTCCGTCTGTCGTATACCAGTATCCTAGTCACTATATCTGTGTATAGGTATACTGTATATTATATAGCACTCGGCGAAATTCACCGGCTTAATGTTTGCATATTTGATTTCATTTGAAATTCTTTATGAAATATTTTAGGAATTTTATCCGTTGATAATCATATTTTTCTATTTCTTTCGTCTGCGCGTAAACATATTTCTCGAAAAATTTCAGAATATACATAAAATCTGCTTCTACATCTCTGTACCGGTCACGTGAAATAAATAATTCAAATAAAATTATTTTAAACAGCCGTTCTCCGTGAACCACACAGAAATTCTTTCAATTAAGAGGCTAGACTTTGAACGACACGCGGAACAACTGCGTCTGTCATTCTGTCCCGCTCACAATAAGCTCACGCACACTTACAATACATGCGAATGCGAAATGTGCGAATGAGACAACGCTCAAATTTACCTACAAAATTCGCTCGAAAAGGGGTTTATGGAGAATACACTTTTCTACACCGAAAATTTCACGAAATTGAAATTTAAAAAAAAATATATTTTTTAGAAAGAAGAATCTATGTCGGTAGCTTTTTATAATTCATTATGAGAGTTGAGTTAGCAGAACTTTTTCCTTAACAAATATTTTTTGATAAATCGTACATGTTTGACAGTGAATGTTTACGTTAATAAGAAACGCATCGAAAATTCGAAAACATACCGACATAGTTTTCACCTTATAGAAGGCAGTATAAAAAAATATATTAATTTTGTGCAATTTTTGATGTAGAAAAGTGTTTTATCCCGGGCGTCCTTTTTGTATGGGCCGAAAAGCGAAGTCTATCGTCTTAAGTACCTTGTTTATATATTATTCTTCCGTAATAAATTCTCTGCATATTTCAATTCGATAGCAAGCTTCACTTACTTTTCAACGTTTTAATATTATTTATTCTAGGCAAGCTTATAAGCGTGGTTATGACTAAGCTTTTCAGGGAAGACTTTTATTTGTATATTCGCCAACCGATCTAATAGATTAGTTTTTGGAGTTTTGGCACAACTGGAAGTCTAAACTTTATGGTCATAACAAAAATAATTAGTGCTGGTGCTAATTGAGCTAGTGGCGTCATGATCTAAATAAGACTGCGAATGTGTACTGATGGTTGTACGTTAGTAACTATATGTTGGTACATCATGAAGTTAATTAGTTAAGTAGGTACTGTGTACCTACGCTTGGTTTACAAATGTGCACTGAATGTCATGTCATGGCCCCACAGAATACAGCTCTGTGTGTTTAGCTTTAATACTGTTCATAAGTCTGGAAACTAATTTATTTTTATTTTTTATTATGTGAAATATAATGTTTCCCTCCCTAGTAAAGAAAGGTAAAACGCAGCGAGATTTGGAAGCAATAAAAAAAACTTAACATTGTATGTATTTGTGCATCGATAGCCCTTCGTAAGTTACAAATAATAATTAATTGTTTTTATTTTTATTAAAGTCTAAATAATATAAATTTGATAGGCGGGTATGGGTATCGCCGCCCGGGAAACCATTTATTGGATAAGCAACACCTCTGCCATAGATCACCCCGCTAAGTTTGGTGACTTAGCAGGGGTGCCCGTGTTCATGGAGGTGAGGTTTGTCCGGGCCTTGGCGGTATATGCATCGGCTCGCCAGCTGCGTGACAGGCCGAATCCATAGATACTGGTTGAGGGAGACCCTTTGGTCCCTCCAGTCTGACTCTCGGAACGTCGCCTTGCACCGCAGTGGGAGGGATCGATTCATATGTTTGTCACTCCTGGAGACCCTGATCCCCAGATTCCTACTCACCTCTCATGCATTTTACATTCTCAGAATTAATCCATTCCTCAGAATACGTTCATCCTTCTCCACACAGCATCTCCAAAGATGACATAGGCCCTTAGGGAAATAATTTTTCTCAGGGCCTCCTGTGTGGAGCTAATGTAAAAAAAACGAAACACGTTGTAAGTACGTTATGCATCTGTGTCTGTAATGAAGTCATCTTAGCGTTATATCTAGTAGGCGGCTAGGCGGTGGCAAAACGAAGAATTCCAAGTTGAAAATTCGCAAAAACATCATTTAGAGATATTGAGGTTTGAAGTTTAGAATTGATTCGTTATTACAAAAACATATAATTTCAAAAATTCAAATTTCAATATCTCCGAATGATGTTTTTGCAGATTCGTGACTTAGAATTCTTCGTTTTGCCACCGCTTAGCCGCCTCCTAGTTATATCTAATGCGCTCTACATACAATGCTGCAAACAAAGATTGGCTACAAATCGTTGAGGATTCGGCAGCCGGCATGCTGGGCTGTTTGCAGCGTCGTGTGTAGAGCGCATAAACCTAAACCTAAACGTCGACTAGCATACGTAGAAAACAGTAAGTATTCGCTAATCATGATGAATTTCCTTCTGAATTTTCCGATGATGAGTAAAAAATGTGAATAAAATTTTTGGTTCCGGTGACATTTTTGTTATTCAAAAACTAAAACCAACCCTGCTGTCACTCATCACTAATCCCTCACCCCGAACACAACTGTCCAATACCTATCGATTTTTAAAGTTTTTAGTTAAGAAAATAAAATTAAAATTCACCAGATACCAAAATGTCAATTAAATTTTTTACTCCAAATAACCCCATGATTCGCTGGAAGTAAGCCACACAGCGCCCTTGAGGTGATTTCTCACAAAAACGGCGCTATACAAATTATCCAATTATTATTATTATTACGTATCTAAACAACCTGCAATTGTGAGTGATGAATATTAAATGTATGTAGCATTCTCGGGGATTTCAAGACGTGTGAGCATAATTGTATCAATCCCGAATCCCACAGAAAGTTTGCGTTGTGAGTTGTGAAGAGAACAATGGCGTTGCGAAAGATCTCGCCGCGAGCCCCGAGGCGCCCACGCGCCAAGCTGCGAGCTGCTCCTAGCCCGGGCCCCGTCATTTTGAAACATGACACGGATTAAGGTTATATCGTGACTTTGTGTTCCAAGAGTCCTTTCTCTTGGCCCGCTAGGAATCTAGGTCCTAGGCATTCATTAGAACATATCGATATTGTGATTTGCACATATTGGATTTGGGTAATGTTAGTATTGTATGTTTATTTGAATGAATCCTGTGGAACATAATGTATAGTACATTCCGTAAAAAAGTAACGTAAGGTGGCATACATTACGGGAGCTATTTTTTTTTTCAATTTAGACTCCCCCCCCTTCTTGGTGGGATTAGGTGGGGACCCCCCCCCCCTCTCCCTCACGTGAGATATTCACTACAGTTGTTAAAGGACTACATTTAGCCATTTTTTCAGCGGGCAAAATGGGACACTTCAAAAGAAGTAAAACAATTTTAATTTTTTTTTTATTATCTCTATAATAATATATATTCTTTTAAAGTTGGCGTAAGATTTTTATTGACCCCCCCCCCCCCTTAGTTTAAATGAGATTTTACTGGACCCCTCCCCCCATTTTGACCTCACGTAATTAATGTACGGGGCGTACATTAATTACATTAATTTTCACAGGAGAGCGAAAACAAATGAATGAATGATAAACAAGCGGTTCCGTCGACAAGAGATACTAGCGACATCTTGCGGAGATGGAGTGAATTAACTTAAAACGGTTTTTGTGGGACATAGATAATCACATTCACTTTACTTTTCAGATATAAAACTTAAAATAGAAAATTTTGATTTATGACACTTTTCTCAGGGAATGTGGATATATAATAAGCTTTTTATTCCGGCGTGTTTTTGTGTAGCGTGTAATATAAATAATATTACATAATAATAGTTTAGCTTAGGTGAGACTTTTTTGTATTATTTTCTTACTGTTTTCTCATTTTTTCAATCTTCATTAAGAAATATAATACAAATACACACATAACAAAAATTACAATGCATGATTTATTAAATAGCCATTTAGAGATGGCACGCAACACCCTGTCATGGCACACGCGTTTAATTCATATTCATCCTTCAAACATACTCTTCCATTATTCTGACTCTTGACACAACCCGAGTTAATAATTAGACTAACGTGATCGTGTCTCCCTAACGTAACGTCTCTTCCTTCCTGAGACGTCCCCGACTTCTTCCATCCGCAATTATATTATCTTGCTACTATTTCCCCGTCTGTTCGCTCTACGTGTCCAATCAATCTGAGCGTCCTTCCTAATTTTATTCAAAACGTTTCCACATCCGTTTTGGATCTGCTCATTTGTATTTCGGTCGTATTCACCACATACGCCTCGGGATCTATTAAGTCTTTTTTCGTCCTTCCTCCATGACTCACAGTCAAAATAGATAACAAGGTTATCACCACAAATGAGATACTAGTCTCGATTTATTTAAATAGATCGGTACTTTTCTTACTGTATGCATTTATTTAGTTGGGTAAATTGTGCTTTTATTATTATATACGTGTACTTTTCAAATCGTACATTCCACAGTAAAATCTGAATTGTTGTGAAATTTAGCTATACATTTCATAATTACCGGGATAATCATTTTTTTAAGGTTATTCTTATTAATTAAAAAAAAGTATAAGTATATGTACAAAAGTCGCTATGGAAATTACAGAGTGTTAAGATTCGTACTTGACTTACCAGTGATTCCTGAAATTATTTGAAGTAAAAAATGGAAATGAAATTTTGGTGTCCGCTGACATTTTGGAAGTTGTTTTTTTCCCCTACAAAAACATAAAAAATCAGTAGGTATTGGGAAGTTAGGGTCGGAGTGAGATGTTGGTTAATTGCTTGGCCTAGTAACCACGTAGCCGGTGACGACATTTGGAAGATTTTTTTTTGTTTGATTTTGAAGAAAAAGTTTTTGAAAAAAAAAGATATCTAAAAGGTCACCGGAGACCAAAATTTCATTTAGATACATTTTCTACTCCAAATAATGTCGGGAATCATTGGTTAAAATAAGTCAAGTACGATCCTTAACACCCTGTACATTATTTTTTGCTTATCATAGATATTATTATAATATCATTGTTCATATAACCAATTTCATCCCATCGTTTGGCCTATTGTTTTTCTGTATCGAATTTAAATAAAAAATATAATTCAACCGCAAATAAAATATCAAATATCATATTATTTTATACCTCTTCTTTTTACATTTGCTTAATATTATTTCCTCCTTGAACCTCAGCACTTTCCACGTAATATTTTTACCATTCAAGTCACAATTTCGCTAAACCCTTCGACACGACACGTGTCGCCCATGAATGGATAATAAATACATTTGCCCTTTTTGAGAATATTTATTTATTGTGTTTCCTTTGATAGCTGTAAAGCCATTTGTACAAAGTCCATATAACACCAAATAATAGAAAACCTCAAACCGCTATTACAAGGAATACCGGAAAAGTCTTAAAAGTCGTCTAAATTTTATTGAACCTAGAATGGTTAGTGATTTTTTGGAAGCACGAGCCGAGCCACGAATTATGGGCAAGGAACGAAGTCACCGCAAGCGGCGTTTCGCGACGTTTTTTCGCCTCGTTCCTTTCCCATAATTCGCAGTTCGGCTCGCAGGTTTCGGCTCCCATGTGAATACGCAGCCTTAGATGTAACTGCGTCTCATGTTACCTACGAACGATGATATTAATATGTATTATTTTTATTTTCTTGAAAAGATCAAATGATTTTTCATCGGTTTTTCTACCTTCACTTAATTCCAATTTTCCCGTATTTCGATTTTCCTAATGCGTTTTTTCCCTGGAAGATAATAACTCAATTTAAAATTTGTGGATATATTGAAAACATGTTTTTGTGTTCAAAATAATATCTTATCTTTCCCCGTCTAAGAGTATGCCCAAGGATCAATATTTAAATATCATGCAAACAGGATTATAAAAACCTTCGAATTTTGTTGGAAACCACTTTTTGTCCCTACCCTTAAAACTTACCCCAGACGTTCGTCAAATATATACCTACAATAAAATATATATATCCAAAACCTAAAAAAATAGTTTCATGGGATATGTGACAACTTCTTTTTCGACCATAATTTAAATATTGTTTTCAGCCTTTGACGCGTACATTTTTTTGGTTATACGGATAGTTTCATTACCAAATAAATGAAAAGTTAGCAAGATGTTTGAGTAGATACTTTTATAGCGGTAAGAGAAAATAAGCACGTGGGCAAGCTGCTAGTCTTACGGTAAATAAAAAAATGCTACTTTCATGATAAAGACGTGGGACTTGCACAAAATATTTCATTAGTGACGTATCAACTGCGTGATAACCGTTCTGAATCACCACCGATGCAAGTATCTGAACTCGAAAATAAGTGGGAGGATTTGCATCAAGTCGTTGTTTACGTTGTCAGTTCCGACGTTGGCAGTTTTAAGTCTTAACTTGTCCGCGTGTCAAAATTATCCAAGTGCGACTGAAGGCTCTCAGAATGAACTTGTTGCACTTCAATTGATTGGTGTGAATTTGTAAACTTGCTTGCCAACTGTATTATGGAAGTGGAAAGCAGCACCATGCCCCGTCGATAATAATAATTTATTACCGAATTGATTGATTGTTCATTTTTTACAACCTCTCACTCTCAGATAAATATACATTTGATTTGTGTTTCGGGTTTGTACGGGGTGTAACCGGGACGTATCTGATATACTTTAACCAGCGATTTCTGAGATCATTTTTGGTGTGAAATATTTAGATGTCACTGGCACAGATAAAAGGTCACTGGCGATATATTAAATGGCATCGTCTTGTAACTGAGCACCAAATGTAAACCCACACATTCTTTCGCATTTTGCGACTACTCTTAATTCATATAAGAGCACTTTATATGTTACCTTTTATAGATTTCCCCAAAAAGATTGTTATGAATATTTGCTTTATTTATCGAATATATTTTATTACCATCATGAATATCAGCTAAATATGAGCACAAGTTATTGCCGTAATTTTGGACCTACAGAAAATGTTTTATCCTGTTTGAGTTCTTAATAATATTACAAAATAAATGGTACCTATCATGCTAAAAAGAAAGGATAATAAAAAAATATGTGATCTAAGTTCCAATTCTAGACCACGGAATGTACAATCTGGACAGTCAAGGACGTGAATTTTAAAAGGGTGAGAAGAAACTGTACAATGTCCAATTCTCATTCGAATAAGCGAAGAAATTTCCTTTTTGGAAAAGTGGGGGAATTGTTGAAACCACGGTTTTGATGAGATATTCGTTTGTATTGAGGCATAGCAAGCTCCCTTGGATTGACTAGCAATGTGCCAATACTCAATGCCCAAATATTGCGAGATCTATCTTTGAGGATGGAAAAAATGTCAGAAAGGGGTATGTGGTTTATGATGGTATAGCTGCCAGGTAAGTATGTTCTCTGTGTCCATTTGTAAATAATAGTTCTAGGTAGAGCCTAAGAAGTCATAATAAGATGTACAGCGTCCTTGAGGTGATTTCTCACAAAAACGGCGCTCTACAAATTATCCAATTATTATTATTATTATTATAGGGTTGGATTTTAGGTGAAGGATTCCTTAAATTATAACTAAAAATTACTATGTTTATTATGGTGCTCATTTCAATAGTTTCGGTTAAGTATATTATTTCTGAATTCTCACGCCAACACTGTTGATTGATTGTATTGCATTTTGTACAACGTCACTGGGATAGGTCGCTGCAACTGATGGATGTTATGCATAATGTAATTGTCGGGTGTTGTAAGCAAATATTGCACATTGTTCGTAGCGCATCACATGGCGTGAATGCTAATTAATTACATATCGGCGGTCCCATCTGGACCGTTGAATTGTACTGATCATCGGGTAATTATTGACTAATCGAGGGTCTTAATCTATTCATCAAATTTAATTAAAACTTTGTAACGCCGTGCATGGATAGGCTCTGTAAAATAATATAATAATCGCACCGTGTATCTAACCATCAGCATGGTTATTATTAATTAACGCGAAAGAGACAACTCACTACAAATAATTTATTATACACACGATCCTATCAGTAACATCAAACATAGGAAAGTAACATCGCTAAACCGAAACTATCTGCGAACTGTTTTTTTGTTGTTTTTATAAGGCGGTCTTTTCACGAGGCAACTGAACAAAAACCACTTTGCAACTAAACTCGCTATCCTGTGTATGTTAATGTGATGGTCCGCACACTACACAACTTCTCAAAAACCCGTTATCAATGGCAACGCAAGCTGTGAATCGAAATTTAACGTACTAGTTGCTACGATGACAGCTGATTGTTCTTCTTCTATGGTTAAACAAGCTGAGATAATAACTGAACTCTTAAAATTGAGTAACGCTTTAAGTTTGGTTGGATTAACAACCTATCCAGTTTTAGTTTTGACAAATTGATTTTAATTTTTTTACGTTTAAAACTATTTGGAAATAAGATTGCGAGATGATAAAAGTTTCATGAGTTTGGCCAGTAAAGCTTTGCAAATTACACAACGCCGGAACTTTCCAGTGTCATTCAAATTGATTTTCTGTTTTTTTTTTTTTACTTAAGATTCAGATTACAGATCTTTTTCTGTATCTTTTTTACTATCTGGTCTGTATCTTTTTTACTATGGGGTCTGGTCCCAATGGCGGTTTTATTACCACTGGTGTGAAAGTTACGATTCTTTTTACGTAGGGTCGAACCCCGTGTTGTACCTAATGTTTTTGCTGTTGCAGCAGTATTACTCTTTTGGGATGAAATGATTAAAAAATGGTCTACCAGTGGACGGTAAGGGAGATTCGTAAAGCTACGCGAAATAGGCCGTGTCAAAAGAATTAATGTTTTCAAATATTATGTTTTCATGTTATTCTCTTCAGTATACACCAGGCCGGGCTAACTCAAATTGCACCACGGGCCGCATTAATGCCCTTAAATTTTACAGGGGCTGCACAGGTTATTATTCTGTTACCTGGGGTAGGATCTCAACCTGTCGACTCCGTCAAAACTAAGTAGTAGTAATAAAAATGACACGCGCTTGCCCGTGGCGAAGCTGCAAGTAGAGTTCTCGAACGCCTGACGAGCGAGAAGTTATACGCTCTATCTGTAGTCAATCCGGGAAGCAATTTCTCGAGCAAAAAGTTATACGCGGGAAAAATAAATTAGCAGAATAAGAACATTTGGTGTAATTATATAAACTTTATTGGTTTTAATCATTTAAATGTGATTTTAAAGACATTCTGAAGATCCCGATACTTAAAAAAAAATAAATTTCTTCGTACATGACCGTGGGCCTAAGGTTCGCCAGGGCTGGTCTACACAAATGAAAAAAATGTTACATAATAATTGTTATGAGGGTTCAGTAAATGTTAAAAAAAAACTGTTTGAAAATATTTATCGTTTTGTGTTTAATTCGTAGAACTCAATTTAATTTATTTTTAAATTTTAATTTTAATAATGTTATTATTAAGCTCTGCAAGTATTTTAGTTTTTTTTTATTATTGTGACAGGTGTTTCGGCTTACAAGACTATTTTCAAACTGCCTGACTGTTTCTTTCAAACAAACTTTAAACTTTTTGAAAATAGCCTGAACTACGATCGTCACTCAACATTCCGCTTCTAGAGCAAACGTAGGTAGGCGTAGGTACTCATTCAATTGTCGTTATGCAGGTCGTCACTCAATCAATTGTTCCAATCGTGATGAGTGATGAGCATTTGTACACTTAATTTTTTTGACACACGTACGCTATTATTATCTACCCATTGCCCCCAACAAAGGAATGATCGTGTTTACGCCCGTACCGCTTGCATCACGTTGTCCGTTCGGTCAATAACAAAATAATTCAATAGTTTGCCCAGTGCGTAACGGCGGTAAGTGGTCATTTTGTACCATTACGTCGTCATGCATGCTTGAACACTGGGAATCCTCCGACGACATTCAGAACTGAACCGGTAACGGTTAACGCCACCGGAAGGAAGTAGCGAATCAAAGAGTCATAGGTATTATGTATTATGGCCGCCGGGGAACAAAGCTTTGAGCTAACTGTTGTGTTTATCAATTTGCACGATCGTTGTTATTCTTTTTAATTAACGATTTAGGCTGAATTTACGACTTTCGCCGTTTGCGTTGGAAGTCAGGTTAATTATTGTTATTTCTTCGTCGTCGATGTTATTTTGATTTGATTTGATTTCGGCAATGAAGGCAATCACGTTAATTTGTGACGATTATTCATTACAAGCTTCTGCCCGCGACTTCGTCTGCGTAGGATTAGTACTTCGAGTAATCTATTTTCTTTTCCTAGGTCCCGTCTACATTTACACCAAAATTCTTAACCTATTTATTTAAAATATGTATAATTCTTGATTTGATTCAAAGTATTAGGCGAGCACTTCAAATAAATTCACTAATTTAAATATTTTCCAAAATAGAATTTTGATTTAACAATCATTGTTTTGCAAAATGTCATTCTCAAATTTTGACGTTTTCTATTAAATAGTATATAATTGTTATTTTTAATATATGGAATATAGTAGCTCTATAAATTATAGCCTATATGTTATTTTGATGTATGAGCTATATTATTGTAAAGTTTCATTAAAATCCATTGATTAAATTTCAATTTAAAGGGTAACAAACATACATACATCCATACAACTTTCGCGTTTATAATATTAGTAAGATTCTAAAGCACAACTACAGCGGTTCTAACCATAAAAACAAATTGTGTCTCATCTTCTAAATTATCAATGCGTTGCTTGCAGTTCCTTCCCGACTTTTCTCGAGTTTCAACAATATTTTTTTGTTTGTTTTAAACTATCTTTTCTTATGTTTTGACATATTTGAAACCTTCATAATGGTTGATTTGTCCTAGAAATTCCAAAAAGAATGGGTTGTGTGCAACAAGGCAACAGAACTCGATGTGTATCACCGAACAGAACCGTTCGAGTGTTTTCACTGATTCGCGGCATTAGTAATATTATGTGTGGGGAGTCTTTTTGTGGAAAGGACGGAGTGGGACTGGATCTTGAAGGGACCCATGTTGTAGGAGGGAAGAAACACTGAAGCCGACAAATCGTTCCATAGCCCAGCTTTTGAACTCAAGAACGAGTCGTAGAAATGACCCGTTCTCATGTGACAGATATCAACCGTGTTGAGAAATACATTTTCGTTTTTTTTTTGTTAACTTACGATAAAGTGCACATTCCGTTTTAATTATTGTAATTTTCAAAATCGGTGTCACGTAAAGGTTTTCTGAGCGTAAACATTGCTCCGGAGCTTAGTATTATTCGAAGGATAAAATATGCAAATGGCAACCGTGAAAATACATATTTTAAATTTTCTCGCCTCCTTCGAGAAATGAAGTTTCCAGTTTGTGTACGTGTCTCCTTTTAATATTCCCCAACTTTGGGCTCAAGGCTCGCCCAGCCCCGAATCGCAGTATCCCACTCGTGGTGCTGTTTTTACGTTAATATTATTTTTAATCTGTTTTTTTTCTGGCAGGTTGAAAATATTTTAATCCTAATTTGATTTCAAATTGCTTTATAAGGTTTAACGTGTTCAGCTTAACTTTCATCGGTTTAAATTTATATGGGTTATCTATTTTTTATTATGTTACACGTACTGGCGTAGAACAAATATTATAAACAAATCCCCAATTCCTCGTGTATGTAATATAATACAAAATTTCACAGCATTGACATTTTTAGTAATAACCTAATGAAATATCTATATGAAGTAACGCGTACGATCGATTATCAATATGAGAATATGGAATATATCGGTAGCAACTCTTATCCTTTTCCTATATTCCTCTTCCTCTCCCCTTCCTATAACCCAAAATTAATTTTAAGATAATAAAACTAAAAACATTTCCAATGAACTTTAGCGTAAGAAACTTCATTATACATTATGTAAAAGCTGTTTGTATCTTACAAATAAATAATGGGTACGTATAATTATTATAGTACGAGACATTCTAAGAATACCTTAAAAATACTGTTATATTGTGAAGATATAAACAGTCGTATGCAACCCTTTTTATGAAAAGTTTGTATCGAGTTTTTTACATGTCAATCACAGTTATTATTTAATTTATTTTGAATTTTTCAGAAATAAACCCGCTTAAAATGCACGTCGTAAAAGACGCAATTATTTTCCTAGAAATATTTCGACGATGCGAACTTAAAACAGACAAAAAACGTAGAAAAATGACATATTTATCTCAATTTTGGATTTATTGTAATTTGAAATTTCCGCTATCGATGTGATCGTTTGCAGAAACAATAAAATAAATCGGGATTCTTGCATTTTTTTGTGTATTTATTTACGCCTATTAAGACTTTTACATAGATATAACAATATTTACGAAATTATACTCGTAAATAGTGCAGAAAACGACTGTTTAAAACACATGCACAAAAATAAATATAAAGTAAAAATATTATTGAATTTGATCCACACAGTATGTAGGTACAAAATGTAAAACATGTTTCTTTTAAAAGTTATCGACGAAATAATGAATGTATTATATCTAACTGACTTTTCAATGGCATGAAATTGTTGTTCGCTTGGAGAAAAAACATTTGTTGATCTCAGTTAATTTCTTTTTACATACGATTTTAGCAATCTTAGTTGAACGTTGTTACTTACCTATATTCCTTTTTGTATGTTCACACGTGCACGGCAAGTATCTCAGGATCTCAGTTTACTTCGTGTGCAACATGCCTAATATGCGTTTTCTTAGTGCCGTATGTGACTGTGACTCTTCCTGGTTCTCATATCACAGGATGCCTTTAAATGCTATCCAGCCAACAAGTATGGTCAGAAAGCTCATTTGACCCTAGGTTATTCACTTTACACCGTCTTGTTGTAACAATATTAAGTACCTTAATCAGATCACGAAAGTTCATCAGCACGATCTGTATTTCAGATTTATATTTTTATTTACTAGGGGAACTTATACAACTAAATGCATATTTGAGTTTTTTTTCTCTGGTTCTATGAGTTTATTAAATATTACGACAATGTACGTGCTAAAAACAGTAAAACATATTGTCAATGGAACCAAATCCAAACTCATGTTAAGAGTGATTGACCAGCGGCTGAGAATAAAAGTTTAAAAATGCTTGCAACTGTACAGGGAGGTTCCAATGAGAAAGATCGATTATTCCCCCTATCGAATTATTAAAATTAAAAATTTAATATCGATTTATTTCATTCAAAACTTGGTTTAATATATACCTACATTCAATATATAATACATTTAATATATTCCTACATTGGTTTAATATATACCTACATTTAAGTAAGTAATAAAAATACTCAAAACGCACGATGATAAATTATTTAATATCGTGTACTTCTTGTAAGTATTTATGAGTTTTCAATAACGTCTAAACAAAATAAGTGTGTAAAAAATATTTTAGTTTGTAAGACCTTAAATAAATAGAAAAACTGAGGTATTTTTGTCACAAAACACGTTCTCGGATTTATATTTAATGATTTTAATTTTACTAAAATTAAAATTCTGCAAACTGTGTTGACTAGATTATGTATTGATTTATTTTGTTGTATGATTATATGATTTGAAATTCTTGTTGTTTAATAGAATCTATCGTTTGAAAATTGAACAAATCTGCCAACGACCAACGGTATAACCTTAGTATATTAAAAATACACTTAGTTTTTCAAAATTTTAAAACTGCGTGTACCAGATAAAATAACAATCGTTCAAAATCAATTTATGTTTTTTTGCAAAAAAGAGTCAATACGTCTAGAATTTGATTTAAAAAGAACTAATTTCCGGTATTCTCTGGTAATACCCTCTTAAGATTTAAGTTTAAAAATCTGCATCATTTATGAAGAGCTACATATCCCTTCCAATTGAACATAATATTTTATATCTACAAGAATAGCCGCGTAGGTACAAGCCAGACTTGCTTCAATTCAATCAAAGCTCCATATTTATAATGATACTTTTTTATATCAATATCATTGAGTTAGCTTTCTGAGATATTTTATCTCTTGTTTCATGTCTGTAAATAGAATTGGCATTCTGTTTGATATTTTACTGTGCGTACGTAATTGAAATGCCGTAAAGGATCGCGTTATTATATTGATGATCAACACTCGGAGAGTGTTAATAGCTAATCTTCATCATGTTAATAAAGTAATAAAATTCACATACTATTAAATTTGATATTACTCAAATCAATTTGTCTTTTTATAACTCCGATAATATTATAACTGATGCAATCGCCGGGAAATAAAGAAAATCCTTTTCGCAGAATTTCTTTTGCAGCGCACGTTATGTTAATAAATAAAAATTTAAAGCTCATTTTAAGCTATTTTAACGAGGGAAGGAAAGGAATTTAATTTTTTTAAGGAGTTTGATAACATAAACTTTTTGAAAATATTTTCGCGGAACCGGCTTCGCTGATAACTTTTGCTACTTTAAACATGATAGTGGGTATTTTCAAGCAACGTAAATGAATTATTCTCGAAAGCACCCAACCCGACAAATGTGCATTTTCAAATTTTTGATAATATTATTTTTCTTTCAAAGCAGCTTTCGCCCTTCATTCAATTCGAATTTTACTTTTGTGCGTATTTCCGTATTTTCACGGCGGTATTAACTCTTAATTAGGCGCATGGGGTCAAGACCATTTCAAATTGAAAACAAAATATGTTCGAATGTATGGAATGCGGCAGCGCTCTTTCTAGCTTCCTACCTTCCCGCGGGGTAAGCAAATCAGTCGCGGCCAGAAAGCCAACGCGTACGCACGAGTCGCTGCTCTCTTGGGTGCTGACCCATGCGACCAATTACATAACAATTAACAAAGTACCAAATAACCAAACAAAAAGCCAAAAGTGTGATAAATTTATTTGTCAGAAACACTTCTGGACTTCTTACTGCATTGGATGTAGAATCAATGAATCTGCTGATGAGTCTGAATAAATTCTTTACAGTTGATCTCGGCTATACGAAAAATTAGTAGTTTTGAGGGACAGCTTAAAATTGTTTAATGGAAAAGTTATGTTGTTTCTTGGCGTTAATTACAATGAAGTATTTTTGATAAAAGATAATTCGTTTTATTTATTTCTTCCACTATATTTTCATTTATTTTTTTGAGGTCAGTAGTGACCCCATGGGACTAATTGTGTGATTTTTTAAAGCGCCTAATTAAGGGTTAATAATTAACCGGTTATCTATACTTGCAGTGATGTGGAACACAACATTAAGGTTTGTATTTTCCAAAATGTGTTTAGTTGACAGGTTATTCTGAAATTATCGCCGCTGTATCAGATTGTTGATCATTTCCACCTACGTTCTAAACAACATCTAGAAGCGTTGTTATTTCATAAAAAAATATTAAAGTTATTTCTTTTCACAATTTAAAAAAAAATGTAATTTGATTCCTGCAATTATTTTTAAACGTATCTGTATAGGTATAGTTTCGTCCAGACAGTTCGCACAACACACATTACCAAATAGCAAATAAATAAGAAAGTCACCAAAATACGATACGATACGAACAGCGGATCCTGGCAAAATAAGCCCAGTGCTACCATTACTAAAAAATACCGATATACCTGCCCATTGAAAACATTTGAATAAAAGAAGGATGAATCACCTTCGTAATTTGAGGTTCTTTGCACATTGTATTATATTTTGAAAACCATCATAAGGAATTGACGTAGGTGTAGGTTCTGCTTAAATATTTATTTTTATAAAATCCCAGAATCTGACTTTCATTTGTACCATTTCTGTGAAAGTGGTACTTATATCAACGGTTACTACCCACCGACCAAATTAAAACACATTTTTTCTATTATCGCTTTGATAAACAACCGGGTCCATACATGGTTGACCGGGTGACGAGGTAACTGGTGTGTGGGAAATTTTCATCTTTATGACCGAGAGAACCGAGCCACGGTTATGTTTATTCGCCTATTCAACTAGCGACAAAGGTTTCGTTTTATTTTAAATGGCTTGAAGTCCTCTTCACTTATTACATGTCTAATCGTATTATGGAGATAGCTATTATGAAGTAAATCAGCTAATTAATTTATAATGAATGTGTTGAATGATAGATTGCCCCTGCTTAGTCAAATTACTAAGTGTGTTGAAAAAGAATTCGCTTCACAGAAACCCATTAAGAAAATAGTACAAGGTAAATAAAAAAAAGTTTGATCGATTTGTTACGCCATAAATCTTTGCGTTGCTTTTTTGCTCTCTATTTATTTAATCTTTTGTACGTTTTATTTCTGGTTCTGTGGCTCGAGATTCTATAGATGGAATAATAGTTTTGCCTACCTAATTGATTCCGAACGCTGCACTTGGAAAGGTTTATTTTTTAAAGTTTAAAAATTGTAGTTTTAGTGCATCAAGGTGATGCAAATATGTGATTTTGGTTTGAATATTTTAGTTGCTTTAAAATTTAATTATTCGCAAAATAAAATAAATTGCGCTTTTTGACAATGTTTTTTCGTCAATAAATCAAAACATAGGGCTGGTGTTAAACGGCAATTTAAACCTTTTCGCCTCAACTACATAAGGAGTGTTCTTTTTGGCGGCCTGATCCCGCATCACCTTAAATCGAGAGCATTTTCGTTTAATAAATAATTTTGAATTGCCGATATAACTACTAGTTTTTTTGCCCAGCTTCATCAGGTTTTTAACGATCTTTTTCTTCTCGATCAATTTGAAAATACGAAACGGACAGTGCGAAGAAGTCTTTTCTTTTTTTTGACAGTACATAAAAGTTCTATGTCCCGTTATGGAACTGACTTTGCGAGCTGAATATAATTGTATTGACACTTAAATACCCCATACGGAAGAACCTGTGAATATTTCATGATATCAAATCTTACAATTCGAGAGTTTTTACTGCTTTAGAATACAGTTTTCCCGCATTATAGTTAAAAATGAATTCCAAATACCAAGTCTTGTTAAAATTGTTTAAGAATTTTTTCGTGCCAGCTTCCTCTTTTCGCTTTGGTGTTTATTTTTACTCTGACCGACATAAATTTCTTTAATGTGCGTAGGTTATGAAAGTACCGTGAACTGTATTTTAGTTGGATGGAAAATTATGAAAAGTGACTAAAAATATTCTGGTATTTTGCCAAAGAATTCCTAAAGATTTTATGCAGACGTGTAATATCTACGTACCAATATAATATATAGATTGTAACTACGTAGAATTTTTGTTCAAAAATAATCTCGTCTCATTCGTTCACAATTTAGCGAAATCTCCAAAGGTGGCCTGCGATAAGCAAATATCCTGCCTCCCTTCAGACCGGCACAACCGCCTTCACTTCAGTAGCATTACGCAACTTCCGGCAGCTAAATTGAAAGCGGAAGCTTTAAATAAAATAAACTGTTAAAAGCTGTCCCGTTTTCTTCATCGTCTCGGCTCTGTGGTCATTTTGATAGATATTAAGGTTGTGTTGTAACCCCTCAGACCGCGTGGATATTTTATCAGAAGGTTAAAATATTTAAGGTTAATTAAGGTGATAAAATGCACATTTAGATTCGAAATAAACATATGTATTATTTTTAAAATATAAAAAAATGAATACAAACGTAAACAAGTTTTAAAAATGACGAAACTTACTTTTTCCCAAATTCCCAAAGTTTTTTTTCAAATTGTGGTTGGAAACTTTGGTTCCATAAAGATGTACATTTTAATTATTTTGTGGTTAAATTTTAGATTTCAAAATAAGGCGTGGCATTTTCTCTTTCTAACACCGTTTAGATTATATTTCTCACCCTGATAGTTAGGGAGACTCAACGATTTCTAGAGACCTAAATCAGTTGTTCTCAAAAGCGAACAATTTTGCATGAGGATTAAAAAATGACACTTGAATATGAAATGACACCATCTGGACTGGACCGCGCATGGAATTATTTTTTTTTATTGGCGGTCAATGCTTTTTTGTTTGTTCTTAAATACATCTACTTATTGGGATTTCGATTTTGTTTTCGGGAATGAATGAATACAAATCTTGGAATTGGAAAATAACCCACCAAAACCGCATTGGTCCGATGAAGATAACCATTTTTAAAGTGTGGAGGCTGCCATCTTACACCCGTATTCAGACGAATATTAACTAACGGTTATGCACGGAGAAAAATGTAGTTCGAAAGAAAACGATCATTTTAATAGTAAAAACGGTTAAAAACGGGACTGAAGTTCTTACGAACAAATTAACAGGGTTTCAATGTTTATTGGCGGGAACATGTAAGAATAATTTGATGGTATACGTAATTTCGTACGTATACCAACAAAGTATTCTTACATTTTCCCGCCAATAAACATTGAAACCCTGTTAATTTGTTCGTATGAACTTCAGTCCCGTTTTTAACCGTTTTTACTATTAAAATGAACGTTTTTTCGAATAACATTTTTCTCCGTGTGTGGCCGGTTTACAATTTTGTTTAAAAACTAAACAAAACAGCTAGGTCTTGTTTTATTAAAATGTGTGTTATTTCAGCATTTAGGCATGCAATTAAAATGGAACGATATACAACTGAAAAACGAACAAAAATGATTGGCTCTGTTATCTTTTCGACTAGCGCATTATGTCGCGTAATAGCTACTTCAATTGACCGCCTCGTTCACAGGATTTAACCGTTCCCGAATGTTTTCTTTGGACCAAGAACGAGTATACGTCAATAAGCCAGCGACCATCCTCCAACTGAAAACCAATATTTGCAATGAAATTCGTGACATAACAAATGAAATTTTGCAAAAGGCTAAATAAGTTCTACGAATTAAACACAAAAACAATAAATAACTCGGTCTTGGCACACGCTCCTTACCTCATTCTCATTCACACATCGTCTTATACCTACCTATCTATTATTCTGACTCTCGACATTGCCCGACTCATGTTTCTGATTCACTTGATCGTGCCATGCATTTTTCGAGCGTCCGCGACTTCTTCTACCATTCACATTTGCGCAATATATTCTCCTTACACTCCATTAACGTTTATAATGACTTTTATAAATATATAATAATGTTTATAAAATAATAAAGTTTATAAATATATAATAACGTTTATAAATATATAATAACGTTTATAAATATATAATAACGTTTATAAATATATAATAACGTTTATAAATATATAATAACGTTTATAAATATATAATAACGTTTATAAAACGTTTGCCTAATAAAATATGTGTTTTTTTTTCGTTAACAGTAATGTTAGTTTAAAAAAGTAAGGTTAGCCATTTTTCAAACTTCAACTTTTCAAAAATTAGGCGTTGATATATTTTTTGTAATATATTCAATAATATTATTATTTGATTTATAAAAAACAGTTTATTTACAAACAAGTTCTGCTATGTAATTGCTATTACATGTGACAGCTGTAATAAATTTAAATAAGTTTAACCGATAATAAATTTGCTCACTTTCAAATTGACATTTTAAATCGTATAAATATCGTCGTCTAATTATGAAACACCTCAATTTACAAATTGGCCTTGAAAGCCGAAACAGATGTCACAATAAAAAATGTATAATACTTAATAATAAACATTATTAAATTAAATTTAAAAAAATAATAATAATAATAAACAAGACAGAGTTGTTTGGCAGTCCGTCCTCTCTGCCCTCCCCTGCGTGGAGAAGGCGTGATATTTAGTAAACGCATTCAAACCATGAATTTTATGATGTGTAAGTACTTTTAAAAATAAAGCGTCAATTTTTCATTATACGAGTATAATCCTCCATTCTTATATACCCTAAAAGTATGTGACAAAGTTTTATAATAGTAAAACAGATTTAACAGAGTGCAAAGTAATCCGTTAAAAGTTTTTTTTTATGTTTCAAAGCTTTAAAAAAGCTGAAAGTATTATTCTCGCGGTACTTATTAGGTAACTTAAAGTTCTGTGAACGCGAACGATGAACGTGGTTGATTTTCCAACTTAGTATTCCACTTTCGAGGGTGATAACCGCGTCGTTGAATTTTACATTTCAGACGGTTCAATCATCTCCACCACAATCAACTTGTCCTGGAGGACTTTTGAAGGTGAAATCCGTAATAATCCTATGTAGTTCGGGCGTCCCAACTTCTCATTCGAATTGCCGATTTGATTCCCGAGAGTTCACAAGACCGCTTAATCATCTAATTTCGATAAACCCTCTCATTTATAATCTATTATAGGAGCTTTTAAGATGTTCTGATTGGAATGGTTTGATTTGAGTTTATGAGCAAACTACTATTTTTTATTTTTTTTAAAATTAACTTCACACGGGAGGCCCTGAGGAAAATAATTTCCCTCAGTGCCTATATCATCTTTGAAGATGCTGGGTGGAGGGTCTTTTTGAGTAGAGAAAGAAGTTAACATGGACCTTGAAGAGACCCATGTTTTAGAAAGGAGGAAACACAGGGCCGGCAAATCGTTCCACAGCCGAGCTGTTGAACTTAAGAACGAGTCGTAGAAGCGACCCGTTCTCATGTGACAAATGTTAACCGTGTACATATTGTGGGCGCGCGTTTGACGTGTTTCCCGACTATGCCGATGGAATCAATGACGCTAGTTTCTCGGAGCATCTTACATTGAAATACCGGTAGAACAAATATTGCATTCCGTTTGGTAAGACGGGAGAATCTATCAAACGGACCGCCCGTTTCTGCACAGAGTCATGGGTTTTTTTTAGGTACTTTGTGGCTCCACTCCAGAGGGCTGCCAATTTCAAACGTGGGGCGCACTTGCGACTTGTACAGAGTTAGCAGTTGTGTACTATTAAAGTATCTGCGGGCCCTGTACAGTACGCCCAGTTTCTGAGAGGCTGATCTCTGTCTTCGTTGGAGCCCCCGTATCTGAGCTAGTCACTAATTTATTATTTATAAGCTGGTTACTAAATATACTTTTTTTGTGAATACCGCACAAGAGTCCCAACTGCTGCCGTTCGGAGCCAGTGAGACTATGGCACCCTAATGAGCATAGCATGAGTTTAGCAAACGAATGTAAAAAAAATAGCGACATTTTTTTAACAAATTCTAAGTTTTAAACCAATGTAAACAAATCGCTTATGTCTAAATATTATTCCTGAAAATGTTTAGATTATTATATATTTTCTTAGTTTATTTAAATTGTAAATCTTATGAAACCATTGTTTATTAGGTGATCGGATAACTTCATGAATTGAATTCAACTCAACAACTCCTTTGAAAGTTGATGAAAAAAAATTAGTGAAATTGATTACGTTAGGTTTGGTTATAGGCTATTTTTCAATATTTTTTTTTCATAGTTTTTAATGACTTTTTAAAGAGGTATTGAGATGAGTTTATCATGTGACCTGTTTATTACTAACCCTTGTAAAAAAAGTAATCATAATATGTACCCTATATAGGCGTATAAAAGAGTTATAAACAAATATTTAATTAAAATTTTGCAATCAAAAGCATTGATTTTTATTAGCGCATCTCATCGTTTGCTTTTTCTAATTCCGACCTCCGAACCCTGAGCAAAAAGCTCATCATTTTTTGCCGCAAAACTTAAAATTATTCCTCGTGTTTCTCGCCTTTGCTATTATAAATATTGATAGAACAAAAGCATCGTGAGAATAAGGTGAAATGTCAACTACGTTTTCTGGTAGTTAATCTAATCGGTGTTCTTGCTATCCGCTTCTGTGATCCAATTTACGGCTGTTCCGATGTCACGGATTTGATTCACACGGTAGCGCGGTAGTTTCCGTTGTGTGTATATTATTGTGCCGGTATTTAAAAAGTATCCGCACAATTTTAAAGTATCTAGTCAAACTGGCTTTGGCCGTCGTAACCCTCTGTACTCATTGCCCCGAACCCATTTTTATAATATTTAATGCATTTTCTTATATATTATTTTACATTTATCTATTCACAGAAAAACGTATAATGAAATCAATCACGAATTCCGAATCTTTGTTAACCACTTTATTGGTTAACAAAGATATTATTTACTTACTAATGCAACATATATTACCTTAGTTTACCATTACTTAATCTGTATTATCAATGTTGAAAGTTAAAATATATAGTATATTGGTATTGTAATTCAAAAACATATTTTTTTCCTAAATTGTATAGCTATGTTAAATAATGTTTGTATTTATTTTAAGTCTTTGATTACATATTTATTTAGAATATTTTTTTTTTTTTTGCATGTAAATACTCCTCCCATAAACACGAGCTCCTAGAGCTCAACTTATGGAGTAGTAGAATAATGATGAATAATTGTATAACTTTACATACACTTGTAACTTTACTTACAATAACTTTACTTACACTTGTAATGTAAAACTTTTTTTTCTTATAAATAAATAAAAAAAATATATATATATTATCTAGTGATAAATTGAGAAAAATATACAATTTGTTATATCTATGATATTTTCCTTAAACATTTGATGTTTTTAAGCTCTTAAAAAAATATATGATGTTCTTTAAGATACTATCTATACATTCCCCTCGCCGAAACGGTAATTATTTGAAATTCCCTCGATAGAAATAAATCGCAAAGTATGCTCCGAATATTATTATTAACACGTTTGTTTCTGTTATTTTACAAGTTATATGTATGAAAAAATTCGTAATGTTTCTTTAAATGCTACTTGACACAGCCCCCACGAGATTTTTGCTCTTTTTCAAACGAGTCTCTTTCATTAAACATTTTCACAATTTTCGCATGATTTTTATGGTTTTTGATGTTAGCGCGCTCGCTCCCACGTCCGTACCGCCGTATCTCTCAATCTTCTTCTTTTTAATTAATGCTTCGCCTATAAAGAAATTATTCCTCGTTCTTATAATATGTTATTGTTTCCCCTCAAACGCAGTTAGATCGTTCTTTCATCAATGAAATAATTTTTTTTGGCAGCATTCCTCGATGCCTGGAAATACATAACATTATGAATTTTCGATTTATTTTTCCGTGACGGATTCCACGAAGCTTCCGCTATAAGTTGAGCTCGCGACACCCGGTGTTCCGTTGAGACAAACAAATGCAAATAAACCTCCATCCGAGATGTAAATTATTCCTAATGTTCCTTGATACAAATGCCGCCGAGAAGCAAGGACCCACATACACTCTTCATTTTACATTTAGGGTGGAATAATAAGGTGAAATAAAATCAAAGCGAGTTTTTGATTTTGATAAAGTATACATTTCAATCGAGAGGTCTACTAACACGGTTCATTTGGTATGCGAAACACCTTTCACGTCTTGTTACAAGAGACGTTTCGGTTGTTTTGTAAATGGTTCGCCGAAATTAATAAACGTTTGTCAGGATGTATATTGTTCACAGGAGAGTTAGGAATAACATTTTTGCACGTGAGCTTGAACCTTCGATGAGAAAACAACACCTGCTGCGAAGAAATTAAAACTTGCCAATTTGGTCGTAAACTTTTGGGATTTTCAGTTTCAGGTTCGTTACCCTACAACAACAATTCTCAATATTTTGATGTTGGCCGATCATGTAGAGATAAAACGGTTCCACGATAACTCAGAATCAACTCAACTCAACACCCCATTAAAAATGTCATTAAAAGCTATGAAAAAAAATAAAAATTTCACATAACCTAACCTAACGTAACCTATTTAACCATTTAAAAAAATATATATTTTTCATAAACTTTAATGACTTTTCAAAGGAGGTGTTGTGTGGAATTCATTCTGAGTAAACCGGCCACCAGTTAAAACATAATATCTTTTTAAATCATTCATTTTCGTTATTGAGGGTGCAACCACTTGTAAATCAGAAAATCTGTGCTAAAACAACAAAAGTTCTTGCACGGTTGGATCTAGCCTCTTGACATTCTTTCTGTCTGGATTTTGTTTGGTCAACACAACAATTTTTGCTCGCAACGTCAGTTCCATCGTAAACGTCTTGTTTTGTGATGAAGTGATGAAAACAAAAGTCATATTTTGTTACATTTTTGTCAATAATTGAGAGTATAGTTTTTGAAAGATAGTTGTTGTCATTTCCATTAGTAACAGATGGAGAATTATTATAATTATTTGTATCACGGGGATTATTTGATTTGAAAGAGCCTGCGTGAGGTGGAAATCGTGGGATAATTTTCCCGTGGGAAATCACACAAGGAGAAGGTTTGCAGCCCCGAGATCATTTGAATGTGTGAGATAAACCTTAGATGAATTCTACAGAGGATAGGCTGGAGGCGGTAGCCATTTCTTAGGGAATCTAAAAGCAATCAGGTTACGAAGTTATTGTTTTTGTTTACGTTCAATATATCCTTCGTTAAAACAATATTCTTGGTAATATCATAGAGTCCAGTTGTATCTTCTTGCGTGAAATACATTTTATACATTATTTGAAAATTCCTTCGAAAGCACAAAAACAACCATAGGACAGATATTATGATTTGTTTTATGAAACCCTTAGAAGAACAATGTTTTAATCGTACTTACGTTTTATTATTGTACTTACGTAATGTCACGTCGTCTGTCTTCCCGGTCGCACCTTAAGTCACGACGTCATCCTCCCTCCCGCGGTTTGTACACATTGGCTTCCCCAATGCCTCATTCCGGACTTGAAATTTTTCTTCTTCAAATCTGAAAGATACTTGACATGGAAAATGTCTCCTAAAGTTTTCTAACTGACAACTCGTTGTGAAGTGCGAAGTGTCCGGACCCGGGCTTCGGTCTGCTGGTAAACTTCGTTCGGAGGCTCGCTGGCCTGAACGTGACCGCCAGACTCCCGAAACTTCAACAATCTCTCTATCCGGAAAGTAAGAAAAAGCAGAAGATAACAATAAATGTTTTTTAGGTCCAGCGGCATTAGATATGTAGATTTATTTTACTGTGTGGCTGGTTTATTTCTTGTTGACAAAGCGCCTTTCTTTGCGCAAAGCAGGGCCCACATCCCGAATGTATCGCCCAAAGACGATGCAACGATTATACTGTTTTCCCCATTAATCCTTTTAGATTTGGGTATCACACGTATTAGTTTATCGTAGGAACTTGCTTGGGATGCATTTTAAATTTCCATTCCCTTCTCCCTTTGTTCTGGGCCTTTTAAATATTGTTTAGTCAAATAAAATAATACGACCACTTAATTTCGGTTACGTAGGTCATTGAATAGAGGTCTCGTGCAATTCTTGAAAATTTTGCATTTAGTGAAGGTATCAGGTATCTATTTAAATAAGTATCCCTTTTGGAAATGAGCGCCATCATAAATGTAATGGTTATGGCTGTAATTAGTATTTTAGGCATACCTTACCCTTTTCGGAACAATGGAAAATTGTATTTAAGTTGGTTGGCTACCATTAGGCTTATTTTAATCTTCGGATTACATCCGAAGAAAACCGCTCGGATTAAAGTATTTGGAACAAAATAAAATGCATTTATAGAAATGAAAACATTTACAAACTGGACTGTATTTAACGACAAAATGTAATAGGTAAAGGAAAGTTTACTGCTGTAGGTAAACCCTATCAAAACTTTGACAGCCACTTATAAAAGTTTTATTAAACTAAGGCGGCATTTAGTCGGAGTAACTGTTCTCCCTTTAAAAGGCAGCATTTATTTTCACAAGTTTGCTTCCTCTAGGTATACTTTGAAGGTGATTATACTATTTTCCACGAACCGTCGTAACATCTTGTATCAATTTCAGTGCGGAAATAAGCCGCTCGATTTCCGAATAATGACTTTGGATTGCCTGGGACTACATAATAGATATGATAAGCCAGCGCTGGGAGGAAACTGCCATCGACTTGATGGGTTACGTGCCTTTTCAATCACCATGCTGCCACCGCCACCGCCATTATTATCATGCGTTTCTCTGGGCACGACCATGTTTTGCCTAGTATCCCCTCGTCATGTTTTTTTGCTATGTAGACTTGCATTCACTCACGCACTCATAATCATTGCGTCTAATTGACGTTCCATAATCTTAATAATTATTCTACCCCCCAAAATGGATTTTAGAAAAAAAAATCCGCCCTTCTAAATAATTGTATGTATTTATAATTTCATAGATGTATATATCTGGGACTTAAAGTTAAAAGCGCCTATTTGAAATTTGTGAATCGTCCAGGAGTTAAGATTGTTTATCGAATTCTTCGCGTAAAAAACGTTGAAACAATATTTTGATTTCTATATTACAACATAGGTTAAAATTTCATTAATCTAGATCACCTGAAAAAAATTATTCCATTCAAATAAATGACGTTTTAGAGTAATTTCTGGTAGCTAAATCGAAGTTCCAAAAACCGACAGGCACTTAAGAACCTCCGGATATTTATTCCCAGGTTATGGAAGCCTGGAATCTAGGTCGCTCCTAATTTTAACCCTTTTCATTATTTATTTACGTCTCTTTTGGAAATGAGGGCTCCGGTGGAAGTAAAATTCACCGTCCGTCAGATATTTTTTCAATCCTAAATATCTTGTATCTATTATTCATACTTAAGTTTTTGTACACATAATATAGGTGTTTTTAGATACCGGTGAGTTTATTTATTGAAAAAGTGTGATACAAAAATTCATTAATTCACTTCATTGAACCACATTACAAAAACGTCCTTTTTCAATCACTAATAAAATTTACAGCTGGCAATGTTTTCCAAAATTTTAAGGAACGTTTTGAAATAATTTTTCACCGAATATTCGGCATAATTTTTGATGTTAAGTGCTACCTCTTCCACCTGGGTCCCTTATCGTGCCTTCGATTATCTCATTATCCCAAAAACTCGTTTAGTAATCCCTCGTCATAATTACAATTGAGGTATTCCGATAATTCGATAACCGGCCATTTTATACGAGACCGTAAACCGTTTTCCGTCTCCGGCCAGAGAGATAATAAAAGCTGCGAGAACACAAAAGGCCACGAGGGACTTTACATTAAATTGCCAAAGTTGCCAACTCAAACTAACCACTGAGATAATTTTGTTTAACGCAGAACACTGAATAGAAAGTTTTAAAGTGTTAACGAAACAGATGAAATTATAAATAAATAATTTGGGTTCGTTCCAGAGTCTTTTTGAATGGGTCTCTGTTTGTTATTGTTTACCGCACTCCGATGAATATTTCGGGGTTGTTTTGGAGCAATATTAGTTTTATTCTTTGTAAAGTTGGTTATTTTAGTTCTTTTTTTTGGGAAATCAACATTTTTTTAATTTTGTTTTATTTTTGGGAAATCAACATTTTACAATGTGGTTCATTTGTACATGTGACATTTACCTAACTGAGAAACCAATTATACATTTCCTCAATATACTATTGTATTATGTATCTAAAAATTTAAACACTATACTTAAAACAACAACAATTTTTTTACTTTATTATAACAAGAGAGAGATTATTATAACAGGAGATACTACATAATGTATGTCATGCATTATTTACTCTATCACAATATTTATTGTAGCTCTGCATAGCGGTAAAATCTTATTGAAGATCTTCCTATGAGTTTATAAATTATAAATCGAAATTTGGATTTATTGGTTTCCGTTGCAGACCAAGAGGCATTGATAAAATGATTGTTGGGTTCTACAAAATTTGCGTTAAAGCTGTCGTACGGCAGAAGCATTTATATAATGATAGGCTTTGGTACTACACCGTCCAAAATAAATGTAGTCTCCTACAGTTTATTTGATTTAATTAATATTTATTAATTTTGTCCTTTTCCCCATACTAATTTTCTGGCCTTGGTCAATTATGTTGATAATAACTTCAACAACGAGCATCCGGATTGATTGATTGGATTGATTTTGTTTTAAAGAAAAACATTCCGGGTTACGAATAACCTGACAATATTTGAAAATCAGCTAAGGAAATGAATACCGAACCCCTGGTAGGGTCGATATCAACTCAGCCACTGATATTTTTCGGTCAATTTCAACCGGAATTTATTAATTAATATTGCGTTAGGGCTAAATTAATTTAAATTAAAAAATAAGTTATTGATTACGTTCAGTATTTTTCTCCTGAATATCTAGTTAATGCTGTAGCTTCGATAAATTAATGTATCTTTGAGCTTTTTCATTTCGTATCAATCTCAACCATCTCATCAATCATCCAACGAATCCTGTTACGATTTGGTTCTGTGGAATTTGTGTAAAATTGTCTCACTAAAATATACATCATACATACAACATACTGTCTCAGAAAGTTCTTAATATGTACAAAGTTGTCGAAATTCTTAGAACCGATCTTTATATATCGATTAAATTTTTCATGATCATCTTATTAGTGGCGTAGTGAAAAACTTAGGACCGTAGGCTAGTGGGTAAACCACTCCCCAACCTACATTTTCTGGTGGTCTGACGATGGGAAAAGATCCTTTAGAGTTGAAGGGCATGAATTTGGCGAGAGTAATGATCGTGTTGGAAGCGCCTTGCTTTGCTAGGAAGTGCAATTCCATTTCCCGAGATGCCAATATGTTGAGGGATCTAAATGGGATTTGAAGGGAGGCTATCAAGATTCAAATAAAGCATTCAAAGTGGTCATCAGGATGGGGAAAAGGCAACGTTCAAGTTATTGAAAAGAGTCGGAGAAGTTAAGAAGGTAGTTCCGCAGCATATTTGAGCATCCGCGTTGTTCTAAAGGAGTATTCCTATATTAAAATTTAACGAAGCACGATAAAAAGAGAGTGAGATTTCTGCTTTAAAAAAATATCTCAAGCCAGTAGTGTCATAATGGTACCATAAAAATGTTTAAACTTGTGGGAAAACTGTCACAAAATATATATTGATGAATAAAAATAAAATGTTCATAGTCGAAATTAGAAATATTTTTTATTGGAAAAATTATTTCATTAGTGACACTGATTAATTAAAACATCTGTGTGAAGTTGATGACATGTACGAGTACGTCTAGTTACTTGCATATTTATGACTGTATAATAGATTGTAGGAAGTAATCCATTAGACTAGAGTTAAATAAGTGTAGCAGATTGTTAATTGAGAATGTAAATTACAGTAAATTGTAGGAGCATTAATTTAGAAAGCCGTTGAAGGGAAATGCGAATGAATAATTGACTCAAGGAAAGATGATGGAATGGTGGGAATCTGATAGATGGCTGCAAAGATGTTTTTTTGCTTCGTCATTGATTGATTTACCTGAATAAAAGTCCCCCCCCCATCTTCAATATCCTCGTGTGTTGTTAATGATCGAAAAAATACGATATCAGTCTATTTTTTATGTTACAATTTTATTTAAAGTTTGCTTTTAATCATGTACTTATGAACTATGTTGCGGTCGATAGAGTACAAATAATAACAATTGTTTCGGTAGCTATTCTCTTGTTAGTACACAATTACAGCATAGGTACAATATTCTCCGACACAATAATTACTTCAAAGTGTCTAATAACTACGCACTATAAAAACAACTATATTAACCGTCCTTGAGGAGATGTTGATTGTTTTTAAACGTCGCTATATAAAATTGACCTATTACGAATGAGGAGCTCCAAACAAATGTATAAATGTAATAATAAAAATGTAATAAACAAATGCGGGGCTACAATGAACAATATTAAGAAAGGGACTATTGGAAGTGTGAACCGAATGGACGTTGAAAACAGAATATATAATTTTTCGAAGAAGACTTCTTCGGACAGGTTTTCACTTTGTGATGGCATTATTTATTTTAATGAAAAGACAAATAACTTTGTTTAATGTTGGAGAATATATGATGGTCAGGTTGCTAGAAGTTGGGAACTCCTAGAATGACATGGATGATACGGCGCTTGAATACGGATGAAGCAAGCAGCGTGTGCATTTACAAAGTTGCGTGGCAATCAAAACTTTTTGCCAACCCCTACGGAGAAGTTACGTTGATTTGATTAGAATGATAAGGTTTGGAGTAATCAAACTTGCTTAGATGTAGATAGTGTTAAAAATAGTTTCATCAAACAAGAACTCATAATTGTGACGGTTATTTGTCACGGTAATTTGTACTTAAACTTTAAAGATGGATCGTTCCTTCGTATGGGCATCATATCATATTGCAACATACGCCCTTGCACCACGTCGCTTCATGAAATATTTATTATTTACTACTTCGTAATAGAAGTAGTTAGTAACTAATATCTCAGTGCATCTTGCTTGCCCACGTCTGGCAATGAACGCGATGACTGTTGCATTCGCCGCAGCATGGAACTACAAACGGGTACTAACGACTGCAACGTGATTGGTTTTCCCAATTGGCAATCGGCGATGCGCATTAGGGATATTGGTTTGGGAAAAATGCAGCGGTGCCACAGAGAGTGAACACTCTTATCGCTTTTTAAGGTATTTTATTTTTTATTTTATTTTATTTATTTGCGTTGTAAACAGTCTATACATTTATATATGACAGTGAATAATATGTTTATGTCATTGACCAATAAAATAACGACACTTAAATATAGCACCATAATAAAATAAAAAAATGCAACAATATACCTAATACAAACAATTCTGATTAAGGGCATCTTCAATTTACAAAGTGATACATAAAATATATACACATTTCTAAGGTTAACACTTAAATTTTAAAGGATATCAATAATATCTTTGAGGAAAAGATTTCATTAAAATACAAACTACTAAAAGTAAAAGAGAAAATGTGAGGAATTAATAAAAAATAAAAATAAAATAAATCAATGAAATTAAGTTTTTGGTTAAACATATGGCATTCGATGGAATGTCATTTTTTTATGAATGTTGTGAATTTAGCAAGGTTCGTGTTAAACACATCGATGTTTGGGCATAATCTATTAAATGTGCTACAGCTTCTTCTTATAAATACATTTTCAAGGTAATTCGTTTTGCTCTTAGGAATATAAAAGGTATCCATAGATCGAGTAACTCTTTTTGGACATCTAAAATGAATACTAAAATGAAAGTATAACTCGAATGCAGTGTTAGCTCTTGCATAATTAACTTTATTAGCCTAATTGATGAATCCATTGGCGTATCGTCCAATTTATATTTCCCTTGGCGAGGGAATTTGCATTTAATTATGCAGTACATTACAATGTCTTAACATTCAGTTTTCCACTCTGTCTAGGCGTCTTATTAAATCTATATAATACGCCTTTCAACGTTGCTTTATGCGTTACGGTGTAATGAATAAAACACGAGTTGTGTGATGATGGATGAAACATATTTAGTATAGACTAGTGAGTATTAACAAATATTTTATTTTTCATGTTAATACCCCACAAGAGTCTTAACTGCCATGAACCTGCGACGGCCGGCGTAGTGTAGCGGTAGCGCGTTAGACTCCCATTCCGATGGCCGCGGATTCGAACCCGGCGTACGCAAATAAATGTTATTTAATTGATTTGTGTTATTTCACAATTAATTATTTAAAATAATATATAGCATATTTGCGGCACGTTCCAGAGTGGAAGATACTCTCAGTATCTCCCTGGTGTAGGACCATCATTCAGAATTGAAACGTTGCTTGAAATGGCTTTAGCCGTGTTTAGTGACTAGATCTGTATAGCCAGGTACTTCCCCCACCTTCCTCTTCCTCGTCTCCTTTCCTCCCCCACTTACCCACAGCCTCATAACATACCCCAATTGGGGATGCCATAGTATCACTGGCTCCAGACGGGAGCTGTTGGGACTCTTGTGAGGTATTCACTATAAAAAATAAAAAAAATTAAGGCTCCCCCAATTGGCATACGATGGTGAAGGGAGTGAGTGGGAAGCAGAAGACATGGGACAGCTGAAGGTTGGGACAGTTTTGTAGATTTGGACAAAAATAACCAATACAATTTTGGCTCCATTATATTATCACACTTCCATGACATCTATTCCATATCGCAAAAGGATCCCTTTATTTGTTTATAAATTATGATTCTCGGTTCCCTTCTCTATGATCCTTCTAAACCCTTCAGGGTAAATGCTAGATACAAAGAAATAAACATCTGAATTTACTGTAACTTAGCATTTCCATGTACATAGATATTATTAATATATTACGTTGACTAACTAAACTAAACGTGACATTTGAGGAATAAGTGTTCGCAATGTTCGCATCCTGCTTGCTTTATGATTTATGACGGCATCTATGAAATATTTATTAGCCAATGTACTGTATTTCAAATACCTCGATGACCGCATCAAAGTGTTATGTGACGAAAGACGTAATACAGAGAAACAATATTATCAACCTCGTTCCTTGTGTTTAATGTATTTTTGAAACCACTTTCCGCATAAATCATTAAACCCATGATATCGTAATTATTTCATTAAAACGGAATTATAAATGGATTCGTAATTAATTTACTAATGCGGTGTGCTCACGATAACAACTAAATAAAACCATTATTATTACGACAATTGGGTGTAAATCTGTATCGTAATTCATATACAGGAAATAGCGTTTCACAAACATAATAGGATAATGTTTTGTTCTCAGCGCCCGACGGAAGCCATCCATTGTAAACAGTCAACATAAAAAATAATCTTCTCTTGTTCTAAATAAGTTGAAAAGATTTTATACTCAGAAAACCATCTTCTTGTAGTGAAAATGTCTTCTTTGTTTATTTAATGAAATATGAAGAAGAAGACCTAACGTTTAAATGCAAACCTTCCTTCGACGTTTCCAATTTCTATTGGTGGACTGGTGGCTTCCTCTCGGTAAATGAATGAATAATGGTTGCCTTTTGATAGTGGAGCTCGGGGCTAAGTGATACAAATTTGTCTAGATTAAAAATCGTCGTGAGTATTTATTGCCCCGGCATGAAAATTTTATTTTTTGTATGAGAATTTGATCTCGCCGTTTGATAGTTGTTGTTGTTTACAGTTTTATCTAGGGATTTACTTAAGAATAACTCATCCAATTAGTTTCCTTAAGTGATATTCCCTTCTTCAAATAAGTTTAAAATTATTTCATTATTAATTACTATTTACAGTATTTTTTATGTAACCACTAGCTGATACCCGGCATGCGTTGAAATGCTAATTAAATAAATAAATAGTTTCTTCCTTCACGTCAATTCCCATTCGTCCCCGTTCCCCTTGCAACTCCTCTTCCTCTTCCCTTCACGCGTCCCCTTCCCCTCCCGCATTCCCTTTTCCCCTTCCCGCGTTCCCCCTCCCCTCTCCCGCTCTCCTCTTTCTCATTCCGTTTCCACCTTCTTCGCCTTCCCCTCTCCCTCCTCCCCCTCCTTAATTCCAACCGACGCTCCCGCATACCCCTCCGCCAGCCTATTTCCCTGCCGCCTGACTCCATAAAATACACCCATTTTTCCAACAACTCACTCGACCTATTTAATTTTTTATGCAAACTTCATAATGCCAGAGCTCACCAGTATAGATATAGAATTATTCACGAGCATGCACACAACAATTCAAAAAAAATTAATAGCAATCGGATGAAATTTTAATCGCAATTGTATGAATAGTATAGGAAATAATTTCATAACGCCAGAGCTATCCTATAACCATCCCGGGTATGAGCACATCATATTCCCAAAGTTTCATCGCAATCGGATTAACGGTATGGCCGCGCATAAGGTACGAACAAACATTAATTTTTATATTATAGATAGTATTAGATATCTATTAATCACTTAATAATATCTGTAATAAAACAAAATATTCACTTTAGTGTGGTGCAAGTCGGTAGTGTGTATTTTTGTTTTAAATCAACTTCGCTATGTATTCAACACATAAAAATTATACATATATTAAGAACCCACACATTATTATTATTTGTTACACACGTATTATGCTATTTGCAGCTCTAAAACTTTTTTTTTCTGTCTCTCTATTGTACAACGCTATCCTTTTTATCTACCACCTTTACTTCTATGTACCATGTGTTTTTCCGATTAATGTTTTCTTTGTCACCTATACACACCTGTATGAACTAAAACATAAAAATGTAAATCTATGTAAATGCCCATAAGGGCGTTAATGATTAATAATAAAAAAATAAATAAAAAAAAAAACAATGGACTGGAGTTCCTACGAACAAATTAACAGGGTTTCAATGTTTATTGGCGGAAAGATGTAAGAATAATTTGTTGGTATACGTACGAAATTTGTTCTAATAATTAATATAAATAATTTATTCTTACATTTTGCCGCCAATAAACATTGAAACCCTGTTAATTTGTTCGTAGGAACTCCAGTCCCGTTTTTAACCGTTTTACGAATAAAATGATCGTATTTTAGAATAACATTTTTCTCCGTGCAGTATTGTGCAAATCTATTTGAATGAATTTCTCATATTTCTATGTTTTATCTGATTTCCAATTTTGATTCTGTACAGTCCACATCGTTTCATTGGTAAAGCATTACGAAGTCATGCAAAATCATGTGTTTTCGGTTTGCAAATTTTATCGCTTAGAAATATCTTAGAAGCTTTATTAAGCGAGTAAATTACCCCTTGGCCTTTGTGAAGTCTTTTTATAAGCCCAGAAAAAAAGAAAGTATCAGGCCTATAAAAACTGCTTTGAAGTTCAAAATCTCCTACTTACGAACCCCCTTTTTGGTTATAGTATTATTATATAATGTAGCAAATTAAGTTCATTAGAAATTATCGTAAAACATTTAAATATTTGTGCCTGGACATCGCAAAATAATATTAAACACACTTTAAAGTGTTGTTTTTTCAAGCGTGAATTTAAACCTTATCGCCATTTACACAAAAGCAAAAGCAGTTAATAATAGCAAATTTTAATAGCAAAAGTGTTGTTTGTAATCAAGTGCCTCCAAATCGCCATACAGTTTTCCATAAAACTTTAAATCTAAAGTTTAACTAATAAAACTTCCGCGAATAAAAAGTTGGATATATTTTACTAATTATTGTCCTTTATAATTAATTCACCATTCCGTTGTTTCTTTAATGCTGGGGCCGCACCTGCGTGTATCGTCACGAAGCTTCGTGCTATGACACGATAAGCGCAAATGTGACCGGCCATTATCGGCTATCATCACGAACATTTGCAATTCAAAACATTCGTTTTTTTCAAAAAAAAAATTTTGTGTCAAAACGTACGAAGTATCGGTACGCATTATTTCGTGACGATACACGCAGGTGCGTCCCCAGCATAACCGACCTTTTCCCATCCGAATGTTGTAAAATTTGAACAAGAGCCCATAAAAGTTAGCAAGAAGTAAAACCATTATTAAGGTGTTTTATAAGACTCTTAACTTTGATACTGCTTAAACGTCAAGTGTGTAAACGCGGCGTTTATATCCTCGGTTTTATCGTAGCCTCTCCCTTTAGAGATGGGATTCATCTCTACATGATTGTGTTAGATAAATTATTAATGTTAGTTTTTTTGTTTGTGTTCTACCTCGCCTTGAGAATGTCCCCAACCCCACCCATACCACTATTTACTGTACTGTGTTGTAGGTGCCCCTGCTTCAGAGAGAATAAGAGGTGGTGGTGTGTGGGGTGTGGGGAAGTTTAGGGTAAGAGTGCCAGGACACGGAGCCCCGGCGTGACGTGATATAACTATAAGATGAAGCAAGAAAGAATCACATACGTGCCCAACATTTTTACTTCGGGGTTGATAGTATTTCTTTAAATTATGTTGTGGCTGAGAAACGTACTGTGATGCATTGAGTGATTCTGAGTGCAAACACTAGTTAATTTTGATTGCGGCATTTATTATATCTTAAAGAATTCATAGAGTTGAAATAGAAACAACTTTTATATATGCTTTTGAGTTATTTCATTAATATGTCATACCACAAAGTGATGGCTTTCTATTGTTTGGGTATACAAACATAATTTATTTTATTGTTTGGGTATCGTCCTATAAGAACTTTTCATTTATAGAATTTAGTTTTGGACCTCAATTCGGTGTTCAATGCAATTTCATACTTAGATGAGATACCTGTAACGTATAACAGACTTATCAAACTTTACCATTTTTTTTAAATCTGGTTAACGGCCTGATTAAATTGGTCTGTTTACATCCAAAGCCATTTTGGTTTCTTATCATAACTGACATTTCGATTCCATGGATTTGTACAATTACTTATGTTTTTGATTTCATATCTGTGTATTTAAGAAACACCTAATTTTTACCGCCCTAATATGTTTCCAAACTTGGCCCATATAATTCACAAAACTAACCGGTTTCGTTTGTCTGTTATTCCTCAGCCAAGAAACAGAATGGGGCCGCTCTGCGCACCAACAGCCTGGGCCCGGGCGCGCGCACGCCGCCGTTGGAGAGAAAGTCCCGCTTCTCCGCGCTAGGAAGACTATTCAAACCCTGGAAATGGAAGAGAAAAAAGAAGTCTGACAAGTTCGAGGCAGCCTCCAGATGTGAGTATTCTAACAATATTCATTGATGATATTAGAGGTGGCTCTAGGGATCCAGACGTGGAAAGTCATTTGAATTTTATAATAATAAGTAATTTGCGTGTGAATCAAATGTTATACCTTGGCTTTTACTAGTGTTTGCAGTGTAAATGAAACAATTTCTTATAACATCCTAGGGCAATTTGGCACTCATTTGCACAATTTGGCTTCTAGAGATAGCACACGACCTCACGCGACGCGTGACAGTTTAGTACAACACTAAATCGAAAGTATGACAATTACTGTATCTTTCGCTTGCGACTTTTGAGGTATCTGCAACACGTCTATAGTTTGTGATGTCATTGATTATTACCAAAATATGTATCTTCCCATCCTTGAAAGCCAAACCAATTCAAATATCTCTATAAAAATTACGATCAGTTGTTTCACAGAATTTGAACAATTTATCAAATTTCAAATTTAATTTTTATGTTCTGTGAAAGTTCTATTTAAGTTATTATATCATTAACTCAACTTGGCATTTATTAGTCTTCTTATAAATGAATTTTATAAATCAAGAGTATAGGGGTTGCAAATGTAAAATCACGCAATGTCCAGTGTTTTCAATATAATGTCCTCCGCTTGCAAATTTGTGTCTTTTCCAAGCATAAACTTTTTAATTAAAGTGTATCTATTGGAAGTGACCGGCCAGCTAGGTTTGTTTCTGTATGTAGTGTTTGTAAATATTAAACTTAGATAGAGCCTAAGAATTCATAATAAATTGTACAGCGCCCTTGAGGTGATTTCTCACAAAATGTATACTCTACAAATTATCGTTCGAATTCTAATAAACAACTGGCTCCTTTAATGAATAAAAAAAAACTGTTATAAAGTTGTTTGATTTGTTGAATAGTAGATTATCTTTTAAATTAAATCGGTGAAAATAATCTCTTTTTATTAATAATTTTCGTGTTACTTGGTTGATTTTGTTTTCCAATAATTATTACTGACTTGGCATTACTGACTGCGCGCTACATTTTAAATTTAATTTTAGCTACTTATTCAGGCGGTAGCCATTTTATATTTAAAAGGGTGATTTTTGTGTTTAATCTCGACCAAATTTATTGTCTCGATTATTTTGAATGTAGCTTTGAAGGTTGGTTTTTATTGTTTAATTGATATATAGTTATGTATATTATTTTTCGAAATATGGGTTTTTTATAAACAGTGTACATGATTTATCATTTTATGTGAAACCCGCCCTCTGAGGCCTAACATTCTTTCAAATGAAAGTCGCAATTACTTCTAAAGTATTGAAAAAAGTAAGTATACCTAAAATTTAAAATAATAAACAGTTTTGCCAGTTTTAATTCAGGTCTGAAATGGTTGATTGAAATATTTATAACTTTAGGGGCTATTTTCAGAGCTAGAAATTTTTTTCTGTAATTCGATGTCCTCAACAATATTTTTAATGAGAAATAGTTTTATCTGAATAATATTATACTCGAAATAAGGCTTAAAAAAATATTCTGCACGTTTTTAACTTATGGATAATTTTGTATAACCTTCTAAAACGAGCGTTGTATCCGTTTTCTTGCTTTATTTCTATCCTTCCTCTCCTGTTTCCAAAATCGAATTTTGAAGAGGACTAATGACCCTAGCCAGCGGTTCATAAACTTGTTGGAGGTACTGAACCCCTTCAATTTCATTCTCGCATTCACCGAACCCTTCTTAATTGGCGTGTCGTCACGAATTATAATCATGACGGCCGGCGTAGTCCAGGGGCAAGGCTTTGGACTACCATTCGGAAGGTCGCAAGTTCGAACCCGGCGTGCGCAAATAAATTTTATTTGATTGATGAGTGTTATTTCACAATTAATTAATTAAAATATATATTATAATATATTTGCGGCACGTTCCAGAGTGGTAGATACTCTCAGTATCGCCCTGGTGGTGGAAGACCACCATTCAGAATTGAAACATTGCTTGAAATGGCTTTAGCCGTGTTTAGTGATTAGATATGAATAGCCAGGTACTTCCCCACTTTCCTCTTCCCCATCTCCTTCCCTTCCCCACTTACCTTCATCCTCACAACTGGGGATGCCATAGTCTCACTGGCTAAAGACGGGAGTAGTTTGGACTCTTGTGAGGTATTAACTAAAAAATATATGAGTCGGGGGTTTGTCTTGACCTCCGCCGAACCCTCGAGACTGACTCACCGAGCCCCTGGGGTTCGATGGAACCCAGTTTAAGAACCACTGCTCTAGCCACTAGGGACACATCTTTTATTTTCAATTTTACAATTATTGTCAAGACAAAAACATTTTTCTGTAATTCGATGTTTTTATTGAAAACAGTTCTAAAGCAGCCAACTCTTTCCTTTTTTTTCATTTTCTCTACTAAAGTATGCATTTTTCTAATGACAATACGATGTATATTTTAAATTGCTGAATCCCAAGAAAAGCCACAGTATGCTACTTATCGCAAACGATTTTATAGTTTGGCCATTAAAATTTTACCTAGTTGGAGAACACATTCTCGGGTCTGCTCAGAGGGAAACATTGAGAGAGCAAAAATCCCACGGGGCGATCTTCAATATCCTTTTTGATCTAAAGTTTTTTCTTATTTCTTTATTTTCGACAGACAGCATGTGGCGCTTTTTACACGTTTCGGGTGAAAATAATAAAAACCTGCTTTGATCGATAAATATTAACGCGTCTTTCAAAAAACCGATATGGTAAACCAAGTCCTTAAATAAATAAACACAACAACTGTATGTTATATGTTGCAAATAGTTTCTATTTATATTTATATATATATATTTCTATATATGTTTATAGATATTGTTTTTATATTTTACCAGGAGTAAGTAGTTCAAGACACGAGCGCAGTGTATATTCGTATTGTCGTATAATATAATATTTACTGAAAACATGTTTTAAATCAGTGAAAATAATCATGCTTGCACATAATTTATTACGTATGTAGTTACAACGCTTAAAAAAAATCATATATATTATTGCATACATAAATTATATCTAATATTGTAAATTTTAATATAGTTTCTCTTATAAGTGTACTTTGTATTATAAGTTCACACTTTTAAACACAAACCTAACATAACTTAATATCTTTGTTGTAAATCTTATTGTAATTCCTCCATCTTGTTATCAGGTACCTAGTTTACACTTTTCAATACTACCAACTTACCTACTTATCTTATATTCTGTAAATCTGAATATATTATATGTTACCAGGTTAATTCGGTAAATCCGAATAGAATACATGCTACCATATTACTTTTTCTACATTGTCACAAAAAAAATGTATACATATATTTCTTCATTACACAAAAAAATGTATACATATATTTCTTCATTACACAAAAAAATGTATACATATATTTCTTCATTACACAACTTAGTTTCAGAGAATTCTTGTTTTTTTTTGTTTTTTGTTTTTGTTATGTAATATTTAAAATAATATGAACTAAACCTGTCAATTTGTCTGTCCTGGAACGGGAAACTTTCCTAGTTGGACAGATAAAGCTTCCTAATATGTAATTTGTACTTTCTTTTGTATCTGTCTATAATAAATAAATAAATAAAATACTTTGACTGTCCGACAAAATAGGCCCGAAGCCTGAGGGGTTGAGAACATTATTTTGGTACCTACTGTATCGCTTACTGATGTGAAAAGTTTTCAATAAGTAGTTACAATTTTAAAAAGTTAATGTTCACGCACTACGCAGAATATAATTACATAACCGAAATTATTATGTTTAATATTAACCCGTGCACTGATATTGAAAGTGTGGTGGTTTCGGTAAGGTTAATTCCAATGTTTGCTTTCCGCAATGTTTTACCAATTAAAATACTCGATGACAAAGGATTTATTCAAATTTTGTAGATCAGAATAGCTTTAACATTATTTGTCGTTGAAAATCATTTCAATAATTCCATATTTATTTTGATCAAACACGATGAATTCGTTAGATGTTCGAATGGATGAAGTTTGTATGTCTTTATTTTTCGTATTTTTCTTCTTTGTTTTTTCCAAAACGGCTACCATTTTTCTACAATGATAGGAAATATATTATGCAGGAATGAAACTCTTTTTATTATAATATGCCTCTCGAGGATGCTTTGTTGAGTTGTAAAATTGAAGTTTTTCTGTTTTTCCTTGTCTTTATTCCAACCTGAGCGTAATGCCTTCCCCTTCATGAATCCCAATATTATTTGGATTTTGTGATTTCTATCCAAACGGGTCGATAAATAATGTACTTACATAGGACATTTATAACCTGGTTATGGCCGTTATGGGTTTCTGACATTGTTCTAGCTCCATTAAACTTCTGTAATCTGTAATCTCTTTTTAATTCTTCTTTTCTTTTAGAATTTGTAATTTACTAGGTTTTATAGATGTTTACGTACAGACTGGGATTGCACTATCCTCCTGTCCTGCTGGAATAAATAATAATTATAATAATTTTGTTTGTTCTTTGAAACGATGTTTACCTACAGTGTCTGCACCGGAGCCTTTAGCTTTAGATAAAATTGTATTATCTTTGTTTATCCACTCCAGTGTTAGTGTAAATTTTTATGACACCTTCGTTTAAAAATGTTTTATGTTAATCCCTCGTAGGTATATTTCAAAGAATAGAGAATGTGTTTTTATGGGTTACACAAGAGTTGAGGCCACTCTATTTTGAAAATGTCTTTTCCGGGGCACGGATCTATAGTATTGTGTTGTTTTAAATCTCTCTCCACGATTCTCATCTAGTTTTAATCTGTCAGTACAGTGTGCGTGTGTATGTCACACCGCTCCCGCAATAAGTGTCCGCCTGTGAGTGTAACCGCGTGAGGGCATCGCATCGGCTCCCCTAGGGCTGGGTTAAAAGCTATTTTTAATGCCTCCCTTTGTTTTCTTCTACGGAATGTCTCACATTATCTTAAAACATTGACGAGCTTCCGGCCGCTAGCATCACCTAAATCACTCTGCAGAGATCTAAAAAGGTTCTCGCCGTACTAAACTTCTCCTAAAACTTTTATTGTTTGTCTCACACGTCTTATTTATAGATGCTTTTTCTGTTCTCCCGTTGAAAAGACGGACTTAGGTTATATTTATGTTTTTTTTCCTATGGCATTCAAAGAACTTATATCTTTTTATTTCATTAACTCTGCGTAGTAAATTTAACACATTCTTTTCTGATTAATCAAAACAACGTTTAAAATATTTCGAAAAAAAATAAGAAAAAATCATACTCCACCATTGAAGAATTTTTAAAAAGTAATTTTACGTGTAGTGATTTTCTCTTTTGTTTGTTTTCCGTGGAAAACTTTCAACCTCTTGAGTAAATAGGGCTTCGCTTTACATGATATAAACGTAAAGTCAACACGAAAACTACCCACACTGCTGAAAACCAATTTACGAGGGCTGATAAATTTCTCAGAATCTCTGTACAAACTGCCAAAAGAGAAATTGTTGTAATGTTATTAATTATTTATGAACAACTAGTTGTTTGCGATTATTTGTATAAAATAAATATTTAATTGTTAGTAATAATTAATAATACTTGTTCTTCTTTAGGTTTTCTGTATCTTTTGGTGGGGTACACATTTTTCGTGTATTGGAAGTTCCTGTCATTTTAGCTTGTTAGTCTTCATCTTTGATATCTTCACATTCTTTACCTTTCTGGTTGTTTTTTCCTTCTGTTCTCTGGTTTATTAGATATTGCACCAGCAATATTTTTTCTTCGATGTGGCCTTCCCATTTCAAATCCGCCTTTATTTTTGCCGTACGCTTATGTAACGTGAAATTGATATCTATATCCTATAATATGGTCTATTGGATTTACGCCTTCGATATTTTAAAGTTGACCTTTTACTCCACAGCACATGGGGAGATTTCATTTTATTGGCATTGCATTTTAGTTTATTCAAGTTTCTGTGCCGTAAAGCTGATAAGATACCGTAGTCGAACATACGGCCCTCTGTAAAATAATTTTTTTTTTAAAATATTTTTCCGTCGATTTTCCATTGAAGATTCAATGCCAAATCTACCAATTTAAATAATTGTGCTTTCAACAACCTTTGTGACATCACGTGTAACGATTCTCCTTTTCTTGCGATCTCGTTTACTTTTTTTAGGCGGTGTTAAAATTGAATCTACCCACTTATCGCAGCCTAGACTTCGCTCACTGGAGATTGGGATGAGAAACTTTTTAAACAAACAAGGTCCTAATCCAACGCACCATAAAACTCTTAATCTTCTCGAAAGAATTCTCTGATGCTGAAAGTTATTAATTCTTTTAGCGAAACGCTCGAATTTCACTTTACTTTTTAACTTGCTAATTGAAAAAAAAAACCTTTGCGATTATTTGGATTTTTCTGTGATTCGGGACCTAAGGAACACTTTGACAGTCAACCTTTTAGCACTATTTATTTAAGTTAAATAATAAGACTTTATGTTAGGGAATATCCAGTATCAACCCATTTAATATTTACGGGTAGACTTAAAAGATCCATCTAATCAGTAAGCTGACAAAGAACTTTAACCTATTTAGCCAAGAATAAAATTGCGTTTAGCCATTATGCACCCTATGTCAATACGTATTTGAAACTATTATTTTGATAATTAATTCCTGTATTAAAATATTGTATTGTTGTATTATAATATTATGTATTATTTTTCGTTAAAAACCTGCTGCTGTAGATATTTTATTTATTTATTTATTTACAAATATACGGCACAACATGTGCCATTAATGACATAACATATAAATAGTACAACAACATGAAGAATAACAGTATAAATGTAAGTAAAATATAAGAATAAAATGTAAACAGTAAGTAGTAAGATAAGTAATAAGTAGTAGGTAAAGGTAAAATATATATATATATATAAAGTGAAAAATATGTTATAAAGTATAATTATAAAGTGTAAATTATAAAGTACAAACTATGAATTATTAAGCAAAAATAAAAAAAGTTAAAAGTGATAATAAAATAATAAAAAGTTAAATGTAGAAATTTAAGATATCAATAAAAGGTAGAAATATTCAACTATAAAATATAAAAAGTAAGAAATCCTCATAGGAGCAAATAAAAAATAAAATAATTAATCGGTAGGTATTATGGATTATAAATATCACCGATACGATAAATTTTACAAGTACCTATGATTTCTAATGAATTAATAATTTTAGAGTGCAAGTACTGGTAAGCATATTATGTTTACATCTTTTGTATGAGGCCAGATTACCGGCGCGATCGATATTAGCATATTTATTGCCTAAAGTGTGCAAGCGATTTATTGTTGAATTTTGTTCGGCGGTGGTCCCAGAAGTATTACAATGAAAATGTGTTTGGAGTCGAGTTGGTCTTTAAGGTATATGATGTTTTAATTTTGACTAAGGTGACAACTGTTTTACACGGGCATTTAATTTTCGATTTGTTGCATCTCCGACAGCGTCCATTAACAAAGCCGAGGAAAGTATTCTTTACATAATATAGCTTGGTAACATGTAAAAAAATAAATTATTAAGATTTTCGTAAATTATTTCCTTAAAAGGGGAATGGGAAAAATCACTGGGATTACGTGATAACCCTTTCGTACCGTACGTATATTAAAAAAGTAGATTTCTAAGTAAGTTTATCATCGCTATCTTGAGCGAATAAAATTTTACGTTTTTCGTTTACCAATTGCTGGTATAACGTTCCTATAACTAACTGGCTTTGCATGTTATTTTTATTTTTTATTTTTAGCTACTCGTTCAGGCGGCAGCAATTTTTATACATTGTATTTAGAAACTTTATTTTTGTGTTTAATCACGAGCTGTTTTATTCCCCCGATTTTGTTTTAAATTTACGAGTTGAAGGTAAGACTTTATTCTAAAACTTTTTATTTTATCAAAATGATATATTTTTTGTATACAATGTTTTGTTATTTTATTTGAAACTTGCCCAATAAGACCTAGGGGGTTTCTCACCATCCTCCCAATAGCTTATCTACCCTAATAACGAATATTATTAAAAATAAAAATAAAATACTCGCAGTGGTTAGAAAACTCGGCCAACTTATCCAATATGTAGCCACTATTCATAGGTTCGAGTGCCGAATTATAAACTCCAACTTAATAAATAAATAAATCGTAAATCGAAAATATTCATTATTAGTGAAGATAAGCTATTGGGAGGATGGTGAGAAACCCCTCTAATGTACTTCAAATGATAGTAGCAGTAGCTTCTAAAGTAGTAAATTAAAAGTATACATGTAAAAAACTCTGTCAATAATCAAGCATATATGTTACACCCGCACTGACGGTATTATTTCAGATCTTCTAATTTTTAAATAGCTGATTTAGGTAACTACTAGTAAACCGCTAACAAAATAAAACTACTGTATATGCATTAATGACGGCAAATATCTCAAATATAAATGATTAGTGACCAAAAAGTGTGAAATGCGTTATGCATGTGCAAATGTGTTCGCATGTCTACTTGTCTACTAATACATAATTGGATCGTCATAAACCACAGTGAACCAACTCACTTTTTGCAGTTTCTGAGTAAGAGCTTGAAATGAGGGGTCCAAATCATAATCTAGCTCTGCCAGAGAGAACCAATCAGAGAAATACAGTATTGACCAACAATAGACAGTATTTCTCTGATTGGTTCTCTCCGGCAGAGCTAAATTATGTTTTTGAGCCCTCATTAAGCTATAAATCAGAAATTGCAAAAAGTGAGTTAGTTCACTGTGGTTTTAGACGATCCAATGTCGTTCTTCTCTGGTAATAATGTTTACTGACTAGGAAAAGGACTGTGCACGGAGAAAAATGTTATTCTAAAATACGATCATTTTATTCGTAAACACGGGACTGAAGTTCTTACGAACAAATTAAGTGTTTCAATGTTCATTGGCGGGAAAATATAAGAATAATTTGTTGGTATACGTACGAAATTACGTATACCAACAAATTATTCTTACATGTTCCCGCCAATAAACATTGAAACCCTGTTAATTTGTTCGTAAGAACTTCAGTCCAGTTTTTAACCATTTTTACTAATAAAATGATCGTATTTTAGAATAATATTTTTCTCCGTGTGGTAAGGGCGTATAACGTATATAATGAAAATATCTCAAAAAAGAGATTTATTCATCAAAGGGGTGAAATATGTGTTATTCTTATGTAAATGTGTTCCCTTGTGTACTTCCTACTGATCCTCTTTCGTCTCCGGTACTGTTTATTAATGTTAAATAGTATGTAGGTAAAACGTATATTAAGCGCCCTTGAGGTGATTTCTCACAAAAACGGCGCTCTACAAATTATCCAATTATTATTATTATTAAAAAATATATATATATATATATCTTATATGAATTATTGACCAAGAGAGTGAAATGTGCGATATGCATATGCAAATAATATATTCGCATGTCTACTTATCTGCTAAAGCTTGTCGTTCTTCCCCGGTGCTGTATAATAATGTTTAAAAGTAAGTGCGTATAACGTATATTATGAAATAAAGCTCTTTGCATGTAAATCATGGAAAGAGAGTTGTTTATCTCAGCGCTAGGGGGAGCTGTGGGGGTGGCCCCCTCAACCTAACGATAAGTTCCCCTACTTGACGCCGGCTTGTCTGGTGCTCCCGCCAGCAAGCAGCAGTCAAGCCTCTCTGTAACGATTCTTACGCTGTACCGCTTTACCTCTCGCCCCCAATCAATATACTATGTACTTGTACTTACTTACCTCGGATATTCGCCCGCCGCTCTTTGCGGAACCAAATAATTCTTCTACAGATTATTAGATCGTCTGTCCTCTTTATTGCCATGTCTTTTTTTTATACAAGAGCATGTAATTGATACTGTTTATCTTGTTTTCTTGTTATTTTGTTCTACTATTTTTTGATCATTGGGAAACTATTACATCCAATACTATTGTGCGGTGTTATTTATAAAAAAAAATATATGACTGCTTCTAACCTTTACGCGCGGTTGAAATAAAACTTATTTGGTTGTTGTGGCAGGTATTACTAAATGGGTATAATTACTGATTCATGTCGGATTCGCTCTTGATTTTTCATCCAAGTTTCGGAAAATAATAAAAAAATTCTAGCGAAGGCGAGAACCCTTTAAAAGAATAAAAACAAACACAGATGGCAGTATTGTACCAATGTCCGAATGTCATTTCCGATTTAAAACGTTATTTTCGTTCGTAAAACATCTGAATTACTCGTCATATCGCGCATAAAGAAATTTTACTTAAAAAAAGTTGCTTCCACTATGGAAAAAAGAGTATTCTTGAATTGATTTACCGATTTAAAGGTTTTATTAATGATTTTATTAATCAACACGATTATTTATCCAGCTTTATAAACAATACTTTCCCTCATCCGGGTGCCGTACCTACATACTCTTATATTATATATTAGGTCCTTACTTATGAAATTGGCGTTTTGCCGTACTGGCAACTTTAATCTCAAATATCTTCTCTTTGGTTAAGAATTCCAAATTCAAATTTATAAAGCTATTTACTCATGTATTTGTGTTTCGAAAATTATAATTAATTTTTTTTTCCTTAATTGCTTTTTTTTTCTTTGCTCACCAAACGCTCACAAGTAACTTTTTTGGAGTCAATTTTCGCTTGGGGAATGGTTTGGCTGGTTCGGCAGGGTTCAGTTCAGTCATTGCGATGAGCGCTTCCGATTATCATACAGGATCCACTTTTTATCACAGGTAAATTCGATTTAAAATCCCTTCATTATTGTGCCGGTCGAGTAATGCAACGCAACAGTCAACGCGCGCTTGTTAATTTACTTCTCTCAATTTGTGAGGTACCCACCTTTCAAGCTTTTTCACCTTCCCAATTTGCTTCAAGTGGATTAAAACAGTTTTATCACTAACACCGCAGCCTACAGCTAAATCGGACGTGGTTTGCGATGGATCCGCTTCGACAATAGCCTTCAATTCTTCATTATCAACTTTGGTCTCCGGCCGTCCACGGGGCTTGTTCTGCAGGTCGAAATTTCCAGAACGAAAACGTTGGAACCAAAAACGCACTGTGTTTTCTTTTGCGGCACCGTCGTCATATACATCATTAATCCTTCGAGCCGTTTCTGCAGCACTGGTGCCATTGGTGGTACTCGTAAATAACGCGATATTTGAAGTTTTCCATTTTGTAAACTAAGTGACGCAAAGAAAAAAATACAATTAAGGAAAAAACAAATGAATTATAATTTTCGAAACACAAATACATGAGTAAATACCTGTATAAATTTGAATTTGGAATTTCTAACCAAAGAGAAGATATTTGAGATCAAAGTTGCCAGTACGACAAAACGCCAACTTCATATGTAAGGACCTAATATATACATTTAATAAAATAACACGACATTGTACCTACATGATAACTACATTAAACAGAAGATTTGGAATGATAATGTTATATTTATCTTATGCTACGAATACATTTGCGAACCGCAGCGCAAGCCGACCCACGAATTATGGAAAAGGAAGGAAGCAACGTAAATCATCGTCTCGCGCCGTTTACGGTTGTTTCGTTGCTTTCCCAAAATTCGTAGTTCAGTTCGCGTTTCGGTTCGAAAATGTATAATATGTACCCAGCATTAAAGGTTGTGATATTCTATTTCCCAGATAAAAAAAAAGAATTCAAATTTCGGAGAATTTTTATATTATTTTATTAGATGTAAATGAATAAATTATAAATGTAAATTACATGTGTTGCAATGCCAATTAAATAAATAAATTGTTTCTCCCTTCGTGTCATTTCCGATTGTTCCCTGTCCCCCTTCCGCCTCCTCTTCCTCAACCCCTCTCGCGTACCCTTCCCCTTCCGCATTCCCTTTTCATCGGTTCCCATTTCGGTTGAAATTTTAATCGCAATCGTATGAATAGTATAGGAAATAATGTCATAACGCCAGAGCTATAACCATCCCTATAATATTCCCAATGTTTCATCGCAATCGGATGAACGGTATGGCCGCGCATATCATGCGAACACACAAACAAACATTAATTTTTATATATTAGATTATAGATAAGTACACATTTACATGAGCTTATATTAAAGGTTCCGTTTGTTTCAAGTAGGTATTTTTAACTCAAATTATGGACATCGGGCCTTCGTCAATCTCTACACGGAGAAAAATGTTTTTCGAAAAAACGATCATTTTAATAGTAAAAACGGGTCTGAAGTTCTTACGAACAAATTAACAGTGTTTCAATGTTTATTGACGGGAAAATGTAAGAATAATTATTTGGTATACGTACGAAATTAACTAAAATTAACAAGTATAGACTAAAAAGAACTATAGACAATAACATTATAGGGAGAGGTGATTAAATACTTGAAATATCATTAAAAATAAACAATTATTTAAAATGAAATACAAAATTTATTTTAGAATATGTAAAAATTACATTAGATATAGAATTTTAATACAAAAGATAATCAAGTTGTTTAAACAACCAAAATAAATTATTATAAATATGAGTATTAATATGAAAATAAATTTAAAGGATGGCTATTTAAAAAAAAAATGGTTATTAATAATATTTAATTTACTATTAATACTTTTTCAAAATTTCTAAGTTTGCTAATTGTATTTATTTATTTATGAAATCACCTTAAAGAATACGTTTGATTTTATTAAGTTTACTGTACATTTTCCTTCTCTTGCCTTCGCTTTCCACCCATTTCCTGTACAACACTGTGTTCTATTGATAATGTATCTACTTTATATTTGCCGTATTGATATTAAAATGTTTCCTCTTTTCCTTGCAGCATTGGAGCGAAAAATATCCGTCCGAGCAAACCGAGATGAGCTGGTGCAGAAGGGTATCCTGCTGCCGGAGAGCCCCATCTCGCCCATACCCGAGCCAGGTACTCTTCCTCTCTTATTCAGCCAATCTCGCTAAGTGAATGAACACTATAGATACCTCAAAGAATTTACTCTTGTAATGTCCTTCCGTGCGGAAACTTGGGAACAGGTAAATGTATAGGATTGCGGAAGTGTGCTGAGTTGAAAGTTTTTGGGTTGAATTGTGGGATTATCGAATAGTAAGGCAAAGCACTATGTAAGAAAAAATCTTCTCTTCAAAAACTCTTGTAAAATGCCTGGAATATGCACGATAAATAAATCAAGTTGCCTTAAGACGGTATTATCAGAGAATACCGGAAATTAGTCCTTTTTAAATCAAATTCTAGACGTATTGTCTCTTTTTTACAAAAAAACATTAATTGATTTTGAAAGATTGTTATTTTATCTGGTACACGCTGTTTTAAAATGTTGAAAAACTGAGTTTATTTTTAATATACTAAGGTTATATATACCGTTGGTCGTTGACAGATTTGTTCAATTTTCTAAGGATATATTCCATTAAACAACACAAATTTCAAATCATATAATCATACAAAAATAAATCAATACACAATCTAGTATACTCAGTTTTGAAAATTTTAATTTTAGTTAAATTAAAATCATTAAAAAATAAATCCGAGAACGTGTTTTGTGACAAAAATACCTAAGTTTTTCTATTTATTTAAGGTTTTACAAACTAAAATATATCAATTTTTTTTACACACTTATTTTGTTTAGACATTATTGAAAAATCATAAATACTTTGATCAAAAAATACTTTAAAAAGTACAATACATTTAATAATTTATCATCGTGCGTTTTAAGCATTTTTATTGCTTACTTGAATGTAGGTATATATTAAAGCAAGTTTTGAATTAAATAAATCGATATTAAATTTTTAATGAAATAAATTTGTTACGGGGAATAATCAATCTTTCTCATTGGAACCTCCCTGTTCAGTTAGAAGCATTTTTAAACTTTTATTCTCAGCTGCTGGTCAATCGCTCAGGAATAATTGACTTCTTACCCATTTAAAACTCCGCGTGTATTTTTGTATATTTTTGGTATTATCTGCACGAGAATAGTAGCGGCTAGTTGTTTTTATTTTTTTATGCATAATTTTACAAGAATGAAAAAAAGTTAGTCAATCAATCGAGTCAAAAATAATCTTAGCCATAAAGGGGTATTTAAAATAAGTTGTTTCTTATATGACTTCATATTTATCTAATGAAAATTTTTTTTTAGTACTTTACGCTTATATTTTTAGTAACGTAATTAATAATTTTATTTTAATTCCTTGAAATAATTAAATGATTTTTAAAAAAATATTAATTCCACACAGGAGGCCTAAGATATTTTTTTATTGATTCGTTAAATGCTCTACACACCTTGTGCACGCAGCACTGCCTGCTGTGCTGCATGCATCATGGCTGTAAATCGGATCGTTAGGGTTGGCGTAGGCTGGGATTCAGCATGTGTCGCACGTGCAGCATTTGTTTTGTAATATATGGACTTGTATGAAACAATGTATGCTGAGAGGCAGACATCGCTTCATACAAGTCCATACATTACAAAACAAATGTTGCACGTGCGACACGTGCTGAATCCCAGCGTACGCCGACACTTAGTAGGCACAACTGACTGCTGAATTATACTGGCTATCGATCCGATTCGCAAGTCATGCTGCAAGCATGGTGTGTAGACCGTATTAATTTTAAATAATCATGATATGTTTGTTGTTGTTTAACTATTTTCATCACTCCTTAAAAATACACCCAAGACCATCAAACTTGTGACTTCAAAGTCAAAACTTTGCGGTCGAATTATTTTGGTTTTCAAACATTTTGCTTATTGTTTATAATATTTCAATTATATTTTACGATAAAACTCCGCTAAAATTAACACGCCATGATTGACATCAAAGAAAAGTGTAAACAAGGCTAAATTCAATTACCTAATAATTATTTATATTGCTGCGGTTGGAAATTATGAAAATAGATGGGAAATTCATTAGAATTTTTATTTTTATTGCGTACTCTCTACGCGCCAATAACGTTAAGGACGAGCCCCTGGGCTACAAATGATACTTGTAACAAAGGTTCCCGGAAGGTTTCTATTTATTTTATGAAAATGGTTTGTTTTGTTTTAGCAAATACTTCCCAGGTAGTTTCTTAGTTAATAAATAATAATTTCGCTTAATAAAGAAATTGTTTCTTTATATTTTCACAACTTTTTACCTTTTTTTCAATAACTCATTAACTCGTGATACATTTTGTTTTTAGATTATAATTTTACTTTTATTTTCGCATATATTTTGTTTAAAATAATATGTTAAAATGTTCTTCCATTTTGCAAAATATATTTAAAACAGATATTATGTTCGATACGTTTTTTAGATTTTCACGGCCAAAAGCATTTGCGTTGTTAGTTTTTAAGGTGTTATGCCGTGTTGCGCTACCTCCTTCTTTAGCCGACGTTTCGGACAGCGTTGCAGTGTCCATCATCAGGGCAGATCCGGCAGATCCGACGATGTGTCACATCTGCCGGATCTACCCTGATGATGGACACTGCAACGCTGTCCTAAACGTCGGCTAAATAAGGAGGTAGCGCAACACGGCATAACACCCCAAAAACAAACAACGAAATAAAAAAAATAAAAAAGGATATTATCTTAATTAATATCAAGTATTATTGTTTAAAATCAAACAATGACTTTGTAAAAACTACTTTTATTTTTATGACTTTTATTGCCGACCAAGAATATTATTGGATCTACAAATACATTTCATATAAGATATTCATCTACAAGAGAAAATAAATTCTTTATGATTTTCACTAAACTATGAATTATAAACTTAAGTCTTAATCAAAGAATTCTTTTATAAAAAGAAGTGCGTAAAAGCTCGTTATTATTTTATTTCTTTTTTGTTTTCTGTTCAATGTATTTAAAAAAAAAATGTTATAAAAATTGCAAATATATATTTTTTTGAACTGCCATTTCTTCTCATATAACGTACCACTAGCGCCGCTAACGGATTTTTCCTGAAACTTAAGCGAGCTTTCGCACCCTTCCCTGTAAATTTTCAGTACTTACAGTTTTCCTTCAAAATACGTTCACCACCGTAAGATGGCGTTACTGGTCTCTATTTTGAGAATTTAAAAATAATATTTGTCATAAACTGATCATATTTGCCTTCATGTTTTTTCGAGCTATTGTTTTCCAATGACGCATCAAGCTGTTAAAAAATAAAATTAGGTATTATAGTATAACAAAGAGCTCAACTTTTTTAATGTGGGTAGAGAACACAGTGCGCCTTTAACCTGAAATTATTTTAGTTCTATTTCTGTCCTGCATAATTAAAAAGTGTGTCATGTTTTTCATAATCTTTTAACCCTACCAGCAAACAATACATTACTTCTGTACTTACAAAACAAACGGGTGGGAGTCACTATTTAATTAATTAATGAACACTTACCGGTGTAGTTATAATGTTTTTCAATAGAATTTTCATTACACTTTCTTTATAAAATTAAAAATTATCATAATAATATGATCCTCCAAAAATTTTGTTTTCGTATCTTAGAATTTAAAGTGTCTCTAAAATATTAATGTCCCTTTATCTCGCTCCTTAGGAAAGTTCAATGTGAGGAGTTAATAATGTTTTGATTATTTAACTATGCATATTTTCTCGATAAAGAGTGGTCGAAAGGTTGGTTTAATGTGGATAGATTATTATTTTAATCGAAATTTTGCTAGGGTAGCAAGTAGGGTTAGGTTAAGTGCTTCCTAAACGTATGATAAATATATTTTTTCCAATTTTCTATTGGACACTTTCATATGTTACCAAAATTACACGATTTTTTAATGGGGTTTTTGGGGGTTTTTTTATACCAGCTGTGCATATTTTGGGGTTTAACCAAAAAATATAAGAAGTTGGTATTTAAACTGAATATTTACTTTAAGCATATTTTTACAAAATGTAGTTACATTAAAATCAATGATATTATTTTATTAACTCATACGCTTGTAGGTACCATTTATTTCATGATTGTAAATTCAGCCTAAGAACAAAAAGTGGAAGTCAGCATGTGTAGCGCGTGCAGATGACGCAGGAAATATAAGGACTTATGCGACGTGTCGACTTATGCGACATGTCGTCTGCACGCGCGACACACGCTGACTCCCAGCTTACAACACGTTTAAACACGCTTCCTATTTTTACAATAACTGTGAGGGTCAAGAGAGGGGTGTGTTTAAACTGTCTGTGACTTATTTAACTACATGCGGTGGCATGTTTAAGTCTGAAGTGTTGCAATCATTGCCCTAAATGTCGCTTCATTTTCGAGATTTCGATCAAAGTTAGCGAGTGACCCCCAAATTTTATCTAAATAAAAAATTGTATATGTGTATATTTTTTGGCTATTGCAATAGTTTTCAAGGGTTTCCCGATAAGAAGACGAACGTTTACCTTTTTAAATCACTTTTTAGCAATTAGACGCTATTAATATTATTAATGCACGTATGTATGCATTATTATTCAAATATAAGATCAGAGTTAAGAGCCATTGACCAGCGGCTGAGAATAAAAGTTAAAAAATGCTTGCAACTATACGGGGAGGTTCTGATGAGAAAGATCGATTATTCCCCGTATCAAATTTTTTTAATTAAAAATTTAATATCGATTTATTTTATTCAGAACATGCTTTAATATATACCTACATTCAAGTAAGTAATAAAAATGCTCAAAACGCACGATGATAAATTATTAAATATCGTGTACTTCTTGTAAACGTATTTTTTGAACATAAGTATTTATGATTTTTCAATGTCTAAACAAAATAAGTGTGTAAAAAAAATCTGAAATATATTATTTTGTAAGACCTTAAATAAATAGAAAAACTGAGGTATTTTCGTCACAAAACACGTTCTCGGATTTATTTTTTAATGATTTTAATTTTACTTAAATAAAATTTCTGAAAAATGTGTTGATTAGATTATGTATTGATTGATTTAGTTGTATGATTATATGATTTGAAATTTATGTCGTATATACAATATGTCGTTTGAAAACTGAACTAATCTGCCAACGACCAACGGTATAACCTTAGTATATTAAAAATAAACTTAGTTTTTCAAAATTTAAAAAATGCGGATTTCAGATAAAATAACAATCTTTCAAAATCAATTTATGTTTTTCTTGTAAAAAAGAGTTAATGCGTCTAGAATTTGATTTAAAAAGGAATAATTTCCGGTATCCTCTGGTAATAAATACACTCTTAAGGGTCTTATCACAGAACATAACGCGGTCTAAGAATGCAATGGTTTTACAAAACTCTCACAGACCTGTTTATTCTATATTATAACTAACCGAAAATGTTGTTATACATTAAAAAAAGAAGTTGGTTGCCTATTAGGCAAGGTTAAACCAGTCTGTCGTGTGCGCTGTTTTTAAATGGTCATTAAGCGTTTAGTCCTGACTAAGCTAAGCCTTTGACCGCTGCTCATTATAATTATTACAGTTTGCTTAACGGCGTCCGCGGTAATGCGCTGCCCTCCGTCCTCTGCCCTCGTGGAAAAATCCCGCAGGCACAGTTGAGGTTCTGTTAGACAACGCTATTTTTAAAATATATTTTTTTAATATTAACTCCATACAGGAGGCCCTGAGGAAAATAATTTCCCTCGGGGCCTATGTCATCTTTCAAGATGCTGCGTGGAGGGTCTTTTTGAGGAGAGGAAGGAGTGATCATAAATCTTGAAGAGACCCATGTTGTAGGAAGGAGGAAACACAGAGGCCGGCAAATCGTTCCACAGTCGAGCTGTTGAACTTAAGAACGAGTCCTAAAAACGACCAGTTCTCATGTGATAAATGTCAACGTGTACGTATGTTGGGCGAGCGTTTCCCGACTATGCACCGGTGCCGAGGGGATCAATGAGGCTAGTTCCTCGGAGCATCTTCCATTGAAATGCCGGTAGAACAAGGATAGCATTCCCACCCGTCGCCTGTGCTCTAAAGATTGCAATCCGTTTGTTAAGACTGGAGAATCTATCAAACGGACCGCTCGTTTCTGCACAGAGTTGAGAGTGTTTTTCAGGTACTTTGGGGCTCCAGACCAGAGGTGGCTGCCAAATTCAACCGTGGGGCGCACTTGCGATTTGTACAGGGTTAGCAGTTGTGTACTATTAAAGTATCTGCGGGCCCTGTACAGTACGCCCAGTTTCTGAGAGGCTAACTTAACTCTGGCCTCTATGGAGCCCCCATATCTGAGCTGGTCACTTAGAGTTACACGCTATAACGTAGCAAGCGATTTTTGGCTTGGCTAGCGATACTCTGAAATAGTCTAAGCCACGAAAGTAAAGCGCTTATACAGGGTAGTCTGATACATGCATTTAAAATTTCATTGGGCAAAATTTGGAATTTCTATGAATTTCTCATATATCCCTCTTGTATCATTTCATAATACTGACCTATCGTGATGCTTTAGTCCTCTTGGCTCCGGGAAAAACTTCAAACATCCATTTAATCCCGCTTCATAATAGTCTCCTGTTAGGGAAGCCTTAGATCTACTGGTTTCGGGTAATTACTTCATATTCATATGAGTTTGTCATTTTATCCCGTTTCTACCACCTCGTAACACTCCCCTATTTGGGTGCTCCTTAGTCTTACTGGCTCCGGGCAGTTATTCTGTATTTCTACAAGTTTCTCTTTATTTTATCCTAACTCTGGTATAATTGCGTTTTCAGCATTTTTTTAATATGGACTGTTACAGTAATGTCACTGCTTTCCGAAAAATAAGATAACTTTTTCAATACATTTCTGGACAAGGGAGGAACGTTAAAGGAACCCCGATTACTGGCTATATTTCTCCTTTATTACTCACGAACCTACCCGGGTAGCATGTTTAGTATCATGATCGCCGATTCTGAAAATGTTAACTTGGATTTGGCTTGTGTGCCATATGGTAAATGGCACATGTAAGCAGATCTGTACTGTTTTCTTAATAATCTCGTTTTTTCACAGAAAATTAAACATATATTTTTTTTCAAAATGATGGGTGTATAATGGTAGATTCAGACTGGGTCGACGTATGCATCGCTACGCCTAACAATATTTGGGCTACTTAGCAACCATAGATTTTCAATGAAAATTTATGTTTTAGAATCACAAAAAACGCAGGTAACGCCATTAATGGAGGATTGAACGCTGTTGGAGCCAACAAAAAGTTGTCCACAGAAGCGAAGCTAGCAGTCCACAATGGAGTACTGGTACCTACCCTGACGTATGGCAGTGAAGCGTGGAAATGGCAGAGAAAGGATGAAAGTAGACTGAATGCTGTAGAAATGAGATCCCTGAGGCGTATGTGTGGTACAACCATGTATGATCGTGTGAGGAATGTGGAGATCCGAAAAGAATGCAAGGCTGATGTGAGCGTAGTAAGTAAGATTAAGAAAGGGACGCTTAGATGGTTTGGGCATGTTGAGCGAATGAATGAAGAAAGGAGTGTAAAGAGAATTTATGACGCGAATGTGAACGGTAGAAGAAGCCGAGGCCGCCCAAGGAAGACGTGGCACGATCAAGTAAATCAGATACTTGAGTCGGGCCATGTCAAGAGTCAGAATAATAGAAGAGTATGTATGAGAAGATGTATGAATGTGAATGAGGCAAGGAGCGTGTGCCAAGACCGAGTTGTTCGGCGGTCCGTCCTCTCTGCCTACCCCTGCGGGGAAACGGCGTGATGGTTAGTTAGTTAGTTAGTTAGAATCACATTAGCCACACGCGTCGCGACGTGCGATGTCTGTGGCCATTTTCATAGAAAATGTATTGTTGCTAAGCATTGTTTGGCGTAGCGATGCGTACGTACGTCGACCCAGTCTGAATCTACCTTAAATAAGGTATCAGCTGTTCTACCAATGTTCGGTAACCATTAAAATTACGCAGATCGAAAAAAATATTTACCGTATCAACAATATTAACGTTTATAATATAATTTAATAAACAGTTCGATAATGTATTTCTGAAATTCTAATTTATTTTTTTTGTGCGGTATCCGTTTCGGAATACTAATAAAAACCAGTGCATTTAATTATAAAAATCAAATTACAGAAGAAACAATTTATTAATTCCATGGAGAATTTGATTACCGAATTCGTGCTTAATTTTTTAAATTTTCTTTATTCGTGAAATATTTATGTATACAGTTTTTTTACATCCTTTTCAACTACCACACTAGACACATGCCCGTATAGTTATTTATTTTTTAATATTATTTCTGATTTTTTTTTCTTTGAACACTTCCCAAAATTACGCATTCAGCAATAGCTTTAAATAAAACAACTTTCCCAATATCTTTCTTTATTTGTATACATATTTAATTTGAATACAAAATTTCTTTGATCATTTAGAAATTGTAGTAAAAGCGTTTCAATTGAGCTATTCATTATCTAAGTACTCGTAGTTACTTTCTAAAGCCTACATTATTTATGATCCATATTTACTTTATCAGCATAAATATCACATTATTTTCTGTGCATGATTATGAACTAATATAACATACAAACACGAGTGAGTCAGGTTGCCGTGACTTGTACGCCCCGAAGTTTCCTATACTCCACAGGAAATGTCAAATGTTGTAAACTTATATTGAATCAGAGTGACGGCGGGGGAGGGGTCGCGAGCTTTAAGCTCTCGACTAATAGCTAAAGCTCGACTTGATCGTAGCTACTACTTGAGTCATTTATTGAGCAGACATGGCAGATGGAAAAAGTTACTCTTTCACATCGATCGTAGTCTTTTGACACGTTTGGCTTTCGGGACACTCAGTCCTGCGTCGAGTGTTTCGTTAATGGAAAAATAATTTGTTTGTGGAACTACACTTTATGTTGATTGATGTTTTTTAAATGGATTGCGAATACCTAAATTTGTGTATCGTCAGTCATGAAGAAGTGAAGAGGTTGGTTTTATGCTGAATATTTAATATTTTATGCAAACAGTTTAAATTTTTTATGACACAACTGATTAGTAATACATTTTCATCTAAAACAAATTGTCACTGAAATTTTTTATTCGAATCGATTACGGTGTTAATTACTTTACTGTAGACTTTTACTGTCTTGTAATTTTATGTGATTACACATTTGTTGTCATTTTTATTTATGGGATCCAGGCCAGATCCGTTTCCGAGATTGATGAAATTTTGCTAACTTGATCTTGAAAACTATTTTAGGGGCGGAAACTTTGACAAAGTATAATCTCGTTTGTCAATCGGCGGAAACCATTATTTAGATAATCAACACCTCTGCCAATGGTAAACTCCATGTTATTTGCTATGTTTTGTGACTTAACAGAGGTGCCTGGATTTATTAGCTGAGGTTTATCTAAGTTTTGGTTGCCAATGCGTCTGCCCACTAAATTTTGTTGCTCTCGCATTTGTCTGTTGTACGATTCGTTACTTCGCACCGTCCCATACACGCTAGTCGGAAATAAATCATTTTGGAATTCTTGAACGATGATGTCATGGGGGTATTACCAGGTAGTCAACGTGATAAATGCATTTTTAAATAAGTGAATTAGTACAGGGGTCGACTAGTACCATAGCCCCAAAGTCAGATAAATTAGTTAATGATCAGAGGCCTAGCACACACGATCGATAATGATCGATAGGATAACTATCGGTAACTTCTCATCGTTCCCTAGCATGACTACAGATCGCCAACGAATAAGTGACAGTTCACAATGACTAAGTGCCCTTAACATATTCGATATTAACTGTTGTTTGTACGTTAGCGATGTGCAATTATCCTAGGGAACGATAAGAAGTTACCGATAGTTATCCTATCGATCGTTATCGATCGAGTGTGCTAGGGCCTCAGATGCTTTTATTCGATTCTCGCCGCGCAACCTTTTAAGGTTGTTTATGAGTTTAAAGAGTTTTGTTTCGGTTTTAATAATAATGGAGGCTACTGTGGGTGTTTTTTTTATTTTTTGTGTAGCATGGTTTTTCTTATAAATCTTTAATATTAATCATTTCAGATTTTTTGATAGGGTTTATTGATGTTTTAGAGTTTTCTCCGTCTGGTTTGTATGAAACGATACACTGTGCGTTGTGCATCTTCTGTCCATATTATTTCCTTCACGTGCCGTCCCGTGTCCGAGCTAACTGGCCATGTCTCCCGCACTTGTTTAAAGCAGTAGCGGGAAGGAGGACAGGGACTGAGGACGGAGGATGGGTTCTCTCAGTTCTCATTACTATTCTGGGGACGCGCGGCCGCCCATCGCACCGGATCTCTTCCCCGCTGAGGGATGTGCGGGGAGAGAGGAGCCGCGGTCGCAAATTGAGTTCCGGATGGCGGAGTTTCCCGGAGACATGCTTCTACTCTAAATCCCGCACAATTGTATGCACGTGCAGGACCACTTGATATCTTACTTATCTACTGAATTTACATCTTATGCTCTCTGTACTCTATGGAAAATAATATCTGATAGTGGAGATGGTGAGTGTCGGGCACCCATCCGTTTGATAAGGCACGAAGATGTACCTTGAACTCACTTATCGTTGAACTCACGCTGCCGTTATTTGTCTAAAACCATTCTTGATTTTCGCTGCCAGCTTGCTCTAACTCTAAACAATGATTTTTTTTTTTACTTTTTTGTAACAGTTATCAGCACCCGATAAGGCGCGAAGATGTACACGGAGAAAAATGTTATTCTAAAATACGATAATTTTATTCGTAAAAACGGTTAAAAACGGGACTGTAGTTTTTACGAACAAATTAACAGGGTTTCAATGTTTATTGGCGGGAACATGTAAGAATAATTTGTTGGCATACGTAATTTAGTATCGTTGAACTCAAGCTGCCGTTATTTTTTGTTTAAAATAATTATTGATTTTCACCGCAATGTCTTTCTTTTACTATTTTTGTAACAGTTAATATTGATATCAATTTGGGAGGCGGGTACGCCGTAACCATTTATTTCATAACCAACACCCCTGTCGTAGGTCGCCCCAAGTGCTTCGCTACGTTTTTGTGACGTAGCAGGGGTGCCCGGGTTAATGGGGTGAGATTGTCTAGGTTTTGGAGATGGATGCGTTTACCCACCCACTTAATGCGTAGCGGGCCTAATCGGAAGAGACTGGTTGACGGAGACCTTTTAACTTCTCTAGCTGAACTATCTCAACCCATTGCCTTGCACCGCAGTGCGAGAGTAGATTCATGATTCCTACCCACCTCATATACATTTTTCTTTCCCAGAACTTCCTCTCCTTCCTTTCTATTAAAAATACCCTCCACCCAGCATCCCCAAAGATGATGTATGCTCCAATAGGGTTTTTTTCTTCAGGGCTTCCCGTGTGGAGCTAATGTAAAAAAAATAATATGCTACCTTTACCTATACCTTTTCCGCTTATTTATTTTAGGTCGGACTGGTTTCATATTGCTAATACCCAGCTTTTGCATCGTAAAGTTATGGTTTAGCTTAGTATAATCATTTGGTAGTCTGGAAAGTTTTCCGGGAGTTTTGAAAATTGATGCTCTTTCCGTATTTGAACTTTGCCACCTCGTATCTTTGCCGCTCGCGCCGCCATATTGGAAAAATGGCGCCTAATAGCAGTTTTTTGACAATATCTCCTCTCGAACTCATTTTACGATAAAAACATTTATGTACAAATTAAACTAGAGAAAATTTCCGACAATTTACGTATTAACAAAATTTTTGTTAAATCAATACTTTTGGCTTACGAGCACCGCAAAGTATACTTATGCGTTTTGGCTAAAAAAAAACTCTTTTCCACACTACCTTGAAATAGAGTAAGCGGCGCGTTTTTTTAATTCGCTGTAGTGGTGTCCCCTGTAGGCCCAATCCACATGTAATGCACAATTTCGAAATTTAGCGCAATCTTCTTCGCATTGCTGGTCGTGATGAACAGTTCGTCTTTCGAGTTCATCTTCGGTATCGATCAAGACGTCCATACCGAAAATTCATCCGCATCAAAAAATTCAAATTTATTAGAAATAGTAAGTCGTAATATGATTACTTTTTTTTTATTTACTTTATATCCTGTTTTTCAGTAATCTCAACTTTTATAAGACCGACAAAGGGTCAAATATACACCCGCGCGGAAACCTTAAAAAACGCAACTTTATTTTTGTGTGCTATTCGCTTTGTTGTTTCGGCGCAAGGGTCTTTCTATATATATTTTTTCGGGGTAATTTTCCGAATGTTGTGTTTCGAACGTGAATAATGAATGCTTCCATGAAGTACCCACTGCGTCCTAAACAAATACCCAAATAACCCAATTATTCTTCGCAGCCATTTGTTCGCTACATTTCACAATTACTTAACTCTGCTTGGCTAAAACAGCTTGACCGTGAGAAAGTCTCCCCCGGTCTGCTGAATGAAAGTTATTCGACCGCAGACGTCATATAAAATGAAACGCCATAAAGATGTCGCGATGAATAGAAGTTATATTCCCCAGCCGCATTTCGCAAAGTAACGTCATGCTGGAAAGCTCCGTCTTAGAGCTTTTGTGCCGTAAAAGTTTTAATTCTAATCTGTCTGTACCATCTCCAGATAAATGACGCCGTTATGCAGGAGTACATAAAAATATCACTTTTACAACTTTATTTTGTAAATTCCTCCTACACTTTCGTCAGTAACAGAATTGAGTAAAACGTTTACTTGTATATGTACGTACAAAATACAATTTATAGAATCAAAATACCTGTAAACGTTTTGTGAATATCGGTTTCCCCTCCTTTAATCTTTGTTGTAGCCAGTATTTCTGACAGCTTTTAATCTGAATAATTTTGTAGTCGTATAAAATACTCTTGATTTTACTTATAATTTCTTGTTTTATTCTGTTTATCACTGTTTCTACAAAGGTCACGAATCTGCTGCCTATTGATGTTGTCTCTTTTATCCTATACAAAGAAAAATGTTATTCTAAAAAACGATATTTTTTTTCGTAAAAATGGTTAAAAACGGGACTGAAGTTCTTACGAACAAATTAACAGTGTTTCAATGTTTATTGGCGGGAAAATGTAAGAATAATTTGTTGATATACCTACGTACGAAATTATGTATCCCAACAAATTATTCTTACATGTTCCCGCCAATAAATATTGAAACCCTGTTAATTTGTTCGTAAGAACTTCAGTCCTGTTTTTATCCGTTTTTACGAATAAAATGTTCGTATTTTAGAATGACATTTTTCTCTGTGTATCCCTGTTTTTACTGCGTTTCTCAACACTTCTTACTATTTCGTACTTTCATCCATCATGCTGGGCATAGAGAACACTCAGCATTTATTCAACTCAACTCCCAATAGCAATTAAAAAAATAATTCATTTAAAGAAATAGTTGAATATATTTTTCAGTTTTATCGTTTAGGTTTTTAAATTGCGCTCTTTATACTTATTTGTGTTGCATTTTTCAGACCATCTAAATGAAAGCTTTGCCTATTTATTATGTTTTAACTTGAAGTTTTTGCTAGGCCATTTACATTATTGGCTACGAATGGTTTATACAATATATTTGACGTATTATTTGTTCTATTCAGGTGAAGAGGATGAGACTGAATCGCCCGTATCTACCCCCGCGCCGGCCGCCCCGCTACCGGGCCCCACGGGCGGCATGGGGGGCCCTCCCCAGGGTGGCGTCAACATGCTGGGCGGCGGCATGGGGGGCGGCATGGCCGGGCCCGCCCAGGCGCAGTTCAACCTTCAGCAACAGCTGCAGCAGCACCTGCAGCACCAGCACATGCTGTACCAGCAGAACAACCCCTCGCAGAACAACAATATCGGTGAGTTACCAAACAAACCAACAAACACCCTTGCTTATTCAACATACCGCTTTTGTTCAGCCCAACTTTGTATTTACATCTATTATTATTTTCGTCATCAGAAATAATTGTTTATTTTTATTTATTAATTTTTATTCTCGAGACATACAGTTTACATAATACATATGTACCAAAAATATCAATAATCAGTAACAGTATGGCTTAGTACCTAGTAGCGTTTTGTGAACGCCTCGCCAGGTGGACCTGTGCCGAGGTGGTCGATTTGCAAATTTAAGATGAAGTGTTTTTATGCCGTAAACACAGCATTCTTAAGAGATTTTTAGGGAGTATACTGTGGCAGTTACGCCGTTCTTCCACGTAGCTACTTACAAGCGACGTAAAGTACATCATATTATTACATAGATACAATGTACTTCAACATTTTGTCAAGAAAAAGGAATACCTACTGCGTGAAGTGAAATAGATGCAGTCAAGACGAAAAGAGAATAAAACAAAACAGTAGTAGATAATAATTGTATTTATGTTAATCATTTTTTTAAATCTCAGATAGACCTTTCAATGTTTGTATCGTCATATTACTCATATTATGGCCTCAAGATAACCGTGATAAACGATGACTTGTTTCTTTTTTAGTTTTTAGTCCTTGTTGTTACCTATGTAGATTGTGTTAGGACATGTGTCCTGTATCATAGTGATCACCGTGGTCACACGTCTTAACTCATAATTATGAGTGAATAACCGGGCTTGACACTGTATTTATCTTTTTGACTTTTCTTTAGTTTTAATGCTAGTTTACTTACATCGAATTGTCTGCGAATACGACTTAATTTTGATTGCCCGTCCCAGGACTTTCTGTGGTTGGCTTAGTCGCTTACGCAACACTTATGTCTTATTCTCCTTGCCCCCGACCCTGCGATATCATCACTTTGCCCGAATTAATATATTATTTGCACACAAAGGGCCCGCTGTTTTTGTACACAAGTTTGACGTCGCCGCCGGCTCCGAGGAGCATTGTTCACCCGAAGAAACATAATTTGAAAATATATGAGAACACTTAGTAGAAACTGACTCCCACGCACATTGCGCGGACCGGCATCGTGGGCATTCCGAACCGTTTTACTTTAATAAGGGAACGTCTGTTTGAAAAATAGGCCCATGGCTCCTCTGTTACTGTGTGCCGACTCCGCTGAGAAGTTATATGCTTTCAGCTATCACATTATCACACGTTGTTATAAACTTTGGGAATTTTCAGGAGATTCTTGAAAGACGAAATCGGAGATGACTCAGAAAGACCTGGTACGATGAAGTGAATCGAACTCTTGAGTCGGGTGTCGGGTTGTCAAGAGTCAGTAAACAGGTGTGACGACTGCGTTTTAGACAATCTGTGAATGTGATTGAAGATAGAAATATGAGCAAAGTTATTTATTGTTTTTGTGTTAATTCGTAGACTCCATTTAATTTTAAAAAATTCAAATTTAAGATTCAAAGAACATATACGATGTTATAATAATAAAAACACATCTTCAAAATTCACAGAACATCTCTTGGTGAATAATCACAATCCACATAACAGCAAGGGACCTAAACCATTGCATTTAGAAAGAAAAGGTCTTCGATTAAATTTACTCGAACAATTAGAACTTAAGACGATAGACTTCGCTTTTCGGCCCATACAAAAAGGACGCCCGGGAAAAAACACTTTTCTACATCGAAAATTGCACAAAATGAATATATTTTTTTATACTGCCTTCTAGAGGGTGAAAACTATGTCGGTATGTTTTCGAATTTTCGATGCGTTTCGTATTAACGTAAACATTCACTGTCAAACATGTACGATTTAACAAAAAATATTATTTAAGGAAAAAGTGCTGCTAACTCAACTCTCATAAAGAATTATAAAATTATAAAAAGCTACCGACTTAGCTTCTAATTTCTAAAAAATATATATTTTTTAAAATTTCAATTTCGTGAAAGTTTCGGTGTAGAAAAGTGTATTCTCCATAAACCTCTTTTCGAGCGATTTCTGTAGGTAAATTTGAGCGTTGTCTCATTCGCACATTTCGCATTCGCATGTATTGTAAGTGTGCGTGAGCTTATTGTGAGCGGGACAGAATGACAGACGCTGGTGTTCCGCGTGTCGTTCAAAGTCTAGCCTCTTAATAAACGCCCGAATGACACAATTTAACATTAATGAATAAAGTAAGGAAAATAATCTTTTCACATCTTCTTAGTATATTCACAAAAGCTAAACAATATTCATACCAGTAACGTCATTATTAAACAATTAAGATCACATTTATAAATTTCAAATCAATTTCAAAATACCCCTGGCGGAGAATCTATTATTTTCTTAGGAAATCTGTTTAACCGATAATAAATCAATTTACTCACTTTCAAAACTGACATTTTAAATCGTATAAATATCGTCGTCTAATTGGGGAACACCACAAATTGAAAATGGATTTGTAATCTGAAACAGCTGTCACAATAATAAAATCTAAAACACTTGCAGAACAAGAAACACGAAGTAAATATTGCAAGAATGTTTGCGGCTAGAAGGACGCCATTTGAGTACAGTGTTAAAAACTAAAATTAGCATTATTCTTATGTGAGATAATAAAAAAATAACTTTCATTGTATACATATATTTATTTGCATATATTCATAGCTTGAAGTCTATGTTCCTCTGGTAAATTTGAATTAACTGCAATAGACCAAAAATCATAGAAATTGTAAGATTTGGGCATGCTGGATTTTCGTTAGGATGACTCGGAAACAATGCCAATGAAACAATATGACAAAATCCGGACGCATTAAACGTGAATACAAACTGACCACGAGTTATGGTTTGCCCTCCCCCGCTTTAGTATATAATAGTTTTATTAATCCGCTAGTGTTATGTTCTTCATTAGCAGCAAAGTCCCGTTTAACCTCTCTACGTTCTGAAAACAGTTTGCAGTAGATAATTGAAAACTAACGACAATCTACTTTCGCCCACCCTTTCTTAGAGATATAGGAATCTTCCTTGGACCACTCGTGCTTGATTAAAGCTTTATCAAAAGTTTCTAGACTCCTTTATAATCTACGTTACGACTTCGGTTCTCTGGTCTGGGTTTTCTCCCGTATTGTTTTTATACAAACCGGGCGGTGACGGAAGAAAAAAATTTACAGTTTTTTCTGCAATGGGCTAGTTTTATTGTCGCCATATATTACTAATCTATACTTTGCTTTTAATTGGAGCCATAAACTGTGCCGTTTTATTGCGGCGTTCTTTTACATTTCTGCCATTTTAAATCAGCTATTTTATTTTGTTAAAATAAGATAAAAGTACAAGAGGTATTGTATTATTATTCTATTCACTAAATAATTGAATAAACGATAATATAGTATATTAACTTTATACTACATCAGTTAAGGAGGAGAGATTAATAACCTAACACATTCAAATTCCCGAAAAGAGCCGCAACTTTTACCACTGCTTGCTTGCATGCTTCCGAGTTTGTTTGTTTGTTCCAATGTTTGGAAGCAAAGTATTTTTACATTATTATATCGAAATATTTACCATTTAGGCATCGAAATAATTAGTTGCGTAAAGAATTAGGGAATTGGGGCATTCAAACCGAAAGTACCTCTCCGATTTTTCAATTGTTCATAGATACTTTTTGGACTCCATATACGTCCAATCAGAACCCTTTGTTTGGTGTATCACGCAAACAGTAGGGTTATAAAAGGTAGCGTTTGTCATCCTGTTAAAATTTAATTGTCCTATTGATCAAAGTGTGCATTGTGATGTGTGATTTGTTCCATATTCGATTACAATACACGCACAAGTGGATGAATAAATTGCTTTGTCCTATTGACCTTCAGAAGCTTAACATAATTTGACCAAATTGAACGAAATTTCGCAGTAGTCTCTTTTTGTTTGTACTCTCTTTTTCAATTTCACCACAATAATCTGAATCTCGTATTCTTTCTTAAGTCATAATATCCGAGTATCTGGTATTGTTAGATTGTCAACATTGTTAAAATAAGATAATTCTTTCTTAGATTCTCTAGAAATATTTTTCTCTGCCGAATTGCTTACAAAAGTTATTTATTTACTTGTCAGCGTGACAAATTTAATCCGGACAACTCTAGCTGGAGAAATATGTATTTTTGTACGAACATATTTAAGTTAAGTACAACATTTTCATCCTATCATCAGGGCTTAAAAGGCATTCTGTTTTGTGAGAGAGAAAGACGGAATTACAAATTGTTGTTCTTTCCCCTGTCCGAGCAAATTTGGTGTCACATTATGAACGTGATAAAATGGCTGAAGGTTTATGGTTTAGGTCGAACGTGGTTTCTGGTTTCGGATCGTTTAACGATTCAATGAAAGCGAGCCGTAAATGGTTAACAAGAGTTAATCAAATCTCGCTAATTGTGATTAACACCTCGGGACCTCATGCCCATTGATTGGGAATCTTAATTAATCGTTAATTGACGTGTGTGACGTGGCTAATACATAGGTATTGCGTATCTCTATAGGGATGTACGTGGGATGTTACCAATACCTACTTCTTTGTACAGCAATTATCTTTTCTTCTCTTCAACCGGACGTTTAATAACCTGTGTAACCACGAATTATAAGTTTCCAAAATTGAAATATTAAAAAAACTGTTGTTTATGCTGAAAGAACCTTGTATAATAAGATTTATAAGCCTGATCGATTCTCTGAAGGCGCGAATTGCAACGGTATTCTGCGTATTAGAAGCATAACTAATTGTTCCTTTTGTACTATTGTCTCTACATTAGTTGTACAGTTTACACCATCGTAAGCGCGTATACAAAGCTTGTGGCTTTTTATTATTTTGTTCCTTTGTCCTCTAAACAAAACATGCCAATGGCAATAACTTTCACTTTGCCTTTTTTCAAGCAATATTCTTTGCTTCTAAGGGTTGCATTTTAGTTCTTCACACTTGATTTAGGAGTCTTGCTAATTTGGTTGCTTCTTTAGATAAATATTTTGATTTACTAATATTATGTTTTTTATTTTATTTTGTTTTTAGGTAATTAATATTGATGTATAGTACAATTTATTTATTTGCTTATATATTTTCTCATGTTCTCCGTAAAACGGTTATACACCAATATATCATGGAGAAGATGATAAATTACAAAGTGCACAAGGGCAGTTTTACTATTTTGTGACATGTGTCAAAAGGTAGTTTCTGAACTGTCTATAAGTCTTATCGAAAATATCGATGGTATGGTATTTAGAATTTAGACTACGTATGGTTTTTATTGCCTACCCGTGAGTTTTTTTTTATTAAGTACAACATGATGTAAAATACAATGAAATGTAAGAAAGAACCAAGATGTTTACATACATTTATTTTACTCAAATGTTATAATAAATAATTATTAATAAGCTTCTTAGACTTAAAACCCTCGTTCTTATCTTTTTATGCGGTCTGGTTTATTCCCGTGGTGCACACAGCACACAGCGGTGCTCATCAGTATTAGGAAACCTTAAACATGCATTTTTTGTCATCTGGGAAAAATGAACTCTTCATCCTCTCACAAGATACATTTCATTTTCCCTTTGTCTTGCAAGTTTGAATTGAAATTTTCCATTTCATGAATGGAACACATTTTTTATGATTCATTCCATCTCATTTACCAGCAGTATTCGAGCGGGAGCGGGTTTTCAATTAAACCGGCCATACATTTGGCGAACCCGCGCCCGCGGTTTGCTTGCTTGATGGACGGGAAAATAGAGTCGCGCATTGTTTTCACAAAAAGGTCGCCAGGGTTGCCGCGATGCACGTTTTGTAATATTTCACGTAAAAAGTCCAATCCCTCGTAATAAATTCATTAAAACTCTAATTGAAATGGTTTGTTCTTTTTTCATTGCCCTCTCAGTAAGAGTAATTAAGCTGTAAGGGATATAATATGAAACGATGAAATGATTGTATTTTAGTACGCTTTGATGTGGGATGCGATGTTATAACTTGTGACGGGCAAACATGCGATGCACAATGTGTATTGAGCAACGAGGTTTTATTTGATGGTAAAAACAACTTTATCGGTGGGTATATTATCACTGATATACATGCAATTATTCACTTACAGTTTGTTATGTTACGTGATCTGCAGAATTGCACTATTGATCTTAATGCCTTCCGCTTAGTGTGATGGTTGTACACGGATAAAAATGTTATTCGAAAAAAACGATCATTTTAATAGTAAAAACGGTTAAAAACGGGACTGAAGTTCTTACAAACAAATTAACAGGGTTTCAATGTTTATTGGCGGGAAAATGTAAGAATACTTTGTTGATATACGTTCGAAATTACGTATACCAACAAATTACCCGCCAATAAACATTGAAACACTGTTAATTTGTTCGTAAGAACTTCTGTCCCGTTTTTACTATTAAAAATTATCGTTTTTTCGAATAACATTTTTATCCGTGTAGGAGATTTGCAAATGTTGTTGGCTTATTCGTAACCCGGGAATGTTTGTCTTTCTTTTTAAAAAAATGTTCCATTTATTGATTTATAATTCCATATATTTATTGTAATACTAATGGTGAATTCCAGTTTTCTTACTGATTTTTGTTTGGGTTTTAATGCACCTATTTACTTTGTTTAATTACCCACGGGAGTTTTTTTCCTTTCAAAATCATTGAATCTCTCAAAATCGAACAAAATGATTAAAAGAAAACCCAGATGAAAGCGTGAAGACAGAGTGTACAAAATCCTTCAGGTCAGTAATCTTAAAGCTTTTCGCATAAGATAAAACTACTATGCCAGTTTGTCTGAGCGTAATAAGATCCCCGATTCAGATATAACGAATGGAAAGATTTTAGATCTATTGTGAAAATACCTTTCACTCCCACAGCCACTGAGATCAACGAACATGACATTCAGAGAATACAAACATAATTAATTATTTTTTATCAACGTTTCCAACATTTTCCACCTATTCCTAATCGTAAGTTATTACTTTTCTACTCCAGCGGAATGTGTGTAACATTTACAAAAGCTTTACGACTACGAAAGGCGGAGCTTTGCATTAAGTATGACCTTTTGGTACGAAAGCAATATTTATGTTGCGCACTGATTATAAAGAAGATTTAAATAATGTAGGATAGGAACCTCTTTACTACCATATCGGTTACTTGAGACGTATTAATTTTAAAAACATTTTATTACTTTAAAAACTGAATATTTCAAAAGGGTTGTCTTTGTTTACAAAAATGTTGCATAGCGCATTTTTGTAGACAACTTTATTCTTATGATATAAATATTTTGACAAAAAAAAATTAAGTTTTCATTTTGTGGTTTCACATAAGTGATACAAACACTTCCTTTTAAACCACAAATTTATTAAATTTACCAAAGGGTTTCGCTTGGTTTAAGTTTCATAAAGGTTACAATAAACAAAAAAAAAATACTCGGAGCGAAGCATTATTATTTTTTTTTTCAAATATTGAAAATATTTTTTATGTATTGAATTTTTTTGCTTATCTTTTTGTTATTATTTGAAATATTTTTATTATTTAATTACTTACATAATTACATTTATAATTGGGCATGAATTCCTTCCCCAAACACAAGAGACTTGTCTCTTTATGTTGAGGAATGGCTATTTTTATATTCACTGTATAACATGTAAAAATGTATGCTTATTGTAAAAACATACAAATATTAAAAACAAAAACAAAAAAATAGGTAAAAGGGAAAACTCTGTTTCGTTTTCTGTCTCCTTCTTTTACCTATATGTATATGCCCACTATATGTATATTTTTTAAAAATTGTAACCCTGACGAAGCTTGCCAAGCGAAACCACCGGGTAAATTTAAATACTTTATTGCTTTAATTTTTTTTTTATATAAATATATTCGTTTTCTTTTGAAGATGGCATAAGATTATATATTATAAATATATGATTTATACTTTAAATATATGATTTTAGGTTGGTAGGTAGGTTTGTTAATCCATGAAATATGTTTCTGTACTATAAAATCTCCTCCAAGTGCATGCCGAGCCCCTCCCATGAGGTGAGAGTTAACACCTGTAGATCTAGTAGTCGTTCCATCCTACAGCGGATTGTCCATGTCCTTTGTAGAACTTTATAGACAAAAATTAAATCGTTTTAAAAAACATTCTTTGATTGACACTGATTATTTCTAATTCCTTTAACATTTTCTGTATTGATTTATGTTTATTACACTTAAGTATCATTGCTATGCTGGATTATTTGGCTACCTTTAAGCTACCTGCATTACTAAGATAAAAAAAGACTTGAACAGTGGTATATGTGTGAAGCAACAATAGTATAAATTAATAAAATTGTTTTTTTTTTATTATTGTTATTAAGTTTATTTTGTAGAACTCCATTTTAATTTTTATTTCTTTTATACATTCAATAATATTATTATTCAATGTATAAGCAGATACGAAGAATACGAAGCAGAACTTGTTTATAATAAATTGTTTTTTTTATTGATTTTTTTTTCCAATTCTTCCAAGGAAAGACACCGTCTTTGCCATTCAATTACCAACACAAGAATTATTCCTCTTAGCGGAACGGCTGCTCGTTTTTTTCATAGAAAACTTATGGAAACTCACAAAATTGCCAAAGTTACCCATTAAATCATGAAAAATGGAATTCTTTAATGGCCAATGTTTTATAATTTAAAACAAAGCAAATAAAATAGCTCTCATCCGTGCTAGATAGTTTTTTATTTAATTTTTATTTATTTATTTATTTATCATAAATACATTTGTACAAAATAAGGGTAGTCCCACAAAGCTGTCATATGGCAGCTTGTCTGTAGGTTCTACAATTTATCACTCTTTAGTTGTTTGCTATATATTTTTTTAATTCTGTTTGTTGGGTATTTTGGCCTCAAATCCAAAATTTGGGTTTGTTTGAAAAGGCCGTGCAGTAGTTCTCTTAATGGCATCCTTAATTTCCTGCGAGGAATTTTACGACTACCTTTAAAAAGTAGCTATTTACGGTTTTCTTTTGCAAATTTAATTTTGAATATTTTCACGTTAAACGTTAAAGCTGAGGGTCAGTTGTTTCACAGAATTTAACTATAATTTTTCAACGTTTATTTTAAAGTTCTATTCAAGTTATGTTATCAATTCAGTAATGTGAAATAATTGGTAATTTTTTTACAGTCATTCCACACAGGACGCCCTGAGGAAAATAATTTCCCTCAGGGCTATGTCCTCTTTGAAGATGCCGTGTAGGGAATCGTTTTGTGGAAAGAAGGAGTGAACCTGGGTCTCGAACAGAATAATTATATAATAACAGAACTTGAATTGAACCTTTACAGAACTTGAAAATTATCTTTGAAGTGAATTGTTCAAATTCTGTGAAACAACTGGCCCTTGATATAATACACAAAGTCTTTAAATTTTAAATAAGCGTTTCTTACTCACACCCACTCTCTTATCGTATTATTTTCCTTCGTCTAGGATCGGATTTCTTACGCGTCATTTGATATAATAATTGGAGTGGGGCGCAAACTTTAAGACTATAAGGCCGCCATGTTGGATTTTGGTTTGTGACGTATCATTTTACATGGTTTATAAAGTAGGAGTCGTCTTTTGACAATTTACGGATATCGATCTATATTTCCGCCATATTAAAATTTTATTTGTGAAGTAAGTTTAAGTTTGTAAGCTTCTGGCAAAAAAAAACAGAAGCTCTTGTGCCTTTGTAGATCTACAAAAAGCGTACGACCGAGTTGACAGGCAAAAGTTATGGAAGGTGTTGTCTAAGTATGGAGTGAATGCAAATCTCATACAGGTAATTGCGTCTCTGTATGAAGGAAAGCGTTGCATGTGTAAGGGTGAACGGTGGCTTTACGGGGTGATTTGGCATCATAAAAGGTGTTAAGCAAGGCTGCGTAATGTCACCGTGGTTGTTCAATCTATACATGGATAATTTGTATGCAAGAATTGAAAGAGGTGGGATTGGGCGCAAAATTGAGTAATCTGAAAGTGTGTTGCCTGTTGTATGCTGATAATGCGGTGCTGATTTCTAACATCATAGAAGATCTACAGTCTAGTGTAGGATGGACGAAGTATGTTTGATGAATGAGTTAATGATGAATGTAAGTAAGTCTAAAGTCATTTTTTTTTATTTTTTTTATAGAGAATACCTCACAAGAGTCCCAACTGCTCCCGTCTGGAGCCAGTGAGACTATGGCATTCCCAATTGGGGTATGTTGTGAGGCTGAAGGAAAGTGGGGAAGGGAAGGAGATGGGGAAGATGAAGGTAGGAAAGTACCTGGCTATTCAGATCTAGTCACTAAACACGGCTAAAGCCATTATTAAGCAACGTCTCAATTCTGAATGGTGGTCTTACACCAGAGCGATACTGACAGTATCTTCCACTCTGGAACGTGCCGCAAATGTAGTATATATTATTTTTATTAATTAATTGTGAAATAACACAAATTAATCAAATAAAATTTATTTGCGCACGCCGGGTTCGAACCCGCAACCTTCCGATTGGGAGTCAAGTGTTGTTACCACTCGACCACGGACGGTCGTCAATGTGTTTGAAAGAGAGAGTACGAAAACAGTGTGCAATAGAGTTGTGAATGATGAATACTTGGAGCAGGAGGATGAGTTTGTTTATTTGGGAAGTATGTTTACGAAAGATGGGAAGGCTGATAAGGATATTGAAAGAAGGGTGAATGCAGGTAACTCCATTATTGGTGGATTAACGCCGTTAGCGCCATCAAAAAGCTGTCCAAAGAAGCGAAGCTAGCTGTCCACAATGGAGTGCTGCTACCTACCCTGATGTATGGTAGTGAAGCACAGAACTGGCAGAGGAAGGATGAAAGTAAACTGTCTGTAAACTGTGTAAAAGTCATAGTGTTTGAAAGAGAGAGTACGAAAACAGTGTGCAAAATAGTTGTGAATGATGAATACTTGGAGCAGGTGGATGAGTATGTTTATTTGGGAAGTATGTTTACGAGAGATGGGAAGGCTGATAAGGATATTGAAAGAAGGGTGAATGCAGGTAACTCCATTATTGGTGGACTGAACGCCCGTTGGCGCCATCAAAAGCTGTCCAAAGAAGCGAAGCTAGTTGTCCACAATGGAGTGCTGCTACCTACCCTGATGTATGGTAGTGAAGCACGGAACTGGATGAAAGTAGACTGAAGACTGAATGCTGTAGAGATGAGATCCCTGAGGCGTATGTGTGGTAAAACCATGTATGACCGTGTGAGAAATGTGGATATTCGCAAAGAATGCAAGACTGATGTGGGCGTAATGAGTAAGATTAAGAAAAGCACCCTCAGATGGTTTGGGCATGTAGAGCGAATGAACGAAGGAAAGGAGTGTAAGGAGGATATGTGACGCAAAAGTGAATGGAATAAGAAGTTGTGGACGCCCGAGGAAGACATGGCACGATCAAGTGAACCAGATACTTGAGTCGGGCCGTGTCAGGAGTCGGAATAATAGAAGAGCATGTATGGAAGATGTATGAATGTAAATGAAGCAAGGAGAGTGTGCCACACGGAGAAAACTGATACTCTAAAATACGATCATTTTATTCGTAAAAACGGGACTCAAGTTCTTACGAACAAATTATCAGTGTGTTGAAAATGTAAGAATAATTACGATAAATAAATAAATACGTACGAAATTATGTATACGTTCATTGATGGGAATAACATTCAAAAGTTAAAAAGAGAGTTTTTCTTATAAAAAAAAAATTAATATTCATTTAGACTTTTATAAAAAATCAATAGTTGTGCCATAAACATAAAATCGGATATATTTATCCGAGACACTATCTAGGTAACAAATACATTCTTTGAATACTTGTTTCCAATAATAAAGGTAGCTGCCAATAAATAATATGGAAAAAAACATTAGTCGAAGATAATATTGTTAATTCTGAAGTTTGAAATATGAAGTTAACAATTACGACATTCTCGTAATAAATAGATCGCCCAATTGGTAGAGGTGTGTGTCCCGGTAAGAAGTAAGGTTCTGGGTTCGAGTCCCGTTGCGTCCATTATCTTTTATTATTTTTCTGTGTCTTGTTCATTTTCATATTTTAAATAATTAGATTTTTATTCTTCAATGATATAATTAACATTTTGTCTTTTAAAGCAATTTAAAATTTCCACGAACGATATGTTAGTTACTACGTTAACAATTTCTGCCACTGTTATTTTTAAACACCTCTACGTCATTCTCATCCCTTTTTTTCTCGGCATTGAATTAAAGCCTTTCAACATTTACTTTAGTGTGTTACACTTACCGTTTGTAATATTTCCTTTTAAATCGTTTCATTTTAATATCGCTTAGTGCTCCGCCGGCAAGGTAATCGAGGATAGCGAGTAAAACATTATCACTTCAGCCTACTTTATTCTGCCTGGTTGGGTAGGGTACCAGCTACTAGCTAGTTGGTTGGGTACGTACTAGGTGGGTCCCTGCTATCTATCGATTCGGGAAATTAACGGACATTATACGTCCTTGGGTGGGGTAGGGGTAGGTACTAACTGGGGAAGTCCCTGCTTGTACAACGAGCTTATCCTAGGTAGTAGGTACTTGTTGTACGGTGTAGGTAGGCTCCATAACTCCACATCCTTCCACGCGTCACGTGAATCGACCCTAATTATTGATTTAATCTTAAAACTGGAACAAGTTAGGGGTTTTTTATGGTAATTACGTAGAAGCAAACTCGAGTGAGGTGTTATCATTTTCGGAACTCTCTTAGTTTCGTCTTATACAAAACTATGTATAAAAATAAACTCTCTTATAGATAATTCGTCTTATAGAAAACTATGTATAAAAATAAATACTGTGTGTATTATTGAATTAATGTATAATTAATAAAAATAATATTATTGAGGAATGCTTCAGGATTCGCTCGAGACTCGTTGAAAACGATTAGCTCAAAAAGGCTATTTATTCCAAATGGTCATCACCGTTTGGTACATTCTACTTTAGATGTTGTTTGTATCACTGTTATTGTAAATACTTAAAAATTAAAACAATACATAAAATGTTTATTTATTTATAATTAATAGAAAGTTAAAAGTGAGAATGAAATAATAAAAAAAGTTAAATGTAGAAATATAAGATATCATTAAAGGGTACAAAGATTTCAATATAAATTAAATTATAAAAAGTAAGAAATCCTCATAGGAGGAAAGAAAAAAAAATTATGAATAGGTAGGTATTATGGATTATAAATATCAACCATAATGACAAAAAAGTAACCAACAAAAGCATATAACAAAATACAAAGGTGTTCACAAGTAATTGTAGGTTTGCTACAATTACTTGTGAACAGAAACTATGAATCCTCACTATACCAAAAATAGTAAAAGTTGAATAAACAACATTTATTTTGATTACTTTTAAGGTGAAATATATCTCGCAGATTACTGTATTATCTGTCGCGTGTTTTAAATACATTCTTTCCCTTTTCATGTTTTTTCAAAAAAAAAATCCATCCACAATAAATATTATATAGAAACACGTGCTGGTATTTTTTAAAAGCGAAACACTTTAGAAGTGGTGTGTGAATGAATATAATAATTATTGTCGTGTCGATTAACTACTGATCTCCTCAATCGATTAATTTCCCATATAATATATTATCTTCAAACCGGACACGTCAAAACAAAATACTTAAATTAATTTAATTTAAAAACAAATTACACACTTGTGTACGTATTATGTACTATGTGTACATGTAAAGTTGAGAGTTTTTGTCATCTTTGGTTGGGTGGTTCGACATTTGGCTTCCCGGTATCCTCTGCCGCAATGTATGTAGCCTTTGTCAATCTGCCGCAAGAGATCGGCTTTATTCTGTGGACACTGCTTTTTGCCAGTCTCATTATTCCGCGAATCGCCGATGGTTGGAAGTTTTCAAAACAAATTTCAGCCGTTCAAACAAACCTCTCAGTCGAGATTGCGGAAATTACCCCCTCGTAGGCAGAAACCTCTCGCCGGGAACTCGAAACGTGATACGGACCTTATTGCTGCCGCGATCATTTTTTTTAAATGCCTACCCCACCCCATAACCAGATAGATATATTACCAAAACCTGACGCCACCCGGTCTATTCGGTTTGTAGAGCGCCGTTTTTGCGAGAAATCACCTTAAGGGCGCTGTACATTTTATTACGTCTTCTTAGTCTCTAACTAGAACTATTATTTACAAATAGATACAGAAAACATACTTACCTGGCGGGTCACTTCCGATAAACACACCTTAATTAGAAAGTTTATGCTTGGAGGAGATACGACTTTGCACGCGGAGGACACTTATACTATTAAAACATTGGACATCACATTGAAGTTATTTCGAAAGACTTGAGAATTTAATTAAAATTAATTAAATAAATGTATGTTATTACGTGATACATAGTCTAACTAAGTAACTTACCATCACGCTGTTTCACGACAGGAGTAAGCAGATAGGATAGACCGTCACACAACTCTTTCTCGGCAATTCAAGACACATTATTTTTTTTCGATTTATGTACGTTATGAATTCGGATAAGCAATGTGTCGGTGCAGTGACGATAGAGTCCGAGTGCTACTGCTACATTCTCGTATCGCGCTGTTGTTGCTTTGGTTTGAATTAATTTGTATCCAGTAACCCCTCCAGACTATTCTCCATTTACTAATCATCCATGATGATGGTTCGCTTTGCATCCCTTGATTGGCATCAAAACCGACACGACCGAGCGTCGACGAAGCGATAAGAGGCGAGCATGTCTACTGCACTCGACCACGGGGCCCCTCGGGTAATCACATTCATGCCAAGAGTATAGAACAGTCATTTCACATTCACGTCAAGTCTTTTGAAAACTTTAGTTAATTATAAAAATTTGCATTAAGAGATTAGGGTTAAGCATATTTATTTATTTATTTATACTGGGTTTTAACAGATTTTCGCATTTACATGAGAACAATCCAGTTATAAAAACACAGTTATTGTACAAATAGGGACATACAATTACAAAAAATCTACAATTACATACAATTAAATACAGATACAAACAATTAGAAAAACAGAAACATCACAAAAAAAAAAATAAACAAAATTATATACAAGCTTACTCAAGTAACAGATATTACAATGAGAGGCTAGAGACATATGAAACACGAGAGGCATGCATAGAGAGACAAATGACACAATATAATTAGTTTAGCATATTTTTTAACAGCGCCAAAACTTTTTTTCTGAATTGAATATGAATTATTATACATTTTATGCGACTGCATACATGGAGAAAAATGTATTGTTATTTTATTAAGAATTCGTCATGAAATATTTTATCCTGGCAAATGGATAAAACATTCGGAAATTGATGTATTATTAATTAATAAGACTTGTTGTTTTATCGTGATAGCAAAAATTGATTTCTGTCCGTGTACAAAGGAAATTTAACATTTATACTGTTACAGAGCTCATATATGATTCGAAGCATTTGGCACTGCAAAATGTCTTATCTTCAAAACGTGGAGATGGGAGAATGCTCTTGTGACTTCAGATATGAATATCTTAATACAAACTGATAGCTTAGCTATCGATGCAGCAGAATATAATATTATGCAGACAGTCGCCGCTGCCGCAGCAGACTAACTTTGCTACAATTACTCCAGAATCGTTATAAGTTACCCGTAACAAGAAGCTATTATCACACGATATGCGGTCACCTCGCCTTAAACACTAAACACTCCTGTAGGGATTTAAACGGGGAACGGGTAACTTTTCATCTCAGCTGAGTCGCTATTTGATATCCGAGGCTGGCCTTCTAGATTTAAATACCTCGAGGGATTTTGCCAATACAAATAATAAACTTACCCTGTGCCCTTTTTGTTCGTAAGCCTCGATAGATTATGCTAATTAATTAATTCCACGGTATACCTTATGAAACGTAGCAGTCATTTTGTAATTTGCCCGCTTTGGCCAGAGCCTAATTCGCAATAAATACTTAAGTTAACATTTTAATTGGCCCGAGAAATTCAAAAAGTACCTCGTTACGTCATTTTTCCAGCGTTTGATAATTATTATGCTTCGAAAAGTATTCCAGGTTATTGAAACAATTTTCCAAGTTTATTTCGCTGTCTGAATCGGTGAAAATGTTGTAGCTACAAATAATAATGATGCTTTTGCTTTTATAGAAGTTATGCCTAAACTTTTTGATTGACTTTTGAATAATTCATTAGTTGAAAATTAAACAATTAAATGGATTTCGCGAGGTTCTGTTCCGCTGTAAGTTGAAGGTAAAAGAGAAGCTGCTAACTGTGTGTAATGAAAGTTTTGTATTAAAATAATATATTATCTGCTTTGTGGTTTTATTTTAGCGTGGTAGAATTTTATTTGAATTTTCAATTTTGCAAATCTTTTCAACATAGTCATTTGCCACCCCTTCCCTTCTCCTTGGTAGTAATTATTATAGATCCTGGTCCATAGACATTCTGGCTCTTCTCTGAAAGTTTATAGTTTATCTGGAGGCCTTCGCATTTTCGCCTCCTTAATGCATAATTTGTTTGAACGCCCTCCGCTGAAAACTTTTATGAAACGGCCAATTTAATCAGCTGTTGAGAATTGTTTTATTGACTTCTTTCGGTCATGCAGTTTAATGGCTGCCAATTTAAAGTTGGTTACCATGAATTTTCCCTCAAACCCTGTTGATATTGACAGTTCATAAATTTTATTACCTCGCATTTTTTACCAGTTGCGTGTTTCCATCGGCGGGTTTTCTAAATATTATGTAGATAATCCGTATTTGAGTTCCGTTTCTTATCACGGAACTTCACGTCATTTTCTAGGGAAAAACGTATTTCTATGTTTCGAATTTTTTATTCGGAAAGTTTTATTTCTTTGGCGTACCGTGCATTTGCATAATTACTGTATTGTTTCCTTTGTATTTAGAAAAAGTGTTTTAATTAAATATCTTTAACATGTTGGATAATATTCTTTTCACTTTATTTCACTCGTAAAACTTGAAAAGTAATTGCCAACGGATTCAGCAAGTCATTGATTCTTTACTTCGACTCGCACTTGAAGCGAAAAACATATTTTCTGGCTATCTTTCTTTGGGTGCGCGATTTTCTTCTTGTATTTAGGCAACCTTTTCTCGCTATTTCATTATTAATATATTTACAATTTGAAAGTCATTCTAAGGGTCGATCTCTTGAATTTGATTTTTTTTTAAATTTAACTTTTCTTCAGAATTGGTTTCCTGCATTCGACTTGATGGTCGACCACCTCGGGAACGTGTGACTTCACACTAAATTAACTTTTAAAATTCACGCTGTACTCGGTTGCAAACACCTGCGCCAAGTCATCTTCTCATACGTTAGCGATGGTTATTACTTGGCTGTGGTCATCAGTCCGTGAATCGATATCCATTCCCGGCTTACGAACCCCTGCCCAGTCGTTAGAGGCACCCCCATTAGCTAGGTACACGAAGCAGGCAGGTACTAGGTACCCGGTACCTACTCGGGTGGGTGTAGTCGGGTACTACCGCTATCACGTACACGTGTACGTAGGTGCGAGTGTAGCAGGCAGACGGTATAGAAATACGGCGAGGTTTACATTTTCTTGGAGTTTTCTCTCGGGCTTTCTAGCCAGCGGAAGTGTGGCAACCTTTTTCTGAGCCTTCTCTCGCCGTGACACTATAATGACGTCAGACTTTTTATTATTTCCTTAATTTCGAAGAAGTTAGTGTCGCAATTTCTCGCACGATCCCCGGGAAGTGAAATAACACGTCCACGTTTATTATTTCATTAAAAGAATGTTTTATTATTGCTGGACTCTGGCGTATGTTCAAAGTTTGTGTTATTTTATTTGAATCATTGTTAATGATATGAAAAATCAACACGCTAATACAGAAAGTTTTATTTTTCAACTTTACCAGTACCTAATAATTTTTTTATTTAAACGTCTGAAACAAGCTCGTACGATTTAAAAATTGATTTTGAAGTTATTTGATAGTTCATTATTATGGGCCAATTGCTGCACAAAACTGAAATAATAATAAAACTTTCACAGAACATTTTTTCGTATTTTGATAAATTGTTCAAATTTAGAAAAACAACTGGCCCTAAATAGTTACTAGTTTTCTAATTTAAAAAATGGTTACAACAAATCTGATTTGAATTCTATTCGAACTTGTGAAAGCTTACGAGTTTTTTTTAATAAAATTATCTACATGTTTCAGTATTCAATTTGTTACATTTGATCCCATCTGTGAATAACAGACGACCCACTGTTTGTTGTGTTCACGTGTCTGATGTGAAATGATTCCTTATCGCTCGGCGTGAAAGGGTTGTTTTATTTTGTCCGTGTGCAAATCCCCTCGCGGCCTAGGGCGGACGGGGCGGCCCAGGGCGGAGGGGGTCGGGGGCGGGCAGCGGGGCGCCCGACCGCCGAGCACTGCCAGTAGTGCCGTTCCCGCGAATGGCGCGCGGCTAGTGGCTACAACCTAACCTAACGCCCGCATTCTGTCATCTTCTCACAATAACCGCTGGTCGGTCTCGGATCGCTCGGCGATATCTGCCTTAAAGTTGATTCTATTAAAAACTGTTTGAATTTCGATGTGATTTCCCGCGCAGCAGTGCCGGCCGTGTTTGTGTATATCTCCGCCTACGGATGTTGAAGTGTGTGCGCGGGCAACTGACATGGCGGGGAACGCTGTTGCTATGGGTTCCTGTCAAAAACTCTGCCTTTACATCCCTAACCGCATTTAAACTCCAAAAAATAATCACCCCTAACTAAAATTGAATACTACGTAACATTATACGAAATACAATATGGATATTACACGACTCTGGCGTAAAAATCGTTTCTGTAAATTTCTAGGTTATGTTCTTCTGTGTAATGCACGCAAAATGCACCACCTTCATGTTTAGGTGTGTTTATTGATCTCTACTGAATGTAGGCTAATTTTTATATTGATTATCAGTTCGTGGTAACGTAAGTTTTTGAATTTTACTTATAATGTCACGATATTATATATCTATATATATTCTTTTACTACATTATATATATATACTTTTATCGACATAATAATGTTTGTCGTCATAAAGCCTAACGTAGACTCGGGGAATTTGTTTATTTCTTCGTGTTTGATAAGTTTGTTTTCAATATTGTTGGTTTGAAATCTTTCGCCAATGGAGGTTCGCAGATAAACTGCCTTCAATCACGCTATAACCATTATATTCGCGGTGGAATATTAAACTTTACGAAGTATTAAGTAATGTGAATAAATTTAGTTAACCTTTATATTTTTCAGGTAAAAAAGGGATTAATTTTTTCACCCTGTGATTTTTTGAATTTTTACAAATAAATTAATATTAATTTTAATTTTTAAATCAGAAGCTTGCTTTAAAAGCACATGAAGAAATCTCTAAATAAGTGTACTTTGTTGGTCTATTTGTTTTTTTTTAATACTTCTATTTTAATTTAGATTTTGTCTTCGTGACTGAAAATAACGCTCTTCCCGACATCCGACCGAGCTGAAATTCGGCAGATAGACCAGTTATTGATGACAATGCATTTTTATCAACTTTTGGTCGCACTTATGCACACACACGCTTGTCTCTGAAATGGTTACTAGCCGGCTAAAATTTTAGAACATTATGAAAATTTAAAACAGATGTATTGAAGCACAAAAAAATTGGTTTTACTGATTGGTTTTGTGTACATTTCTGTTTTAAGCACAGACAGAAACACATCATAATATATACGTTTTAATCACTTTTGTTTTCATTAATATGTTCAGAGCAGTGGCGGCTCGTGACTTTTGGTGAGCTAGGGTGTTAATATTAACAAAAATGGCATTATTGATGTCGTTGTAGCCGAAAAATATATATTTTTATTTTCGATTTTTTTTTTGTATGACGATTTTCAGGAAATTTTACAAAAATTACAAAAAAAAAATTCGAAAAAAAATATTTTTCAGCTACAACGACATCAACAATGCCATTTTTGTTAATATTAGCACTCTAGCTCAACAAAAGTCACGAGCCGCCACTGGTTCAGAGTACCGTTTATTGTAATATAGTTAGTTTAATATATTATTTTCAAAACAAGAACAATAACATTTTCACTTTCATTTAAAGGATCACTCAGAGTTGGTAATGCCTAAGTTTGTTTCGGCAATTGCTGTCTTTATTTTCATAGCCCACGTAAATATCCGGCAATATGTTGATCGTTGATCCGTCCCTAAAAAGTTTCTTCGTTAAAAACTCTGCCAGAGTTGACTTGACGTTCAATAAGTTTCCTTGTAATGTCGCGCCCCGCATAAACCTATTAGGCCTAATTAATTAACGACATACGTCCCTGCCCCGATACGAACGTTTCACCTTAAAGTTTTACAAATAAATAAAAATACTAAATGCCGGAGGTTTTGTCGTTCAATGCTTAAGGCGGAATCAGACAGTTCACTCGAGTGAAGGTTAACGCCATGTTTTTTCGGCCTAATGTTCCATCTTCGTTTCATTCCATGTCCAGACGGCGCTATAGAAATAAGCGTTCACTCGTCCATTCCCACCACAGCGTCGCCGAGCGAGGTCAGGCGCGCTGGAATTCGTTCGATTTCCAGCGCGGTCCGGCCTTGTATTTTAAGGAAAAACATGTCAGATACATCGATTTTTACGCAATTTTGTTGACACAATTAAATAAAAAAATATAAAAAAAACAGTATCGTTTCTTCTTATAAACCTTTTTATTTTTTATGACTTAATAACACAATATTTTTTTTTTTAAAAAGAAAGACAAACATTCCCGGGTTACGAATAACCCAACAATATTTGAAAATCTCCTACTCCCACCACACTAAGCGGAAGATGTTGCTTGTGTTGTGATGGAGGACTTAGCCAGCCGAGGAATCGAACACGGAACCCCTGTGTGGGACCCAAGCGCTATGCCCACTCAACCACTGACCGGATTGATTTTACTATTTTTATTACGAACATTTACCTACAAATTAATAATCTTACATATATTAAAAAAAATATATAACAAATGAATAATACGGGAGACCCAACAATTTCTATAAGACGTGTTCCCAAAAGCAAACAAATTAGCCGAACGAATACCATTTTGACGTTTTGCGTGCGACGTGATAGCGTCCTTCCAGTACAGGACGCGAGACAAACTGATTGAGATTTCACTCCGTGTTTAGACGTTTCACTTTGCTCTCTTCCGCGCGAGTGAAGGATGCCGAATGAAAATATTCAACATTGTTGGATCGGTTCACTTGAAGATTTCATTCGGCAGTATTCGGCACTTTCGTTTCATTTCATGTTCAGACGTGTCATTCCGAGTCAAATAGGCCGAATGAAATATAGAAATGAACGATTAGTGAACCGTCTGCTTCGTGCATTATGCTCGCCTCGGCTCCGCGATAGTGCTTCATTATACGGAAAGGGTTTCTTTAAACTAACGGCCGGATAAAGTGCAGGCTAATATCGAGTCCTTATCTGAAAACACTTGTTGGGGAAACTTTCAGCGAAAGGTCAGGTTTAACGTTTAGCTATCAAATCTTAAAGTTTAACTACAATTTCTTTATAGCAGAATTTTATTAATTAATTAAGTAAACGTATTTTATTAATTAAATTAATAAATAAGGTCAGGTTTAACGTAAGCTATTTATTACCTACATCGTTTAACTACATTTTCTTTATATCAGAAATTAATATTAAATTAGCTATTAGGGAAGTTTAATTTCATGTGGGTGATTTTGTTTCAACTAAAATACAGGGGATTTATAAACACGAATTCTGATGCTTATTTTTAATGAAAACTGATTTCCTTCGGGGAAAAATATTGAAAATTTTATTTATCAACATCACGGGAATCCTTTTCAAACTAATAAATACAATTATTATCTTATTTCCGCTAACATGAATGTTGCGTGAATGTTCATACACTTTCGATTTCCTTCAAACTTGGTATATTAAATAACGTTCTGCGTAGAGGTACGTAACGTTTTTGTCCCATCAGTGCGGTGTGTTACTTCCTGACGCTATCAGATTGCCGCAGTTTCCCCGTGATGGGACACCACGGGGCGATAGGTATAATCAAGCTGGCTCGCAACTGCCACTTATTGCGGTATCGATTGTGCCATGTGCTCAATTGGAAATCATCCCCCCATTAATATTCTGATGGCTAAATTAGAATAGTGATACATTGTCGAAATTGGTGAATGCATTTAGTATTATCACGATTTTAACGTGATGCGCATTAAATTTATTGCTTTCTTTTGAGATTGTTTCTTTTATAAACACGCCACCACATTAATTAATTAAGACCTTTTTCTTCCATAAATGTTTTATTTGCCTTTGAAGCTTTACAAAGCTCTTACCCGTGACGCAAATGGAAGCCTTTGTTTCACGATTTCTTAATATAGAAAGCCTAAAGCTAATTCCTGTTCTTTGTTTTAATCTCATATCATATTATTATTCGGTCCACATTCTTAACCTGAACATAGATTGAGGAATTTTATAAATACTCTATAAATTTTAGATAATCTCACTGTTTTTGACGTCGTTTATTACAAATTATTATTAATATCAATTTAAAACGAGAAGGAACGATATGCAGCGTCCTTGTGCCTTGAACGATTTAGTTTGAAGTATTCCTCACTTCTCAACGGTTTCACGGTTTATCCGAAATAAAGAAGGAACATTTCTGTAACAGACAGTGCTGAAAACGTGCCTTTGCATCTAAAAGACAATATTATAATAATATCTTGTGACCTTACGAAAAATATACAAAATAAAACAATAATAATACTCAAAGTGCTCTTGCTTACATACACATTGTGAAGTGATTTCTTATAACGCCTATAAAACAAACAATTTAAAATTTTGTGATACACACTGGACAAACTGAAAAAAAAAACATTGCATTTTCGTTAAGAATCATAATTTTCTTTACAAACTATTTTAAAAATTTAATAACATGTTCAGAATCGGGGTGATAGTCGTGCGGTTATAATGCTATTGTTGCGCCCGGGCGTCAGAAGTGCAGCAAAGGTATCTCTCGGCGAGGTGATGAACATCTTCGGCTGGAAGTGCGCGGGCGGGGGCGCGGAGCAGCCCGACAAGGTGGTGGTGGGCCCCGTAGACCCGGGCCCCGCGGAACCTGGCCCCACTCGCTAGCGCCCCACGGCGCGCCCTTCGCCACCAATGATGGGGTACATTATGGGATGCGCCTGCTTTAAAGGTAAGCATGGTTGACGACGGCAGTGATTTTATGAAAAGCAAACAATATAAAATTATTATTTTATTCTCATACATAAGATGATTAATGAATAAGATGACGTTCTATTTTAATACATAAGTAGTATAGTTTCACGTTTGAAGTATTTTTTATAGGTCATTAGTCATTTTTAATGTAAATGATTTATTGTCGTGGTTAGTTTCTTTCTCCTTCTCGAGGAAATATTTTTGATACTTCATTTTCAGTATTTTTGAAGAGATTTTTACAGGATAACAACTGCTAAACCATTTAGATATATTTAGAATGTCTTAATTTTAAATTGAAGCTGTAATAAAGTGTGTGTTATTTTCTCAAACCTATTATGAATTTTAATACAAGTTAATTAATTTGGATCATAGATAGCGCCAGTACTTTTGGTGTCGTTAGTATATAATTATAATATATAATAAAATGGACAAAGAAATGAATCTATTTAAACTCTGTTTTAACTAGAATTCTTCTCTTCCCGTTCATTTCTTGCGTAGAAAACAAGTATTTTAATATACCTTTGTCCGTTGGGTGCACGGAGAAAAATGTTATTCTAAAATACGATAATTTTATTCGTAAAAACGGTTAAAAACGGGACCGAAGTTCTTATGAACAAATTATTGGCGGGAAAATGAAATAATTATTTGTTGGTATACGTACTAAATTACGTATACCTACCAAACAAATTATTCTTACATGTTCCCGCCAATAAACATTGAAACCCTGATAATTTGTTGGTAAGAAATTCGGTCCCGTTTTTAACCGTTTTTACGAATAAAATGATCGTATTTTAGAATAACATTTTTCTCCGTGTGGGTAATATTTAAGTGTCGGCAATATGTAAATTTGAAGAATAACAAAAAATCTATGGAATCAATGTCTGGAAAGGTGCTTTGTTTAAAACCAAAACATCTACCTTCTTTTCTCAAGTTCTAACTTTTTACAGTGTATAAGGATTAAATATCTGTTTTTAGATCAAAAATCCTATCCTGGTGGTAGTTATTTATGTATGAAAATCTATCGTAATAGAATAATAATTATTTAAAATTACAGATTTTTTCTCCGGTTATTTTACCAGTTTTCTATATGGTAGCATTTTAATAAAGCATTGAAACAGTATTCCCAATACCCCGAGCTAACACAATAACGTCGTAGGTATTTACGATTCGATCAGCCGAATAAATTCAAGCAAGTCCCAAATGCAACGTCTTCTGATTATTCTAGTACAATGGAGCGCGGATGGTAAAAGCTCAGCGTATGTTCCAAGGAGAAACGTGCACCTGAGACTTCCCCAGACGTTTCTAGTTATAAATTTACCAGTTCCTACTTCGTTTATGTACATTCATTCTACGTAAATTTCCCCAACCGATCCTCTCATTCAACTACTATGAAGCGGTTATTTGGCGATAGCGTGCGTGGTTGAATTACTTACTTGACGTGTCAAATTTTTCTTTCGCGTGCCTATCGCTTTGTGAAATCTCTTTGCAGTTTTTGAATGTTCGATGTCTTATGTAAGAATATTTGGTAATTACTGCGTACGTGACTATGTTCAAATATTTGACCCGGATAAATACTATCATTATATTCATTATAATTATCAGATTGAAATGTTCTCATTCATGACTCCTGAAAGTCGGTAATTATGAATGAAACAATACTATACGTCTTTTGGTAAGGGTTGTTCTTTGAACGATTTTCCATTTAAATGCTAAGCGCCTTTGTCGATGTTCTACCACAAATTCTTGTAATGCAAATATTTTAATTTAATTTTGCCGCAAATTTTACTTTTTATTGTTGTTTAATGTCCTTTCAAAATTCTCAGCGAGACGAGACGAGCCTGTCAACTACACTCTCTCTTCGTTTAGTCTCTGTAGCACAGCATCCCAAAAAGTCAATAAGATTATTTATTTAATGTCATCTCTTCATTTGTATGTTTCCATCCTTGTCGACATTGCGAAATAAGGAATCCAAACACGCTCAAGTTGTAAACATTGAACGCGAACATTACTTTTCTTATTATTCCTTCTTTCTGCGAAAAATATTTATAAACATTGCTTCGGAATAGTGAACCCGCGGATTCTCAGCGAACGTGCACATTGTGTGCGGAGCTTTGTGCTCCATGATTTCCCCAAGAAACAAAGAAAATGTTTCCCCGCCGTGCTTTTCTCAGTTAGGTACTGCCTGTCCTTATACACTATACATGTTCGACTTCGCTTGCATTGCGGCGGATACGCTACAGCCAGATTCTGATATGAAAAGAATGGCTCCTGTACTTAACTATTATGATTCTCATACAATACAAATTTAGATTGAGCCATATAACAATGAATTTATTAGTAATTTTGTAAATAGTTGTAGTCTTCGCGTCCGAAAAATATGTTCATATTTTTTTCTTATTTATATGTCCAAATAAAAATTCCACTGAAAACATAAGAATTTACAGAAGGATGAAATGCTAAAAATTCGAGTTGAAACAGGAATTCGCTACTCTTAAGTCAAACATGTGATTTTTTGTTAAAAAATATCAAATTTCATGTTTTTTTAATGTCATTTGTGAAATGTGACATTTGAAAGCAGATATTTTAATGATACGAATTCAAACTCTGAAAATGTTTTCAAATATTTTATTTTATAATGTATTCAAAAGCTCACCCTATTATAAAATGAAATATTTCTTATCAAATGCCAATGAACGAAATCTTTATAAAATATCTCCCTTACCTTATTTGCGTTACTAATGAAGCGTGTATTGAATTTTATTTCGAACCGAAGGTTATGGAAGAGCAAGAATAATACTTATGTAGACATTATTCCCCTGGCGTTTTTTTCGCCATCCGGTTCCGGACTGTGATTTCTTGTGGAAAAACTACTGGTTAGCAGTTAGCACCCCGACAAACTTCCGGCCGCATGGAAAGCCTGCGGAGGCTGCGAAAAGAGAGCGCTCCCATCCCCTCCCCCTTCCTGCCAACACTCGCGGTGTCATCTTATTTATTAATTCCAGGCTTTTACACCCTTAGAGTAGTAAAAGTACCTCCCACTCCACGCGAGGAAATTTATTTTTCGCAAAATCGCATATTTTTTAAATACTGCGTATTTCTTCTGAACGGAGCGTGGAAAGTGAGAAAATTTATTACAAAATACACTTTAAGAATTTGGTACTCGTATACTTCTGCCTTACTTAATGCCAGTGTGTGTCTCGCGGTGCTTTTCTTAGGGATCACGGTTCTGCTTCGTCTCTACTTATCTCTGCCGACTTCAACCTCTACCAGATTATAGTGTAAGAACCTCCCTATTCATATAACCACTTAAATGTTGTTATTTCAGGATTTTTATCTCAACTTTGTAAAGGTTGGAATTGACTATATGCTATATACATAGTATAGATTCTCATGCCGTCGCCAATTCCATCATTCTTGACAAATTTGTCTTAAAAAAATAATTTTTCATTAAATAATACCCAGAAATATGATTATATGCGAAATTGTATTTTAAAATGAATTTTCTTTATTTCCAGTATTTTAATAAAATACTAAATATAAATTTCTTTAAAAACCAAATTTAGTAATATTTCCATTATTTACATTTTATAACCGTATTTCACATTAACATTTATTTAGATAATCTATTCCGAAGTTATTTGCCTTTCTACATTAGTCCTAGTTCAAGTACCTGTGTTATTAATATTATAATTATAATCATATCGTGCAATAAATTTTCTCACATGAGAACTGGTCGTTTTTACGACTCGTTCTTGAGTTCAACAGCTTGGCTGTGGAACGATTTGCCGGGCTCTGTGTTTCCTCCTTCCTACAACATGGGTCTCTTCAAGTAGACATGGGCAGATTTATTCACAGTAGTGAATCGATTCAGTCTAATTCCCTTGGCCTTTTGAACTGATTCCTTTCATTCGATCCTTTAATTCATAAAATTCCCCAAAAAAAAAAAAAAAATAATGCATATAATAATAATAAAATAAAAAATTTAGACACTGATCGACGAAAACCACGACGACGGAGTTTTTTTAATTTTTTAATGTGTGATATTATGACAGCAAAACCGATAGAAAAAATGTATTTTTATAAGGCTATCAAATAAATCATCAAATTAAACAGTTTTACTAATTTTATTTTATTTATTTTAAACTTAAAATAGTTCCGCTTCGTGTGATCAAATTAAAGCGCATTCTACATAATTTACGCAGGGCTCGAAATCGGCAGTTTTCGACCTACGATGTAACTAAATTGACGGCTCGGCCCATTAGGGAATCGCACTGCACTCCTAAACGGATTTGCGGCAGGCATTGAGAATGAATTGTATCTTTTGAGCAGTGTCTTGTGTCTTGCCTTGCAATGACTTATTAACTCGCGAGCTGCGGACCTAGTCAGAAATGGAACTATGACTGTGAAATTAGAGCGATATGATCTTGACGTCACAACTGAGCGATAAGGAGCGAAATGATCTTGACGTCACAACTGAGATTCTGAATGTAATAAGAGCGAAATGGATCTTGGGATCTTGACGTCACAACTGAAAAAGAAATATTGTTTTGATTCCTGAATAAGTGAAACAGAGATCTCGCTCCGGACAAACTCAGTACCGATAGACTAGGTACGTCGATCTCGGACCCCAGGAACCAAGAATGAGCGTGATTGTATCTTGGAAATCCCGGTCGTTCATAACTCGCGAACTGTTTCGGCCGTTTTTCGCTTATATTGGGCCGGGAACTAAACAGATCTACAGAATTTTTTTATGAATTACCGCGCGGGGGTGGAATACTTTAAGTGATTTACAATACGTTCGGAGTCACAATACTTCGGCCACTTCGCGGCGCGCATCCTATAGAATAATAATATCTATGAAATATTGTAATATTTAAATCGTTTACGGTACACAACATTCATTGAAATAATTTTACAGTAAAATAAATGCAAATTAAAATTTATTATTTAGGGTGTAAGGAATGAAGAATTAATTCGTTTTGAAATTGAGAATCAGATCAAGTATGTCACAATAATGAATTAATTCATTTATTTCAGTCATTCAATTTTGCCCACGTCTATCTTCAAGACCATGTTCACTCCTTCCTCTCCTCAAAAAGACCCTTCACGCAGCATCTTCAAAGATGACATAGGCCCCGAGGGAAATTATTTTCATCAGGGCTTCCTATATGGAGTTAATATAAAAAAATTTAAAAAATCGTGAAAAGTAATTAAGTAAAACTTTTACCTGTAAACTTAAACGCAGCCTCTAGCCTTGTCTATATAATAGTGCATTCGACCCAATCTCAGAGGACGTCCCGAAACCCCAGAATCCACAGAGAATTATACCTCAATCCAATGGTCGCCGGACTCAACTAGTGCCCACTGACCAGTAGGCCACATCGTTTGACACGACCCAATGTTCCATGAAGAGGCATACGTGTCGGCTTACACCCACCGCAATAACAGAGTATACATTCAAAGCGCAGCTTTCACTACGACCCGCTGGAATGGAAATATCGGAAGACTAATGCGTTGGAGGATTCTGAATAGCACGACTTTGATTTGTGTTCATTGCTGTAATAGTGATACTGTTCGCTTCTCGGAAAATTTATGTTCGAACATCGTTACTCAACTGAGTAGTTATCGAAGTTTTAAAATGTCACGTTTAATTATTTTACATGGAACGAGACATATTGCAGTGTGGGAAATGGAACACTCGGCCCCTGGTTATGGTGTATTCTTGGGGCTTCGAATCGGGTTTATAAAATCGTAGCTAGTACAAAACACTACATTTTCTCAGGTTAAAGTAAAACATGCTCACCGTATAAAATATGCATTTATTATTTCAACTTCTAATAAGGCAGCCAAAAGAGTATTTTTTTTAACCACGTAAAACATTAAAAAATGTCAGTTGTTTTTCATTGAATTAATTAAGTGGTTCGCTACGTTTGGTGACTTAGCAGGGGTGCCCGGGTTCATGGGGTTCATTGTCTAGGTCTTGGCGGCGGGTGATCTAGACACATTGAACCCTTTTTCCTACCCATACCTTTTTTCTTCCCAGAACTTCCTCTCCTTTCTTTCCTTAAAAATACACTCCACACAGCATCCCCAAAGGTGACATAGGCCCTGAGGGAAATTATTTTCCTCAGGGCCTCCTGTGTGGACCTAATGTAAAAAAAATCACTGATTACGTTTTCATACCTACTCACTGTTCTTTATTCGGTTGGGAGATATATTTTAATGTTTTTTTTTTCAGAGAAAAGGTATGTAGACATTACCAGTTTTGCTTTTTTGGATGTTAAGTTTAATGGATTTTACAAAATGACTTGACGACTTATAAAATAACTTATATAAATAACTTTTCCCCTCTAAATCCCGCGAGATATTAGAATAGCGGTTCCCTCGTGATTATTTCCCACATATTTAAGAAAATTCGTCAACCGTTCAGATTCAGGTTTCATTCCATCATTTTTTTTTGGTCCAAGTACATACTACTTTTTCCTTTCACTTATATTAAAAACTAGCTTCTGCCCGCAACTTCGTCTGCGTAGGATTAGTACTTCGAGTAATCTATTTTATTTTCCTAGGTCCCATCTAAGTTTGTACCAAAATTCTTAACCTATTTATTTAAAAAAAATGTATAATTCTTGATTCGATATAAAGTATTAGGCGAGTACTTCAAATAAATTCACTAATTTAATTATTTTCTAAATAAGAAATTTGATTTAACAATCATTGTTCTGCAAAATGTCATTCTCAAATTTTAACATTTTCTATTAAACAATAATAATTATTATTTTCAATATGTCGAAAATAAATAGCTAGCTTTATAAATTATAGCCTATATGTTATTCTGATGTACGAGCTCTATTATTGTAAAGTTTCATTAAAATCCATTCAGTAAATTTTGCGTGTAAGAGTAACAAACACACATACATCCATCCAAACTTTCGCATTTATAATATTAGTAAGATTAAGAAATGTATATCATAAAAAAATTTCGCACATTTTAAACAAATTTATTGTGAAAGGTCGAACCGTTGGAATAACAAGGTTCCATCTGCCTTGGTAACGTCGTGCGATAATGCGATATATAGTAAGCTACTTTAGAGTTCATTATAGCATGACGTTAGCGAAGATGGAACCTTGTTTTTCCATAGGGTCGAGGTGTCAAATAAAAATATAACCTCATCACGCCCGGACTAGACACTAGACATGCAACCCGCAACGAGTAATTATTTTAGGGGAGAAGTGACGTGGGGGAGCCGTTTTTTCTAACCTTCATATGTTTTTTTATGAAGGCATATTAAAAGACAATTTTTTGCACAAATATCTTTACTTATTAAACTGAAAATATCTTGACAACATTTTATGTAAAGCTTTCTGAAGCACTCATATTTTAATGTTTCAAACATATGCAAATTTGGCTATTTCTTAACCAGTGTGTATAATGAAAAAGCTACCTTATGATGAATTGAAAGAGCCCAGATATACATTTTATGCTAATTATAAATGATACACTTATTTACTGTTGTAGTGGAACGTAAAATATTTATTGAGATGATTCAAGTTTATTTAAAAATTTACGAACAAAATCGGTCCTTTAGCTTTATAACTAGTTAAAATATTTAAAAACAAAATGAAAGACACGGGTAACATAATTAAACGAAAAAATCATAATTTTTTTGAATACCTAGTAGCGATTTGCATAAAGTTGTCTCAAAAGAGTCCACAAATTGCATATTTCAACCGGATCACTGAACATTTTTCACTGTTTCTTTGCATACTTTGCGATCTTCTTTTGAGTCAGCCGGCTATTTCATAACTTCTGCAAAAAACATAAATAACCTTAAAATCATCACCGGACTCCATAGCTTCATGCTGTTGTAAAGACAACAATATTCTAATTGTATTAAATGGTGCAGAAATAAATTTAACTAACTATAAATTGTGTCAAAATCAACAAAGTTACTAACAGATAAGACCTTTCGGCAGCGAAGACTTCAAACGAATAGCAGTGGCGTGCGATGGTAGGATTTGATTAGTTTTTCTTGTTCGAATAGAAATTATGATCCTCCGGTCATTGTTGTGGGCACTGAATAAATTCCTTACCAAATGAAAAAACTAATTTTTTTGCCATCTATTATCTTTTCATGGTACGTATTTCAAGGTAGACACAGCTTTTCATGGTAGCTTTCGGCTCCTTCAAACCAGGTTTCCCCATGCCACTTCTCCTCTACACATTATTTTCATTTTCTCATTAGGCGTAAAATAAAGCGGAAAATACAGTGTCTGAATTTTGGCGAATCATAAATTTTCGATGCAGACGAGAAGATAGACGGTCCGCTACTAATCCGGCAGTGAACAACAATACGCCAGTGATGATGGTTTTCCTGTCCACGGCGCCGAATGGCCGGGTAAATCCCATTAACCCATTTATCTTGTAATTTATAATCGAATAGTGTGCGTATCGCCCTATCATCACACATTTTACTTTGTCTCTGCGGAGTCTTGACGGTGTCCAACAAGATGACTTTGTATGTGAATGGAATTACGAAATTATTATTTTTCATTAATGCCCATATTTAATTTTTTATTATTTTTAACATTGACCCAGAACATTCAGCTGTTCAAAAGAGCAATAAAATATTGCACACTTCAGGCGTAATAATGGAAAAAAAATGTAACAATTTTCAATTGTCTGTCGGCCGAGGATAGTAATATGCAGGGCGAATGGGTGAGTTTTTATCTATCAAAATAGAGTAAAAAACATAGGAGGACGTTAAAGATTAGAGCCACTTTTTATTGTTTTTTTTTCATGTTAATGATAGATTTTACTCGGAACTCGAAAATAATGCCAATTTAAATACATTATACTTGTCAACCGATACTATATTGCTAAACAAATTTCCACAGGAGAATCATATTTAACAATTAAATTGGTGTTGCCAGCCTACAATTTTTTTAGTACGAATTTTTTATATTTTCTACTGTATTTTGACAGTCGGTAACAAAATTTAACCAGAGTCCTGGCTTTATTGCATTTAATGTTTTTTTTTTCAAAAAATTTCGAAATATGTACAATTATCTAAAAATCTTACGCCCAACCCCCACTATAACTGACAAATACATAGGTAGTGATTTTGTGTGTTTTTAGGTGAAAAAATAGTCACCGGAGACCAAAATTACATCTACATTCTTACATACGTAAGGTATGTCTCCCGGTATAATGTAATTTTCCATTATTAAAAATACAGATATTTCGGAAACATAAAATAATTGTCAATTATTTTATTTCCCGCCACGACGTGTACTGCTAACACTTAAGACCGGCTATGGTATTACACATTAATTATGTTTTAAAATACCTACCAATATTAAATAAAGTAAATAATAGGTACGTACGATTTTTTCAACTTTTGTTTCAGATGAATTTATTATTTTTATTTATATACATAAAAACTGACATATTTTGAAAGTTTTTTGCCTTCCGGAGGCATTTATGAAGTCATAGTTTCTTCGAACGTAAAATCTTTATAAGCTCATTTTTCATAGATCCTCAAAAACGGTCTTCTAGAAGTAGAGGCCATAACTTTCCTCGGGCTATGTCGTGAATTTATTACGGTATGTCTGCAGGCTGCCATAAATACCTATGAATTTAATCTCGGGTTTTAAACTTTTTGATTTGGAATCTTAGGCTTTTCCGAATTTTTCTGGTATTAAATAATATTCATTCTATCGAAATATCATATTAAGTCGTAAATACTTTTGTATTATCATTAGGTTCTCTGAAAAATAAAGAAATACAATTTAAAAAGCAAATGAGGAAATTCATATTATGCTTCGAATTTCACTCAAGGTATGGTATCTTATTCGTTGTATATTTTGGTTCAGAATATAACTAGTAAGTCGCAAGTACGGATTGCAATCCCATTGCGGTTCCTACTTGCTAACCGTATCGATTGCAAAGTTGAATCCCGCACTATCTCAGCGCATGCGGTATCCAGCACTTATTTCTGCGGGATCCGCAAGGTTTGCGGGTTTATTTACAAAATAAAAACTGTGCAAAAGAAATAAAGAATGTTCGAAGTGTCGAATCGGTATTTTGAAAAACTATTGAAGAAGGAAGATGGAAATGAAGGCGCTAATTAAATTATTTTAGAAAAAACACTTTTTGAACGTTATGATTTAAAATATTAAGACGAATTGTTTGTTAGCACCCATATATGCGCAATATAAATATGAATAAATAGTTTTGTCCTCAAAAACTTTCTTTTAACCGCTTGGACACATAAGCTTGTTTTCACGATAATTTAACGTAGGTAGACATAGGAATGACGTATTGAGTTTTAAGAAAGGTATATAAACACTCGAACGCTTTTTACAACATTATGGCACTATTTCCAAAGTCTCGGATTGCTTTTTTTGCCACAGTATGGCAAATTTTCCCTAGATTCGTAAAAAAAGATTTTTTCAAATGTTCCCGCGTTTTGCAGTTTTTATAAAAGCATTCTTCTAGTATTAATCAATAGACATCTTTGTACCCACGTGCAAATCAGTTTAATGTCGAAATTATTTCAAACTGGTGGCTCTCAAAATCGTATCTTATAAAATATCATATTTTACGTGTTTTAGTATATTTTTCTAATATACCGGTGTAATAATGATTGACTTATCAATGAATTTAACGTGTTTAAATAAACATTGTAAACGTGTTTGAATTTAATGTATCTGTCTGGTGTGTTGCACTTATTCTTCGTTTGTGCATTAAAAATTACGTTTTAGTGCAATTAAATTTGCGCATTTCATTAACAAAATTTCTGGCAAATATTTTTTTACATGACTGATTTCAACTCTTGAGAACTTATCAAAATTCAGTTTTATTATAGATATTTCTTTATGATCTGATCAGGGATCATTAATTAGACCGTTTACAAGAAAGTCCTAAAAATATGGAATCATTATATAAATACAGGTGAATTCATTGGCTATATAGCACTTTATTCGGTTTATATGTCTCCGTTTTAAATTCCAAAATTTTCAAAATGATCACCAAAATATCTCAAGCAATCCGAGAAAAAAAAAAATTAAATTGCGCTGTCGCTCCAGTGGTTAAATACAATATTGGATTTTCGTTTTTTAAACTTTAGATTAAATCGCCAGTAACAAATGAAAACTTTTTTATTAAAAACTTCATACACTTGAGGATCGTCAAAGTATAAATGACGCATGCTTCTTTTTTAAATTGTAATTTCGGAGCTTGGCTGTTACGAACCTATTACATATATTCCATAAGGACCTATTCCAATGTCACCATTCACAAACAAATTATGTATCAAACTAGCCAACTCCTCGCCCATCTAGTTTTAGCAAAGGAAATACACCTATGATATGTATTTTTTTATGTCAAGATATTATTTCTGATAATTTCAGTTTATTTTTATTATTTTTAATTTTATCCAATTGTGAAACACAATAATTAAAAAAAAAAAAAATAAATAAATAATTTTTTGCAACTATTGTTTATTTAATTAATAACCCTTATGTTAAAAAATTGCCAAACATTTCAATGTACCCAATTTAAAGGCTCCATGAGCATATAAAAACATTCAATAAATAAAAATTTAATTACAAGTAAACCTCCACCTTCGAAGTGCTTTCAGTAATCTTTGTACTTATTTAGTCAAACAGGTAAAAAATACCGTATTATTCAAAATTGTGTGGCGCTACAAATGGTAACTCCCTGTGCGTCAATTGGAACAAATGAGTCAGGCACATGTCGCTCCGCAATAAATCATTTCAATTTCATTCGTGCGACATAAAAAATATAAAAAATGGGTCACTGGAAATTAGTTCACGTATAATGCAAATAAAATTTCGATTTAAAATGTGTAAGAAAAACGACTTTGAAATATACAGACTTTGATTCTCATCAGTATAGTATTATCAGTATCACCCACTCCCGAAAAAATATTTAAAATAAATATCCTCTTGCGTTTTCTTTAATCCTTCATAATGATCACGTATTGTGCTTTAGTTGATTTGCAACTTAAAATATAGTATATTAAGCTATTTATATGTAACCGCTCTTACATACACATTTATTTTTTCTCCTATTAGATACTGTTCTAGTGACATCAATTATCATAACATTATTCTTATAACTATGTTATTGTTATTAACTTATAGTTATTAACTTATAGTTATTAACTTATATTTATTAACTTATATTTATTAACTTATAGTTATTAACTTACTTTTATTAATTAATGTTGTTAACTTTGTTATTAACTTTATCATTGAATGTTATTGTCATTAAAATATGTTATTAACATTATACTGTGTAAAAGAAGAAAAATACAAATATACTCAAAATGTACTGACTATGTAGTAATATGATATTATATTATAACTATCTATTCATGTTATTTTTTTGATGAAATAAATAAAAAAAATTAAAAAATCAATTATTGAATCACCGACTATTCAGATTTGGTCATCAAACACGGCTCAAGTCATTTCCAACAAAGTTTCAATTCTGAATGGTGGTCTTACACTAGGGCGATAGTGAGAGTATCTTCCACTCTGGAACGTGCCTTAATTATGCCATATATTATTTTTAATTACTAAAATTGTGAAATAACACAAATTAATCAAATAAAAATTTCGGGATTTTTCGGGATTGCTAGTCGAGAGCCTTGTCCCTCGACCACGGAGGACGGTGATAGTAAGAATTTTAGTAGGTTTTTTGTAACCGGAGAATGTTATATCTTTCACTAAAAAAACGTTATGAAATAAAACTCAAAACATTTTATAAAAAATATGTTTCAATCTTTTTAGTAAATATATATATACCTTGCCCCCGGTTGTATAGCGCTGGTTTGGAGTATATTCTGGTCATGAACTATCGTACAAGCTTTGCTTGTTATGATACTGCTATCTATGACTAGGAACTCTACGATCATCACTCACCTTTAACCCCCTGTACTCCTGATATCTTATTATAACACCTGACACGGCAAAACCTGTAAATGTTTAAAAAGTATAATATTAAGGACGGGTTTCACGGAATTTTTTTTCTTTTTTAATTTTTATTTACATTTGATACATTTAAAGCCAAAATAACAAATAATATTACATAATAAGAGAATATATTTAAAATGAATACCAGTGTTATTACGTTGTTTTAGGTCGATATTAGTTCCTAGCTAGGCAGATTGCCTGTTCTAAGGAACCAAAGTGTGTAAAGTGCCAAATGCAATTTAAATTATTATTATTTTTTTTAATTAATACCTATGTACTAAGTTTTTACTAAATGTGCCATTCATAGGTAACCATGTATCGTTTTAAGTCATATTATATAATAGTTTTTCAGACTCCTCCCTACCCAAGCCAATCAACCATTTAGTTATTATTGAACCAATGCAGGACATTTTGCAATTTTTAATATTTAAGTCTGGGGGGATTTTATTGTATAATTTCGGTCCCAGATACGCATACGTCTTTTGATACTTTGCCGTATTGCTCCCTGGGACGAAGAGATCCTTTCTGTTGTGACTTCTTGTATTGTATTTGTGATCAATTTTATTAAAATTTTCTATATTTTTATGTACATGGATAATAATCTTTTTTATGAAGTTTTGACGAACATCAAGAACGTTAAATTTTTTGTAGAGTTTGTCGCTTGAGAACCTGTAGGGTTTACGCATAATGATTCTAATTATGGATTTCTGGGCCTTTACAAGCGGATCTAAAATCGTTAAATTAAATGTAACATTGTCATCAATTGTCCATTCCGCGCAATTTTGTTTTTTGACAGTTGAAAGATGGCGTTAAATGCCGATTCTAAATCAGTTTCAGCTTTTAAACAAATTGTGATCAGCAGAAGAGGACAACTATCATGTTGTTAAGCTTGTCAGCTTATTACAATTTGTTAAAATGCCGAAACGGGCTTAGAGGCGGCATTTAACAGGGACCTTTCAACTGTCAAAAAAAATTGCGATGAATGGCCATTTGGTGACAACGTTACATTTGCATTTCTGAGGAACAACCCATCCTAAGTGTTTTTTGCAAAAAAATTGAAGTTAATGAAATTTAACATAACATTATAGGCCAGTTACTTCACGAAACTGAAATAATCGCAGAATTTTAATAGAACTTTCACAGAACGTGAAAATTTAACTTCAAATATTTGATGAATTCTTCAAATTTCTTGAAACAACCCGTTCTAGATATTTTATTGGAGAACACTTCAGTAATTTAAAAACAAACGTAGATGTGGTATTTGATGCAGATGTCATATGGACATTGTTGGTTTTTATTCTACATAATATTTTCCTAGCTAGGTTTGTCTACAGTCTTGACTCCGTTGTTCTTCTTCAATTCTTCATTTATCTCAAGCTACACTTTAAATTTTGAGAGATTTTTCATGCACAACGAAGCAAAGCCTCCAGTTGTTTGTGGATGTGCTTTATTTTCGCTTTATTGCCGTCACAATATCAGCATCTTCTAGTAAATCTTTATGAATTCTTGTAGAGAAAAATGTTACCAGAAAGGAACTAGTCGCAATTTCTTATTTTTTGCTTGAGTTGAATATTTACAAAAAGTGTTTATTTATCTAATAAATTAAATTTACGGTTAGTAGTAAAATCGTTTTTATTATTTATATTATTTATGATTCCATGACAACTCAACAAAGTGGCATTTCAACACCCCTTTGGAAAGTAATTTAGTGATTAAAAAAAAAAATGCTCGTAACCTAACCTAACGTAACCCATTTAACGGAGTTTTTTTTCATCACTTTTATTGACTTCATGGGAGTGATGAAGTGCAATTTTGTTGAGTTATTTGGTCACCATTATGAATGTACCTACCTATATAGAAAATTATGATGGAAAGAAAATGGAATTTCCTATTTTTTTTTACAATTAAATTAACATTTCCATGCACTAGCAGCTCGTGATAGAAATTCATTGAACGTAAATCCAAAATCGAAAAAGCTTTACTTATTATTATCATCAAACCGGAGCTCACTGTAGGAGAGTTTGTTTCCGCTTTAGAAAACAGATTCTGCTTTATAGAAGATAGATAGGTAAACTGCCTTTTTGACAACTTCTATTGTTTCCGATCTCATGTATTCGTACCGTACATACCACAGAGTAATGTTTGATGGTCTGACGGCGACCGCATTGCGTTGAGAGGTTCGATCACTATTACGGCGCACAGTGGGCTGAAAATCGCCTATCATAGACTTAGAGACTTGAATTTTCATGAGTCTTTTTTTGGCTAGAAATGGATTCTGCTGATCATTACTATGCTATAAAATTTCGTATGAAGCAATTGCGTGTACAAATGAAGGAGTTATAATTTTTTTAAGAAAAAATTGTATGGCACTGACATTAAAAATGAGGCTATCTCTGGAATCATAAGGTTGGCCATTATATCCTTACACACAGATATACTACTATTTATATGTATTTTTGACATACTTCGTGTTGTGGCGCAAGTTGCGTTTTTTTTTTAAATCGTCAAAGTTGAAAAAAAAACTTTTTTATGTTGATGATTCGTTTTAATGCTTAAATGCTTTACATATTAGTATGCTTTGTCTAGTTTACAATATTTTATTGACTCTATAAACCAAAATTTTTCATTAAAATGAATCATCAACATAAAAAAAGTTTTTTTTCAACATTGAGGATTTAAAAAAAAAAGCGCAAGTTGGGCCACAATACGAAGTATGTCAAAAAATACAAATAAATGGTAGTATATCTATGTGTAAGGATATAATGGCCAACTTTATGATTCCAGAGATAGCCTCATTTTTAATGTCAGTGCCATACAATTTTTTCTTTAAAAAATGATAACTCCTTCATTTGTACACGCAATTGCTTCATACGAAATTTTATAGCATAGTAATGATCAGCAGAATCCATTTCTAGCCAAAAAAAGAGCCTTGAAAATTCAAGTCTCTATGTCTATGAAATGCGATTTTCAGCCCACTGTGCGGCGGTACGTGGTTCCCTGTTTCCATATTATTATGATACCGAAAGCTGATGTTAGTGCACTCCCGGTTATTGCGGTTTACGTGCTATTATTCTGTAGTCGGTGGTCGAAACCTCATTTCAACATATTCCTGGTATTTCTCCCACTCCGCAGTATCAATATTTCAATACTCAAACGATAAGACTGTCTCGAGTATCATCTGCGGCGAATGAAGGCATTTTGTCCTTTATCCTGTTTAAATATTATGTTTACTCTATTTACTGTGGTTGCGGTGACTTAATCCTTGCGCACAATCTGCTTACAATGGTTGATTATAGCATTTGCTAAGTTAGCCTAACTGTGTTCATTAAGTCCGAAGCTAATCAACGGACTAAACAAAACTTTTGTCTCGATTTTTCTGGCCGAACACGACTAATACAATGTTTTCTTGGTTTTTACTGCTCAGCAATAAAACTCTCCCCACATCACATGCTTTCCACAAACAACTGTTTTCTTGCTTGATTAATTTTCTCAAGCGAACCAACTTTAAAAAATAATAATAACAAAAAAAACTCGATCTTTTCATAAGCTTGTACAGCCCTCTTGCGTCATAAAGAATAAAGTTTCTGAAGTAATATTTATTTTCCTGTTTTGCGTCTTACTGAACCGCGTCTCAGTAAGCTACTGTCAATTATGTAGTCGCGTAAATGTAAAACTTTAATGTATCGAGCAAAAGTTGGATTGGTCTTTAAAGCGAGCTTTATATTGCATTATGTCATCGTTCAATCTCAACTTTTAAGTGGATTATTTTGGATGTTTACCCGGGACCGAACGAGTCGTTCGTCTTTCTCGGAAAGTCTCGGCGCAAGATGACATCGCCTTACTCTGTTATGAAATTTATCTCCGCCATTCTGAAAACTTGGAAAAGTTGGAAAAACGGCCAACCGTCCTTATCTTGTGCACTTCGGAGACTTCAGGCAGGCAGGGAGGCTCGCCGAAGAGGATTAGCTGAACCGGATGACTGTCTCCTAGAACTAGACTTCCAATCTACGATCCAATTCAACCGGCTTGTTGCCTTTCGTTTAACTCAGAATTAGTGTCGTAGTGTTGTACGAAAGCAACCCTTGTAAAAGTTTAAAAACATGTTGGAGACTACAAACAGAAAATTATATTAGTTTAAGTGGTTGGCTGGAAGCCCTCAAATAGATTTCAATGAAATTCTATTCATTGGTTAAAATACATTTCATGATTAGCTAATATTATCCGAATTTGAGAATTTAATTATTATGTTTTCTTATTTAAAAATACGTCGTCTGATTAATGCTCCTCCAATGTTTTTTTGCTGATTTAGATAAAAAGATTTTTTCTTTATAGTTATCGATGATTTTATATATCAGGAGAGTTAATAGCTTGTTTTCTTTGTACTTTATAACCCCTACCTTTAAGCAAAGGGTTAAAGTTATACCTTTCAAATAATTATTAACAGTTTACCATTAGAGCGGTTAAACCGATACACTATCTATTATCTAAATTCCAACGAGAATACTTTATCTGTTTTATGAAAAGGGTTATTTGTTTCAGAAAAACCGTTTTTCATAAAATATCCTGCCACATTATAACGTTTTTACTGTTGTATTTGCTTTTCATATTATCTGATAATAAATAATAATACCCCTTTCAGCTTTCATCTGACGTGGAAAGATCGACTGTATAGAACATGATGTTGTGTAAAATACACTAACGTTTATTCTCCTCAGAAGGTCGGCAAGCCATAAAATACGTATGAGCGAAATAAATATTCCTATTATATTCAATATCGAATATCTCCCAAAATGTATAATTCGCATATTTTTGGCTATCTTGTGATCTCCGTTTGAATATAGAGAAATGTTATGAAACTGGTAATATTGGCAGCTTACTTTCGCTTCTTTGAAATTCTCGAAATGCCAAGTTTGTATAATTTTTTATATCACCTACTTATCCGTAAATCCAATTTTTTTAAAGATACAGTCAATAAACCCTTCGAAATCTGAATAATTTCATCGTTAGAAACGTTTTTCACGGTTTGAAAATATAATGTTCGCCGTTTGGTTCCCCTACACTTAAAGGGAGTATTACCAGAGAATACCGGAAATTAGTCCCTTTTAAATCAAATCTAGACGTATTGAATCTTTTTTACAAAAAAAAAAAACATATATTGATTTTGAAAGATTGTTATTTTATCTAGTAAACGCATTTTTAAAATTTTTAAAAACTAAGCTTATTTTTAATATTCTAAGGTTAGTCGTTGGCAGATTTGTTCAATTTTAAAACGACATATTGTATTATTATACAACACAAATTTCAAATGATATAATCATGGATAAAAATAAATCAACACATAATCTAGTAAACAAAAAATTTTAGAAATTTTAATTTTAGTTAATTTAAAATCATTAAAAAATAAACGTGTTTTGTGACGAAAATACTCAGTTTTTCTATTTATTTAAGGTCTTACAAACTAAAATATTTCAGATTTTTATTTACACACTTATTTTGTTTAGACATTATTGAAAAATCATAAATACTTATGATCAAAAAATGCTTACAAGAAGTACACGATATTTAATAATTTATCATCGTGCGTTTTGAACATTTTTATTGCTTACTTGAATGTAGGTATATATTAAAGCATGTTTTGAATGAAATAAATCGACATTAAATTTTTAATTTCAAAAATTTGATCCGGGTACAGTTGCAAGCATTTTAAACTTTTATTCTCAGCCGCTGGCCAATGGCTATTATGTTTAGTTATCTATCCATCTCCCACAAAATAAACTAATATAACACAGGGCTGGATAAATTAATAAATAATTACACGCATAATAATATCTACGTTGGAAAAGAAAAATGGCTAAAACGCCGTACAGCTGTGACAAAGATGAACTTACACAATAAGCTATAGTGTTTGTTTGTGCTTGTGTTCTTTCAAATCAAGTTTTCTAGAGTTTCCCAGAACATGTGGGAAACTCTTGAAAACTTGATTTAATGAATACAAGCACAAACAATATAGTTTACTTTGTAGGTACATCTTTTGTCATAGCTGTATGGCTTTTAAGACATTTTTTATTTCCAGCTATATGGAGCTTTAGCTATTTTTCCTTACCAACGTCGAATGTTTTCAGTGCAGAAAATGTGAACGCTGCTTTTTTTAATAAACTTTTGATCTTTTGGGTGCTGTATGATATATTTGAACTTTTCTATTAATTTGTTTTGATTTTTAATTTTGTTTATTATATATACTTTCTGCACAAAGCATGTGAACTTATAATGTGAGGACATTAAAATTTATACATAATATTTTTTTTTTAAGAAAACAATTTTTGCGGTAGTAACTGTTTTCTGTGAAGCAGTAAATTCAAAGTAGTTATCGTTTTTCCTTCTTTACAATATATCGGGAAAATAAAATTCTTGTTAAACTTCTAACTTAATTATTTTTTAACAAATTGGTTGGATTGGGTAGAGTTTCGTGGAATGGCTTGGATCAAAGTTGGAATAAAACCGAGGAGATTTGGTTTTGTTTAATATTCACCACTCTTTTGTACGGCGAACTTGAAATTCTTGTCATTCCGAAGACGAACCTAGCTTTTAATTAAGTTGTCAACTTTATCTCTGTGCTTTAATTATGGTCTTTGAACGCTGGTGTGGTTTCTCGTAAATAATATTTATTATTTGGAGACGTTCTAATTAATGTTTTTGCACTGTTTGTTATGTGTTATAATATAATCAATTATTTACTGATCATTGGTGATGTCGGCCCATGCCTTAAAATTTTGATGAGATAATTTTTGTTGAAATTGAACTCGATGCATATGCATAACTTACGTTTTTTCTCTCATGATATCATCTTTGAAAAGGCAGAAAAGTGATAAGTGTTAAAATTAGACTTGATATTTATTTTAAAAGACAGGAGAATGAAGGACTCTTTAGGACTGGAGAATTTTTATGAAATAACCTTTATACATGTTTATACAGCCATGGAAAAGGGCCCCGAGGTCCGTTACAACTAACTGTAATTTTATTGAAGTACAAAAAGTGCTATAATCCTTTATAATTTGCTGGATAATATTTTGATAAACACTGTTACACTTATTATTTTTTTATTGGGTTAATCTAAATTTCTAAAATCGTGTAAAATATAACAAATAAATATCATGAAAAACTCTTTTTTTTTAAAAGATTTTTTTGCTTGGATGTTCGTAAATTATGTACACATATAGGTAACCGGAAATTCGCGACAATTTACTATAATAAATTAATAGAATAAGCATGACAAAAATCAACGAAACCACCAAAATTTGTATGGAAAGAAACTGGTGACCATTTTGAATTTGTTGAAATACCTACTTCTGATTCAAAATACTTCGTCTCAATTGAACCTCAATTTTCTCAATCTCATCAAACTGAAAATTTTGGAAGGTCGATATTTAAACACGATTTATAAAGAAACTAGGAGAAATTTTGAAATAATAACGACAGCACCACATTCCTGGTTTGAAAACACAAAATATGGCATTCACACCTCATTTTCAACAAAAATTCATTAGGGAATAAATTATATTGGAACTCAACAATTCACGTAAAATCCAGCCCAAGAATAATCGGAATTTGAATGTACCTACTGTGAACTGTTTCAAATATCCACAATGTACAATGTACATTATACTCAAACACTATTTGTCTTTAATCTCTCCCGGTATCCACCTACCAAAGATTGCATTATCCGCTCCGTCTCCCCGATGCGCGATGGCTCAATTGATTCAATGCTGTAGCAAGTTGGATAGTTTCAGAGATAAAGCTCTCCTCCAACGCTGGATAGAATGCAAAAAGCGTGATACTCCACTGTGACGTTTAATCACTGTCGCCGGGCCCGAGAATTTCCTCTTAATCGGCTTACAGTCTTCAGCCTTCACATCGACATTATCGTTCGAGATACTCGCCTGTTGAGCTAGACTTTCAAAGCTCCGTAGTAAACGCTCAAGAATAAGAAGATATGGTTTGAATGGGAAATATATAAATACGAATTTTAGAGCACGCTAATCTTAAAAAACGATTATAATAAAGCAAAACTGTGAAAATATTTAATAAAACACTGCTCGTTAGAAATAGAACAAACATTCTCGACAAATGAATTTTTTGGTACCAAATGTGTTTTAATTCTTTTTCGGAGCATAATTTGCAATTTTTTCTATTAAGCGAATTTCATATAATTACCGTTTCAACTCGGCAAATGTATACATGTCTGTATAAAAACTCATTTATTTCGGTGCATGCATACACTTATCGGTGATGCAATCCAATCAGCCTAATTTTTTCTTGCTTCGGATTATTTTGTACTTTTTCTGTGCTTTAGGTACATATCTTTATTTGGATATATTTACATTAGGTAGTATATTATACGCGTACTTTAATATTAACTAACTAACTAACCATCACGCCGTTTCCTAGCAGAGAAGACGGACCGCAAAACAACTCGGTCTTGGCACACACTCCTTGCCTCATTCACATTCATACATCTTCTCATACATACTCTTCTATTATTCTGACTCTTGACATGGCCCGACTGAAGTATCTGATTCACTTGATCGTGCCACTTATTCCTTGGGCGTAAAAAAAATATAAAGCGCAGTTAGGGCGAAAATAAATAAATACGTGTACTGATAGTAGAATTATTGTAAGTGAAAAAAGTTCTTGATCTTCTTCTTTATATATTATAAAAATCTCGTGTCACAATGTTCGTCCGAGGTAAACTCCGAAACTACTTAACAGATTTTGATGAAATTTTGCTTAATGTGTGTAATTTGGTCCAACTTAAAATATAGGATAGTTTTTATCTCGATTATTGACCTCAATATTTATTATTGCGAATTAAATGTTTTTTATAGGACAATTATTTGAAATTATTTGGAAGTTCCATAAGTTTCTGACAGATGGCGGTGTGAGTTAATTTATTGACACAAACTTGTTTATCTAGGTTAGGTAACCATCAAGTAGATGGCGTTGTGCTTCTTTAGCCACAGCAAAGAATGGGCGGGTCAGTTAGTAGTTTATAAAAAAAAAAAATGTTATTTTTTTTTAAACATACCTTTCGCTTTTAAACACAGTCAAAAATTCGTCCAATACAGTTGTTAAATTCCACGATATATTGTGTAATTTACAGGAGAAACACGACACTAAATCTGCGCCATGCCGGCTGTGTTTGAAAGCTTTTGTATGGGTACACAATGTTTTAGCTGAGTTCCTCGCGTAAAATATTTGATATAAATTCGTGTGGCGTATCGATGTGTTCTTCATATGGTTATTTTGATTGTAGTATTATTGTTGGAGCAGCCTGTATTGTTTAGTAATAGAGCTTTGTGATTTTCCTCCAAACGTCTAGTAGATACATACAGGTAGAGCTTTGCGCGCTCGAACGTTTGTTAAATAAACGGATTTTGAGTATCACCGTCGATTCGTAGCAAGATTTCCTAGAAATCTTATAATATGGTATTTATTATTTCTCGTTTCTTTTTTTAATATTTCGATTAATTCCGTTCACCAGACGTCCATTTACATATTAAGCTTTTCGTTGGATGATGATTGGGAGCTGCCAAGTTAAAATGATGCACAGTTTCCCAGTAAATAGAATTGCTTAAGTCGTGCGAGAGATGAGGTGTAGCGCCTAGCGGTGGGTAAATTGAACCAGTTTGTTTGTCTGTTAGCATGGAATATGGACCATCCCTTTATTTGAGAACCTATACATTATCGAAACGAAGATTATTACTATTGCATACGTTGTTCGTGATACATACATACAACTTTACATCAGTAAACCCTATCGCCGCGTCACGCACGTAGGAGCTGTAAGCCAAACAAACTTGGATAGTCAATATTATTTATTATACACGTTTGAGCATTTTCTTTTTGATGTGTAGAGTGTAACATCATGCTTCCTTGGTCTTATTTAAATTGTTCTTATGTTTTATTCTTAACGGTCTCATAAAGAGCTAAAGATATATATATATATATATATATATATTTTTTTTAAATTCTTTATAAAGGTCATTTGACGTGATATTTCACAAAAATGGTTTTTAAAAAATGGTTATCATTATTTATTTCGTTGTCTTTGTGAGATTCCATTGACGTACTCTGCAAGTACCAACTACCAACCCACTCTATTTTTTCATAGTAGTTAGTTTAGTATCGATAATAATTTATAAGAGCCTAAGCTTTATATTAATATCTAAATACCAATCAAGACTTGGAATACCAATAAACATTCTGTCCAAACGGTTATACAAAATGGCGGCCGCGATGGAACCAATATTTATTAATTATTTATTTATTATTAATTTTCAACACCCTTTGAGGTTTTTACATAGTAAGTGTATAAAACAGTGATAGAAAATAAAATGTTTAATAAGAAAGATAAACTAGTAGAAATAAACATTATAAAAATGGGGGGTTTAAAGGTAAGTGAAAATAATAATACTACAATAAACATATATTAAAGAAAGGAGAAAAAATGAAAATAGATTAAACAGAAACCAGCTTTTAAATGGCAGAAGGCATACAAATAATTATATGGTGTAGGTTATTATCATATAAACTGAATAATTATCATGGAAACCATTTTAATGTAGCCATTTTTCGATAGTAAGCTACACTATCAATGTCATATTAATCAAATTACAAACAAAGCCACTAAAATGCTTGGTTTCATCATAAGAAATATGAAAGAATTTACAAAAATTGTTATTATCAAACAACTATACTATGCTTATGTATGAAGCCATTTGGAATTTATGTCGACTGTCTGGTATCCATTTTATGTATTATAAATATGTAAACAAAATTGAATCGATTCAGAAAAAAATCATAAAATACATTTCTTACAAATCACGCAATCGTTTTGATAATTATCTGGATGCAGCAAAATTTTTCAAAATTAATTCATTTAGTGTACGCAGACAATTCTTAGATGCAATGTTGCTATATGAAATCATGAATAACATTACCGACTGTCCTGAAATATTAAACAAAATTGATTTGAAACATACACGTCCGTGTAATTTTAAAGAAAATAACTGTAAAACAAATTCTAATATAAATGCTTATCTTATAAGAATATGTTCAACATATAATAACATTATGTCTGATGTAGACATCTTCAATTGTTACCAAAATTAATATACAAAATCTATTAAAAATGTATTAAATTATATTTTGTAATGTCCTATATTATAACAATCTCTATTTTTTATAATGTAATATTTTTTAGTTGTTGTATGTATAGTGTAATGTTTAATTTTTAAATACTTAACAAAATAGTATAATGAGGAAATCTATCATTGGTTCCTCTGTTAGGTAAATTACACATGTATAAATGAACCCCATTGTAAACTGTTGATTTCCCCATTGTAAACTGTTGAAATAAAATAAATAAATAACAGTTTCGACAGAATGTTTGGCATCGGTATGCCAAGTCATTCTCTTAGGTATTTTGTTTAGTCACTGCTAAATAGAAATAAAACACAAAATTAATACATACGCAGATTGAGTAGGTACTTTGCGTAGATCGCATTCAAGTAATATGTTGCCTGATTTTATATTAGTTTTCCTGAGTAAATAAGAAAATTGAGTAATTATATTAATTATCGGGATTTCTACGGCTTTCTCACTCGACCCGCCCTTTGCTTTAATTGTTTTGAGAAATGTTAAGTAATGAACCTACTACAAAGTTTGACGTGCTTTACGGATGTGGGTTTTATTCCTTGTTCCATTGAAAGGTTGTTTTATTTTTCTTAGCGTAAGCTGCTTACCTAATTAGTGTTTTTATAAGGTTCACCTCTTATATATATATGTTGCTCGGAATTTTCAAAGTAAATTAACGATAGTTTTAAGTTTGTTTTTCCAGCACGAAGCGCCTTTGAGGAGATACTTTCCAATTAAGATGCTCTAGAAATTGCCAAATTATTATTATAAATTATAAGGTCGTTTCCCGACAAAATCTCTCTATTATTTAATTAAAGTTTTTGTTATGAACTTTCTGAATTTGATGAAACGGTAATAGGCAACAGAAAGTGGTCATCATAATCCTGCGGCGTTGACCGATGTCAACATTAATTGGCACTTGAGTGACTTTGTTGTTTTAAAATAATTATTGAAGCGCCCCTCGGAGCGTACGGATAATCCATCTTCCGGCGTGACGTTAATTCGCAAACTAATAACGGCGCTTTGAATTTAGTTTTCAAATGGGAAATCTTATTTGCGGTTAGTAAATTACAAGGGAAAAAATTATGGTAGTCATTCTTTTAAACTTGGGAGTTAAGGTATATTTTTAATGTATTACTGTGATATACTGCGCTAGAGCGGCCGGAGACTCCACTTTGGAGGCTTCACTTGGAGAAACAATTATGTAGTGTAAACATACTAATATGATTTAAATTAACTAAAATTTACATTCAAGCTATAGAAATAGATAACAAAATATGTAAAATGATCCAAATATCTTGTTACAAATCTTTTATGTAACAAATTCATTCTATTTTAATAACACTTCGAAGGTGGTAAGGCATTTTACCCTTATCTTATCGCTGGCTTTACGTCATTCCGTAGCCGTAAATTTACGCGTGCACTCACACGATTCATAGCTTATCGTTACAACGTAGAGCGTAGAGGATGACTCTTGTACCGTACCATTGACGTCACCGCGTGCTGCCGCAAGGTAATGAAGGTAACGTGGAGTATCGTGGGCGGATGTGCCTAGTGCCTGGTGCCGTACAATACATACAAACAGTAGGGGCGCATTCTTGCTGCTGTCCTGGGCGGGCCACCCACGCAGCGCCGCCCACACCGCCGCCGCCCTCGCCCCGGGCCGCTCAGGATTCGCTACCCTTGTATTATTCTAAGACTAGCATGAATTTTTCAGCTCTCCACTCTGTTGCTCCGGGCTGATGTTGATTAGTTTCCCTGTGAGTTACTATTTGTTTGTGCCCACTCCCGCCTGACCGTTGACCGTTCCTGCAATTGGGTTGTACGCTTTACGGATGACCGGAATCAAATAACGGTTAGTTAAACGAGACCTATTGGTTCTTTGATGACCAATATTTTACTTCGAATGTTTTAGGCTTCTAATATTTGTGATTTTAAATTCGCGAGTCTATCTTAAGAGGGTATTACCAGAGAATACCGAAAATAAGTGTGATGAACGTATGTCTTGCGGTATGAAAGAGACATGCGTGCATGAATGAGACAGCATGAGTAAGGCATAAAAGGTTTGTTTGTTGTCCATTCGTCCTCTTTGCCTTCAGACTTCCTAAGAAGGAACCCTGTACATAATCTCTTAATAAACGTTATCGTCTACCTACGATCTATTATTGGAGTACCACCCCAAAGGAATCTGGATCCATATACTGGAGTCCAGAACTCAATGTGAAACCGGCCACGGTCATCACAATAAGTCTTTTTTTTAAATCAAATTCCAGACGTATTGACTCTTTTTTACAATAAAACATAAATTGATTTTGAAAGATTGTTATTTTATCTGGTACACGCAGTTTTGAAATTTTGAAAAACTAGGTGAATTTTTAATATACTAAGGTTATACCGTTGGTCGTTGGCAGATTTGTTCAATTTTTAAACGATAGATTCTATTAAACAACACAAATTTCAAATCATGTAATATAATCATACAATAAATTAAATCAAAGCATAATCTAGTCAACACAGTTTTCAAATTTTGAATTTTAGTTCAATTAAAATCATTAAAAAATAAATTCGAGAACGTGTTTTGTGACAAAAATACCTCAGTTTTTCTATTTATTTAAGGTCTTACAAACTAAAATATTTCAAATTTTTTTTACACACTTGTTTTGTTTAGACATTATTGAAAAATCATATACACTTATGATCAAAAAATACTTACAAGAAGTACACTATATTTAATAATTTATTAAGCTTATTTAAGCTTACTTGAATGTAGGTATATATTAAAGCATGTTTTGAATGAAATAAATCGATATAAAATTTTTTATTTTAAAAATTTGATACGGGGAATAATCGATCTTTCTCATTGGAACCTCCCTGTACAGTTGCAGTAATTTTTAAACATTTATTCTCAGCTGCTGGTCAATCGGTTTCATCACTAGAATCACCAAATCGTTCAAGAACATCAGTAGCTTCAGAATCTTGTACTTCTCATATGTAAGAAGCATCTTAGAGTACGGCTCTGTGGTTTGGTCACCACACTATGCAATTCATAGCAACAAAGTGGAGTCCGTTCAAAAAAAATACGTAAGAATTCTAGCTTACAAATCTGGAGTACATCGCAATCTCGGTAACTATACTGAAAGACTTACTCACTTTAGAGAAGTCTCACTCGCCAAAAGAAGAAACGTATCAGATATAATCTCTCTGTTTAAAATCATTAACAATGTGTATGATTCATCTTTAATTAATCAAATTAATTTTAATATAAGGCCGAAATCCACAAGAAATCCGGTAACCTTTTGGATCGACACTTGTCGTAGTAATACAAGTTTTTTCAAACCAACATCAAGAATGACTCGATTGTACAATAGGTACTGCAATCTTCAAGACTTAGATATATTTTCAAACTCAATTAATACCTTCAGAAGGAACTTACACATACTTTTACCAGATGATCTCCTTACTTAAGCCATTTTATTTTTTTAAATTTCTAACAATTACTACTTGTGCATTGGCTCCGCAAGAAATGTATTTGTATGTCCAAGTGTAAGTACATGTATGCATATACATATATATATGAGTACGTTGTGCACATATATGCATATATGATTATGTGAGTATATTTGTGTGTGTATGTATATATGTATGTGTGTGTATGTATGTATATATGTATATGTATATTATATTTATAAGTATGTATGCTTTTTTCTTCCTAATAACTGATTTCGATCCTCCTTATTTTTATATACATATTTGAAATTAAATTTATCACTCTTGTAACTAACCAATCATTATTACATAAAGAATATTGAAATGAATGTTGTGCTCACCTATAATTAGAAACATCATTACAACCATGTATAAATGTTAATTACTGTAAAAATTATGTGATGTATTCTGTTGGCGAGCCAATAAAAAAAAAAATAAAATAAAAAAAAAAAATCGCTCTTAAAGGTAAACTATTTATTCATAATGCGTATATACGGGCGCAAACAAACAATATTAATTTTAGTAAGTTGCAAACATAATTAACTTACTGCCATTTATGAACGAGCAGATTGTTAATTATTTTAAGTTTACCTAATGTAATTATCTTCATTGCTTTGTTGGTGATTTCATCAATGTGAAAAACAACAGTTCAACTTATTGTGAAAAATTACACCCAGATAGATCTCTAACATAACATAATTTTTCAAGGACTATTCTATTAATTGAATATTGAAATAATTTGTTAAAGTAGTTTTTACAAGATGTTATGGTTTGAAATTAATTTGTTTACATTTTAGGTGATTGTCAAAAGAATTCATATTGTACTCTTTCATAGATGGAGCGCGAATACTTATTTTATGGATAAACGCTTTTTACGAGAAGTTATGCTTTGAAATATAAAAAAATATATTGTTTGAGTCCGTGCACAAGCAATATGAATATGAATAGATAGTTTTTTAATTGACAAAACTATTTATTCATATTCATATTGCTTGTGTACGTTACGTACTTGCGCAAATATTTTTTTTATATACATTATATATACATTTTTAAATACATTAAATATAAAGTTGACCGGTCAGTGGTTGAGTGGGCATCGCGTTTGGGTCCCACCAAGGCCTTCCGTATTCGATTCCTCGGCTGGCTAAGTCCTCCACCACAACACAAGCAACATTGTCCGCTTAGTGTGGTGGTAATAGGAGATTTTCAAATGTTGTTGGGTTATTCGTAACCCGGGATTGTTTGTCTTTCTTTAAAAAAAAAGTTTATGACTTCACACTATTCATATAACTTTTTAAGATTATTTTGTAATATTATTTTGTAGGACATAGTCGTGCGTATTCAATATAATTTTGAATATTTCAAGATCATCAGTGAATAAGGATAAAATGAACATCATCAAAAATATTGCTTGAGTCAAATTCGAACACCAAAAGTCGGTAGCAGTCCGGGAAAGTTACACAATAAGCGAAGTTTATTTAGTTATTCTACGGTATTCTTTTTATTTCAAAGAAAACATGTGGTAGCTACGAGTAAATTTTTGGAATTGTCGAAACCTGCTCTTTCTCTGTGGCCAGCTTGGCCAGACGTCAAATCTCTTTCCAAAAAGACGTTCATGACTCTCGTAAAAGAGTACTTTGAAATTTCATCGTTTAGCTAAACTTCCTTCCTTCCCACGTCCTTCTGGCCAGAAAGTTTTCCTATCCCCGGCCCGGGCAAGGTGAAGGTCGGGCGGAAGAATGACATCAACCAGCTGAATTCCCGCCACAAACTTTTTCTCTAATTTATTTCGGATGAAATTATGCCCTAAAATTTATTTTCTCAGTTTTACCGTTGCCTTTGTAATATGGTCGTCCTTTTTATTATACCCCCAAGTTTAATCATCCCCCGAAACATTTTCTTGGTAGCGATTTCTCTGGAATTCAGCACTCTAAATGTATTGAAAAAAACTTTTAATGAGTATTGGTTGTTAGATTTTACTGCCCTGGCAAAAGGAAATTCAAAAATGATTGATGTTATCAACTTTATGCGCCGTAGGAAATTTTAACTTTGTTGATAATTAATATAACACTTTTTTTATCCTTTTCGTGTTCCTACGAAGGAGATACATTCAGTTACATCTAGTATTCCTTTCCTAATATTCTTTAAGTAATTTTAGTTTTCTTTTTTTAACAGCGCCCGTTTAGCCGAACTTTAATTATACCTATACAATTATGCTATATTTGTGGTCAAAATGTTCTTGAAAAGGATTCTACGTTTAATCTAAAGAAATATAGTTCTAAAGGTAGAAAGAAGTATACGAACAACGTATATTTCTATGCTGAGAAGTGTTGATTAAATAGTGGTGTAAAAGAAGTATTTCAGTTTCATTAAATCGAAATAATGCCACCAAGTGAATATTGCGGTTATTGAATAAGTAAAAATGTATTATTTAAAAGACGGAATGAGGTTAATCTTGGAAATATATTATTGTTCCAGAAATAATTTTCCAAGTGTGCCCATTGACAAGTTAAACCTGGAGGCTGGGAGCTAGAACAGTCTATTCTGTCGGTGGCGGAGATAACCATCGGGAGCACAGAAATGAACGCTCTCCATGACAGTCGACTTTTCAAACCATCCGCGAATCACCCTGAAGAAATCTGAAGAAATGTGAAAAACATCCCTTCTGACTCGTAGATGGTTTATTCCGTATACTTCAAAGCACCCAATATTCTTTCACAACATTGGGTAATTAATACATGACAAATCTAAATAATATAAAATTGAATAAACGCACCCGAGAAAGCTAAACGAAAAACCTCCACCTACCCCGAGCATCTCCCGGAAAACTTTTTCACACCCTGACACATCTGCCACACATCTCGATAATTTCGGTATCGACACTTCCGAGTTTTTATTTTAAAATACTTCTAAGGCTCGGCAAGTAACCGCCGCGCCATGGTGCTTTAAACGCGCCCATTTCCCAGGAGTTTCCACTATGTAGTGCGGTGCAAGCTGCAGGTTCCTGGTTGTTTCATTATATGCGATATTACACATACTTCGACTGCTAAAGCTTATGGCGTGGGATGCTCTAGTGTTATTCAACGTTCTCCTACCACTTCATATACTCCTGCTCCTGCTACGTATTCATGTTCAGTAGGTGCCATTTTTAGTTTATTTCGCGCTGCGCTTTATGACTAATGATAAAGTTTTATCGGGTATTTTCGATGCTGCAAGGAATTTTGATGTGGTATTGGTTGAAAAAATAATCTGTTGCTATCATATTCGTTATATTTTTATGTTCTTCGTGTTTTATTAGATTTCTATATTATGAAATGTTCATAAAAGATCTATCCAATTTTACCTTCTGTGAAAAGCATCTGAAAATTTAATATGCTTTCACATATTCGCACATACAACGGTTTCCCATCGTTCATCGTGTAAATAATATTAAACATAATGCCTGTCATAAATTTCTCACACTGATGTCAACTTTTGCGTAATATGGCAGTTTTTTATCCGATACATTTCACTCTCATTTCATCCTAACCTACTTATTCTTGTATCAGTCATTTCCCGACCGTTTTACGGTTTTTCATTTTTGTCTCAACTTACCTTAAGGTGGTTAATGTAATGTTATACAGGCTTTCCGTCGTTATGGAATGGGGTATTTTATTTTTTTATTACTTTCACATACCTCAACCGTGTATTTTCGAACTTAATATTTTGTGTTGAATTTTTTGTTATGGATTTTATGTAAAACCGTTTCGGCCATGATTCCGTAGTTACGATCGAGCTGGCTTTTCAGAATTTATGACATTTTTCGAAACTACGTAAAATACGTCTTGATTGAATCGTATGTCAGCCTATAAAATGTTTATAACCAAGTCCCGCATAATCAAACACTCCAACCCCATCCCCGGAGCCGTGATGATCATGATTTTCCAAGTGGCCGCATACGGAATAATCATTTCTATCCGAAATAGAGTCATTCGTATGATCTGAAGTTCGAATATGAAATGTTCAACATTTTAACACCGCTCGGCTTCCTGTTATACTAGGTATATGACTTTGGAAGAATTATTTGCGTATCTCTTACCAACAACAATTAGTTTTACAACACAGTTACGTAATTATTACGATTAACTTAGATTTATCTTTCGAAATTGACATACTATTTAAAATATACAACTTTGTTATTTTACTTATTTAAAGTAACATTTATCATCAAATAATATTATTTTATAGTGCTACACCTGGAAACACTTTCACAATTTTTTTCGAAATATAATTTATTTGATGGATGTTCAACTCAGCAACCCACCACACCCTTCCATCAAATATGATCAAATCATTAATCTTATAATTGAGTCAAAGAAAGAATTTTGTTTAAAAATGTCTGAACCACTATCAGCATCACTCTTGGCATATCTCTGCGTTAGAAACCATAATTTTTTTTTTTTTTATTATTCACCAGATTTACAGGAACGGGTTTAGTTTTTCCCATAGGAAAAACTAAACCCTTTCATACACTTTTCCATATAAATGATCATCTAGTAAATCCACGTTATGAAAGTGTATTATATAAGTATAATTAATACAAAACAATACAAGAACAACACGTTAATCTACCAAACTATTAAATGGGAATATAATTCACCGTCTCCAGATATTTTCATATCAGAGGGTTCGGCTCTGTGGAATTCCTAATTTGACCGATAAATCCTACTGATCCCTCAATAAATTTTATTATTTATTATTTTATTATTTATTATTGTACAACAGATTTATTATTTCCAGTTACTGTACAAATCTTAACATCTAGGTAAATAATCATTATACAAAAAAACCTAAGGCTATTTATAGAACAGTTGTATATATCCAGTGTTTCTGCGATGTCATTCAATAGCACCATTCCTCTTGTCATGCTATGTTTTGCCAGAATATCTGTTCTGCCGTATGGTATTTTAAAAGAGTCGTGTAGACGACTTCGGCGGAAGTATATGCCATAGCATTTCAAGAGGAACGGGCTATCAATACAGTTATGAATTATATTAAAACTAAGTATTGCAAGATTTGCATAACGTCTAATTTCTGGGCTAAATCTATTTGTTGCCTCAAGTAAGTCTATATGGTGCATGAACCTCGTATAAATTCCATGCGTCCGCATATAGACATACTCAAGGATTTTTTTCTGGATTTGTTCCAGCATATTTACATATTTAGTTTGGTGCGGAGTCCACACCACACTAGCGTACTCCAGCTTGCTTCTTATAACGCCATCAAACATGGCTATCATTGCATCTGAGTCATGAAATTGTTAATCATACCTGAAGGCAACTTACCTTCAGGTTTGTCAAAGATTGTGCATCTAATAGACTGTTTAAGCCATATTGAAGGAATGTTTAAAAATGGAAGACTGGGCATTTTCTAACTTGTCTACGTTCCTGACACTGAAGAAAAATATAAGAGAAAATTCACTTAACACTGTACCCTATACACTCTATACAGTCTATATATTCCCTTGATTCAATCAGTAAAGGGTGATGTCTAATATTGTCCAACAATATTATGTGAGCTATGTAACTCTGTTTATGTTTCTTGGTGAATATTAATTTATTTAGCGAACTTAAACAGCAATTTATTGACGTGTACAGTAAATTTGCTTATTGTTGAATATACCTACCAACTGTCAGTGGTGTAGGTGGCGCGGCGTGTTGACAGTTGACAGCCCGCCCACCTTGTTTCATTCTTTTGACAGTTTGACAGACGTTGTGACGTGACTTTAGGAAGTTGGGGCGACTCTTCTCTTCTCATAGGCATTCATATTAAAGGTTATATTTAAAATTGTCTGAAATTTCGTTGCCAATGTTGTTATGTTTTAAAATTTACAAAATAAATCACGAACCAAAATACCCTGCCCCTTTTTTTCCATTACAAAACAGAATATTGAAACAGAGAAAAAATAGAAAAATAAACCTAACATAACCTTACATAACCTATTAGTTTTTATCATTGTTTTGTTTTATCTTTGTTCTGTTTTATCCGGTTACCACACGTTTTTAAATAAAACTATTTGAATTTCGTTTTTGTTTCCTTAAATGAATGAATGAATGCTAATCTTGGAAGAAGAAATGAACCGACTTCCCGACATACGATCGACCTGAAACTTGTCGATGACAATGCATTCTATTACTTCCATCAAATAGGGATGTCGAAACCCGTCTTTTTAGACTGCTACGAGGGTATATAGAGAGTGAGTATATGTTTTCTGAAAAAAAAAATCTTCGGGGGTAGACACACTGCGTAGTGTCAGTGAGGAGAAATTCGAAAGGGAAATCCTATCGATCCTTGAGAGTCTCGCCCCATTGGCCCGATTTCCATCACTGCCTACATTTTTTTCTTTCAAATTTGGTAAATATTCGTAATCGTATATCTTTGCATAGTATTTTGCATGGTTATCTTACATTGCATTTCTTTTATGCATTATGGGCCCAACAGACCTAGCTATACAAGCTGAAGCGTTACTTGGTTTGGCGTATTTCGGCATATCGGTTGCCGTACATTTCCAATGGGAATGTATGACGAGCTATATGCTGAAGTAGGCCAAGCCAAATAACGCTTGAGCTTTTATAACTGGGTCTGTTGGCCCCACTAAACTTATTTATTTATATATTTGAAGGGATTTAAAACAAAAATATATTACTAGGTATTATTTGTTAAGATTATGAAAGGGACCCTCAAATGGTTTGGGCAAGTACAGAGGGTAGACTAAGAGAAGAGATAACTACGAGTATTTTCCCTCCCACGTGTGCATATAATGTTACGTGCGTCCCGATCTACTCGTACATAGTGACTGCTTATCTCGTACAGTCTGTCTATAAGTTGTAGACAAAAATTGAGGCTGAAACGAGTTTAAATCATTTCCAATGGCAACACCAAGATGGTTAAAAGTAATAATAATTGAGTTTTAAAAACGCACTAAATTGAAAAAAATATTTGTCTTTCCTGAATAGAGATGATTCTGCATCATATTCTAAAATTAATAATCAAACTTGTTATTTAACACCTGGAATAGTTTTTTGAAATGCACATTGCATATATCTTTTATCAAATAAGCCATAGTAATATAAATTTAATGTTAAATCTTATTAAAAAAATTGCTAAAATTTACAGCATTTTTTTTAAAACTTAGAGCGTAGGGAAAAATTGATTAATTTATTTCCCGAACAAGCTATTTGGTCAGAGTCGGACCCACATTTAAATTATCTATATATTGTTCGGTGTTGCCGTAGCTATGCAAAAATTTAGATCCATTTTATAGAATTTGTGTTAATACCGTACCTACGTCCCGATCTACTTAGTGAGTGGCTGACTACCTCGCACCTCGTACCTCTGTTTGTTGTTTCATTTGAATTCGGGAGCCCACACCTCTTGTTTGTATTTTCCATACCAAAGCTTTATTGATGGCTCAGCTGAAAGCACTAGAGCTTTATTGATAATATTTTAGCGACGAACCGAAAATTGTTAGCGCCGTTGTTTTCTTATTTTTTATTCTTGTATTCCGCTGTGAAATTTTAGCGATTCGCTTGAAATACATATCATTTATGTTCCCCCAGAGGTTGATTGTCGGTTACATCAAAATAAAAATGTTACTTCAAATTTTGCCGAGGATTTTTTCTAAAGGCGAGTTCGGGCTTTGAGATAAATCTAGATTTATCAGGAGCTTCATTCAATTCTTAAATTGAACGTAAATTATCTATTACATTGAAACTATTGTGTAATGCAGGAAATTCAATTGATGGAGGTCTGAATGTGGTAGCCAATAAATATTGTCAAAGGAAGCGGAGTTAGCAGTTCTTAATGGAGTTCTGATATATTTTTACAGGTTTTATCTGCCATTCACATTAGACTGAGATTCAAATCTTGAATCACGAATGAAATTTTTTTTTTTTAAAGAAACACATTGTGACTTGACATTTTAAATAGATGAAAAAACGTTTATATAAAAATATATGTGAAGAGCGGATAATATTTGAACTATGTTTATGTTTCAGAACATTCTATGCAAAAAACGAAACATTTAGCAAAAACAACAAAGATAACCTTGTTGTTTTGTAAATCAGCTTAAGGCAGAGGAGCAGGGTTCTTTCTATATGAGTATTTTAACCATTTTTGTTGCAAAATGCCATGTTGTTTTTTTGCATATAATGTTGTTAACGTAAAGCGTTCTGCATATTCACCTTTTCATAAATGTATTTTTTAAATTCTATTTTCTCGGACAATTGGCAGACGGAACTTAGTCCCTCTTTCATCCTAAGGAAATGAACCAAAAGTACAACGCTAATGAAACCATTTTGCTTCAAAAAAAATATTTTAGACAGATAGAACTAAATTGCCCGTAACATTTGCAAATGAAACCTTGTTGTGGCATATTATTTTAGGTAGGATTTTGAAGAGAAAGAAAAAACGAAAGAATTTTGTTGCGTCAATGTCAATTTTGGGCAAAATGTCAAATGGAATTTTGTTTTTCCAAAAGAACGCCACGGCAAACATTAATTTTGAAAAAAAGCCCCTTGAGATGATTTTCACGATTTTTTTACAAATTTTGAAAATACTCGATATTATTGTAATTGCCGCGAGGCATGGAATTGTCAGAGGAAGGAGGAATGTAGATTGAACAGAAAGTTATGGCACGGTCAAGTGAATTTAATTCTTAAGTCTGGTTGTCAAGCGCTGGAATAATAATAAAGAGTGCATGAATGTTCCTAACATTATGGAGTGCATTGTACATGCGAAACTTTAATACCGACTTGAAGTTGATACAGAAATCGTCGTAATAGGCGAGTTTAAGGTCAGAAAAGGGCATGCCTTTCTCTGTAACACGTATGCTTTACGCATTCTCTTGCGGTCATTGTAAAACCGTTATAATGACTGTACCTGCGCGAGAATGGATCGTATCAAGTTCAGGTCGGCATTAAAGTTTGGCGTGTAATTTTATTTAGCGACGTTATATTCCTTCTTCATACTCCTGCGAAGAAATGTCGCGATTGTTACGCAGTTATAATGAACACTTCGATAATGATGATAATAATTATCGTTACTTCATTCTTTCCTCTGATAATTATTTATTTATTGTTTGAAACATTTAATTAATGATCATAATAATATATTATCTACTCACAGCCAGTTTTGAGCCGATTGAAAATGTCGAAACATTATTTAATAAGCTTAATTACTTTAAACTTGTGAGCTTTAAGTATTGATCAAATGTAATACAGTCAGGTTCAATAATGATTTCATTTCAGGCCATGAGCTAAAAAATTTCAAAATGAAATTATAATTTTATCATGTTTATTAGGGGTTCCATAGGTAGGTATGTAGTTACGTATTTATAATACTTTATGTATTTAAATGAATATATTTTTGTTTTTTGTTGAATAATAATTATTTTATTTTATGTAACTTTCTCCTTCCGTATGAATTTTTTTTTCATTTGTTTCTCAAAATTATTAATTATTGTATTATTGATTCATCTACTTTACTAGTTAACTTCCCAACATTGACAACGATTGACATTTGTCAAAGAAAAACGGTTCGCTTCTGCGACTCGTTCTTGAGTTCAACAGCTCGGCTGTGGATAGTTTGCAGGTATTTCCTCCTTTCTACAGACCCAGGTTCACTCCTTCATTTCCACAAAAAGACCCTTCCTCCAGCATCCCCAAATATGACATAGGCCCGGAGGGAAATTATTTTCCTCAAAGCTATAGTTTATGTAAAAAAAAAAAAAAACTCATCCCTTTCAATATGCTGTTCCCTGCTCTTCTCCAATCAACACTCAACCAATTATGAAATTATTGACAGAATTTGTAGATCAGTCAATTCACGTCAAATACCTTGATTTTTGAAGTCTTTTGTCGGTCACTAAAAAAGTGAAGAAATATTATAAATATTTGACTTATCGACCCTATGGAATAACAAGGTTCCATCTGTTGCGGAAACGTCACGCGGTTATGGGATCTATGTTAAGCTACGTTAGAGTTCATTATCGCATGACGTTAAAGCAACAGATGGAACCTTGTTATTCCAAAGGGTCGTTATAGCGAAGTATTGACTTGACTTAACACTTCTTATGTTTATCTGTGCCTTTTTTCTTTGCTTTCATATACCATCCTTTACTCTTATAATTAACATGTTTATTCAATTAATTTTTATTGAGTTATGAGGTAATAAATAAATAAACATTATCTGGTTTCAAATAATTTGGCACAGTTTGGCAGAATTCTCCCCCCTCCTATAATTAAAAGCGGAAAACGACTTAGCAGAGGACTGAACCTGAGACGCCAGTGTGCTAACCTGACGCTTTGAAGCACTTGGCTACTAACCGGTCTTTAATTTGTATCTGACTTGACGGTTATGCAACCTACACAACATATGAAAGTAAGAGCCTCAACCCGAGCGAGGCCCGCACCATTAATCCAATAATTATTTTAACAAAACATTGTGAATTTATAAATAAAATAACATGTTAATTAAAATAGATAACAGGAGTACAGAGAACAGAAGGGGTGTGTTGTATTGTTTTGCTCGTAATGCTTTTCTGTGCCCAGACTCGCCAATAATACCACGGCGCACAGTGGGCTGAAAATCGCCTTTCATAGACATAGAGACTTGAATTTTCATGGGTCTTTTTTTGGCTAGAAATGGATTCTGCTGATCTATGCTATAAAATTTCGTATGAAGCAATTGCGTTTACAAATGAATTTTTTAAGAAAAATTTGTATGGCACTACATTAAAAATGAGGCTATCTCTGGAATCATAAGGTTTGCCATTATATCCTTACACACAGATATACTACTATTTATTTGTATTTTTTTGACATACTTCGATTTGTGGCGCAACTTGCGCTTTTTTTTTAAATCCTCAATGTTGAAAAAACAACTTTTTTTACGTTGATGATTCATTTTTATACAAAATTTTGGTTTATAGTGTCAATAAAATATTGTAAACTAGACAAAGCATACTCATATGTAAAGCATTTAAGCATTAAAATGAATCATCAACATAAAAAAGTTGCGCCACAAAACGAAGTATGTCAAAAAATACAAATAAATAGTAGTATATCTGTATGTAAGGATATAATGGCCAACCTTATGATTCCAGAGATAGCCTCATTTTTAATGTCAGTACCATACAAATTTTTCTTAAAAAAATGATAACTCCTTCATTTGTACACGCAATTGCTTCATACGAAATTTTAGCAATCAGCAGAATCCATTTCTAGCCAAAAAAGACCCATGAAAATTCAAGTCTCTATGTCTATGAAAGGCGATTTTCAGCCCACTGTGCGGCGGCAACACGTTACATCCGCGAAAAGTTGGCCGATAAAGTGTTCATTTCAGGCGAGCCAAATGAACTGGGTGTGAACTGTGAACAACCTTTGCGGGAAACGCTCCCACGTTAGTTGCCGGGGCTTATCTTTCTCATTTCCCGCGCGGTGGCGCAATACACGACATAATACGTTTGTTTTTCCGCTTAATAAGTGTGCACCTAAATACAACTTTATGACACGGTCGCGTTGGACTCCGTCGGGAGTCATTTTATCTACGACAGTGACAATTTTATATTACCGGCCATTAATGAAGTAATGTTACCAGGTGTTTTAATTACCAGACGTACAACTGCACGGAATGGGACTGTGAGGACTACCTAATAATGGATAGGAAGAAAGAAACAAAAAGCTAGGCAGGATGAGATGAATAAGTCGTTGTATGAAAATTTCAGCGAGTTCATTGAATATTTTAAAACCTTTGTAATAAATATTGTTTTGTGTTCCCGATAAAAGCCTAAAATCGTTGCAGTTTCTCGTGGAACAGTAGTGAACTGTGCTATTAATCCTAACATTATTCAACATATAATCTGGTAACATTTTTTTTTTAACATATAAATAAATACTAGCGTATTGTAAACTAATCGTTGCCACACATTTAGGATATTGAGTTGGCATTGCATGGTTTTTATCCTGGTATATCTGCTACAGCACAGTATAGAAGACCTCAAGTCTCTATTCTGGATTGTTTCCTTTCTTTTAACTTGGGTTTTATTGCTCAAAAAGATTACACCTCAGAAGTAATTCAGGTGGGATACTACAGTGGTGTCGTAGACCAATATCGTTGTCTCAATGTCTAATTTTCCCTTTATCCTGCTCAGGAAATTAACCTTTTTCGCTATTTTTTTTAGTTAATACTTCAAAGTTAGTATTAAATTTTAACTTGATGTTCTATCTATATTTGTATATAATTTAATTTAAAATATTTTCAGCTACAGCTTCTATATTGTCGCATTTCTCAATCCTATCACTCCAACTTAGTCTAGAATAGAATTCTAGAATGAAAGACGAAAAGTCTAGAACCGAACATCCTTCCACCCACAACAATATAAAGTACGTTTGTGAAAAAATATATCGTCATGCTTTGTGCATTTTATTTTAAATCTAAATGTGGAAGCTCCTATAATATATATATTATTATTTGCCCTTGCCGGGTTTTGAACCCTTGACCTCTGGTCCCAGAGTAGGATCTGCACCGCTCTGCCATGGAGGTCGTTCAAGTTCATCCTGGTTTGGGTAGATATATTTATAGGTTTGGAAAGGGTCTGGCTAGGTGCGTAATTATTTACCTCGTTTCGTCCTGTGTGTCTCTCACTTGGGGGAGTCACGTCTGAATCGAACTTCTTCTCAGTTTGTTTTCTAAATCAATAAATTCTGAAAAGGGAAAATGTGAATCTCCGTCGCAAAATACTGGAGATTCTCACAAAAACAGGTCCGTGTCGAGACCCAACATTTCTGAAGAGTGTTGAATGTTGAAGGATCGACATTTTATGTGAGGCAAATAATTTCTCTCGTTTTCTCATTAAATTTAAGGCCGTCTTAAGGCCCGCTGCCGAGAATTCAAATTTCAACTTGCGATTGTGCCCTTGCAACTATACAGGGCAGTTCCGATGAGATAGATTAATGCGTTTAACTAATAACTCAATTCGACTTTATTTCATTCAAAATTTGTTTTAATGTATACCTACATTCAAGTAAGTAATAAAAATGCTCAAACGCGTGATGATACATTTTTTAATATCGTGTACATCTTGTAAGTATTTTTTGATCATAAGTATTTATGATTTTTCTATAATATCTAAGCAAATTAAGTGTGTTAAATTTTTTTTAAATATTTTTTTTTGTAAGACCTTAAATAAATAGACAAACTGAGGTATTTTCGTCACAAAACACGTTCTCGGATTTATTTTTCAATAATTTTAATTGTACTAAAATTAAAACTCTGAAAAGTGTCTTTTTCACAGAAAACTCATTAATACTAAAAGCAAACAAAACAATATTCCAAAAAGGACCATACTACATGTCCATTAAAGTATATAACAACCTTCCACATAACATTAAACAAATACAAGATACACACAAATTCAAATCGTCACTAAACACTTTCCTCGTTAACAAATGTCATTACACCTTAAGTGAATACCTCACATAAATGAAACACCTATTTTTGTATTTTTTTTGGTATATTTGTATATTTTTATCTGTATAAACATTATAATAAAACATGTATGTGGTTAGCTGGAAGAAAAGGGGTCTACCCATAAGCTATACCCTTTGTATTTTTTATTTGTACAATAAATATTTTTTGATTGGATTTGATTTTTACTAGATAATATTTACCTGTATGATTGATTATATGATTTGAAATTTGTTTTGTATATGTTTGAAAATCAAAAAAACAAATTAACAAAATTAACTAATCTGCCAACGACCGACGGTATAACCTTACTATATTACAAATAAACTTGGTTTTTCAAAATTTAAAACATAACTTTACCAGATAAAATAACAATCTTACGAAATCAAATTTTTTTTTTGTAAAAAAGAGTCAATACGTCAAGAATTTGATTTAAAAAGGACAAATTTCCGGTATTCTCTTGTTATATCCGCTTAAACGAATTAATTTGTTGGATTTAAAAGGAAATTATTTATCTTTTTGACATCGAAACTTTAATTGTAATATTAATTATTGAAAATAATTTCAATACTTCTCATTTCATACTGAATCAGAAAATCAGTTGCGACCGTATCTTTTGGTTTTCTGTGTCATCTTTTTCACATTTCCATTGATATTTTTTCAATAAGTACTTTTTAATAAATTACAAATTTAACGTAATTTATGGACATTTCGTTTGATCGTTTGATCTGCGTGGTAAGTCTGTTTAAATTTAGATAATCTCTTTTAGATTGGATAATGTTCTTGTTAGTTTGTCATACCGCAACAGGCGATCCATAGTCGTCTCCAACATAATGGATTGTTTTTTTGTAATCCCCTTAATGTTGCCCTTGACAGATTTAAAAGATTGATTACTCTTTGTATGCCTCACGTAAATATTTTCCCAGTTGAGTTTTCCTGGAGTCCCACGACGTGTTTAATTTAAGGGGGTAGTAGTACATTGTATTACCAAGCTACCATTAATATTTTGCGACCTTCAAGTGAGAGGGCCACATTACGTTCAAGAGATAACAAGTTCACAAAGTAACCGATAATTAGTTTTCCACGAGAAAGCTGTTATTAAATTGTCATTATAGCGTTGGAATAATGCGTTTCTTGTTTACTTTCAGGTCACCTGTTGACTTGTAAGTCTAAGGTCAGGCTTGCCTAGGGGTTGGAGCTCGCCCCCTTCCCCCGTCCCCTCATCCCTTCCGTAGATGAAAAGTTTTCTAGGCCGCCTGGGATGGTATTCACACCCCCGCACGGTAGTTCCCTTAAAGGAAACCAGCTAGACAAAAAGATTTTAACGATGTTTTTATTTATGTTCAAATTCATACTCACATTATTAAAAACATTCCATAGTATTAAGTTCTCATTGATAACGAAATCTAAACAATATACGCGATACGTGGCAACGTTGTATACACGACACTTTGGATGTGCCAGTCGGCGCCGGTAAGTCGCTTTGGGATGTGCACGCTGTTCGGTCGTTGGTGGTGTTATTTGAAATCGGAGAGAAATTAGCTGAAGACAAAAATTTAAGTATGTGGTATGTTCTTTCAAATTCATTTAAGTATTTAATAATTGGCATATTCAACATTATTTTTATTATTAATTGAAAAATAAATAAAAAAACAGTGTCAATATATACAATTATTTGCCAAAGTTTGATTAAACTTTCAATATCGTGTACCAAATTGCACCTTACTTTATCTGTATTGTCTTATATAATTTGTCACTCTTACGTGGTCTTTTGTCTTTTACAGAGCCTGTTCCAAAGATCTATCGTTTATATATTTGGGAGATGTTAGAAGAGCAAAGCACTTCAAAGATGAATTGTATTGCACCATGGAGTGTATTTATGACAATATATTATATATATTTAACTAAAGAAAAAAAAAATCACACGTTTCGAAGATACTAAAGAAGAAAATCGCCTCATTTGTGTTAATATTTCGCCAAAAATGGATTGATGTCGGAAGAAGTATGCGAAAATTCAAATAAAAACGTAAAATGGCTTAATTCAGTTTTTGTTCTCCCTGTGTCGATGGCCAGGTGGTAGGTCAGAATAATAATTTAATTTTTGTTCTTCAAAAAGTAAAACCAGCAAAATTAAATGTCTTCTGAATTCTCGAAGTTCACAAGAGCTCTCTCATGCTGCTCAAATCAGCTTGAGGTCTTATGGAAAGCGGGTTGCTGAAAAAAATTATTCATCAGGCGACGGACTTTTAACCCAATTGCGCTACAAGGATGAAACACATTATGAAGGATAACAATAATTTAAAACGTATTAATTCCGAATTAACCTAGATTTCATAATAAATAATAAATTTACCAAGCAGTGACTATAGTGACTCGACTAGTTCATAAACAAATGTCATCTTATACATATAGGTTACAAAAAATATATTTTTTAACTAATTACTTAAAATAAGCACATTGTCGTGATTTTTTGAACCATTGTACCTTACCGATTTTATTATTTTTTTATTTTTTACTTTTACTTTGAAAATTCTGTAACAGTAGTTAAAATAAATGTAATTTTTTTAAAGTATTTTTTAAAATTATATTGTGACCCTTTTGCATCACATACCATGGAAAAATATTTTTGTCTAGCTAGATTGGCATTTGGGACCACTGTGCACCGTGTTGACGAGAGCTTTTATAAGAACTTAGGCGTTCTTGTATACACGTAAATAATAATACCATCTCTGATAACAAACATTGTTTTGTAGCTTAATTTCCTTTGTTGTATCGCGCGACATAATTGTATTAGAATAATAATATTATAAATACACCGCGTCGGTTTACCATTCTAAGTCCTAGATTTTCACAGTAATCGTGTTTCCAATGTTAGTTTCACACCACCTACCATCGCGTTTTCATTAAGTTGGTCTGAAGCTTTTACGCTATGTTCTACATCAGATTCAAACGAGCCAACGTTTCTGTTATTTCTCGTAATAACGCATTGAAACGAGTATTTTATTGTTCGCCTTAATGTAGACGTTGCTGAATCTGTTATTTTTGCATATTCCTCATTTTGCATAAGCGTTGTACAGAAGTAGAATAAATAAAGAATAAGGCTTACGTTATCATAAATTATGCACCAAGTGGACGTTTTAAGGAGGTTTATTTTAAATTCATAGGTAAATCGCAGTTTATAATGGACCAAATTTTACTACGACCTTTTTTTCTTATAACTTTAACGGAGTCCTTATCTTACTTTCAACTTTTTTCTGCTCAAAAGTGGTTTCCTGACCTTCTATACTCTAATATCATGACTTTAATTAAAATTTGAGAAGGTACCGTTAGGAGGTATGAAGCCATCAAATCTCTTTTTAATGCGACTAGCATGTACTACCGATTTCACGATCAGTTTTTTTACCCTCTCGTTCCGTTTTTTCGCCGTTAAAACATCGGTCTGGAATTAAATTTTGTAAATTAAGAATTTTATCGTTTGAATTTTCCGCCGCTATCAATCATTAGTGTTCGCTCTCTGTGGAAGTGCTTTTTACACAAACGTTTCCCGTGAAAACGAGCAGCGGGTCCCATAAGTCTTTATCTATAAAATTCAGTAATTTTACAAAAGCTCAACCCGACCATGTAACCATGGAACTTGGAGTTCTTATATTTTTATTCCCGGGAAATTTTATTAAACGCTTTTGTATTTAAACATGTTGTTCTTCGAGATAGTAAATAAAATGCAAAAAATATATTATGTTTTTATAGCAGTATATTCTTAGTAATTACTTATTGTTTTTGGTTTCGTAAAATCAACGTTTTAGGTGAAGAGTGTGTGTTTTATACCTTTTCTTTTTTTTTTAATAATTTGGTTGTTCAACTTGAAAAGGTCGCCCCCTTGACACTCAATTGGTTGTGAACTTGACTCAATTTGTTGAGCCTTTATGTCAAGCCCTCCTCGAGTGCTATTCGGCCGCCTTGTTTCACATCGTGTGGCGCTTTGAAAGCTTCAAACAAAATTAAATTTACTCGAAAAAAATGCCAATATTATGAAATTTTAATGTTTTTATGCCCCTTGAGCAACCCCCGTCATTTTGAAAAGGAAAAATTCGTCTCAATTTGCTTTTCATCGGTTGGTGATTTAGTTAATTTACTTTCGTTTACATTCAAATAGGCAACGCGGGATTTTAATTTAGCCATCTGAATTATATTATTTAATAATGCCAAAAGTTTAAATCAAAATTCTGTCGATTTGTTGTAGGCCAATCGTACACCTATTTCACAAAATTGCGTCTTTATTTCCAGCTCCCAAAAATTTGCTCATTTGAGTTTGAATAAATAATTCTTATCTCTTTCAAAACCAAATGGACATGTATCTTACATTTCACCCGTTATTCTAGGAATGCATATGTATACTCCTCTCCTATACACAAGCAAATGTTCTAATGGAAGAGTAGTAAATAATCTGAGATGAAAATATCATAATGTATCATGTAAAACATACTGTTAAAAATAATTAAAAAATAATTATTAAAATAAAAACAAACATGATTGTACCTTCCTTTTAAATTAGGTGCCATTTATCATTTCCAATTATTTTTTTTTCTTCTTTTTTTTTGTTTAAAATAAATTTAAACTATCACTTTAAAAAATTATTTCATAAGTTATTTATTTCTCTTGTACTAACTACTAGAGCTTTATTTTATTTTTTCTTTTATCTATAAAAAAAAAACCAAATAAACGTAGTGCTTTAATCAGCCTCTTTCCTCCATGTTAGTTCATTATTGCAATGGTAAACTTGGAGTGTACAACAGTAGGTACAATGTACAATCGGGATTTGCGTTGAATAGCTATCCCAACATGTTTAGAGCTGGTCTTAAACTTGAAATGTGTAGCCGAAGTGCTTTGTGCAGACCTGCTCCCCCTCTCTGGCTGGGAAAATCCTTTGTTTTCTCTCTACCGAAATGCAATTTGTATGTAGAAACCGCATGTATTACAATATTATAATACAAAATAGGTAGATTAGTTTGACTCTATACAATTTAGTTAGATGTTTAACGACAATGTAGATGGTTTCGTTTTTTGACCTTTACGCAAGGTTGTATTGAAAATATTTTATGTCTGCGTTATGTTTATTTTTTGGACAGAAGCTATTATTTTAACTCTACAAAAACTACGGTGTTATATATTGTAATAATCCAGCTTATCGTTTTCATGAGATTATTTTAAACATTGGTTTTTATTTTCATTATTCGTTAGCAATTTAACATCCATCCATGTTTTTGCACGTATGTATCGATTTGAAAATACGCTATTTGTTCTCCTCATTTGTATGAAATTTTGTGATTTGTGTATTTTGTATGAAAAACATATTTTTACTTTTACCCCCAGGGGGATCAGCTTCGAGACCTCACGACAAAGTCGCTAGTGAACTCCGCTACCATGGAACACATACGAATCATATCAGAGGCGAGTAAAACACTTTCTACTAACATTGAACGCACGCACCTATCGCCCTGTAACTGTAATGCTGTCGTTTTTATAAATCTGTTTGTTGTATTTTTTATTTACCTGTCAAAAATAAGCTAACGAGTGCGCCCAAACAAGCGACTCCCTGAAACACTCGACTTTTGATTATTCACTCGTTTATTTTAGATCTTGTTCAAAGTAAATTTCGTCCGCGCGCTTAATGTGACGACCGAGTATCTTATTTGAGGAACTTCTGACGTTATTGTTTTCTTAGATGAAATTTTCAATTTTATTCGTGTTCCTGTCGGCTCAGATCATTCCGCACGATTTTGAATGGAAAAATGTGAAGACTCCACTAATGAATTCCACCCCTTGTCGCTCAACGACATTTGATCAATCAAAATATTTATACTAGCGTAGATGTTTTCATCTCCCGTCGGCGTCATGATTAACGTTCATTTTCACGTTGAAAACTTTACCGAAGAGTAATTCAATTTCATAGTTTTACATTATTCAAATGGAATAAAAACGGAATGGTATGTATTTAAGCTACAGTCTTCAAAGTTAATGTCGGCTCGACCGGCGGTGATTTTTCCATACAAACGTATTCCCTATTTATCTCTCTGGATTTTAACCCTAGATAAAATATTGTTTTTACATAAAATAGATATCAACTACTAGCGTGTCGGTACTTATTGTTTTTTTTTTGATAAGTTACTTTTTATAGAAGTTATGACCTTTCAAAAATCAATGAAATTGACTGGTTTAAACGCCGTCAGAAAACGTTCAGTATACAAACTAGACAATGTTTTTTTTTAAAAAAAAAGCAAAACGTACAGACAAAGAATAGTTTTTTTCTTATGTAGTTGGTAAAAAAAAATTTAAAATCAGTTCACTTTTGGAGGAGAAAAGTGGGGAATACAAAACCTTGATTTTAGTTAGGTATTCGTAGCCCGAGGTACATTGTCCCTTTCGCTCAATATCCGGTGGAGTAAGAGCAACATTGACAGCAACAATTTAGTAAAATCTATTTTTCAAATTTCTCCACAACCGGGTTTCATCTTAAACCGTGCTTCCTAGCTTGACGCTAAAGTTCTTGACAATATCTGTAACCGACATTTAGAGAAATTGGAGGAAGCAACGGAACAGTGCATCAGAATAATGTGGATACTAACAATAATAATAGCAACGGATCTTTTAGCGAGTAGCCAGTGTTCATTAATTATTAGAGTTAACAGTTAAACTTTACCAGACCGAAGGATAATTCGAATTAGGGAATGCATTCTGTAATATGATTTTCATTGTATTCCACAAATGCATTATCAAACTTCATTTTGAGGTTTTGCTATCAAATTCCATCCTTATAATTTTTTTAATTTGATAGGTACGGATGTTTCATATGAATGTGCCTTGTTACAAAGTTATCATTTTTTACGTATAACGACTGTAAATATAATTATTTATTTTAATAATGAAGACAATATTAGCGAAATTCAATCGAAAATCTGAAACATAATTAAAATAATATTGTCTTTATTAATTAAAATATTACAATTTAAGGTTTTACCTGTTCAGTTAAAAATAAATATAATTATTTAGTTACCAAATAAAATTACACTTTTCCTCTCGTTTATGAAAATTAAGTAAAAAAAGAAAGGTGTCCATTCTTATTTTCTGTACGGTACCTACGTGTACTTGAGTTTTAAAACTAGACATATTTAAAAAATTATTTAATATGCATTAAAATAAAGATTATTTAATTACTGTTAAATCCTTCTTTAAGTTTATTTCCCGCTTCGTATTTTTGATATTGTATTTATGACATTTTGCCTTAATATGTTATTTAAAAATTGTGTACATTTTTTGGTACTATTATTTTTATTTTAGATTGTTTTTATGTAGTCAGTAATTGTTTATTTTCGTTTATCGCCTCAGTATTTTCGGTATTGATTTGCCTTTTTTTAAATCTGTTTATTAATAGTTAGAAAATTTGGAAAAAAGTTTTCCAAAAATAATTAATATTAAATAAATATACCCGTGTACTTCCCAAACTTCTTTCTGAAATGGAATTCCATAAAATATTTAGTTCCGCTCCGCTTTAGAGTGAAGATTGACGAGCGTCGTTATTTTTCACGTCCAATATTTTGTATATGTACAATCCCAAAAGCAATGAAAATTTCACAATAAAGCTCTGGATTTTAATCACAGAGCCAGACTACTTTGGTACTCGTTAATCAAATTCATGACAGGCGTTATAAATGAAGTTTTGTACTAAGTAATGAAATACGAGCATTTATGTTTTGATTTTCTTATCGTAATTATCTCCGATAATGGCAATTCTTTGAAAATTGCATGGATGTTGGCAGCCGCTCTGAAAGGCGAGTATTATTTAGCTTGCTCACTATTCAAGTTCATCTTCTTTTCCAGTGTGAATCCGTCTGTACTCAATATTTTCTTTGTCCTCTAAATACTATTCCGGGTGTTTTGTTCGTGAGGATTTTGAAATCAATTCCCATATCTCGCTGGTCCAGCCGCGTGGTAGCGATTTTCACAGCGGCAATGCCGATCAGGGTTCTTTGCGCTTGCGCCGCGTTACTCGTTCTCTTGTCAGTTCATTCATGTGGCGGGGGTAGTTGTGTTGTGGGGGAGGGGGGAGGTGCACGGCCGGGGCGGGGGCGGGGGCGGGCGAAGGCTGCGCGTCGGTAACGATCCGCGCCGCCCAGCCTCGCCAGCTCAGCCGTCGAGCCGCGCTTGTGGCACATCTTCCATTCTTGGGACTTGGGACCAAATTCAAATATTCATTCTGATCCTTGTGCTTTTGGTGATATTGATGCTTCCAATGTTTTTTAAATCCAGCCCATCATAATTTCAAGAAACAAAATTAAAAAAATTATTTTAAATTGGCTATAAGGTTTTTTTTTAAGTATACTTATGTTTTCACCGTAAACAAACTTTTAATTATGTTTTTAAAACATTTAAATAAAAGAATAATCTCATGATATTAAAAAAAATATGAAAGACTCACCGCTGGGTGATGGTTTAATCTGGTAACATTTTTTCAAGAATAGGTAAAAAAAGGTAAATTAGTTCAAGTCTTAAAATGAACCTCCCCTGGAATGAAGCGATTTATTGCCCCTGGAAAAGGCAATTGAGAGATGGAAGGAGGCTGACGCGCAATCCCCGGCTTGCGCGCCCCCGCGTGTTTTCAACTTCACTCCAACAATTTGAGCCGAAGTACGGGGCACCTCGCAACGGAGCGGAATCTATTCCAGGATTTTCCGCTTCGTGAGTTGCGCTTTCTGCGAGGTGGGTGTATTTATGTCGGTAGCTTCGCTTTGTTACGCTATCTGTTTGGGCTTTCGAAACCCGGAGTGGTGGTATTCTCAGTCGGCGGTTCGCGCCGCTCGGACGCGCGCAGCCGCTAGCAAGTCGCTACCAGCCGCTACCCTCGCCGCTCGCCGCTGCCGCCTCGGGGCTGTCGGCGTAGCGGAAACTATACTAACTTTCCGCAAAGAGGTGATCTGGACCGATTCGCGTCAAACAATATCATCTGTCGGACGAAATTGCACCGCGTCGGGCGAACTTCGGCTTGCTTGTCGACTGTCGGCACTTTGCATTACTTCTGCTCGCGAGTTTTTAAGTTTATCTGTTAAATTGTAGAATAGTAAAAGTTGTTTATGCTGAATGTTTGTTGACTTTTCGTGCTAATTTTGTTTTCTGTTATTCTTTGTTTAATGTGTGAGGAGCCGGTGTCATGATGCTTTTTCTTAATTTTGAAATAAAGAACATTTAATCTGTCTGTAAAAGCAACTGTTGAATGAAGTACCTACTAGACTTTGACCTTTAGACTTTAATACAAAAGTATCGTCCAAATTAATGTTCCATCAATCTTCTTCAGATTCATACTCGTATTTTCACGTACGAGAACACGTAAAAGAATTTCATACGATTTCTAAAACTATAGATATTTTTCTTTGTTAATACCATTTTTTTTTATTGTCTAAAGATTTTTTTTTATTCATTGGTTATTCTTAATTTATGATTTATGATTGATGGTTATTAAAAAAATAATAAACCGATAAAAGAATTTGATGACTTCTTAAAAGTTCATCAAAAGTTTTTAATAAAATTTAATAATTATTATCGTTTTCATTTGAATAATAAATATTAACAGAGTTTAAAATTATTTGAGACATTTTAATATTTCATTTTCCTTTCTTCGATCCGATATCAAGTTTTCGGGAGCTTTAATTAACTCGAATATTTCTCGCCGCTTTGAAGATTTTTCATAATAACATTCAAATTTATTCCCCGATAACAAACTCAATATAATTTGGAATTATTTGGTCTCGAAATTATGAGTGAATGAATAATTTTCTTTTGCAAGTTGATTTTACCACCCGAACGGTTTTATTTTGTATTCCGGAAAATAACATTTCCTGATAAGATTTAGAATTTAAATACCGGCGCTTGTACTGTTATTATATTCAATCATAAAAAATGTTATTTAATTTTTCTCGTTATCTTTTCAGAATATTCATTGTTAAATAAATTCCATTGACTATTAATATTACTGAGTTTTATAAATGTTATACATAAGAATTTTATAAATAAGTGTTACATATTTTAAAGTTCGTTATTGAAATAATATCATAAACGCTTCGCATAAAGAACGCAATATTTACTTGATCTGTTTGTCTTCCAATATTCGAGTATTTTCCCGAAATCGCTTACCCATCGAGTGTCGCAGAACATAGAATAATAAGTGGAGACAGCGAATAAAGTATCCTCCCCGACGGTCGTTATATGGTGAACGTTGAACGGTGAACGGTGAACCCGCGCCATTCCTGCAAGTTTGTACAATCACCGCACTCGACGTTTCCTGAAACGTCAGCACAGGAATTTCTACAGTTCCGTTGGCGCAAGCGATCCACTACGACCGTAAACTTAACTTCTAACTGCGCTATATTGCATCTGAGCCGGAGATAACAGAAGCCGTTGTTATATTTGTCTAAAGCAATCTAATACAATTGCATTTCAAGTGAACCATTGAGGTTGCCGCTTTGGCCTAATACTTAAGACTTTATTACTACAAGATTTAATATTACATTGAATTAAGAAGGATCGAAATATCATTCCCAAGAGTCCAAGTCTGATGACGTCAAACGGCTGAATCCGTTATTAACGAAGATTGGAAACCTACCGAATTGCGCAATATAGCAAAATAAAGCGCTTTATATTATTAGGAAAGACCAAAGATGCTAATATTTTTGATAAACAAATAGAAGCTTCAGTTAAACATATCAAATAGAGTTGAACATATTGATATGCAAAGGAAAGCTTAGGTAAGAAGAGAGAGTGAAGAGTGGTCTCGCTGTTGTGTTGTGTTGCCATGAGTGGTGTCGGCTTCCTGGCCACCATGAAGACCCTGACTCCGGGCCGGGGCAGGCGGCGCCGCTGCGAAAAGCAGCTGCTGGAGCTGGCGGGCGGGCCCCCCGACGTGGTGCCCTCCTGGCCGTCGCATCCGCCGCACCCGCCCATCACGCCGCCGCCCGCCTTTCTGCCGCCCGGGTACCGCAGACGATCGGCAGGTAAACACACCAGTCGAGAGCACCCTTTTAAGGACCAGACTCGATTATTATTTTTATAACAACCATTTGATGTTTTTAATCCCCTCCGACATCCTTGCACAGCATAGCACAGCATACAACGCCAACCAGCTTGCAACGATTCGATGTGAGACGCGTAGACAATATCTAACAGTGTTATAAAATTGGCTTTTCTTTAAGGGGGTAGTCTGGTCCCGCCGAGCTTTTTGATCTTTTTCTAAGTTATTTTCATTCACGAAACTTTTTTTGCATGTAAAGGTACATGTGAACAAGAAAAAAACACTATTAAAAAATTTAATTCAATATAGCGGCCGCAAACGGCGGGTCTGGAGTTCTGGAGTCCTTGCAAATTATCTGAAACATGCAATTAAAAAAAATCGTTATAGAATGCGCATGAAAAAAAGTTGTTAATTGCAAAAAGGACGGACATAAAACGAAAATTGACGAAAAAAATTGGCCTTAATTTTTCAATAACTTTGTCCCATAGTAATATTTTTTCATAAGCCGAGGTTCATCCATATATAAATTTAATTTTCTTTAATTTAAACTTTGAATGAAGTAAATCAGACGAAATTCGATTAGCTACGATTCCAACCAACTCGAAAAATGTGGTTTTGATAAAAACGCGTTTAAAGTTTTCACATATAACCGGGCCGCTCCGAAATCCGTACCCGCTCTATATTTCAAGATCGAATTTGAAGCTATAATTTTGGGAATGCATTCTTCACATGTATGTTTAGTAAGTGTTTTAGGTAAACAAGTTGAAATTTTGGATCGACTGGACCAGACTACCGCCTTAACTTTGAAAAAAAAAGAAAGATAGTTTTTATTATCTTGTTAGACATTTTAAATGATCGTGCAGGGATGATCAGGCAATGGAATGGTGTTTTTGTTTTATCGGGATGTCGGTTGTAGGTGCTCCAAGAAAGTAATTGATCCCTTCGGCGTTGGTAGGCATGGGCTAAAATGACGAACACGTGCACAGCATTTTAAAGCGGTCCGTTCCGACCTAGGTTCACTCCATAAAAATACCCTTCATAGAGCATCTTCAAAGCTAACATAGGTTGTGTGAGATAATATAACAAAAATACGTTCATACTCAATATTGGCAAAATAAATAGTTACCACACCGAAACCCACTTATGCTATCTATGGGCCCATTTCTATAATTATTAGAATATATTTTTATAATGAGTTAATTTAATAAAACCCTATCTAACATGAGTTACACTGTTTGAACCCCCCAGTGGCTGGTGGGCAGTAGGTACTTGACTGGCGTTCGTTTGATTGATTATCCTATCTTAATAAGCGGCTTGCAATCTTTAGAGCACAGCCGTCAGGTAAGTAAGCTGTTCTTGTTCTACCGGTATTACAATGGAAGACGCTTCGAGAAACTACCGTCATTGATCCCTTCGACACTGCATAGTCGGGAAACACGCCAAACGCGCCCTCAACATATGTTCTTGGTTGTCACATCAGAAACCATCAGCTCGACTGTGGAACGACTTGCCGGCATCTGTGTTTCTTCCCCCCTACATCATGGGTCTCTCCAAGACCTGTGTTCACTCCTTTGTGTTCTCCTTTCTCCTCCTTTCACGTGTTCAAAAAGACCCTCCACACAGCATCTTCAAAGAAGATATAGGCCCTGAGGAAAGTTATTTTCCGCAGGGCCTCCTGTGTGGAGTTAATGTAAAAAAGGTATGTAGTCGTTCATCTTCATAAAACATCGATCTCTCTTCGGTTGTGATTAACGTATTTACTGATTTAAATTTTTGATAATTGTAAATTTTTTGTTAATGGTTCATTGGTGTCAAAGGAATTTGTTGCCTATTTTATAAAATAAGATATTTATCTACTAGTCCACATTCCACGTTACTCCAATCAACAATATACAGGGTGTTAAGGTACGTACTTGAGTTACTTTAACCAGTGATTCCTGACATTATTTGGAGTAAAAAATGCAAATGAAATTTTGGTCTCCGGTGACTTTTTTAATGATTTTTTTTTTGTTTTTTCAATTTTTTTTTTTTCAAAATCAAACAAAAAAAAATCTTTCGCATGATCATATTGGTCACTCAGCCGAGGTACCGCCCCACCACTTATCCCGCCCCCAACTACCCAATACCTACAATTTTTTATGTTTTTGTAGAAAAAAAAAAAAACATCAAAAATGTCACCGGAGACCAAAATTTCATTTACATTTTTTACTTCAAATATTGTCAGGAATCACTGGTTAAAGTAACTCAAGTACGTACCTTAACACCCTGCGCGATCGACTGGTTAGGTTAGCACTCGATACTAACTATTGTTATCTACCCAAATTTGGCGGGTAATTTCGGAAGTGTCAGCTATTGGCCACATATTGGCCATATAAGGCCACAACGACGATTAACTACCCTGACACGATATCGTTTATTCATTTACACTCCACACACCTGCTTTGATAGTCACGGAGAACAATGTTATTCTAAAATACGATCATTTTATTCGTAAAAACGGTTAAAAACGGGACTGAAGTTCTTACGAACAAATTAACAGTGTTTCAATGTTTATTGGCGGGAAAATGTAAGAATAATTTGTTGGTATACGTACGAAATTACGAATTATTAATTATACCGACAAATTATTCTTACATGTTCCCGCCAATAAACATTGAAACCCTGTTAATTTGTTCGTAAGAACTTTAGTCCCATTAAGTGCAGCAGTATTGTGATGAGATGTTTTTGTTTTTTTTTTGTGCCGGGGACGTTCCGTCGACGTGGGAATGGTAACGGCGCCCAGTGCGTTTCAAGGATTGCGCTTCTCGAAATTCCTTCCCCCCACTGACGTGCACAACCAAAGATTTTTTCTTCTTATTTATTTTAATGGTTTACACGATTCGGGGCGGTTTTTATCGGTTCAATTCAACAAGAGATCAAGAAGAAACAAGAAGAGCTAAGAAGAGACAAAAGAACTAAGACGAGTCAAAAAGAAGAAGCAAGAAGAGACGATAAGGTACAAGAAGAGATAATCAGAGACATGAAGAGAAAAGAAGATATAAGAAGAGCCAAGAAGAGACAAGAAGAGGCGAGAACAACCAAGAAGAAGCAATAAGAGCAATAAGCACAATAAATAGCAAGAAGAGCCAAGGAGAGCTGAGAAGAGACGAGAATAAAGAAAGGAAAAAATAATAATGCTCAATCCATTTCTTTATTCCTGCCCATCCGAAATTCCAATATTGGCTTATTTGGTTGCCATGTACACTGGTCGATTGAACTCCAACCTCCTTCCCATCCTCAGAGCACGTGTTCAGTGCTCCCTGGTGTACCGGTCTTACCGGGACAGGAGTACTCCTAGCTGGGGTGGTACAATCGTATCGTATCTGATACGACTATTCAAGAAGACGCAAGAAGAAACAAGAAGAGCCAAGAAGAACCAATACAATGCAAAATAGGCAAGGAGAGTAAGAAGAACCAAGGAAAATCAGGAAGAGGCTAGAAGAAGCAAGAAAAGTCAGGATGATACAAAAAGACGCCTGCAGAGACCAGGAGAACCAACGATATGCAAGCAAAGAGTGCCAAGAAAAGCCAAGAAGAAGAAACGAAAAGAAGCAAAAGAAGCAAGTTGAAGCCAGAAGAATCGAGAAGAGACTAGTAGAAGCAAGATGATGTAAGCAGATACTAGGATAGACTAAAATAGTCGAAAAAGAGCCAAGAAGAGTCAACACGAAGCTAAAGTTGGCAAGAAAAAAAAATTTAGGAGGCAAGAAATGACAAATGCCCATGGTGCCATGTTTACCGGTCGATTAAACCTCGAAGAAGTTGCAAGAAACACCGAGAAGAGCCGAGAAGAAGTTGGTTGCATGGAACACCAAGAAGATAAGAAGGGACAAGAAGAGACCAAAACAAGACTAGAAGAAATAAGAAGGAACAATTAGATACAAGAAAAGGGATGAACTAAGACGAACCAACAATATCTGAGAATTTGAAAGAAGGTGCAATAATAACAAAGGTAAGTTAAGAAAAGCGAAGAATGGGCAAGAAGAGAGAAGAATAAACAAGAAGAGACAAGAACATTCAAGAAGATGAAAGAAGAGTCAAAAAGATCCAAGAAGAGATAAACAGAGAAAAAAAGAGCTAAGAAGAATCAAGGAGAGACAGGAACAGGGCAAAAACATCCGAGAAGTAACAAGAAGAAGCAAGAAGAGCCAATAAGAGCCAAGAAGAATCAAGGAGAGACAGGAAGAGGCAAAAACATCCAAGAAGTAGCAAGAAGAAGCAAGAAGAGCCAATAAGATGCAAGAAGAGACAAGAAGAGACAAGAAGAGACAAGAAGAATTAAGAAGAAACGAGAAGATCCAAGAAAAGCCGAGAAGAGGCAAGAAGAAGGAAGGCATAAAGAAACGAAATACAAAATCATAACGCTCAATCCATTCCTTTATTCCTGCCCATCCTAAATTCCAATATTGGCTTATTAGGTTGCCATGTATACCGGTCGATTAAACTCCTACCTCCTTTCTATCCTCAGAGCACTTGTTCCTAGTCCTAACAAATCAGTGCCCCCTGGTGTACCGGTCTCACCGGGACAGGATTGCTCCTGGCTGGGGTGGTACAATCGTATCGTATCGTATCGTAAGAACTTTAGTCCCATTTTTAACCGTTTTTACGAATAAAATGATCGTATTTTAGAATAACATTTTTCTCCGTGTGGACACCTCAAGGGTGCATGAAATGTTGACAGAAGGAGGTGAAGGAAGCGCAAGATTACTTGAACCTATTATTCAGGACCATCCCGTACTCAGGTATTTAGCACCTACCTACCTAAGTTTAAACATGTTTCTATGGTATCGGATATTGCTTTATTTTCGCCTATATATTGAAAAACAATTTTACGCTGAATCGCCGAAGAAACGCGTACGCATTTTGTATCGCGAGTCGTTCCACACAGCCCCCACATAATCAATTACCCCGCGATTGGATCTGTCGAATGTGAATCCGTTGTTTCGTTACGCGAGAATAAAAAATGGCACGCGAGGCAGGGAAATGTGACTTTTACGCCATCCATAAAAGATAATGTACGGTGATGTGTCGGGGCGATACCTATACACATGTGTACAGGGTACAGGTGAAGGGCACGGTACAGACACTAGACTACAGATATACAGTAGCCAGCTTCGGCTAGAACATGGGAATTCCAACAAGATTTATCTGCTTTAAGGCTTCGGGAGGAATTGGTTTCGTGAGACGTAATGGATAAGACTTGAGATTTATACACGCACGGTTGGAGGCCACCTTAAAAGTATTACACTTCTCGATTGCAACGTGAAAATACAGGATTCAATATGAATCATATATCTTCAACTCTCGTTTTTATTTGAAAAATTCTATCCAATGACATCTCGCTTTTTTCAACCAATTAATGTCGAAAACAAAAGTTGAAGAAAAAAAATAACAAATTGAATCGAGTACGAAATAACAATATTGTTCAAAGAAATTTTGGTTCCAGATGTCGTAAGTGTTTATTTTTAGGATCTAGGTATCTTCACATACTCGTACATGTCGACAAACTGATATTATTTTGTTGCGGAAATATGAGTTTTCAATTTATATTCATACGGACGGGTCGTGTCAGCGTTCCCACTAGCCAAGTGAACCGTATCGATTGTGAACCCTTGACGGATATTGTTCAGGGATTTAATATGGGCACTTGACAATATGAGCATTGCCCCCGAGGTGACAATGTTTCCTTTTATATTCTGCGACACATGGCAATATCGTTCCATTTCGTTATTAACATTTCCATTGAATAGGAAATATCTTAAACGCTCTAAACTTTGTGTAGCAGTTACCATTTACTGAAACCTTCGAGATTACCGCAAAATATTACAAACCGTTACCAACCCGCATCCGTGCGCTTCAATTAAATATGTAAATTCTCCACTTTCCGCAAAGTGTCTACCATCTGAGCGTTTAATCAAATTCCACAACTGCAAAGTTTTTTCCTAGTGATTTTTTTTAAGAGAACCTTTCCAAGATGGTTTAATTCAAGAAAAATAAAACTCATCGTGAAAATATATTCGCGAGACATATATTTTCACGAATAATTACACAGTATACATGGTGTTCGGAAAAAATGCAGGTGGGAAACTGGTGGTTCTACACCACATAGTTAATCCAAATAAACTTTTTTTCGATCTGATAATTAAAAAAAAAAAAAATTAAGGGGTTAAAAAAACTCTTGGATCCGGCTTGGATATTTTAAAATACATTAAATAGCTGATATTAACCCCCCAGCGACCGATTTTATTGTTATATTCATATGACCTTAAAAATCCCATCATTGGATTTACTTCTTCAAACGAAAGCTCAAATCAAAAAAGTCACACCTAAATCAAAAAAGTCATACATCTAATCGACTCCAAATCTGTTTTCACTTGTCTTACCTTATTCAAATTCTTTTAAAAGTTGGTGAAATTCTGGTCGTTTTCGTTGATTCAAATGCGACTAGCCGTTTTATTCCCTATTGTGTTAAAGTTGCCACTTCTGAATCTTGACAGCCGTGAACTTATAAGTTTGAGTGTAGACACGTATTTGTTGGGGTATCGCCTAATTCCGCCCAAATATGTCCGCCAATTTCCCGGGGGGATGTGTCTACTTGTCAGGGCGGACACGTCCGTCGTCCGACGTCCGTCGTCCAGACTCGCCCGTGATCCCTATAGCCCTTAGAGCGCCGCGCCGTCTCTATCTGTTCCCCGGACTCTAAGAACACCAGACAAAGAACCCTTTTCTTCGGGTTTCCAGTTCGATACTTCGACGGCATGACCGATGCGCTCAACAGCGTTTCTCCATTTGGCGGGGCGGAAAGTGGGGAGTGTGCCACCCGCTCTCACTCACCACTCTCGAGAAAAGCAATCAAAGTCTGTTTTAAAACCGTTCTGAAAGTTTAACGGAAATGTCGGAATTTCTGTGTGCATGACTTTTTATTCTTTGACTGCAGTACGTTTTCAACTACAGCTTCATGAAAGTCTGCGGGTTAAAAAAACTATTAGTGTGGCGAGAGTCGTGCATGAGGCGACCGCACATTTCCCCGGTTCAGCACGCTTTATAGCCGCTGGACTCGGAACTCGGAACTCGGACCGTCGCGCGTTGTGAACCGGCGCGCTCCTGAAATGTCTTTCTGCGCGAGACACGTTTGAATATTGTTTATTTTGTGAAAGCTACAATCGCGCCCTTTTTTCCGTTCCATTCTATTGTGGAGTGTTTCCATTAGGTTCTGAGTGTTTGCACACTACTCCCTACTTCGTTTCGCTGTGCGTTTGAAGGTTTCGGTACAACTTTGCGATTTTCTTCCTGCAGACAATAAACCTATTTACCGTTTTATATGTTTTCTTATTAACCGCCCTACCTTCGGGTTATTTCCGCAAAATACTCATACCTGATAAGTTTTTGTTAAAATATGTTCATTTACAATAGGTTTATTAAAATAAAAGATTTTAAAACTATTTTTTTTTAATTGAAAAAAAAAATGCGTTTGTGATGCGGGATAGTGCAGAATGGTATAATCAACATGAACGTATCATGTACGTTCGTACGGGCGGTTAATAAATTGTCATAAACCTCTTTGTTTCAAGACAAAATATATTGGATAAGGGTATTTAAACTTAACTTGTTTATAGTTTGCTTTACAATATACTTAGGTTAAATTAGTTTATTACACGGCATAGCCCGTATTTCAAAATTATTCTTATTTATTTTTTATTATTCGTTTAGAAATGTGAAACAAACAATAATGGTGCTTTGTTTAGTTTTTGAACAAGTAAATAGTTTGAGAGTAGTTGGACCAATAGATTTTCTACTTTATAATTAAAACAACTAACTGAATTATTTGATTAGCATTTTATCCCGGCTCGTGTCAGTGAATGTTTTGACTAAATCATTTTTCTTTTGTTTGTCAATAGGCAATCTGAAAAGTTTTGTTAATTCCCAACTTTTCCCAGTGAAAATGAAGAAGTCAATTTCAGTTTGGCAATAGCAGTAGCAGTATATGATTTCTGGAAGTTGCTTTTATAAACCCACGGTGGCCCGGCTCGATGTCAACTTAACGACCCTTTCATGGCTTTATATCGACTCGTTTTAGTGTTGCCACAGCCAGACATCCCGAGAACTAAAAAAACCCTCTCCCTGGCAATTCTTTGTCAGCTCATCATACAGATAAAATGAAAATAATAACTATAATAATAAAGTGAACTTTTTCTTTCTTGTCTTTTTTACGGCTCACCGTCGTAAATAAGGCAATTTTCATTCCACGAATCGGCTTTATTTTTCTAAATTACTCGTTTTGTAAATATAATGTCGACGAATTTATAAAGCACCCTTGGCTTTTTAACGTTGTTTTTTTTTTATTATTTCAAACTGTTTTAAAAAAACATATAAAGCACTTAGACATTTAACCTTCAACTTAAATAATTTTTAACTAACATAATTTTAACTTAAATCATCGGAATTTTGGGGCATTTATTCAAAATACTGAAAATTTTGTCTTGAGTTTGGCATTTTGGTTAATCCGTATTAAGTGTTGTTTACCGCATTTTCTTGCTTCGACTCGTCTAGTTTCTGAAAGATCAACCGGTTGACCTTTTATGTGTGGAGTTCTGGCTTGATTAAATTTACAGTTTTTTCTTTTTGATATTTCTAGTTCAACGTTCAATTTTCATCGTCAGCTATGTATTGTGTTTTCATATAAGGAAAAAAATAAGGCAAGACGTAATGTTTCCTCCACAATTTTCAATTCCAATCTCGTTCAAAGCCGGGTGATAAATACAATTATGTTAAAAGAAGATTAACAATATTATCATTGCATGATGTAAGTTCCCGCTCCAGTCCTCTACGGGAATGAGCAGTGGGTAGTGACTACCTGTGTATACATGGGTACCTTGGTACCTTAGTACCCGGGTGGGTACCGGGTACTGGGGAGTATTAGGCATGTTGGGTATTTGGCGTAGCGGTTAACCAACAGAATTCTTCACGAGTTTTCTGTCGTTGACCAAGTTGGGTCGGTATTCAGAACAGATTTCCATATCTGAGGAAATATCTCATTTTGCATACTGGACATTCTTCAATCTGGCAAAAACCGGGGAAATTTTATAAAATATACACGAGTTTAGTTTAATATAGCTCCTTATTAAATGTGCTTAACATGCGAAGTATCATAATTGATGATATAATGCTTAAGACGATAGACTTCGCTTTTCGGCCCATACAAAAAGGACGCCCGGGAAAAAACACTTTTCTACATCGAAAATTGCACAAAATGAATTATATTTTTTTATAATGCCTTCTAGAGGGTGAAAACTATGTCGGTATGTTTTCGAATTTTAGATGCGTTTCGTATTAACGTAAACATTCACTGTCAAACAAGTACGATTTATCAAAAAATATTATTTAAGAAAAAAGTGCTGCTAACTCAACTCTCATAAAGAATTATAAAAAGCTACCGACGTAGCTTCTTCTTTCTAAAAAATATATATTTTTTAAAATTTCAATTTCGTGAAAGTTTCGGTGTAGAAAAGTGTATTCTCCATAAACCCCTTTTCGAGCGATTTCTGTAGGTAAATTTGAGCGTTGTCTCATTCGCACATTTCGCATTCGCATGTATTGTAAGTGTGCGTGAGCTTATTGTGAGCGGGACAGAATGACAGACGCGGGTGTTCCGCGTGTGGTTTAAAGTCTAGCCTCTTAATAAGCAAATCCACGCCTTGTATCTACGTAGGGATCGTATTTTCATGATCAATAATAGTCTATTATTAACCCTGCTCTTTCCGATATTCGCTCTACTAAATAATTTAGATCTTTCATGAAACGAAATCAGGTTCGTCAATTTTTTATGTGTTTAAATTAAAATGTCATGTAAATTTAGCAGTGATTTATTTCTAATTGCTCGTTGAACAACACGGAAACCATTTCACGGAATGTCTAAATATTTTTAGTGTTGAAGCTTTTGATGGATGTTTTCAGTGTTGAAATCGCCGGCATGGTTCCCGGAACTTCGACATCTAAATAATGAATGGCCGTAGCGTAAGTAAAGAGAATTCAATATTGATGCCGCCACTTTTGAAAGCCGGATGAAAAGTCATGTTTATTTATCGTCTTTAAGCTCATTTCTGCGTGTAACACATTTTCTTGTGTCACTTGTTTAACTTTATTTTTAGTCCGTGACGTGGCACCCACCGCGGCTTCTCGTGACGTGGATTTTTAACACGAGTTGACATTGGCAGAACGACTGGAAGCGTTAAAAGCCGTAACGCGTATCGCTTGGAGTCAATCTCAGTTTCCCGGCGTGCATTTTCCACCCACTAACGTCAAAACAATAGCTTTATATCGGAAACTGGCGGTTATCTTGCCTCTATACATTTACAAGTTATGTGTATGCCGTGTTTGAAATTGCATCATTCAATTGCTCAGAATATAAAGTGAATTAAAAAAATATGGTGTTATCCGTGGTTGTTCGGTTTAGCTTTCATTTTAATTATCAATGGATCAACCATGTTTTAAGAACTAAACCAATCTCTGTATCAGTTCAGTTTTAAATGATTCCAACTGTTGATGATTCAGGCTGTCCGTTTGTAATTCTAAAATAGGTCCAATGAAAAACAAGTCCATGTCATGTCCCATCTAATTTCTCTAATTATTCACCTGTTCAGAAAGTTTTCAACACTGCTATTAATAACAATACACTAGTTGTGTCCCCTTAATCCTCACTTTGAGTCATTTTCTACCGCTGCTTGCGAGCTTCCTGTCATCGCGCAATTTGCGTTATTTGTGTTATACACTGGGTCTGGGCTGGGCGAGTTTGCGTTGCGGTGAAGAATTTGCGTGAACAATTTATTCGCATTAATCCTCGGAATTCTCTGCGTGATTGGCCTCTGAAGGGCGCTCGTCTGGAGTCCGGACTGGATGGATATTTGGCGTCGCCGCCTGGACGCGTCGTGCTTCTCGCTGGAGGCCGAGATTAGCATCGCGGCGCTGAGGTTCCAACTTAATTGCCTAAAATTATTATTCATTACCATTGGGCTTTATCAGAAATAGGTCCAAGTCTTTGATTTTTGTGTCTTTCTTTCAGTCGAGACGAAAGTTTTGAAAGTCTGCGTCGTAGATATTATAATTATTTTTATATATTCATAAACACGGAGACGTATTATAATATATTTTCATTTAAATGTGAAATATTTTATCAATAATGAATTCTTGTTTTTATAAAGTCATTTATTGTCAGCTATAGAATAATAGTGCTATGATTTTAAGGGAATTCCATTAGCAATATAATGTTTTTTCTGTTAAATCAGATTATTCTTTTTTATTTATCAATCAAATAGAAATTAAAAGAAAATACACCAAATTCTTTTGTCTTTTAGAACAAAGCTTTCATTAAATTTTCGTATAATAATAACAAAGCAATAGTTCGGTATCTGGAGTATCTAATTAATATGGGTAACACATTATTTTCACTATATTTGTATGAAAAGCGAAAACTGCGAGGCTTACATGGATCTCGAACTTAGATAAGCATTGTTTCACACTTGATTTCTATCTTGTTTTCCACGGTGAGAAATTGAATATACATATTCCGAAGCACTTTACATAATTTTATATTTTGTACTCAGGCTTTGGAATATTTTAGTATTATATAATATTTATGTTATCACGTAGTTCGGTTCGTTGTATGTATTACGTAAATATCCTGTTTTATGAAGACATAAAATATAGATTCTCATTACAAGTACAAACATTTATACGTACTGATTACTTACGTACTGATCGACTGATAGCGAGTAATACTTATTTGTCACTTTAGTAACGTATTTATTCGACAGAAAGTTCATTTCGATTATTTGAAAAAATTATTCAGCACTTCGTGTGTAATTAAATTTAAATGACATCCATGAAAAAATTTATTCATGTAATGTTTCCATTACACACGAAATGTAATTTAGTAATAGAGAATGTTAGGGCTCTTGGGAAGAATTGGGGGTTCTTTTTAGTTTTGTTTTATGCATACTTTGGGGATCTCTTTGAAAATGTTCACCTATCTTATTTATTCCAGAAAGAAATATAATTTTGCACAAGTTTTTTTAAGGAGACATTAAAATCCCTAATTATTATCGATGCAAAATGAAAAAAATATATACACTTATGATAGAACGGTCTTTGTAACACGTACGATTATTTACTTTTGTATTGTGGGTATATTATTGGCATGGCATTCCTCACATATTTTACATAGTTAAAAAATATCACACGATATTCTAACATCGATTTCCCCAGAAAAAAAATCTTACCGAAAGAAGGACTTGAATTTGGAATCCTTTATTATCCAGGTGCAGGTAAACCCGTTATTATGCTAATTCCACTGTCCATATTTCCGCCAACTTTACAAACAAATAGATTTTATTTATTCATGTAATTAATCTTCGTTTATATTTTTCCATGGTAAGTTCCAATCATAAGATCAGTGAGACATTACTAGACGAGAACACTACGTTATAATATAATAATACTTTGTGAGAATATGTATTTCCAGGCGAACCCCTTGTACGCCAGCTGCCAGACGGCAAAATAAAGCGCTTTGTTTTTGATTAGCTTCACTGTGGGCGCTATAGGAAAGTTTCCTCGCTAGTAATATTTCAATATTCAGGAGCTATGGGTAATACTCGCGAACAAAAGTACTCGTACAAGCAATACTTTTAAAGATGAGTACTTTTAAATAAAGACATCCCATATTTAAAAGCCGAAGAAACTCATCGCGCGTATTTAGTTTATTAATTCTAGACAGTAAATCCCGATCTGCAACGAACGAGTGCTGCGATAAAAAAAAAACAGGACGATTTATTTGATCGTGTCCATATGTGAGCTTTCGGCAGGACATATTGGCACTTACAGATTCATTATTTAAGATGATAGACTTCGCTTTTCGGCCCATACAAAAAGGACGCCCGGGAAAAAACACTTTTCTACATCGAAAATTGCACAAAATGAATATATTTTTTTATACTGCCTTCTAGAGGGTGAAAACTATGTCGTATGTTTTCGAATTTTCGATGCGTTTAGTATTAACGTAAACATTCACTGTCAAACATATACGATTTATTAAAAATTTTATTTAAGGAAAAAGTGCTGCTAATTTAACTCTCATAAAGAATTATAAAATTATTGAGCGTTGTCTCATTCGCACATTTCGCATTCGCATGTATTGTAAGTGTGCGTGAGCTTATTGTGAGCAGGACAGAGTGACAGACGCGGGTGTTCCGCGTGTGGTTCAAAGTCTAGCCTCTTAAATGACAATTACTTTACTTTATATAGGTACGTTGCATCGAAACGAACGTTAACAACTATGAAACGTAAGCATCTATATATTATATTGTATATCTACTTATTTTATGTATAATCTAATATTATTTATATTTATATGAGTTTTAAATCAAGTTTTGTTCCAATACAATCCCAGCTCAGTTTCTAGTATAATCTTGTATTATATAGATGACATAGGCCCTGAGAGAAAATTTTTTCCGCAGGGCCTTCCCTTCTACGTCGAGTTAATGTGAAAAATCCTAATTTTGTTGTATAATTAATGGCTAATTAATTAACTGTTGTAAAATTAAATGGTAGGGCGTTAGACTCCCATTCCGAAGGCCGCGGGTTCGAACCCGGCATGCGCAAATAAATTTTATTTAATTGATTTGTGTCATTTCACAATTAATTATTAAAAATAATATATAGTATATTTGCGGCATGTTCCAGAGTGGAAGATACTCTTAGTATCGCCCTGGTGTAAGACCACCATTCAGAATTGAAATATTGCTTGAAATGGCTTTGACTGTGTTTAGTGGCTGTATTTGAATAGCCAGGTACTTCCCCCCTTCCTCTTCCTCGACTCCTTCCCTTCCCCTCTTACCTTCAGCCTCATAACATACCCCAATTGGGGATGCCGTAGTCTCACTGGCTCCAGAAGGGAGCAGTTGGGACTCTTGTAAGGTATTCACTATAAAAAAAATAACTGCTTCGTGTTAGCTAAATACTACAAAGCATAAAAATAATTTGAAGCTTCAAAGTAGCAGAAAACCGTCAATTAATTATTTCAGATTCCAATAAATTTTCAAATATAAAGGAAAACATATGGTGGAAACCGATGATTTTTCACAGATTCGAACTAGAATCTGTCACATGAAAATAATGTTGTTTTTTTTGTGTCTAATTTTCAGCTAACCTTTGTTAGTCATTTGTCTTTCAATGCGCATTGTTGGAATTGTGTGGAACGTAGAAAATAAATGCTTACTATGTCGGGAAAGCGAATATTATGCTCTACAAAGTTTTTCCTATATAGTAGGTACCGCTTTACCCATTTGGAAAGCATTGCGAGATTTTATTTGATTATTATTTTTGCGATATATCATAACGAATCCATCTTCCTAATAATGAATTTTCGTATTCATCTTTGTATCAGATTATTTTATGATGATTGCTGAGAGCTCGTTGAAAGGGATTGTTACGAAGCTTTTTGATTTTGCTTATTTTATTTCGTCGGACCTTGACACATTAAAGTTATTGTGTTCTTTTCGGAATTCTGTCTTAGGTTTATTTACCGTTTTTATAATTAATGTTTTCTGTTTGTTTTCTCTGAATGAAGAGTTATTTCATGATAATAATAGTAAGAGCTATTCCCGAATCAAACCCATTAGCACTGTTTTCTTTTGTGAGTTGACTGCCAAGATGGCATATCTCGATTCGTTATGATAACCCACTTTCCAACTGAGCTAAGAGTAATGTGCACTTCTCTAAGGTTCCGGTATGGACCGCTTTTAATTCTGTTTTGTTTTATCACTCGAATAAAAAGTATGTTTGTGTTTTTTTAAAATTCAATTACTCCATGAATATATTTAGCTTTCCCTCGAATCAGTCGTATTTTTAATTTAATTTAATAGACGTAAGCTCACTGTGACCATTGAGCGAATATTGGTACAAAGGAAACCGCTTCGGAAATTCTGCCATTTCGACTGATTGATGTAATAATGGGCCGGTTGGCTTTCAAACTGAAAATAAATACATGCTCCAGTCCGGCGGGTTTGGTTTTCATTCCGGCGAATAATAAAAGATAAAAATCCCTGCTCGATTCTATTTCAGATATTTGTTTGTTTTTCTTACCGCGTTTTTTGATTTCAAATAAAAATGTTAATTATTCGCCTCGTGTGTACAAAGGGCAGACAATGAAACTTTGGTATTCGGAATAATTTTGGAAAGAGTAGGTTTAATTATTTGTGTTTTTTTTATTATTTATTTTTAAAATACATGATATTTAATTACTAGACATTTACAAAGTTTTTGTACATTTAGTTTATAATTAAAAAAAGCTTAGGATTATTTTGTACTCTTTCTATTGTTTGAGAATGCAGGTTGTGGTGAGGAGACCACACATTGTACAGTTGTGATATATTTAACCGGACTCCTCACTAGTTATGTGTACAGAAGTTTTAATGCTTTAATGTTTGTAAAATCTTTAGCCACTCTTAGTATAAAACCTAACATTTTTAAACCCTTCTCTGAAATATTTTCAAAGATATTTTGAAGCTAAGTTTGGTGTCAAAAGTTACACCTAAGCCATTAATTTCGGAAACAGATTCGAGATTTATGTTATTAATTGTGTATTTTAAAAATCTCATAGTTATGCATTTATTATCATTAGGGTAGGTATAGCTTGTTATCGCTACACCACACAAATAATTTGAACAAGTTTTCTGAGAGTATAACAGTCGTCCAAGCTTCGAGTTTCATATCTTCTGCGAACATAAGTTCTTCGACATCTATAACAAATGTTGTTTACAAAAAGATAAATAATACAGGTCTAGTGTGGGAACCTTGCGGTATATCACTGGATGCAAAAAAACATATGATGATACCCCATTTAGTTTAACACATTTAATATATTAGGTATACATCTTTTTTATTTGGAAAATTTTCTGGTGCTTATTATGCATAATCTCTGTGATAATTAATGGTTAGTACATTATATTTCATAATGTCATTCGTTCAAAAGACCTCAAATAAAACATGACATAGTGTAGTCAGTATAGTCATTCTAATATATTTTAACACTACCAGAGTAATCTAAGCTTTTTTGTTCATAATTTAAAAAAAAAAAAAACAGTTTATTAACGACAACATTAGTGAGATCTGAATGTTATTGTATGGGTACTAAATATTATTTCATTTCAAACCAAATAACACGGTGTGCCATATTTTTGAGGATCATTTAAATTTTCCTTACCGAAAAATAAATATTTTTTAATAAAATTTTATTGATTTTTTCTTTATTGTTAATTTATTATTTTTATTTATATTTCGGTTCCTTCTTTCCTCCATGGCCGCAACCCACATCCCTTAACTCAATTTGCTATGCCTACGTACTTCGCGACTTTTAAATTTTATTTCTGAATACGAGAGAACCAGCAAATAAAAAGCTTTGATCCGAATTTAGGAAGCAGTTAGTCAAAACATTGGATTCGGAGAGCTTAAATGGCTCTTACTAATATATGCGAGGAATACGAATGTTATCCACCGCTACATGTGTTTTTCTTTAAAATATGTATCAAGCCAAGCAGTAACTAATCTTGAGCTTGCCGAGGCATTCTTCCTTTAAATTTATTATGATGCCACGCTCATTTCAACGCTCGAGTTGCCTCTTAGCAAAAAAATATCTCTGTGTCGGCGGTTTGCCTAATGTTACTTACGTAAAATTTCACAAACCTTCGAAAGTTTTCTTATTATTCTAACCGGACGGCTCGAAGAACTTACGTTTAGAACATTGACATAGTATTATTAATATAAAACGGGTTACGTTTTGTAAATCCCCGATAACCAGATAGCCGCTTCTCCTACACGAGGAGATTTCAAAATAGCCTCTAACCTGGAATTCTTAAAGCCTCTAGGCCTCTAGACCATTAACGTTAATATTTTATTTACCTACTCAAGTGCCATAAAATTATGCAAAGGTTCCAAGGCGTCTAACCCTAGTTACGCAGCTTTTCCTATCATTTGAAGCGAATATAGCTTTTCTAATCATTAGGTACAACAGTAGGCATTTTCATCCTACATACCTATGCGATTCGAATTTCAGCCTGCTTTAGCCACGTTTGTCTCCAACAATGATAAATAATTATTAATACGAATCTTCACAGTGCAGGGTTCACAGCATATTCTGTACAATGTTCATATTTTGTAAGCTCGAATATTTTAGCACGCTCTATCTCTATAAAGTATCTGTTTCTGGTCATTATTTTATATTACACTTATTAATGACCAAAATCATCATTTTAAATCGAATGTTTGTTGCCGCCGAATCGAACGTGATTTATGCGCACAATTTCTTTCGAAGTGAGTTACTCACTTGCCCAGCAGTAATGATGTATTTAGTTTCCTAATATTTTGCACATACCGTGATTTTTTCGAAATTAGTAAAAACGTATGTATTTATTTGCCGTTACCACGTTGTTATAATTTATTTTTCAATCTGTTTTTAATTTGCTGCCAGAATATCGTGGCTTTATCCTTTTATGTGAAATATAAGCATAAAATAGCCTAAATTATGAACACAATTTATTGTTGTTTTAGATTACCTTAATAATGTTTTGTACCCTTTGTTGAAGTGAGACATTACTCCGGGTAATATAGGTGTTGCACATGAATTGGTATTTTAATGGGTGGGTTACGTGCCTTTCGCTGCGAACAGTACCTAATGAAATGGTTTTGGAACTTTTTTAGTGCTTTTAGGTTATACAAGAGGAAATTAATTAGGCACGTAATTCAGATGTAAATACCCAGTGTAAAACTCCGAGGTAATTATCCGAACGCCCTTGATCGCCGTTAGATATTATTATTTTTCCTCAGCGTCTTGGGATTTAAATCCCGATTTCGGGTTGTCCTTTCAGATTTCTGGTGACGTTGGTAAATACATCTATTACCAGCATTGGTAGCTTTCCATCGCAAAGTCTTTAGGCCAGTGTAACTTATGACGCATTTTGAAGGAATTTAAGGCATTTAGGTATAAGTGTGTACCTACTAGAAGTATTTCATAAATTTATATTATTGTTTTGCAGAATATAATTGGACGTGGTATCTTTCACTAGCATCATTTTGCCTGAAATATGTATTATGTAATGAAATAATATGCATCGAACTTTCTCTCTTGATTTTACTTCTTCAAACACATTTATTAAGATGATTATGTATATTGGTAAATTTGCCGATGTGAATGGCTGTTTTGCGTTTTAAATCTTTTAATGTACTTTAAATCGGCCATAAAATTGACGCGTTGTTTAAACTCCGGAAAGTGTCATAAAACGGATCTACCTAAAGTTTGTTCCTATCGGTTTGGCCATTTATCTGGCCAGAACAGGGTATACCTTCTGGCTTCACGACTACTGGATTGGATCTTTGCACACTTGAAAAGTGGATATATGTACAGATACAGATGTAGCAGGCAGTAGGAGACATTGGATCCGACTCGAGACATTTAGGGGGTGATTCCTTAGTGTCCGTACGTCCTTCGGGTTTCGCTCGGTGGTGATTTAGCGGACGGGACTGATTTATCTCCGGTTGGGTCATTAATATCCCTGATAAATCGGCTGCTGGAGATACCTCCATGTTAATGCGAACACCCTGTTCACTATAAGTATCTGCCACTCTACCTACTCCATCTTAATGAATCATAAAATAATGCGATTAAGATGTCGTTGTGTGAAATTTACCGCTGACATTTATGATTCTTGCATCGTTCGGTTTAATGCAGGACATCTCGGCTTGGTGCGAGTACATTGTAATGTGTAGCGAATCTTAACTACTGGTGAATTATAACTACGGGTCGTATTATATTATTGCCCGTAAATTTCATCTCGCCCAAAGAGATTAAAGGAATGTAATCTTTACCTTACATTGCTTCAAAATTCAATATATTTTAGGCCATTCATACTACTTAGACGACTTAGAGGTACTTACAAACGGCTCTAGTTTCTTGCTTGTACCATAAGCGAGGCTCGTGAGTATCAAATTCACAAAAATCCAATTACTATTTAATAAAGACGACGGGACTAAGCTCAACACTTCTTGGTATCCGTAATTGACGGTCACACCAAAACTAAACGAAGAAAATCATTTAAAATTATTTCTCTACAATATTCGATTACACATCTGCCCTGATGATGGATACTGTAATGCTGACCGAAACGTTGGCTAAAGAAGGATCCCAAAAATTAATTACGATAAAATATCCATTCCGATATATCTGACGCCTTGAATAATTATTGCTTTTTTTATTTATAATAAATATTTTTCACAAAAAGACTGAAGTCCGTCCCCCATGACGTTATATTATTTACCTTAGAGAATTTTTTATTCTATCAATTGAATAGAATTGCGGAAGGAATTTCCTACTCAAAGATCACAACATGATTATAATAAAACGGTTAAGTACGGTGTATGATTGTGGTTTCAATTGTTTTCTATAATTTAATGGTTGGAGTTTTTAAAAAATAATAGCGTATCTAATATATAAAAATAAATGTTTGTTCGTATGTTATGCGCGGCCATCCCATTCATCCGATCGCAATGAAACTTTGGGAATATGATGTGCGCATACCCGGGATGGTTATAGGATAGTGTAATGAAATTATTTCCTATACTTTTCATCCGTTTGCGATGAAAATTTGATGATTTCTTGTGACCAACCCGTGAGCTCTGGCGTCATGAAATTCGCATAAAAAATTTAAATAAGTCACACGCTAGTTTTTTGAAAAATGGGTGTATTTTATGGGTTTAGCGACAGGGAAAAGGCGCGGGGGAAAAGGACTGCGGGAGGGGCGGAGGGGAATTAAAGAGGGTGGATTAGCTAAAGGGGGGAAGAGAGAAGGGGGAAAGCGGAGAAGGTGGAAGGGGTTAGCGTGAAGTGGGGTTCGTGAGAAGGGTGAGAGCGGAAGAGGGGGATGGAACACGGGGAAGATTAAAGGGAAACGCGGGACAAAAAGGGGACGCGGGAGGGGAAGAAAATGCGAAAGGGCAACGGGGACGAATGGGAAAAGACACGAAAAGAGAAACACTTACAAACGACATTAAAGTAGCATTCCAACGCATGCCGGGTATATCAATCAGCTAGTAAATAATAATATTGTATTGTTAGCGTTAAGGTGTTTACAGCGTGAGAATGAATAACCAAAATCGGAAGAAACTTTTTATTTCTAATTAATTTATAGGTAACGTTTGTTTAATTTAACTTAAGTTTAATTTAACTTGTGATAACAAATGTTTTATATCCGTTAATTGGTTTATGTGTCGGCAAATATAAATAAGCTGCTTTTAAAATTGGCACGATACGTGTTGTGATATTTCGCAGTGTGGATTTTGGTGATTTATGAGGGGATATATTTAGCAAGGGTTGAAATGAATATGCAAATGATCGCCTCTCTTGCCTCTTCTTCTACTGCTAGCAATAAGCACAGAGCAGGGAGTACAAAGCCCAGAGCACACTGGAGGCACTCAAACTTTGGTATACCGCAGCCAGTTAGTTCATACCTAGTTTCACTTTGTTTACTAAATCAAAGTAAGCAAGGCAAACCTTCTAGAAAAGAGTCACAAGCTCTTATTTACAAAATGACACCTTTCCACGCTTTAACGGAATTTCAACTAGGTATTTTCTAATCCTATTGGTGTCTGTGATTGTAGCTTCGTGGTAAATCGTCCGGAGGAATTTTGGTAAATATATTTACAGCCGCTATAAATCAACCGTGTTAAATTATAAATCGCAACCCCGAACCGAACGAGTATGGTATATTTTATGAATAGGCTACGATTTATTCGATCGGGCTCTTGAAAGTTCCATTTTCCATTAAATGCACGTTGGGAAAGTAGTTGGAAATCTAATATCCGTAACACGTTTTCTCGTCAATGCTCGAAATGGTGTAAAGATTTTCGGCTTAGCGCCGTATTTCACGGCGTATTGTCGCGATGCTGGGGAACGAGGAGCGCATAAGCAAACCTAAAAGCCACGACAATAATAACCTATAATATGTCTGTAAAAGAAAACTATCACTAAACTAAAAATATCAGCTGTGTGAATTAAATATACTCGGGAAATCATGGAACGAAGCTTCCAATATGTTTTTCCCTTCAGAAACACTGCCTCATGTTCCGGCAGTCGAAGTAAAAAGTTAAAACATATCATATTATTATTTTCTTTACCCCTAGAAATAAATACGGTAACTTGTAGTCAATACACAATGTTATTAGTTTCTTTTGGAATAAAAGGATTTGCAAATACAAAACGGACATTTGTTCCCATAATTTCTCGAGAATAGGAAACGGAGGTACATTTTTTATATTTTAGATTTGCTTTAGCTCTTGTATTTTATCTTTTTTTATCGTTTACCAACCAACGGATTTCTTGTAGCTTTATAAGAGGATTTTTTAAAATGTTTTTTATCTTCGTAACTTATAGTATAAAGGCATTTTTTTTCTTCAAATCCATGCATTTAACCGGCCTGTCATAATAAAGTAAATCCACCGTATATATTGACGACCGTCCGTGGTCGAGTGGTAAGACACTTGACTCCCATTCGGAAGGTCGCGGGTTCGAACCCGGCGTGCGCAAATAAATTTTATTTGATTAATTTGTGTTATTTCACAATTAATTAATAAAAATAATATATGTTATATTTGCGGCACGTTCCAGAGTGGAAAATACTCTCAGTATCGCCCTGGTGTAAGACCACCATTCTGAATTGAAACGTTGTTTAATAATGGCTTTAGCCGTGTTTAGTGACTAGATCTGAATAGCCAGGTACTTTCCCACCTTCCTCTTCCCCATCTCCTTGCCTTCCCCACTTACCTTCAGCCTCACAACATACTCCAATTGGGGATGCCATAGTCTCACTGGCTCCAGAAGGGAGAAGTTGGGACTCTTGTGAGGCTTCTCTGTAAAAAAAATATATTTATATATTACTAACTGAAAAGATCTTCGGCGTAAGCCGGTTCGAAATCTGAGACTTTAGGCGAAGAATGATTTTCTATTTCTCTAAACCTAAATCAATTTAGGTAAGTGGTGACTCTTCATTCCTTACGATTACCGCGCGGACATTTTGTGTAAAACCAGTAAATAATACCAAGATTTCGCGTACAATTTTATTGCTTTGTGGCCATCGAGAAGATTTCCCAAATGGTCAGAATTATATTTCACAATTCACTGCCATCGCGCCAGTTGAAATCTCATTACCGTAAAACATTTCCACCAGATTTACTATCGGATTATTTATACGGCAGCAAATTATTTATCTGAAAACAATGCCACGTTAATTTTACTTTGGACTTTGCGCAGCGCATAAAACTTATCTTTTCTCCTTGCATTTAAATGAAGAACCCTCTCATTTGGAGTCTCATTGCAGCCTCTGTAGACCTGCTCCCAGCGACTGCAGACCTTTTTCTAAGTAAACCAGGTCAATGTCGCGCCCGATATTTACTTCCGCATCCGTTCCGTTGCCGAGTTGGTTGGCCAGGGTCGAGTCGAGTCAGTTCTGGTGGCCAAGATATTCACACTTGCCGACCAATATCTACTGATCAATGTCGTTTCAAGGGAATGTGCAACGTGCATTGATCTTGGCTCTTGGCTATGACGTACGATTACCTAATGTGTGTATTATGCTATATGAGCTATGCAAGGTTGAAAGGTTAGTAAGGTACGGCAAGTTCGATTGAGGATTATTATTTTTTACTTCGCCGAATAGAAAATTTGTAAATTACAAAAGTAAACTGTTTGCATAACTTACGAGAGAAATTTTTAACTACTGCATAATATTTATTAACTTTGTTTTTAATAATTTACGTTAAAGTTGTTTTATAGTTAGGAAAACATTATGTACCGATTGTTAAAAAGTTTTTATTGGTTGGAAGTGTTTTTACGAAATTCAGTCGTCTGCGAATTTAAGATATTTTATAATACGTTAGCTACTAAAGTTTAATTTAAAGAATGCGTTTTCCAATTTATTCCTAAAAAGAAGATAAATCACGATTTAATCCAGCGACTTAATTACGCTTCTTCATTTTAACGAAACCTTTTAGAATTCGTACCCGCGAGATGATAACTTAGTCCGCTTAATTTATTACAGTAATCAAATGAGGTTTTGTGAATTCTCTCATTTTAATTTGATTTACTTAATATACGTTTCACTGAAAAACAATGCTGAACCCTTTTTAGGAAATTTTTATTTTCTTTCACTAAGTAGGTTGTTAAAAAATAGATTTTAAGAATGCGTTTTTCCTTTATACCTAAAATTAAGATGAATTCCGATTTAATCCACCATGCTTAAAATGCTGTTATTTAAACGTTTATTTAAACGTTATGTTATAATTTGTACTCGCGGGATTGTAACATGTCCTGCTAAATTTATTACAGTAATCAAATGCGGTTTTGTGAAATGTCTACTTTTTCAATTTATCTACTAATATAAGTTTTATTCTGAAACATAATGCTCAAACGTTTTCATGAATTGCAAATTTTCCTCCCCGTCCGAGTATTTTTAGCTGGTGTGTGTTTGTCGGTCCACAACATGACTCAAAACGAGGATAAATATAATTTAAGTTTATTGCATTTGCTGAAATACGCGCGATAATTTGAGGCTATCATTTCGGCCAACAGAGATGACAAGCGCATTACTCTGTTGCCAAAAGGCGACCAAACCATCTCCCAGGTAAAATACGATCCACATTATCCTCGCAAACAACAAGCACAAAACTTTACGACCTCTCCACATAAAGGGCTATCATTTTGAATCTGTGCTGCCAGTTTGAATGTATAAATATATAAACTAAATCACGCACAACTTTATTCGAATTTACCCGAACAGCATTTAGGAAAGTTATTTTATTTTATTTTTTGACATTAATCTTGTTACAATAATTCATAAAATGGCATAAGAACAAATATAATGATTAAATACATTTTTTTAAAATTATTATAAGCAATAATTATTGCCGGAAAGGAGCTCTACCATTAAGCTACGGCGGGATACCTCCTACCCGCCAAATGATTCAATATATACCTAGTGTTTCATTCAACAACAAAATGTAGATATAATGTCTCGACGCCACCTAGTGAGAGAGCTAGCACTTACATGCCTTTCTCATATAAATAAAGTTGGTTGTTTGCAGGTGAAAAAATATAATAAGCGATAATTGTTGAATGAAACACTATCCCGCCGTAGCTTAATGGTAGAGCTCCTGTCCGGCAAACAGAGGGGTGCGGGTTCGAGTCCCGTCGGCGACATATATCTTTTCTCGGGAGATTTTTCAATATTGATGAGTGTTTCAGGCTAATAATGATTGCTTATAATAATTGTTACCCTTTGTGCTATGCATAAAAAATCTTGTCTTAAACATTAGTTTATCAATTTAAAAAATAATTAACATTTTTTTTAAATATTTCCACGTCAATGAAGATAAATACCTCTAGAGTTTGGTGTAGGAGTAAAACATTATGTTAAGGTGAATGTCAAAAGAATTCATATTCTACGCTTTCGTAGATGGCGCTCGTATAGTATTTTTACTTATAAACGCTTTTTAGAAGTTATGCTTTGAAATATAAAGAATATTTTATTGTTCGCGAAAGTACACAAGCAATATGAATATTAACAAATAGTTTTGTTAATTAAAAAACCTTAATCTTTCAAGAAAGGCTAACAAATATAATATTGGATTGAATCACCGATGAAATATTGTATTTGTCAGCCTTTCTTGAAAGATTATGGTTTTTTAATTAACAAAACTATTTGTTAATATTCATTATGCTTGTCTACTTTCGCGAACCATAAATTTTTCTTAATATTTCAAAGCACAACTTGTAAAAAGCGTTTATAAGTAAAAATACTATACGAGCGCCATCTACGATCGCGTAGAATATGAATTCTTTTGACAATCACCTTAAAGCGCTTACAATAAGTACCTAGGGGATGTTTTAAAAATAATTTTTTTAATTTGAAATGAAGTTACTACTTTGTGTTCATGAGATTTCGAGTGTCCAGTTTATTAAAAATAACCTTTTTCTTGAATAATACCAATTCTGTTAATTTTTTTACTTCTTCGGGAAGACTATTAAAATATTTTGTCGAAAATTACTTATGGACTGTGAAAAGGTAGAAGAACGTGAAATTTTGTGTGTGTTTATGTCTTTGTGACGTTCTCTGTGCCAACAATAAATAATATGTAAATAAGGCCAATTTCATAATTTAATAAATATTTATTTTTAATAAGAAGATGCCTGCTGAGACCAGAAGAACTAATAAGATGCAAATAAAGACTAGGAGAGCCAAGAAGAAGCGAAACGAATCTAGAAGAAGCATGTTGAAGCCAGAAGAATCACGAAGGGGCTAGTGGAAGCAAGAAAATGTAAGCAGATACTAGGATAGACTGAAATACACCAAAAGAGTCAAAACGAAGCAAGAAAGGGCAAGAAAAAGTCGCAAGAAAATGATTGAACTCAGAAAAAAACTCCCAATCAATTACGGTCCATTCAAGTTCGAGTATTTGCTTATTAGGTTACTGTGTATGCCGGTAGATTAAACTCCACCATAAGTTGCTAGAAACACCTAGAAGAGCCAAGAAGGGGCGAAAAGAGATGTGAAGAAATGTGAGAGAGGCGAAAAAAATGAGTGCCTCCTGGTATACCGGTCTCACCGGGACAGGATTGCTCCTGGCTGGGGTGGTACAATCGTATCGTATCGTATCGTGTTTAATAATTCGTTGAACTCCATTTTTTTTTTTAAATAAATAAATAAATGTAATAATGTTAGGTATTATTAAATTCGGCGAGTATTTTAGTTTTTATTATTATAGACGTTCAAAGCCAAGTTGAACTAATAACATTATTAATTTTTATTTACTTTAAAAAAACTTAAAACATAAATATATAATTTTTTTAGATGTCGTTTTTAAGATGCATTTTATGGTAAGGCAAAAATGGGGGTAAGCCTGGAGAAAGTAGCTCCCAACAAATCTTTGTTTGACTTTCAGGTATGTCATTCGTCTGTTCCTTCATTTTTTGTGTTTTTATAAATAACAAAAACTTTTGTCATAAAAATAATTCTCTGATGCCAAAGTGAAAACAACCTATAAAATACTGAGTGTTTTCATCTCTTGTTTTTTGAATGTACCTAATACTTTTTCGTTCTGCCTTTTCACAGTCGATATTCTCCCACACTTTATGATATGACGTGTGATAGATGTAATAAAAATTAACGCCTTCAGCACATTCAACATCATCTCTGCGGGGTTTGCCGCATACAATATTACTTTTAGTTCGCGATACATATTATGCAAATAACATTAAATATAAAAAAAACTTTTAAATTGCCATTTTCCTATCTTTGAAATGAGATCTGAACTTTAAATGTTTATTTTTGAGAGCTGGGCTCGATAGAACCCGAAAGGTTTTATCACGCCCGGTACTTTCGGGTTTGCGCATTTGCGAAGGTAAAAGATTCTATCGGTGGGTAGAACAATTATATTTAGCAAACAACTATAGATGGCTCGACGATTCAACAAAAAATAACCCGTTGAAGGTAATCTGAGTAGGTTTTACTTGTACAACATAGAAATTTGTATCAGTTAAAGTTAAAATATCAGAACGCTGAATCATATTTATCGATATCTTTTCACTTCATTTCGTAAATAAACATTACTAAAAAGGGTCTAGGTATAACAAATTTGAACATTAACAAAATTCGCGCCTATTTAAAGATATAAACATATTTTAAGGTTGAACACTTATCTCGACATTCGATATTGTATGTCAGTGGGTTTTAAATATATCCCATTTTGGTATTACTTACCTCATCTTTGACGCAAATGAAAGTTTAAAGATATTTAAAATGCGTAACGCAAATTATGCGAATAAACTTTGTTAACTCCATCGGATATAATGTTTTGCAATCTGCTTTCGTTACACTTATCGCCTTTTTATAAAGGACAGAATTACAAAAGTGTAATATATTTGTCTAGGTAAGTCTATAGTTTGCGACATTTTTTAAAGACAAAGCTTATCACGTTTTTTCTATCGACGGTCGAGTTTTTTTTTTGGTAGTTCGTGCGTAATTTTCTCCGTTTCACGCTAAAAAGTCTTACTACCGACATAAAATCTTTTACGACGCACATATGTTTTCTGTATATGTTTTTTGGTTCTTTTTTAAATCACTGGGTTGTTTAATACGAAGGCTTATAGTTTTTCTTTTACTATTCAGGTGTTCGAATGTTATTTTTTATTGGTATCCATTCATTCGGACATTTTATTCAAAGCGGGGTTGTAAAATCCGAACCTGATGTAAATTCTTTTGTGACCTCACGTTTCATGGATTTTCTCCTCCCAAATTTGAAACGTTGGAATTTTGCAATTAAAATAAAGCCCCCTCCCGAGTACCCATGCTGTTAGCGAGAGATACCACATGGACTTAATATTATTAAAATCAGGCATATCCTAATATTTGCGCATTTATGCATACCAAAATATATCGGTAATTTTTAGTAATGGTATCACAGAGCTTATTTTGCCGGCGTTCCTATCAGACAGCAACTTGAAGGACGTGAATATCTCTCAAGCCGGGCTTAAAAAGCATCTGAAATACCGACCGTTATGTTGAGAGATGTTTATGACTACAACAAAAATTTATTTATTTATTAAAGAATTTTATACATAGTGTACATATTGTGTTATTTCGCCCGCCATGCTAGGGATGTCCCTGTGTTATGGCGGGTGAAGTATGCATATTATATGGGTAATGAAGTACGTTTACTGATAATATAATAATTATGATAATGAGGTTTACAGTTAATGCAGCAATGAATTTATGATAATGAAATTTACATATAATATAGTAATTGATGATAATGATGTTTACAGGTAATAAATATAACAAGGAATTTATGACAATGAAATTTACAGATAAAATAATAATTGATAGATGAAATTTACAGATAATATAACATTGAATTTATGTTAACGAAGTTACAGATGCAGATAAAATGCATCCTTTATGAAGTCAAATAACACTTCCACGGAAATAATGTTTACTGGAGTAATGTGTACTGTTTAAAACGCCGCAGATTATATTTGGGAAATAAATCCGAACGATAAGGTTAGCAATTTGTTTTAAATTAGACTGCTCTATGACGTCAGGCCGGTAGGTCTTGAACCTGGCGAAGATTAATTGAATATTTCGCTGTAAAATTTGACATTTCAGAAGATGGAGCATATGCGAGAGAGCTTTATATTACTTCCATTCATCATCCTCTTAACAATACAACCCCTCTTGCGTGTATTATACAATACACAATAAATGTATTTAAATATGAAACATACCATCTATTAACAGAACTATAATAGAACCTCCCAGGGCTGAAGACTTGTTCGGTAAACATACAAAATGTTTTTTTTAAACCAGTAGGCGGTTCATACAATTTATTATCTTTTGAGCTGACATCTATTAGTAAAGAACAACCCTTGTAATCTTTTATGTCTAATAAAAGTTATAAGGAACTTTTTTATTATTTTGATATGATATTGCACAAGAGTTTTGACTACCCGGAACCAGTGGAACTATTTTTTTTATTTTTTTTATAGAGAATACCTCACAACAGTCCCAACTGCTCCCGTCTGGAGCCAGTGAGACTATGGCATCCCCAATTGGGGTATGTTGTGAGGCTGAAGGAAAGTGGGGAAGGGAAGGAGATGGGGAAGAGGAAGGTAGGAAAGTACCTGGCTATTCAGATCTAGTCACTAAACACGGCTAAAGCCATTATTAAGCAACGTCTCAATTCTGAATGGTGGTCTTACACCAGGGCGATACTGACAGTATCTCCCACTCTGGAACGTGCCGCAATTGTAGTATATATTATTTTTATTAATTAATTGTGAAATAACACAAATTAATCAAATAAAATTTATTTGCGCACGCCGGGTTCGAACCCGCAACCTTCCGATTGGGAGTCAAGTGTTGTTACCACTCGACCACGGACGGTCGTCAAAGAAATTAACAAAATTATAAAAACTATGGCAATATGGCATCGCCATTTAATGATTTTTGTGAGGATGAAAGAAATAGGGAAGGAAAGGACTAAGAGGTAGGTTAACAAGTACTGGCTATTCGGATCTTGTAACCATACATAATTAAATCTATTTCAGGCACTATTTCAATGTTGCTTTGTGGTTTTATATTATACCCGTGAACAATCGCGGAATATTACAATAACATAATTTTTGAATGGAAATAATTTTCTGCTGTAATATTATTATATTACAGCAAGGTATCTACTTTATCGATTGTCTTAATTATTATTTATACGAGCAGTTCTAATTTTGAAAAAGACACTTATTGACACTTATCAAAGCAAATTTGAGTTTATTGAATGTGAATAATTTTACTCAGAAATTTTTCACAATTCACGCACATACAACCGAAATTAGTATTTTTGATTTCGTATATTGTATATGGCCCACTCTGGAACCATTGTAATTACTAATCCTTATTTTATTTCTTATTTTCTCACTGTTTGTTTCGAACCCGCGATCTCCTCTTCCATGGCCAACAGGCTTACTGGTCTATCATGTAACATTGTCTTCTAAGGCAAACAATAATATAAAGGTATTTGCTCAAATTTGAAGTTCAAACATGTTGACGCGAACTGTTAACGATGTTTGCTCTGGCTTCTCCATACTAATGATAGTATTTTGTTTGTTCCGCAGAGCCCAAGAAGGACAAGAACGAGGGCGGCGGTCCGGGGGCGGATCAGCACGGGATGGGCGGGGGTGGGGGCGGGGGCGGGCAGGGCGGGGAGCAGCCCAGGCCAGACCGCCCCGCCACGCTGCACCCGCAGCAGGGGAAGGTCTCCCGCAGGATCATGTGCTACCACTCCGAACACCGTGAGTAATCTATCCATATATGGTCTGCCGTCATTATATTATTAGGTAGGTATTTTTACCAGTTGAAGTTCTTGCCTGCGTTTTCAACGAATTATCTCATTATTTACTATTGAGCTTCAAACTAACTAAAAGCAGTCGATGATGCCCGAGAAAAGTGTCGGGCGATGCCAAGAGTAAAGTAAGTAAGAATAACGAAAGGGTATACCTATATGACGCAATGTGCGTATGTGAATGAAGCACGTGTGTGCCAATACCGAGTTGTTTGGCGGTTAATGGTTAGTTAGTTTGCAATTTGGATACTATCGTCCTTGGAACCATCTATTGGATACCCTACACCTCTGCCATTGGACAACCCGAGTGATTCGCTAGGTTTGGTGACTTAGCAGGGATGAAGGGTTCATGGGGTGAGGTTTGTCCGGGTTTTGGCGGTGTATGCATCTGCCCACCAGCTGAGGGGTAGGCCGGATCGGGAGAGACTGGTTGAGGAAGACCTTTTGATATCTCCAGAAGAACTCTCTCGTAATACCTTGCACCGCAGTGGAAGGGATGGATTCATACGTGTCACTCCTGGAGACATTGACTCCCAGATTCCTGCCCACCCCTCATTCCTTTTTTCTTCCCAAAATTTCGTTTCGATCATTTTTTTGTGTAGCGCCGATTTTGTGAAATATCTCTCCAAATGCGATTTATCTATATATATATATATATATATATATTTACAATCTACATTCTATTTATTTTAAGATGAACGTCTTTGCATGTATTTCATTTACCTATATATACGAATCTACAGTTTTATTTCAAGATTGATGAAATTTTGCTTACTTGACCGTCATAACAAGAGAAAAATCATTGTCTACATGTAATTTTGAAAAACCACCTTCATTCCCTTTTTCCACCCCTTATAGCAAAATGTTGATATTTTTTTATTAAATTTTGCACACTTGACGTTCAAAATATGAGGAAAATTACTGTCTACTTCTGATTTCGAAAAACTCTGCGCAAAGCCCGGCGAACGCCGAGTACTTCAGCTATAATGTACAAAAAAATGTTTAGCAACTAAACTTATAATTGAAAGCTAATGGCCTTAAACCTTAAATCTAATGACTTACGAAGGCTTATAGACCCCGAATACCTGGAGTCCAAACTCCGCACTTTTCCAGTAGACAGTAGATACCCTACCTCTACCCAAATTATCCGCCCAGGAAGCGGGGATTACTTCAAAGTGCCTACCCAAAGGAAGAAGATCCCAAATTATTTGGAGTAGCCTAGTTACTTATTTTTTTATAGAGTTCTTCGCATTAAGTATATGGTGTTATTTCTATTGCGTTAGTGAAGGGTTTAGGATTTTTTCCGTGACGTTAGTTTTTGTCGCTTCCAAAGGCGTGAGATTATCATAAGTGTGACCTTTTTTCTACTCCCCCGTGTAGAGTTATCGATTGAATCATACATTTTTAAAAGTGACCATTCGCGAGAAAAGTTACATGTACCGTCGACCTCTAAAATCGAAGAAGAGAAAAATCAGGTTTTGCGATCCTTTCCCTTTTTTTATTTGGTTATCTGTGAGAAAATAGACATTCTGACTAGATGCCATTAGCCTGGAAAAGTACTTAGCTTTATTATTAAAATTATGTTTCTTTAATAAATAATTTTAATTCACCTTTTATCGAAAATCGCAGCAAAACAGATAAAGTTTACCCGCTGTACGCCGTTTAAAACGCTTATATATAAATAGCTTTTAAAAATCTATGACTTTTGATTGTCAAATGCGTAACATTCCATTTGTTTACCACAAGGCAGAAAGGAACAGGCCACATTTTTCAAGTAACTATCAAATTATCATATAAGTGAATGGATGGATATACCTTCGATCAGTGGCGTGATTTGATATTTTATTATTTTATTTTATTTGGAAAACCAACGGTTATAACATTTTATAAAGTATAATAAAACACGTGTAAATCATTTAACCAATAAATAGTTTTCTTTTTCTTTTTAAATTTAATTTAAATTAAAACGCATGTTTATTATTAAGTTCTGCAAGTGTTATAGTTTTTATTATTGTGACAGCTGTTTCGGCTTACAAGGCCATTTTCATGTATTACATGTAGAAAGTAAAGGTCTTCGATTGAATTTACTCGAACAATTAGAAATTAGTAAACGCACGAACGACCCTAATTTAACATTAATCATTAAAGTAAGGAAAATAATATATTCACCTCTTCTAAGTATTTTCACAAAACCTAAACAATATTCATAGCAGTAATGTCATTATTAAACAATTAAGAACACATTTACAAATTTCAAAATACCCATGGGGGAGAATCTATTACTTTCCCAAGAATTTGGTTTAACCGACAATAAATAAATTGCTCTCTTTCAAATTGACATTTTAAATCGTATAAATATCGTCGTCTAATTATGAAACACCTCAGTTTGAAAATGGTCGTGTAAGCCGAAACAGCTGTCACAATAATAAAAACTATAACACTTGCAGAACTTAATAATAAACATTATTAAATTTAATTAAAATTAAATTTCAAAAGAAAATAAATGGAGCTCTACGAATTAAACACAAAAACAATAAATATAATAAATAGGTTTCCACTGAAGTATCTTAATTATTTAGTGTAAACAAAGAAAAAGATTTACATTAAGCCTATGGGGATGGGATGGTGGGAGGGAGGGGAAAGGAATTGATCTGTTTTGTATAATTAGCAGCGTGTATGTAAGATATGTTATTTTTTTCATATTTGATATAATATACTTCAGGTATATACTTCAGCATTCCTTATACAAAAAGTCACCGACCGCCACTGATAGGCATCTTGTGTTTTTGCAGTCGATACTCAATTTAATATTTGGTCATTTTCCAATTTTTTTTGTATTATTTTTTATTACTGAAAAATATACATTTATATCGAAAGAAGTTAACTTTTACTGATAACGTTCAATTTATGTATTCTTCTAACCTTGTTAGTCATTCATCATTCTGTCGGAAGAAAAATAAAACTAATCAATCAATATTGTTCCCGATCATTGTTCGGAAGGAGATTGGATAAATGTGGAATCCGACGTATATGGAGATTAATCGATGACGTCGTCACACGGGACGTTTTAATCGATTCATCATAACATCATATCGGCTGCTACGAGCTGTTGAACTGCGAACTGAAATCAAATGTTCATAATGGATGTTTGTTTTCGCGTTCTTGACCCGTGACATCCAATAATTGCATTGAAATGTTTCTTATCGTAAAATAGCACTATTAACTTAGGTACTTTATATGTTTGATATATCCATTCCACTAATTGACATTCAATTGGATTCGGACTATTCGATATTTGACCTCATTCCGCGGGCTTCAAATTCTCGCATCCCTGATTTATTCATCTTATCAAAACATGGAAATTTTCCTACGGCTGTTATGAGATTCCTTGTTTTTTTCATTTTTGGGTTGAAATTTCTTTTCTTTAATAAATTTCCAGGGCAAAGTAAACACATAGAAAACTCTCACTTTGGAGATTTTCATCGACATATCGTCACGATTGTTCTCACGTCAATAATATATTTGCTTTTGGGTATGTTTCTATAAATTATTAATTCAATTGTGTAGAATATCCATATTAATTTATACATCTCTCGACACACCGCTATCTTCTGCTACATGCTTAGGGGCTCAATTCATTTCAGATACCTATTTAAATCCGTGTGTTCTCTTGTAAGAGATTAGTAAGAAAACTGATTTTAGTTAAAACATTACTTCTGATGTTTGGTTTCTTTCGAAACATCGCCATATTGTTTCTACCGATGTAACTTTAATTAATCAAGCGCCGTGGTTTTACGGAATTAATATCACGAGCCACTCTCAGGCCAGCATTTCGTATTCATCTGGGAAATCCTCAGAAATGCTTCCTTGCACTGTGTTTTCTTTCAAGATTATTTTATTTTTATTTTACTCTCCCAAATTCTCCTTTACTCTATATATATTTTTTAAAGCCTTTTAAATTTCGAAATTTATATTTAAAAACTGAAGAAGGGTTAAGAGTTATTTTGTAGGAACCTTAACATTTGAACCACAGAAAATCCTTTCTATTAAATGCTATTATGTTTATGTTTATACCCTCATAGCCTATTTTTCTTTTGCCGCACTCTGTCTTTGTTGAATTTGTATATAATTTATTACGTTGTCTTGTGTGGTGTTCATGTACTTGTGATGTTATAAATGTAGTATTTGTGTGTATAAAGCCATTTTGAATTTTGTAGATTAGTAAGCGTATGTTGTATTCGTACAGTTTTTAGATTTTCATTAAGATGATAGACTTCGCTTTTCGGCCCATACAAAAAGGACGCCCGGGAAAAAACATTTTTCTACATCGAAAATTGCACAAAATGAATATATTATTTTTATACTGCTTTCTAGAGGGTGAAAACTATGTCGGTATGTTTTCGAATTTTCGATGCGTTTCGTATTAACGTAAACATTCACTGTCAAACATGTACGATTTATCAAAAAATATTATTTAAGGAAAAAGTGCTGCTAACTCAACTCTCATAAAGAATTATAAAATTATAAAAAGCTACCGACGTAGCTTCTTCTTTCTAAAAAATATATATTTTTTAAAATTTCAATTTCGTGAAAGTTTCGGTGTAGAAAAATGTATTCTCCATAAACCCCTTTTCGAGCGATTTCTGTAGGTAAATTTGAGCGTTGTCTCATTCGCACATTTCGCATTCGCATGTATTGTAAGTGTGCGTGAGCTTATTGTGAGCGGGACAGAATGACAGTCGCGGGTGTTTCGCGTGTAGTTTAAAGTCTAGCCTCTTAAGTTAGTTTCTTTGTATACTCTTTTGGTGGGGGTATCTGGTCTATAGTTAAAAAGTTTTTTTATACTTTATTCTGAATTATTTGAATTTCGTTTAAGAATGTGATATTTGTGTTTCCCCATATTTCTATGAGGTAATTAAGATGGGAATGAATTAAACTAAAGTATAATCCCCCCTTTACTTGTATTGGTAGAAGATGAAATGCATCTTCCAGATTTATGTTCTATACAAGTGTACAACCCGTTCTTACAGTGATATAAAAAAATTAAAAAGATAAAAATTTGATGAAATACAAACATCTCTTGCGATATATATTCTGAAATTTTTTGAGTTCTTCCTACTCTCACCATTATAGACTTTTGCAATGATGAAGGACCTAGACGTTACAACGATGAGCTCTACACTCTGTTTAAGGAACCAAAAGTGACACAATTTATAAAGTTGGGAAGACTTCGGTGGCTGGGTCATGTGGAAAGAATGACAGAGCATCAAGCACCAAAGTCCCTGCTAAAATCTAGACCTGTAGGGCGAAGGAGCCTGGGAAGACCAAAAATAAGATGGAACGACAACGTCCTCAAAGACCTACGTACCTTGGAGATTCCAAACTGGAGAGAACTAGTACATAACGGAGACGAGTGGAGGAAGATTCTCGAGGAGGCCAAGACCCACCAAGGGTTGTACAGCCAATTGTGATGATGATGAAGGACCTATAGCAGGGATTAAATTCGCGATGTGACACCTGGGTGCAAGCCCGGCGTATTGTAGTAGTCGGTTTAAAAAAATACTATTGTTCTTTATGAGGGCCATAAATTCAGTTATGTTCAAGGTCAGTCAAATGTATTAATCAGTGTTCGATTCTGATTGGAAATCCCCTACCAGGGCGGTAGTGAGAGTAGTTTACATTCTGAAGTTTGCCGAAGTAAGATTAGTCAAGTAAATCCAATATTATCCTCGTATCAGGGGTGATTTATTGGGTGAATATCTCCCGCGGGGCGCAACGAACATGTATCGGTAATTAGTTTAATACTAATATCAACTTGGAGTAGTTTAATCTCGTCTCCCAAACCAACGCCAGCAGTCTCAAACTCTGAATTCACGCGGGCCGCAAAAATTAACAGAAAATAGTATCAACGGCCTTGAATTTAGTTGTAACACCTTATTCCTATTCTAGATCTGAAGTCAAGTTAAAATGTTACCAGGGTTAGACTGTTTCGGTAGAGTTAGCTCTCTCCTGGGACGTTATTTCATTTTTTCCCATCTTCTGAGTGAGTCTTCCGAGTGAACAGTAGGCTTTTATATTTAATGTAAAAATCAAATCAAGAAAATTTAATAAGAAAAATGTGTCTACGTAACTACCTAACATTGTACTTTGTAATAATGTTTGCTTCTGCATATATTTTTTAACACAATCGAATAATGATATCACGTAGGTTGTATCGACGGGTATCGAAAATCTCTGATATGTTTGCTTTTTTCTCATCATGGTGCCCAAAATCTCAGGACGGAATTTGACCTTCTCCACACAGATTATCCACCAGCTCCGTTCTCTAGCCATTCGTCTTCAATCTTTTTTCACGCAGTCAGTCACACACCCGTCCCTCGACCTACTCCTGCGTTGCTTCCACTGATGCGTTGGTCGATTTGGTCGTGATTCAAGATTTTCGGTGTTCAAAACCAGCCTACCAGCCAAGCCTTTGAGACCTAAGTAACTTACCTACGAGTTCTTAATGGCTGTGTGGCATTTGTCAGCAATGGTTTTTTGTTCCATTAATTAAAAGACTGAATATATGTGGATTTGATCTACTTATAGCAGGGATAAATTTTGCGGGACATTTCTAGATTGGCCAAGGACTAATGATGTTACGGTTCGTCAGTTTGATCCCCTGTCCTGTCACGCGCTGCCCTGATTAAGCAAAATGTGGTTGTCTCTCCTCCTGGGTAGGAAACTTGCCTCTACAATCCCCGTTTAATTTTTCGTATTCCCATTTGAACTTTTGGAATGTTATGACGTCGCAGGTATGTCATTAACGTAACTCCTAACTTTGTAATCTTAACACAATCTAGTATGTCTACAATCAAACGTAATTCAGTTTACTCCGTCGTGCCGCTGTGCCCCTGTGGAATATCTCGTGGAAAGGGATGTTTGACTAATTCGACCGTCGATTTGAAATTCATTAGGTGAGCTGTTCGGTAAAAACGCCCCAGTAGCGTAATGTTTCACGCATTTGACTTCGGGATGTGAGGACTTTAAAGGTTGCTGGTTCAATTCCTGAATAAATAATACATTCAGTTGATTTTTTAATTTCATCATGAACGCTGCCAGTCTTTGGGGTTGATAGTTAAGTTCGATGTAGCTTACCAAAATTGCTATGCATGTTGTCGTGCCCAACATTACACCGATAAAAATATTTTTTGTGGTTATACTTTGGGTTATTATGCCGTGTTGCGGCTCCTCCTTCTTTTGCCAACGTTCGGACAGTGTTACAGTGTCCATAATCAAGAGTAGACGTGCATATTGTGCTAAAGTGTGTGTTTAGGTACGTAGAAGTGATACCGTGGTGCTCTCGTCAATCCTCTTAGGGTCGGTCAATATAATAATAGTTCTTGTTATCAGGTACTTGACGGCTACACCAAAGCCGAAAACTTCATTTGAGTAATTATTATGCTGAAATACCGTCCATAAGAGGATTAAAGTGCGCAACACAGTATCACTTCTACATACGAAATCTTAAATCATATTTGCTAAATAAATGATTAGGTTTGAACAACATATAAAATAAAAAATGTGAGGTAAAATGATTTTTTTCGAAAAAATGTACTTTTGTGGAGCGTGTATCTCAAAAACGGCTGGGAATTCGAAAATTACGTATAGAATAAAAATTGTAGATAATTTTATGAGCTTTCATTTATTGAAAGAAAGTTTCCCCTGCGACGCACCGTTTGTGAGATATAAGCGGAAACCCGAAAATTGTGACCTTTCCCCCCCCTTCCTTTAGGTAACTGCTCACGCACTCTACACATCCTTCCTTGACTGGAGTAGTTGTGTAAAATTTAAAACACGTTTACTAGCATGGACCATAATGTTTTTCAACAATCCCTCGTCCTACGACAACAATCAATCTCTACGACAGTCACCTTCCCTACAATCACTATTTCATACGATGGAATTATTAACATTTCGAATTAATGTTTCGATTATTCTGTGTTTCAAACTTCGAAATCAATTTTATTCTGTTTTACCCATCATCATGGTGGATGGTTTATTTGGAATGATAAGACCGTCGACGGTCAGCCTGTCGACGTCATTGATCTATACTTGGTTATCATAGATATGCCTCCGGAAAACAACGTCGAAAAACCGAGTGGATGGGACATTTTTCTACGATATTTTGAAATTCGTATGTATTTTAATCACATGATTCATATTCCGGATTTGCACCCCCGTTTGTTCATCGTATTAATTAATATATCTTCATGGCCCATAGGGTCATTTTTGATACCGCAAATTCCAATCTAGTGTATTTTTACTCACTGACTCTTACGATTAATTACCTTTTTGTATAATTAGTGTTAAGTAGATAATCATTTAACAACAGTTTTCTTATCGGTTAGGGTGGGCGTACTCTTACTGTAGACCGTCACGCCGGAGAAATTCCACACAATTTCCCAACAGTGGAATGGGTTAACATGTTTGGCTTAACTTCTAAACTCTAGCGGTGCTTAAACTCTCTAGACGGGAATAGTTTTAAGTGTTTCGGGATTTACTCCTGGAGGCCGCCTTTGTTGCCCCTTTTGATTTGTTGTGCTCGAGGTTAATAGCTCATTACTTAAAAATACACTTAATTGTTTGAGTTTTCACCGGCGCCTAATGAAATGCGCCCTGAAAGTTTTCATCGCTATTTCATTGTTGATTTATAATATTTATAGTTCAAAAGCGTTAACTGTTAACCTTACTGAAGCATGACATCTACATTTGTGAAAAAGCAGCAAAAAAACTCGAGGGGCTCCAACATTATTAAATTTGCAGTATTTTATGTCTGTAATTTTAATGTTATTTTTCTGTCTTGAAGTCAATGTAATTTTTTTTAAGCTCGCAATTTTACCCTTAGTTTTTAGCTAATTAGATTTCTAAATTTCGTTGAAGTATCTAAGAACATTAGAAAGACTCTGTGTTGTTTTCTTCATATTTTTCGATGTGAAAAAAGAGTATTGATTTCTTGAGCAAAACCTGATTATTTAATTTTTTTATGTGAATATCGTACAAGAGTCAAAAATGCTCCCAATCGCCTGGAGCCAGTGAGACTATGGGATCTCCAATTGGGGTATGTTGTGAGGTTGAATGTAGTGGAAATGAGGACGGATATGGGGAAGAGGGACATGGGGAAGTACCTGGCTATTCAGATCTAGTCACCAAATACTGCTAAAGCCATTTCAAGCAACGTTTCAATTCTGAATGGTCGTCTTACACCAGGGCGATACTGAGAATATTTTCAACTCTGTAACGTGTCGCAAATACAATTTATATAATTTTTAAATGATACTGTGAAATAACACAAATCAATCAAATAAAATTTACTTGCGCACGCCGGGATTTAAACCCGCGACCTCCGGATCGCTAGTCGAGTACATTGCCATTGCCTTTCATGACGGCTTTCTATGGTATTGTAAATTGTTTTCGTCCCTTTTTATATTGAATGAATTGCATATTTATTTCCTAATGTTGCTAATGTATACTTGCGGTAAATACGAAGGTATTTTTATTTACCTCGGCTAATTACAATGAGCCTCCGGGATAAACGAGTCGTACGCCGCCAGAATAATAAATATGAACGTTATTAAATAATGTTGTATCGTTTTATCATATATTTTTGCTTACTTCTTCTACCAAGTGAAACGTCGACATGAGAAATATTCTGCCTGAAATCTTATTTAGTAAAATCATACCAAAAACAGCATACCCTTTGTGAGCAAATGTTTACATAATTAAATAAAACATTTTTTTATTAAATGTGTCAACGGTATAATACTTTCTTCACAAAATTAAAGTAACGAATACGGGCATAAAGTTGGAATGTTTAACCCAACATTTCTAAAATAAAAATCGGAAATACTTGCGTTGTGATTAAGAAAGGGACGATTAGATGGTTTAGACATGTATGTAGAGCGCATAAATAGAGAGAGGAATGTATGGAGAATACACGGAGAATGTATGGAGAATACATGGATAATGTATGGAGAATACAACGATGCCAAAGTAAATGATAGAAGACTCGGGGCGGCCCGAGAAAAAAAATGTATACATGGTGTCCGGGGGTAAAGTACATTAACTTCGGGTGGTGATTCTACATGATGGTAGGAGTAAAAAAGATTAGCAACAACGTTTTTCGAAATTCCAACTTTTTTTTCCCATTCAAAAACACGTAGGTATCTATTAAAAATCCTTAGTGTAAGGTACAAACTTACCCGATAAATTTGCTGTGAGTCAGCCGGGCGCGTGGTGGCGATGTTGGTTTTGTTTGGCACTTATCGTAACAGCGGAAAATACCTAATAGTGCAGGCCGTACACGCCGTACTAATTTTATCTTTTTACCAAAAAGTACCCCTAAAAGTTGGAATTTCAAAAAAAGTTTTTTAATCTTTTTTACTTACACTATCGTGTAGAATCACTCCCGAATTTGATGCACTTTATCCCCGGACACCCTCATATGTAAATGTACTTGCCGGAAATAATAATACATTTTGCACAGAAAAAAGGTGAAAATTCCACGAGGAATTTAATTTTTCGTTTGATAGATTGCAGAGTGATTTTTATTGAAATCTCAGCCCTCCCACATTGTTCACTAAACTTGCTTGTTGCTTTTTCTGCATTTAATATTTATATTCGATGGACACGTGTCTCGTATGGCGTATTTTAGGATGAATGGAGCATGTTTCGCATTCTTCGTCGCGAATTTTGGCAAGTGTCCCATCAAATACACACGAGATGTTATTCATACCCGTCCTTCTGGGTTTTCTGTATCACCTCTGGAAATTACATAGTATTCAAATTTGACATTGAGGTTCGATGGCTCTTGGCTAGATTCGGCCAAAATATTTTGCCCGTTTCCACCCATCTACGGAAATTACATAGTAATCATATCGAGGTTCAATGTCTCTAAAGCTAGATTCTTTTAAACTTGCTTTCCCGTTTCGTTACATTCGGAGCTTTCGTATCTTCTATGGAAATTACATAGTAATCATATTGAGGTTCAATGTCTCTAAAGCTAGATTCTTTTAAACTTGCTTACCCGTTTCGTTACATTCGGAGCTTTCGTATCTTCTATGGAAATTACATAGTAATCATATTGAGGTTCAATGTCTCTAAAGCTAGATTCTTTTAAACTTGCTTACCCGTTTCGTTACATTCGGAGCTTTCGTATCTTCTATGGAAATTACATAGTAATCATATTGAGGTTCAATGTCTCTAAAGCTAGATTCTTTTAAACTTGCTTACCCGTTTCGTTACATTCGGAGCTTTCGTATCTTCTATGGAAATTACATAGTAATCATATTGAGGTTCAATGTCTCTAAAGCTAGATTCTTTTAAACTTGCTTACCCGTTTCGTTACATTCGGAGCTTTCGTATCTTCTATGGAAATTACATAGTAATCATATTGAGGTTCAATGTCTCTAAAGCTAGATTCTTTTAAACTTGCTTACCCGTTTCGTTACATTCGGAGCTTTCGTATCTTCTATGGAAATTACATAGTAATCATTAATCATGTTTAACATTGAGATTCAATGTCTCTTAGGCTAGATTCGTCTAAATTTGCCTGGGAAGCTTTACGGATTTCATTAATAAGTATATTCAGCATTTTATGTATCATTTTATCACATTTTATTTATTTTAGGGAAATCAACAGTTTACAATGTGGTTTATTTATACATGTGTAATTTACCTAACTGACAAACCAATTATAGATTTCCTCATTATACTATTACGATACATAAGTATAAAACATTACACTATACTTACAACAAAATATTTCCAGATACAATGTGTATATCGGTCGAATTCATGAGAAATTCTTCTGTTTCATTGTAGTCGGAGCTTTCTGTACTTGGAAATTGCACAATAATAACATTTGTCTTTGTTGAATGTCTATTGCTGGATTCGTCTGATTTTTTCTGGGAATCCTTCAATCTTATATTCCGAGCTCTCAATAAAATACACGGCAAAAACATTTGACACTGAGAACCAGTTTCCAGCTAGTTTCGCCTAAATTTGTCTGGGAAACATTCATTTCGTTCCATTCGGGGCTGTTTCCTATTTGCGGCCTTCGTATTATGATTTGTGCGTTCGCTATTCCCAGCTTCGCTCGAGAATCATGTCTAGAATACGAGAGCAGTGTGAAGCAAAAATGAAATCACATTTCACCCCGCGATCTGGCGTTTCTCGTTAGTATTTCATAAATGTTTATGTTCAAGTAGTTTTTCTTTTCGGGACCAATGTTCTTTCTTTCACTAGTACATTAGTAAAACGTCGTTGAAATATACATCTTCACACCGCATTTACTCTGAATCCTTCCTTATAGCTGTTGAATTCAATTTGATTTGTTAAGCACATAAAATTCCGGAATGCATAGTTCTTCCGCTTTTGCACGTAAATATAATAGAGAGAATTCGCTAGAAAGAAAGCTTGAATTTTCAAATTATCCCACGTATTTAAAGAGAAGCAGACGCTCCTTGCTACGTAGGCTGTAGGTACTCCGCTATCCTCCGCTCTTCGTTCTCCTCTCAACTCGTGGAAATAGTTTCCTAGTTATTAAAGCGCGGTACGAAGTGCTGACATTCTGACGTAATTATACATAATGTTGGCCATATTCCAACAGGCTGGGCCGTTTTAAATTTTTTCGTTAAATATTTTGCAATTTGCCCGTTTACGCGTTAGCCTTTTTTTGTTTTATTTAAATAAATTTGGTATTCCAATTTGTATCACTCTTTCGTGAAATAGTAATACAGTAATTTATTGAAATACAATTCGCGTTTGTGTGCGTGCGTGCATCTCATTGATATTGCACGAGCATATTAGCAATAGAAACACTGTTTTATTATATGTTTGTATAAACTTACCTTGTAAATATTGATAAATAAATAAATTTAAAAAATATGTATCGTATTTCAGTTCTTTGAATCTAGCGACATTGTTACATTATTAGCTGTATGCTTCTTGTAAACCGCTTTGTTCGTACTTCGAAATCGTGAAATTAAAAAAAGAGAATTTACTGAATTTCCTTCGGCGAAATGGGAACTCGAATTCGGATGATACTTAAAAAATAATTTCGCTTTCAGAACGTGCCTCCTTGTCATCGCGCAATTCTATTATTGTATAGTGTACGGTGTAGGAAGGTGCTCTACAATGAGATTGAGTTCGAATTCCATTCGGTTCAATTGCTATTGTGAGATTTTACTGTAAAGGTTTTTAAGTACATGTTTAAATGAATTCTAAGGATACATACGCTTTCCATTTTCTCATTTTGATCAAATGAAAACGAATTTTCGACTCTCTAGGTATCTAACATTACAATCGCCTGGATAGCATGTCTCTAAAATTTGCTTCAACACTTCTGTCTGCTGTTTGATTTAGACGTGGGCAAAATTGAATGACTGAAATAAATGAATTAATTCATTATTGTGACACACCCCGACGAAAATGATTTCCCTCAGGGCTTTTGTCATCTTTGGGGATGATGTGTGGAGGATATTTTTAGTAAAGGAAGGAGAGGATGTCTCGGTGTCCAGGAGTGACGGACGCATGAATACATTCCTTCCACCGCGGTGCAAGGCGATGTACCGAGAGATTTTTGCTGGAGAGGTCAAAAGGTCTCCCTCATCAAGTCTCTCCCGATGCCGGCCTGGCAGATGCATTCGCCGCCAAGACCCGCGCAAACCTCACCTCATTAACCCGGGCACCTCTGCGAAGTCACCAAATGTAGCGCACCACTTGGGGTGATGGTAATAAATAGATCCCGGGGAGGCTATACGCATATTTGCCTCCCAAATTGTTTTGGTTTAGATTTTTCTTGTTTAGATGTAAGACTTTTTGAGAGAAATACTAGTCTCAGGTTAACGTAGACATTTCTAGTCTGTAGGATTGTACAGGTAGGTACATATAGTAGACGAGGGAGGTGTTTGCGGTAGGATAAGAAAGATTGCTCCAACAGAGCAGACGGGGGAATAATCTAGTGGTTTTCGTATGACTTGAATAATGTGTTTCTTTTGACTTAACCTTAAATAAATAAACAAGTTCCGCTTGCCTCGTGTTGATGTTCTTTCGCATAAATAATATACTCTCTTCTTTCCTGCGAAATGGATTCCACTTAGACTTACTCAAAACTGTGGTGACAGTCAATTTAAACAAACATGAAAGTTTCAGTTTTACGATCAATGTGTAAATAAATAAACCACCGTCTACAGAAAAAGAAAATAGCGGCACTCGAACTCGGAAACTATTGCTACCTGGACGAATTAGTGTTATATTACTGTTGAGCTGTTCGGCGCATCTCCCGTCAGATTGAAGAAACATACTAATTGTGTTGATATAACATTTAAAAAACAAATAACGAGATGGATCCTTACACATGGAATACATTACAATTACAATACCCATTCATTTTACACTCTATCAATTTAACACCTTTCAGACAAAACATAATATATCTTTATTTTCTATCTAACCAATATAGTGTGTACAAGAATGAATAATTAGTTACATATATATACTAATAATTCTAATTCTAATAATTCTCTACCTTCCCAATCTAACTATACAATTTTTTTAAAATTTTATTATTATAGAAGAATTGGATTCACAGTATTATAAGCAGGCAAAACATAATTTATCTTTACTCCTTATCTTTATTTTCTACGAGTTCGGGGGAATTTCATTCCGACTAGTCGTGTTTTTGTTGCTCTTCTGAATTAATTTTATATCAGTGGCCCCTATGGCCCAATCTCATTGAAAATGTGTCAAAATACGTGTTTTAGTTATATCTTCATAATTTCATTACGAAAATTGATTTTGCATTGTTGCAACAGTGGTAAAAATGACAAAGTTTGCAAGTAAATTCAAAGTGAACACACAAAGGATTTGACGAAGGCGTCATCACATCGATGAGAGATACTCACAAGCAAGATAAGAACCACTTCACTTTTATTTATATTTTAGTTGATGGGGAAGAGGTATATGTTTTCATAATATTTTAAAGCACTGAACTCGGATAGCCATCTCACAACATGAATAATGCGTATTCCACTTGTCAACTTAATAAATGTTTATTTCTTTCAGCATTTTGTTTACAAAACCAACACATCATAATAATATTGTAAATGGTGTTCGACAACCATTGGCGATGGTAGAAATATTATTGCATTCACGGAGGCGGGCTCTGGTTGATTGATTTCTACTATTTCAAGAAAGGTTGTGGATCACTGAGGTCTGTTAAACTTTAGGAATTTTTAAGAAACATAGCTTAGTCTACTTGGTCGAGTACCCAAAAATCTCACTATTACATTTTACGTTTCAACTTCACTCTAGGATAGTTTTACAAAAAAAAAAAATATATATTCAGTTAGGTAATTCACGAAAGCGCTATGGTGGTTGACCGGACACTGGAAGAAGAAGCCTTGGAATCTGGGACAGAAATCACTTATCAGCAATAGAAAATGGTTACACATACAACCGCCTCAACAAATAAAATTAATAAATAAAACACCCCATATGAACAAATAAGAAGATCGAACGCTGTTGACCGATAGCGCAGCAGGAAGTAGTCGAAGTAGAAAAGTGAAACTTTTCTCGCGGTGATAGGGCGGGATACGAATACCGAAAAGCAAGCGGGAGCAGAAATCAAGAAGCATCGAGAAACGTGAAGTCAGTAATGGAAGCGGATAACGCTAAAAGGGAACCAGGTTGCAATAAGTAGGAAGTAAGAGACAGCGTGAAGCAAAAAAGAAACTAAGGAGCAGGAAATCGTAAGCAAGAAGCAGAAAGCAAGAATCGAAAGCACGAAGCAACGGAAAACGGGAAGGAAGAAGTAGAAGGAAGCTGGCAGCGGAAAGCATGAAATAAATAAATGAGCAGCATGAAGCTTCGGGAGGCAACAACCAAAAAAAAGCGGGAAGATGGAAGGATGAAGCGAGAAGAAATGAGAAGCAAAAATAAGCGAACTTTAGAAACGAAAACAAAAGCTCAACCACTTCCTTTATTCCTGCCCATCCTACATTCCAATATTGGCTTATTAGGTTGCCATGTATACCGGTCGATTAAACTCCAACCTCCTTCCCATCCTTAGAGCACGTGTTCCAGTCCCAACAAATCAGTGCCCCCTGGTGTATCGGTCTCACCGGGACAGGATTGCTCCTGGCTGGGGTGGTACAATCGTATCGTATCGTATCGTACTCCTTATCTTTATTTTCTACCTTGATTGCTGTGATTTATATATACTAATAATTCCTTAAATTTTCTTTTCCAATAATTCTTTAACTTCTTCATCTTATTCTTGTAATCCTATCTAACTAAATATAACTTTTTTTATTGCAGAAGAATAATGTGCATAGTATTAATTTATTAATGAAAATTACCAACCAATACTAATGATTGTATATCCCCAAACTGTAAAATTCACCCGCCATAACACAGGGTCATCCCTAGCATGGAGGGTGAAATATCACAATAAACTATGTGTACTTTCGATAAATCATGTATTTAAATAAATAAAATAAAAATAAATAAATAATATGGTCGAAGGTAAAGGGGCTTAAGACATTATTTGTTACAGATGTGATTTACTATACCATCATGTTAAGAAAAAATGTTTCATAAGCGGGTACTGTCAGAGCTTGTCAAAATTGTCCTAGTTCTAATATCAGTGGTTGGTTTGGAAAATAAATATTTTCGACTTAAATCCCTTTACCTTCCTGCAAAAGAATAATTGCCTACATTTCCCGCCGTTATTATTAAAATTTATTTAATTACATCGTAGTCGTAATGCTGGAGATTAAAAATCTAATTTTTATGGACGTTTAAAGTTAATTATTTTGAACAGTTTTGCCTACCGGACGTTTTTGGAAACTTAGCCGCAGGTGGACGTTCTGAAGGGATATTTTACAAGCCTGTTTTTAATCTCCACTGTGTCACAACAATAATTAGATTGAACAATTAAAGTGGCGTTACGGAATAACAGAATGTAGCGTTATTCTGTTCGCTTCCTCCATTACCGTGTTGTCTCTTACCTAATATTTTTTTCATTAAAATAAATACAAACAAGAGAATCATCCCTTTGAGCTTCATGTAAATTTATTCCGTGCTCCGTGTATAACTTCAAACGTTGATTTAATAATGAAGTTATTTTTAAAAGAGACAAATACAAAACATCTACAGTTTATACTCCTCCTGGCTTTGCAAATTTCCCGGATTTCAAGCATCGTTTTACACAGTCCGAAAAGGCCGAGCTTTTGCCGTAACTTTTATTTAATAATATCGATTCTCGGGCCGGGCCTACATAATATAAAGTTTCAAAGAGTTGCTACTTTTGTATCCTAATAATGTACCTAGCCCGTTTAGTTACGAGTGATTTGTTAGGGTTTCGCTCGTGTATGGCTTAATCCCAACTTTACACTGACGTTGGTTCTCTTGCCCACTTTAGCCATGTATATTTATAATGTTAGTTTCCTTTGACTTTGAAGTCATTTTAGATATTATAAATGTAGCATATAATATGCTTTTTTTGTGTTCCCCTTATTGAGCCAACATTTAGGACAGCCTGGTAGTGTCCACCACAAAAAATCTTTATGTTATGGCATTAAAAAAAAGCTTGATTACCTTTACGAAAATAACCCCACGGCTGTCGCAAGGAACATTGATAAATAAAACACCCCACAGTATCTACCTCTTTGTTTAATCAATTTTAGCGTTTGTGAGATTATGCGGTTTACGTTTCATCGTGGTTTTCCAAAACTGTATTCAATACACAGTATTCTTCACCTATCTATCTTTTTAACACGACACAAATGCACATAGAAATGTTAAATTGTTAATTAATTACTTGTTTGTGGCTTCCTACTTCCTTACCCCCCCGTGGCTATTTCTGTTAATTATGTTTGCTTTTGTCGCTCAAATTTTCAATTGTTTTTATGCCAGCTTGAAATTTTAATTAATGAACGTCTGTCTCCGATCGATTGTGGTTTGGTTATCGCTTTTTAACTCGATTGTTAAATAACTTAAACGCCCCCCAGGCTAACAGTGGCGAAAGTTTGAAGCCCGATCGGCATGTTCCCGAAATGTTTTTTTTTCTTAATCACAAATTCTCAATTAATCACTGATATTAGAAATTACACTGAAAATAACATCTGAAACTTAATTACTCTGTAATCAGTCGCAGAATAGAGAGAGAGGGAAAGAGAGAGACATGCTTATTTAAAATAATATTGAAATTTTAATATAAATTACATCAGTTCAAAGTAAAAATTAAATTTTTAACATTTTGCCTTAAATGGAGTAAGAATAATAAACGTCACACGTCTTTCCCCAAATTTTAAAAGATCTTTTATCTTTTTTGTACACGGAAAAAATGGCTGTCAAATTCCATAATTCACTCTATTGAGGAATGATTTAAGGAGCGATTGTATTTTTGGCAATTTGTTTGTTTAATTTTCATCTTTAGATTTCTTTACGTCTAAGAAAGATCAACTTATCACATTTTGAATATGTCCAATATAATATTTATTCATTTATTTATTACCATTATCTATTTATTTTGTATTTTTATTATCTGTGTTTAAAGTATAATAATCAAACAATTTACAATATTTAATCAACATTTCAATTAACAAAATAAAGTAACATTTCATGTTTTCACTTAAAAACAACAATGGTTGAACGCCGAGAGTGGTGTCGCGCCAAATCATCAAAACCGCCACTGTGAGGCGGTCGGATTGATAAACCCGAACTCTAACTTATTCAAATTAAGTTAACCTTTTGCCTATTTAACGTAATACGTTTTAACATTTCGGATAGAAGAACTTAAATTATTTATAAAGATTCCCTAACATGTTAGACCCGAGACCGGTCTGCGTAATTACGCGGACGCCATTGTTTGGGGCCTTGGTAGAAAAAGTTGGCTTTCCTTGAAATTCCGTAATGTAAGCTTTTAGGAATTTAGCAAGGTAGAATCGATATGAGATTTTACAGGTAAAGCTTATCTGAATACATTAAGTACCTCTCTGTATTCCGTTTTTCGTCTTACACTGTGGTGAATAAAGACAGCAAAATTATTCAAAACATTTAGTTTTTTTTCGTAGAAAAAAAAACACGTGTTTTTTATACATTGATATGTTGGAATAAAATTTGTCAGTCGATGGTCGATTTCCATATGTTTGGATGGATGCGGATGTCTTGAGATACTTACTTATTTTCATAATTGGGAAATTATTCAATTTCCCAGTATTTTTTACATAATATTGTGATTCTTTAAAATGAACTCTTGCCATTTTTATACTGAACATTATAATATCAACCGAATCTAAAAAAAATATTGGTGACATGCTGATACCAAAAAATCTATTTGAAAATTTCCGAACATTCGAACAAAGCCAGTTTCGTACAGATCCATTAATATTTTTTCTATTTATTGACCAGAGTTATTTCCGTTTAATGTAACGGAATTATCGCCTAAATAAAACGTTTGTAAAAAGACGGCGGAATTCCTGGATTTTCTTAACCCTTTTCCGTATTCTTCTCAATTTTCTCATTGTCCATCAGACCGTCCCTTAATCCGTGATTTTATCGTCTTCCGTTAATCATTAGTGTGTGTTCTCCCGTAAAGCATTTTGTAAGGTCGTGTCGTGTAGCCTGTAAACAGTAGATTGTAGGCTGCTTGAGGAATTCTGGGGCAGATTCATTTTGGATACCTCTCAGAACTATAAGTCTATAAGAGAACCTGTTTTCAGATCTCTATATGGTTCTACCTAGGTCAGTTTGGTTCTTAAAATGAGGCGGCTCCGGCCAGGATTATGTGGCCGTGTTCCTGACTGTTGGCGGCTTATCTTAATTTTCCGCTTCTTCGCATACGTTCCTCCCACCCCCACTCTCCCACCGCGCACTGCCTTTCACCCCTCCATACCATCCTAGTATTAACTACTTACTAGTGGGTGGACGAATGGTTTTAAAACCTTTTCCGTTTGGAATGCTGCGAAATATATTGGTAAAAAGAAGCGCTCTGAAAATCCGTAGATTTTCTTACTGTGTTTTTTTAATGGCTTATAAATTCAAGTAGGTATGCGAGTGAGTACGGAATAAAAATGTTACAATTTTTAGGTTTTTAACAGAATTTTCTCACGAAAAATGTTAAAATACGTTAGCTTTGAAATTCAGAGTTTGCCTTTTTTATTTATAAATAATCAGCATATCATTTTGAAATTTAAATAAAATTCAAGTCCTTTCAGGAATTCCTTTCTTTCGGAATACAAATATTTATTTTGGTATTCACCCTTTAAAACTTCCTATTCATAATACAGAAAGAAGCGAGTGCGATAAGATTCGGGTATTTGATACGACTTCATACGACTTCTTCGGTGTTTGCTTCCTGTGCTTTTTTTAAGAGATACTTTTTTCATTGACTGTAAAAAATCGCGAGATTTTTTTTTTTTTGTAATTGTACAATAATATTTTGCGGGAAAAGGCCTACGTTTATTTTTTATAATCATCATCATCATCATCAACACTATCAATTCTTTCGGTTCTCCTCAAGTGTCTCCAACATCTACAATACCTACCTATCATTTCTTCATGTCAAATAAAATATATCAAGAAATTTTTAAAAGAGTTAACATGGATTCTTACCTCCAAAAAATATTTTTCCTTGCAAAATAAATTAACTATGTACATATTCTTACTTAACTCAAAACTTGTTGTCTTTCTTTTCCTTTCACACACAAAATGAATTCGCAATGGGCAGTTTTCATTTACGTAAATTTGCCCATTTGTGTTTAAGATCGTCATCCAATTTTGCTCACTTGACCTTCAAAATAAGTGGAAAATTACTGTCTACAAGTGATTTCGATAAATTTTGCTTAAAATCCGGGAAATGACGGGGACTTCAGCTAGTCTTTTTATGAATAGATCTTTCAGCTTTCATATTTTATTTAAAAGTTTCTTATGTTTCCAAACCTGATTTTCATCCGTCCAATGTTCTTCGATCCAACAGTTTTAAAATTGAAATGTTCCCTTATTTTTCCAAACCTGATTTTCATTCGGCCAATATTCTTGGACTAGCAGTTAAAAACTCGCTCCGCGCTAGCTTTATAACAAACTTCACCTACGAAGATGGTTTTGCACAAGGCGTGGAGTCAGAAATGTCCTCGAAGTCGGGTTCTTAAATTTCAACCGTACAGACGCTAGCGTATTAATACTATCAGATGCTGTTGCGTTTTATTTATGTTGTACATATTATAATATATGTTCTTTTATGTTTCAGACCCGGACGGTAGCTGCGGCCTGCCCCAACTGCCGCCCTTGATGCTGTCCGATCTGCCGGAGCCGCCCATCGCAGTGTCGGACATCGGACCCATCCCGCCCCCGCCCATGTTCAGCTCGCCCAGCCCCACTGCGCCCTCGTCGGCCCGGAGGGGTACCACCCTGCTTAACGCCGTGCCGCTGGACCTTTCCGATTACGATTACGAAGGTAAGGAATTTACAAAAAACAAAAATAATTAAAATAAAAAAATAAAAAAAAAAACAAAACAAAAAAACACAAAAAAAAATCAAAAAAAAAAAAAAAAAAAGGAATTTACAGATTTTGCTACGGAATTACTAATCATTGTCTAGGTTTAGCGGCCTTCACTACTAACGGCCAAATTCACCTAAAACATATTTTTGCGCAATACTTGATTCAATCAAAGATTTAATTTTTAAATCCCAAACAAGATTTAAAAAGCAGCTTCGCTACACTAACATTAACAATCATTTTTCTACTCGTATCAATTTTCTTATCTGTATTAATCACGGATTTACATTCGCTAAATACTTAAATGCATCGACGACGAATCTATCTGCCGAGTTTAAGTTCGATTGGATGTCGGGAAGTCGGTTAATTTCCACTTCATTCATATATTCATTAAATCAAGAAAACAAAAGTGAAATTCTAATATGTAGATGCATTTAAAAATATTAAAGAACATTCATCAAAATACAAATTAGAAATTGCTAAACACCACCATGAAGTAATTATATAAATACAATTATTTGCCGCCATTGTCTGGAAGGAATGTCAACATGCTGCATTAGCACCTTCAGTGGCTAGCGTATTTTTTTTTGTTATATGAATTTTTTTTTTTTACATTAGCTCCAGGAGGCCCTGAGGAAAATAATTTCCCTCGGGGCCTATGTCATGTTTGGGGATGCTGTGTGGAGGGTATTTTTAAGGAAAGGAAGGAGAGGAAGTTCTGGAAAGGAAAAAGATATGAGGGTTGGGTAGGAATCTGGAGCTCAGTGTATCTAGATCATCAGGTGACCTATGGCAGAGGTGTTGGGTACCCATTCCCGCCTCCCAAATTGAATACCGCACAAGAGTCCTAACTGCTCCCGTCTGGAACTAGTAAGACTATGGCATCCCCAATTGGGGCATGTCGTGAGGCTGAAGGTAGCGTGGAGGGAAAGGAGATGGAAAGAGGAAGGTGGGGAAGTACCTGGCTATTCAGATCTGATCACCAAACAAGGGCAACGTTTCAGTTCTGAATGATGGTCTTACACCAGGGCGATACTGAGAGTGTCTTCCATATGTAAATACTGCCAATATTTTACTGGGGATGAGTGTATTACTATTATTTTAGGGTTTTTTTTTTTATTTAAGCCCATCTCGGATTATCGAGCTTCTTATTTGATCCCATTTAGTGACCCTTGCCACTATTCAACAGTGGAATTATGAAAACATTTTTTCTATAATTTTGTTGTGTCCCTTAGACCAAGACGAACTGCTCGGCATGATGGATGATGCAGAGTCAGACGAGGAGCAGGGCACGACGGGGCTGCGGGTGCGGCTCGGCCAGCCCGATCCCGCCATTGACACATCCCGCGTGGAGGAGATCCCAACGCGCGAGCCCAAGTTCAACGCGGTGCCGCTCAAGTCGGCGCTGAAGAAGCGGGGCGGGTCGGGCGGCGCGGGCTCGGGGCCCGGCACCCCCACTCAGGAGGGCCGCCCCCTGGGACAGCGACAGGAGGGACTGCATTGTAGCTTCAAGTAAGTTTATTTTTCAAATTACATACATAATATTAGAACATTGTAGTACATCCAGGGCTTAATGTCAAACAATGTTTTCTACAAAAAACATCCAAACAATTCAATGGATTAAAAAATTTCAAAAAATTATTTCGCTGTATCTGATTCAGTTGCCATAAGAAAAGATAAAGAAATATTAATTAGAATAAAAAAATTCTTACTAGTTTTTTGACTTCAATTATCACTTTGCGTGGGGTACGCAGACTATAAGGATGGAGTTCATGCATCTGCCAACCCTGATTGATGTATGGCAGAGAGGCATCGAATGGGAAAGTAGAGTGAATCAGGGCTGGCCCTGAACAAAACGACGCCTGACGCCAGTAAAAATCTCAAAGGCACAAGGTTGTTATCAGCTCCTTGGCAAGTCGGCGCCCGGAGCGAACTGCTACAATTGCACCTTTACAAGACCGATCCTGGACCTAATTAAGTAGAAATTGTGTCCCTGATGCTTGTATGTGATAAAACAATATAATGACAGAATTATGAGAGAGAAGTTTAGGCGGTTTGGACGTGTTAAGTGACTGAATGGATAAAGGAGTGTCATGTCCCAATCCAGCGAGTGAGTATACTTGGAGTGTGAGAATACTTGAGTGAGTCACGTCGAAAGTGGTAATGACAGAAGTTTGTGAGGCAATGTATGAATGAAGAAAGAAGTGTGTGCCAAAATACAAATTGTATGGCATTCCATTCCCTGCACACCACTGCGGAGAAATGACTCCATCATATTTAGTCTTTCAAGAAAGCGAAAAAATTGTTATGATTTCCTTCTCATGCATAATTACTTTTGGTCTCATCTGAGTTTTAAAAAATGTGTCTTTTGCGCCCACACATTTGTGTATAAATTGCTGTATTTTAATAAAGTAACATATTTGCTAAAAATAATGTGTTTTTTTGCACTTTTGCCGCTGCTACCGGCAGGCCTCCGCCAAGGCCGAGGATTCGAATCTGGTAATTCTTTAATACTAGCAGTGACTGTTTCATCATTACTACCATTTACACAATCATTCATCATAAATGGCTTTACTAATAAATGTGTTTTAAAATTTAGACAACTAATAAACAACTGTAAATGTAGGGTAAATGGTTGTTTAAAATTTAAAACACTTTATTAGTAAGGGGGTTAATGTTTAATCACCTTAGTTATGTAATTCATGAAAATAAAAGGAATTCAAAACTTTCTTCTGGAATTCAACCAATGCTGCTTTAATAACTCAGGTGCGGGGCATACGTCATTCCTATGTCTACCTACGTTAAATTGTCGTGAAAACAAGCTTATGTGCCCAAGCGGTTAAGGGTGTAATTTATTTTTGTTTTTTAAATATTGGTATTGAATCTCTGAAGAATCGGTTTGAATTTCTAACCGCTTTAAAGCATGTTTGAAAATTGTATAGTATATTATGCCTGTCAAAGTTTTCCTGGCTGTAAAGAACAATTTTTTTTTTGCCTCAAAATATTTATTTCTAAAACTGCAAAAATAAATATGTAGTTGAGATTTTATTTTAACTACAAAAAATATAATAAAAGTAAGTACTTGTATAATTTACATATACAAGTATTTACTTTTATTACGAGAACAGAAGTATTCCATGACCGATACTGAAAATTTTATTTGTGCAGTTTGAAATATAAAATCTTATTATGTGAATATTTCAAAGTGCAGTGATAATTATATTTTTAAAAAAAGGTTTTAAATTCTCAGAAAAAGCTTTGTTGTAAACACTATTGAGGCTGAATCTATTCAATATAGACACGTCGGAACTGAATGCTTGATTTCTTTAATCTATGCATGTCATATTTTCACCCAAAACCACAGTATGTTTTCAATGTCTCTTAGCCATTAACCTTGTTAAACAATTTAACGGCTGTTTGGCTGCTTGCCAATCGTCACTCTGACATAATGGTTTACCGGCAGAGACCAAATTAAGTGAACAAGTTTCACCGTTAAATAATATCAAATCAAACTTTAACAATTCCAGATATTATCAGGCACGATAAAATTCAAATTTTTTGGCACAAAGTTTTCACATTTTTCACCAACAAACAGCTATTTTTGTGTTTTAACTGGAGCATAGACTTTTTCTTTGTGAGATTATTATTACATAGATCTAATTCTGTCTTTTAAAACTTTAATGAATGGCTTTTTTAACGCTTTTCAAAGTAAATACATTTAATATTAGGCACACTGGTCACTCAACTTTGTCCTCGACTATTTTGGATGCCGTGTGTCGCTTATCTGATGACCTTGAATTGAGTAAACGCAGATGCCACCGGTGGTCCCAAGGTCTCCCAATGCCATGTCTCGTTTCTTTCAGGAATTCCCAGCTGCTTTATTGACGCCGAAATTATTTGATTCCATTCCTCTGGCTCTCTGCCAATCTATCTGATGGGATAGATAGTTTTAGTCAAGAGCATTTCGAATGTTCCACTGCAAACTTAGCGTGATTGATTCTTGTTTAGTCTGGCTGGTAACAGTGATTACAAACTTTTATTGGCCATCGCTAAATGTTTTCATTTATGTGGAGGTTATAAAAACGCGATAATTAAATATCCACACAGTAAATATAATATAAGTTTTTAGACTTTTCTTGAAATTTATTGTGCTTGTATTTTGTATATTTTATAAAAAATTTAAGTTTTTTTCATCAAAGTAATTCATTGTGACCAGCTGAAACCGATACAGTATTATAATAAATATGGAAAAAATTTAATATTTTTTCTTCAATCTTTGCAAAATTAGTTTGTTTTATTAATTTGTTTGAAGTAGTTATGTAGTCCTTAGCAATTAAATGCCTAAATATAATTAAGAAGGAGAATCAACAATATTAGAATTAGAATGAAGTAATTTATTTGGTGATCAGATTTGATCCTTCCTTTACACTTCTTTCTTGATCAGCAATGAGGTTTCATTAGAACTACAAGCTTTGGAATGCCGAACTCATGTTCAAATATGTCCAAAGAAATTCAAGAATGGTATCAAAAGACAGAAATATTCCTTATTCTCCCAGTAGTCACTAATTTACAACCAATCCACTGAATTAAACCTAATTCACATGGCAATTTGAACCTATTGTTTTCCTTGCAGTAGCAGACCGGTGCGAATGGCGTGCGCCATGGAGAACAAGGAGAACGCCCGTCCGTACATCATCCGCGAGGACGACCGCACCGCCGGACAGGACGGCGTCCACTACCGCGACGACCACAACGACACGGATCGCATGGCCGCCAAGATCGCACGTAAAGAGAGCCTCAACATCAAGCTGGCGCTTAGGCCTGATAGACAGGAATTGATCAATAGGTAAATACTACATATTTAAAATAATCTATTTCTTCATCAACAATGACTATTAACCCTTTGGACACGTTAAACGTAAAAAATTGTCCTTCCATCCTTTTGCTACAACATCATCATCATACAAAAAGGATAATTAAGAATCTTGGGGATGTCACAGTGCCGAATTGGGCGAGTTCAATCGATTTATGCGTTTTACTTATTGTGATGTAATTTTCACAGGATGGACCACAGGCGATTTACACAACAAAAGGAAAAATGTAATTGGACAACTTTAGTCGATTTATATGTCCAAAGGGTTAAATTAAAGAAAATATTACGTTATGATTCATCACCACCATCCCTCATTCAAATAATTTATTATCTTAACATAATTTCATAATTTTCATATTCATTCATTGGCTTTTATTCCGCAAAAGCTTTGCATAATTATTACATTATGTAATTCAATAATATGTATATTTTTATTGCTTTTTAGAACCTCGACAACTATTTCATAATTTTGTACAACTACCATAACCACTGCCACATATTCTAACATTTTTCCAAAACGCATTTTTTACCGATTACAGATTCAATTTTCAACGTGTGGTTTTGATAGCACCGTGGCTTAAAATGGAATGGAATTTAGACAATTTAATGTAGGTAAAAACTGCATTGTATGCACCTGTGTTCGGATGCGTTTTGTCAAACTTCTTCTTACCATTACCGTCGAGCAGTTGGAAGTAATGCCTGCCATACTAATAACCAACATAGATGCATTATTATTATGTTGCGCTTTTGATTTCTGATTGTGCCGTGTTATTTCTGTGTTGGCTCGACCATACTCAATACTGGCGAGTTATTTCGGTCCACTGAGTCAAAGCGGAGATGCCACCCGTAATCCCGGCAGTGTTTTGCTTTGGTTGATAGTCATCTCCCAGATATCGGAGTTGTGTCACCGTAGCATTCCCAGTATTGGTTTTGACCCACTTAACTGACATTAAGATTTGTGAGGTGTGTTGTTAGTTAGTGCGAGTGTGTTTCTTATTTTATCTTGCATCTATTCTAACATTCTCATCTGCTTACTTTTTATAGTGCTTTTCTTTCCTTCTTTAATATTAATATCTTCTTTTATCAAGTTTTTAAATAATAATCGTTAATATTCTTTCTTGAAAGTGTTTTAATTTTTTTCACAATCACATCATTAACATTTCGAATAATCTCATAACATCCAAAAATTTCATCTAGTTTGCTAAAGTGGCTGCTCTTTTATACTTTTTTCTCATTTCCAAGCCAAAAATAAGTTAAATGTAGCGTTTTCGATTTTGTAGTTTTAGTACTAAACTGCCATGCATCGCGTAAGGTCATGTGCTACCTCTAAGTAAATTGAATTAAAAATATGATGAGAAAATGTTTTCATTACTCGACGAACACCAGTAAAAGCCAGGGAATTTCATTTCATTTGTAAATGCACGCAAATTACTTATTGTTATCGATTGTTAAAATTGTTTTCCGCCTGAATATTTTATGCGTCGTTGGAGAATGCAAGACCTACTAGAGCACAAGGTTTGGGCGCGCAACAACCAATTTACAAAGTCAGTGCTGTCGTTAACTAAATTCTACTGTTTGAAATAGTCTAATCACTCTGTTAATTTATATGCTTGCACTAAAACAATATAAAAATCAGCAGTAACAACGGTAACAATCGCTGCCATTTGAAAACTGTCGTTGCTCTATTATAGCTTGATCACCTGACACCTCAAAAACCTTCAGGCCTCCTAGTGTAGTCAGTCTTGAGGTAGTATTCGACGGAACTTTTGAATACGAAAACACCGTCCGGTCTTGCGTTTTATTTTGGTCATACACACATATTCTTTGAACGTCTCTCTTTATCATATATGTACAAAGTTTGAATTAAAAATTTACTGAAAACATAAGAGTTTCTTTCTTGCCACATTTTATGTTGAGTTTGCGAGACAATTGTAAGTCTAGATGTATTGAAACGTCGTTGCCTAATGACTAAATCTAATACATGCTACGCACTAATACTGATATCTAAATCTAATGGAAAAATAATAAAAGAACATACATTTTCTTCAAAATGCCATTAAAAATTCAAAAACATCATGATCATTCCAAGAAGCATAAAGATCATGAACACTCCAAAAAATTAAAAAGCCATCATGAAAGTAAGCAGAAATCATCCAACAAGTACGTTCAGCATGGTGAAATAGCTGGTAAAAGTGGCTGGTGATAGTGTATGTCATATTAATTGTGTGGTGTTGTGTGTTGCAGAAATATTCTGGTGCTTCAGAGCGACAACGAGCGTCAGGAGTCGTGGGAGGCCATCGGAGCTCGTCTCATCCGTCGGCTATCCATGCGACCCACCCCCGAGGAGCTGGTCGAAAGGAATATCCTCAAAAGTAACTTGACTTTATTTTATTACTGATACATAAAAGTCTACAGACGAGCGTTTTCATCCGTAATTACCGTAAGCAACCACGTTGAAAGGCTCGGCCATCTGACCACCCTTTCCTTAACTCGTTGAAAGCCAGCATACAAAAAATATATTTTTTCAATACGACGCAAAATATTTGACAGTTCTCACCTTTCTTAAGAATTTAATTTTTATAACATTTCTTTTGTGATATATTACATAAATTACATAAATTACATCAAAATAATGTAGATAAAACGAACTTCCTAATAATCACTCAAATCTATGCTTTCCACAATGGATTTATATAAAAAAAACAATGAATAAATATGGACTTCGAATATGACAGTGTTCATATTATCAAGCGGCAGCCATTTTGTCCGCCATCTTTGGTGCCTGGAGCGTCATTGGCAATTAATATGAATTACTCAGAGTGGCTGAATGCTATCCAGTATTTCGTTATGTCAAGATCTAGAATGGCCCAGGCGATTCTGACCTTGTTCTTCATACAATTTTTTTTATACATAAGGGGCAAAATCGCTTCAAAAATCCGGACCCGCCGGGGGGACTGCGGCCTGCAAGAGGTTAAGTCAAGAACTTTGTTCAATCCCTTTCTATATGTTTTCTTCAATTCGGTAGCCTAAACGGATATGTCTGTAAGCCCTTTATACAATCAGGATTTTTTTATTTAATAAGACATTCATTGACCTCTCATTTGTCGTAAGCTCGCCGGCGGACGGGTGACAGATGATTAAAAAATAAAATGCGATTTAAACCTTTTTGTATAAAGAAACTGTACAAGGACAAGGTTAGAATCGCTTGCACCAATATCATTCCAGCCGTTTCTTTTTATTTGAGCTACTAGCCTTTCTTAATTCTCTGATATTAATTTTCTACGGAATTTGGCCATATGTGGGGAAATGTCATCCGACATTCAAGAGGTTAAATAAGATTTTTTTTTGGTTCCGCTAGTTTTATTATGTAGCATGTTATCCAAATCTTAAGTATTACTATGGTTCTTCTGCTGATAGCTCCTTCGTAGCCTTTTTTTATATTTAATGGGTCATTTATGAGAAAGGACAGATTACAGGTGGTTGTCAAATTTTAATTATTGCTTTTTGACGGCGAAGTCTTTATTATTAAGATTTCTTTAATAAATTTATTATATCATAGTTTATAATTATTAACATATTTCTCATTATACAAAGTAATGATGTCTATGTGCATACTATGTATTTTAATAGTTTCAACGATTCTTGCTTTTGATGTAAATGTATTGTATGCTTAGTTTTTCTTTGTATATAATATTATGAACTGATATTGTTTAATTATTTTGTTGCTAACAAACTTTGTTTCCGTTTAAAACTATTTATGTGCAGATCAAAATTTTATTTATTTGTATGAATTTTCAGCTCAAACCCCTGCGGAAGAAAGAAAGCAGAGAGAAGAAAAGAAGCGATATCTCCTGCGAAAGCTCAGTTTCCGACCAACCGTTGAGGAGCTGAAGGAAAAGAAGATCATTAGATTCAATGACTATATTGAAGTCACCCAGGCTCACGATTATGACAGGTAAAAATAATCCACTCAATCATCTAATCATTTCATAAAGCAATGGCTATCATCTAGCAATGGTAATAATCATCACACTCCCTTCACTGAAACATATGGGAACTGGTTTCACCCTGCTGCACACAACTTTAGTATTAAAGATGCCTGTAGAAGGGTGAATCTGATCAAATATAAACAAGTGTATAAAAGTTATGCAGCGTTAAACCCTTTTGACTTCAGCCAATTTTTCTGTTTAAAAAATCTGATTGTTTAGGAACTAACATTTTATAAATGAATTTATTAGGATGAAAGATCGCTCTCATGAACTTTTTTGTTTCAAGATGTTTCTTATATCTTTTCTATGAGACATCAACGTTTGTGCCAACAGATTGGTGCTGTGAGGTACGCCTCTAGGTGGTTCATAATTGATAATAGTACATAATTCAATGGTTTCACTACGACTTAACAATAATGGTCCATAAATATGTACATGATTTTAATAGATTAATTTTTACCAATTTTTGTCCATTTCACTTTTTGTTCTGCTTGATTTTGATTGATGTTTATTTGAATATTCTATTTAAATTGCAGGAGAGCTGATAAGCCCTGGACGAGACTCACCCCACGGGACAAGGCAGCGATAAGAAAAGAACTTAACGAATTCAAGAGCTCTGAAATGGCGGTGCATGAAGACAGCAGGCATCTCACAAGGTTAATGAGCTTTTTATTTTAAGATACTTTGGACACGTTGCCCGACAAATTGAGCTGGAACCTGAATAAATTCAGTTTCTGGCAAAGTGGAAGGCAAGAGAGGCAGAGGAAGGATAACAATGCTCTGGAGTGACCAAGTACCACTGATGTCCGGTACGTTGAACCGCGAACCCGTGAAGGAGTCTTGTCTACCATGGAAATTGGAGTGGGGGTCACGATCCACAGCAATGAGGAACCGACATAAGAAGAATGATGTACATAGATATAGATTCACCCGTTTCCCGCTTGTGTCATTTCCAGACAACGTATATAATTCACGTTAAAAACACCTCATTGCTTATTGTGACTTTGAGGTACCGGGACATGTTTCCGCTTGTACCATTACCAGACAACATATATAATTCACGTTAAAAACACCTCATGCTTATTGTGACTTTGAGTTACCGGGACATGTTTCCGCTTGTACCATTTCCAGACAACATGTATAGGTAATTCACGTTAAAAACACCTCATGCTTATTGTGATTGAGGTACCGGGGCATGTTTCCCACTTGTACCATTTCCAGACAATGTGTATAATTCATGTTAAAAACACCCCATTCTTATTGTGATTTTGAGGTACCGGGGCATGTTTTTGTGTCACTTTAGTGAGGGTTGTTATTGCCGGCTGACACTAGGATTCTATTTGAGAATTCACTGAAGCCGAGTTGAACCCTATTTAGTTAGCTTGTAGTAATATGGTTTCTGATATCTGTGTTGTTGTGTTGTAGGTTCCACCGGCCCTGACAGGTGCGCGCATGCCGGTGGGGACGGGGGCGGGGGCGGGGAGCGGGGGGCAGTCGGGGGCGCTGTGCCGGGCCGGAGCGGGCCCACAAGAGCGCCCGCGCCGCCTGACCCCGCCCCGCCCCGCCTCGCTGTGCCCGTCTCTCTTGTTCACATCACTCACCATGCCTGATCCGGATCCAGCAACTACATCCCCGCCTGGTCGCGGTCGCGATCGCCGGGATGCCAGCCAGGACCTGGATCTGTCTCATTCCGGTCGTACATCTCATATTTGCACATTTGGCCATCACAAAGTATGGGTCTGACGCTGACGTATTGTTGGGAGTCTGCGGGTGGAGGAGCAGACTCGCCGCGAGTCTTCCTCTTGACAGCCAGTCTGTTCGTGTCGCCCCGATGTTTGGTGCCGGGGAGTTTCCACTCGCTTAAGTCTTTTTATTTCTTCAACAGGGTGTATACATTATAACATGCCGTACGCAATATACCACTTCCCTCGTTTCCGCCGTGCTTAGTTGTGAAATGTACAAATTATTTCTGTTTAAGTGAATTTATTTGGTCATTACCATTACGCAGGATGTATTTATTTTGCGTTAGTTTTGTTTAAGTGCTCCGGAAATAATTTGATATTAATTTGTTAACAAAAAACATTGTTTTTGGGAAATAAAGCGTATCAAGCTGTGAATAAACATTTTTAAGAATTGTGTTTAATTTAGTTAATCTTTACAAATACTTTTTCATTATTACATGATCCTTAGATATTATAAATTTTTCTTCAGTTCTGACACACAAACTTTCTGTATCCTCTTTACTCCTCCTTTTTCTCTCAATCATAAGTCTTTACAAAGTTACCTCATATGCATTATTTCTTACCGATAATAACATATTGTTAATCTTTAATAAATTCTGTTATGGTTTAGCTTAACTAATTCATTGTAAATTCCAAAACACAATTGTTACTACAAGTAAATAATATGTTTTTTTAATAGATCAGTTCATTATGTTGGTATTTTTTTTATTTATCTCTGCAGATCCGTAGTTAACTTATGCCAAGAATGGGAATATGAACATGGTCTTTTTGATATTTTTATATAGAATTTCCAATGTCAGGTGAACATTTCTTCTTAGAATGTAATGGGCGCTCCCAAGTTACTTACACAGACATTATATTTTTGTTGGAACACTGAATAACACTGATTATTTGGACTAACCTTTCCCTTGAATTGAACTGTACGTGTGGAAATTTCTAAATAATATCTATTGATTATATAATAATGAAGTGATATATACACATCTAGAGAATTAATTAACTTATATTGAATATATTTTAATTTAGATAATATTATAAGGTGTTGATTAACATTATTGTGCATTCAATCTGTTGGTGGCTACCACACCTGTGTACTGTGTGGACAGGGGGTGCCTTTGTCTCGCTGACTTTTATCTTTTATTTACCATTACGTTTTACTATTGGAATGTTTTGCTTCTTTTTGTCCATCCATTTTTTATATTGTTACGTTTAACATAATTTTATGCTGAAATTTCAGTATTTAGAACTCCAGCGCTATCTTATTTATTATAATATTTTTTGATTCCTCTGGTATTAATCCTTTTAAGATGCAATTTTTTGTCTTTCTCTTCATAATGAAAATCTGACACATGTGATAATGTCGCATTTTTATGTAGTAAATTAGAACCCCTTTCCTTTTTAATTGAACAATAAATTATAAATAGCAGCCTTCAGTTAATGTTGTCACTTCAGATCCCCTTTTCTATGTTACTCAAATAATGCATCATAACTATGAATAGTATAATGTTGAATGATGAGCCTGAACTTAGTTAAAACTGTCACATAATTCACAGGAACCTTTGATTCATCAAATTTCATAATACATATCGCGGGGCATAATACATTACTACAACTAGATAACTCCGAAATCAGCTTCTTGGAGATGTACACAAAAGCGTACATTTATTTCCTCGCCCATGTATGCCACAAAATATGCATTGTAGCGTACATGAGTGAGGAAATTAAGGTGTGGTTTTGTGCGTAACTCCAAAGAGCTGATTTGAAATTATGTACCTAGTTGTAGTAATTACCCCGAGATAACTATATAATGTAGAAACAAAGAATAAAACTATTAGTCAACATAAATGATGATCATGATTCATATAATATTATATTCTGCACTGGTAAATCAGTAATAGATAAATTGATTCAACCACATTAAATAAAATGTTGCATGTAATAATTGAACCCATTTCTTGAATATATTTAGAGTGACTCATGACTACATGTTGGTTGCTATGCCCGCTTATTTCAACTGTTTGACTGGTGTATAGTGTGAAATATGCCTGTCTTATATTTATGTGACATTGCTTCGCAAATACCCTCATTATTTAAATTATGTCATTTAGATGTTAGTAGTTGAACGAACAAAATATTTATAACGTAGGATAAACAACTCTCAATTTACAAAGTGTGATAGTCAAAAATACATTTTTGTCTCATTACTGATCGTATATCAATTGATTGTAAAATATTTATTGCTACCTGTGGCAGTTTGCTTTGCTATGTTCTTTGACTATCACCTCATGTTCGTCATTCGCCAGCAATATTAAATGTGTGTGTGTTGATCTGTTTTTGCCATTGGTCATCTGAGATGTTTTATGGATGGGTTAATTTGCTTCATCAAGTAGGCCGCAGTAAGACACACGTTGCGTCCACGCAATGTACACAAGCGAGCATCATGATCAAGTTGGGGTGAGCGTGCATCATATTGAAGCATGCATGGGGTGCGAAGGAAGAGCGGAGGAGGGGAAGTGAGGCGTATCATGATGTGTGTGTGGATTTGGTTGTCGCATGCGCCATACGGAAGCGTGTTTCATTTGGACTTCTTCTTGGGATCATCGATGACATGTTCATAGCTTTAAGTGAATATTGAAGAGAAAATAATACATATTTTTATTTAATTAGACAGTATTAATTGAACATTCAAATGATATTAAGAGATATTGAATTAGATCTCACAAGATATAGGATCATTTTAAATGAGAAGTAAGAAGCTTTTGTTTATATTGAGGTAATATGTTGAATGAATAATAATAATTATTACAATTATAATAATGAAATTAAATTTAGTGTACTCTGTGCTAGAATATTTTTACATTAAGCATTACAATGTGATACATATTATGTATGTTGCAAAATAAAGTCAGCTCTAGCAGGCAATACTGGATTGTATTGCATACTGCCTCTGAACTATAAGCATTCTATGTAGTTTTTGTTAAATTTAGTATCATTTCAACTATGTAATTTTAAATAATTGTATGGTTGTGACCATACTCGTTGAAACTTTACCATGTTATAATACATACATAAACTACTAATGATAGTACTTCTCCTCCAAGGCGGTGGGCAACATTTCCTTCCCGTGTACAATTCAATACCGATAAAACTAGATTCAACAAACACTTCCCTCGACAACATGCACTCCCTGTTATTCCCTGTTACCCTGTTTCCGAGTCCTCGTCCTGGTGACCGTGGACTCGTGCTGGATGAATTTTGGACAGGCGCTACAATTGTGTTTTTTTTTATCAAGTGTTCTTGTAATACAAAAAGCAATTTGTACAGTGCATTGCAATGATTGGTGCATATCATGAATTGTGTTGTGACAATGTGTAAGTCTTGTCTAAAATGAGAAATTATGATCACTGAACTTGATTGGATGAGGAACTGTGCTAACCATTAGAATGTTTTAACAAACCGGCATTGCAGAAATGGAACTAGTTTTTTTTTTATTTTTGATTTAGTATAAATTAAACACTCTACCCACTTAATTGCCCCGGTCCACAATAATGGACCTTTGCAAGAATCGAGAAAGGAGTCAAGTCCACAAAAGTGACTTGTTAAAGGCAAAAAAAGGCATATTTTCAAAAAAAACAATTTCGTTATATGAATAATGTTGGTTTATTTATTTTACATACACTTAATAGTATCATATCTGAAGTATCTTTGAAAAAAGTTATGAGCCAATCCTGCCTGCTTTTCATAAAACACGGGGCAATCGAGTGGTTAATCCGTGTTTCAAATCAAGTCACGTTTTTTTGATTAGTAAAAAATATTTTGTTTCAACTAAATGTCAAGTATGCCTTTTGGAAACTTGTGTTGGTGTATGATTTTTTTATCCGTTTAAATTAATTGCCGCTTATGAATGACAAATCTATTTACTTTTTGTTTTGCCTTAATCTAAAATGATCAAGTATTTGTTGTAGGAATTACAGAACAATCCAGAAATTAATCTGTGATTTTTCGTCATTATAAAATATTATTTACTGTAGGAACATTTTATAAAAAAAAACTTTTCGGCAATCACTGGGATTTTTTTTTGATTTTCTATTAAATTATTTATGTATGCTGCTGATATCTGTAAATATTCAATAGCACCGTTACAAGCCTTTTATTAAAAAATATATTAATACACATTGACTTATATTATATGTTATTACAAAATAACATTTCTTAAAGTTTGGTTTTATATTATTTACAAGTTCACACTTGTTTAAATTTTTTGTATGTATATCATTGCCATTTTGTTATTTTATTATGAAGTTTTTAATTTCACACCTTCTCTTGTCGAGATACAAGCATGAGAATTTTATACATAAAATCGTTAAATAAGTTGTTTTTAAGTGTTGCCATGTGAAAAAGGTTCTCTAGCAATTAAATAGACCATAATAATCGGCATTGTGAACTTTTTTGTAGTATTTTATTAATGTAGCTATTGATACGGTATGTAAGGACATCTAGATATCTCGTTATTATATAGTTGAGGTTATCTGCAAATCAAAGCTGATTTATTTTTGGATACCATTGAAATGCATCGTTTTGGACCATCTCAACTGTAATGCAGTTAATAACTCCCCGAGTTGCTAAATAGCTGTTACGCCTGATGTGGTCTAACACCGTGCACTTATCCAATCAAGTGATGTATATTGAATATTTTGCTTTTATTCCGGAATTTAATCTGTGTACATACTCAACAGAATGAAAAGTTTTGTTTTGCACTATCAATAAATACACAACCTTTATTGATTACATTTGTTTTATTTATGTTCTTTATCATCAATTATAACCATCAGCAACCTGGGGTCCTGTGTTGTAGTCTTCCCTTTGGTTTGCCCTTTCTTCCTGCAGCTGTAGACTTGATCCATTTGGTTCTGTCTAATGATACTTGTTGTCCTCCAGTACGACAGACGTTACAAATTAACAAAGTATTTAGTGGCGAATGAAAATATTTTACTTCTTGTCTCTCCCTCCACCATCGCGGCTAACAGCAATGTCAAAAGCCTTTTCTTAAAATAATGAAGTACAACTTATAACCTTAGGATGTCAGTGTATAGTGCATAGAGTGCAAGCAAAACTAGTTATCTAAATTGGAGTCTTTGAAGACTGTCACATGACATACCAATCCGCAAGATAGTGTAGTTTCAGTTGTATGAAGGCACATATGTTGTACTCACGCTGTTTGGGATTGGCCAGTAATTAAAATATTATCCTTCTTTAGTAGTCAATCTTCCCTTGAAGCTGGTGTTGATGTAGTGTGACTCCATCTAACTTTTTCCGGATTATATGCTGATAATAAGGCTGTAATATTCTGGAGTTGAACTAATGAGCTTTGTGGTCGTGCTGTATTTGTTTTCGGCCATACATTGATTTTGAATGATCTGTTAATTGCTATCAATTGGTTAATTTGCGGTTTTTCTTATTGTGGACTTCTGATGTGCATTCATTTTAAAACATAATGAAGTAAGATATGGATTCCGCATCGAACGTCGGTAGTGAGTGGTTGTGTTTACCGGTGCTCTGTGTTTGACGATCTACCTACTTACCTCCTGATTCTACTGCAGATAAGAATTCATTTATTGTTACACTTTTGTTTTGATTATAATTTATTTGTATTATTTTGTTTACGATAAATTCGTGTGTACAGTCAATCAAATAGACTGTTTATTATTTTTAAATTATTATTTTTTTTGTGTTTAAATAATTTGTAAAAATGGAGGAAGACGAAAATAGACCCCCTGATCCCGAATCCATATTCAACAATGCAGATGGATGTGACTCTGATGATAGCCATGTTTCTGCAACTCTCCCTTCCCGTAAAAGAAGACCTTCGCTATCTCTTAACGTACCTCCCAAAATTAAATCTCTTTCTCATACCAATCAAACCTCAAGCTCTCAGGGAAATCATAAAGACACCATTCTACCTGAAACTAAAAGTGCTGATCTAATGTATTCTCTTTCCTCATCTGCCCCTTTCATTGTTAATGTTCAAAGAACTGAACATGGGAAGATTATTCATCCGCTGGATTTTGGGAAATTTATTTTCAGTTCAAATAATAAAAACCTTGGAATAGTTAATGGATCAATCAAACCGGAAGGCCGCTACAAATTATCCATTGAGTTTAAATCCGCCACCCTTGCAAATGAATTTGTAAAAAAAATTGATTCACTTTCAAACCAAAAATTTAAATCATTTATTCCTACTTATAACCTTACAAGGATGGGGCGGGTCAGGGGTATTCCACCTGATCTCTCAGAATCAGAAATCATTGATGCTCTTAATGATTCTCAAGTGACTCCTAAAGTATTAAAAGTACGTCGATTAAATTACAAGGATACATCTACTGGAACCACCATATGGAAACCTTCGCAATCTGTTGTAATAACATTTGAAGGTCAAACTTTGCCATCCCGTGTGTTCATCTATTACAACTCACTTCCTGTAGAAGTATATAAATTTCCGACGATTCAATGTTTCAACTGTTGCCGGTTTGGACATTCGAAACCCGTATGTCGTTCCCCTCCACGTTGTCTTCATTGCGGAGAAGATCACGCTTTTGATAATTGTCAAAATTCATCTAATGATCCAATTTGTATTCATTGTAAGGGCAATCATACCGCGGTTAGTTTGGCCTGTCCAGAATTAACTAGACAAAAGAATATTAAGCAAGCAATGGCTTCAGACAATATTTCTTACTTCCAGGCGTCAAAAATATTCCCCACGGCGAAAAAATCTTTTGCAGAGATAACTTCTACCTCATCTCCCTTTCAATTCACTTCCTCTAAACCTCCACTATCATCTTCTCACAGAGAAACGTTTTTTAAACCGTTAAAACCGAAACCTAAATTTATTCCCTCTTTTGACAAAAAGCAACACAATGAACTTTTGTTTTACCCAAATGGGAACAATAAAACTCAGGAACCCAATGGGAGTGTTTTTAAAAATAATTCTGCTTCACCTATTTTCCCTAAAGTTGTTAATGAAAATTCTTCTTTCATTCAGACATTAATTACCCTCTTAATTTCAATTCTTTCAAACAACAATAATGTACCGTCCAACGCTGCTGATTATATTAAATCATTACTCTCTTGTCTTCCCAATGTCTCTGAAACTGAACAGAATACTTCAGTGGAATAGTAGAAGTCTATTCTCTAACAAATCTGAGCTTATTCAATTACTCAATGTACATGATATTTCAGTCGCCGCCATCTCCGAAACATGGTTAAAACCCTTGTATCAATTTAAGATTCCTGGATATCATTGTCTTAGACATGATAGATTGGATGGTAAAGGTGGCACAGCTCTTATTATTCATGACTCTATCCCTTTTAAACAAATCATTTTTCATACTCTCCCCATCAATTTTCAGATAGTAGCAGCTGTTGTATCTGACATTACAATATTATCAATATATATCCCTCCCTGTACTATTTTTGACGAAAACGAATGGTCATTATTAATATCTCAGATTCGTCCCCCTTATATGATATTGGGCGATTTTAACGCTCATTCTCCCTCTTGGGGTAGCGAATTAACAAACCGTTCGGGTCGTAATCTGTTAGATTTTATTGATACTTTTAATCTTTGTATTTTAAACGACGGATCCCCAACTAGATTCACCCCCCCTCAACAAAGGAAAAGTGCCGTTGATTTGTCCCTTTGCTCATCTTCAATGATTCCTAAATGTTCTTGGGACATACTTAAAGACCCCCTTTCCAGTGACCATTTTCCTATCATTATTCTCTTCCACCAACTAACTACCTTGCGTTCCTTTACTGTAAACAATAATTTTAAATTCAAAACTAAAGACGCAGATTGGAGAACTTTCTCTAATGAACTAGACTCCCTTGTTCACTCGACAAAGTCATCCCTTGGGAACATCACAAGAGAATGCGAATTGTTTCCTAGTCTAGTAATAAAAGCAGCAGAAAAATCCATTCCGAAACGTAATGCTACTATTAAGATAAAACATTCGACTCCATGGTGGGATGAAGAATGTACTAGGTCTGTTAACTCTAGAAAAGAAGCAATTTCCATTTTCCGCAAGTGTATGTCTTTCGAAAATTACTTATTAGTGAAACGCGCCCAGGCAGAAACTAAACGTATATTGAAAAATAAAAAGCGTTCTGGATGGCGAAAATTTTGTGAAAGTTTGTCTCCTGAATCTTCCCAGTCATCTGTTTGGACCAGTTTAAAAAAGTTCGGTTCATCATTTGCTCCGCAGCGTACAAAGCATATTCCAGAAGAAATTTTAAATAGTTTTGCTGACAAGATAGCCCCTCCATCAGTTGCCAGATATGAAGAAATGCCTACTTTTATTTCCTATCCTTCTCACTCTAACTGGCTAGACTCTCCTTTCTCAGTTAATGAATTAAAACGAGTAACTAATTCCCTTTCAGACTCTTCTCCTGGTCCTGATGGAATATTATATAGCTTTATTAAAGCATTCTCTGACACGTCGTTAGAATACTTCTTATCTTTAATTAATAACATGTTTAAAACCGGATTTATTCCGGATATCTGGAAAATTCAAAAAATCCTCCCGATTTTAAAACCAGGGAAAAATCCTTCCGAAGTCTCTTCCTATCGTCCTATCGTCCTATCGCTCTTTCGTCGTGTTTAACGAAAGTAGCGGAGCACTTGATAAAGAACAGATTGGAGTGGTTTGTTGAAAATCACAGTATTATCTCTCAAAATCAATATGGCTTCCGGAAAAAGAAATCAACTATGGATAATTTAAGTATATTTACAACAGAAATTCGTATTTCCCAATCCCTTAATTCTTGCACACTGGCCACATTTCTTGATCTTTCGTCAGCTTATGACGATGTATTAATTAATATTTTAAAAGAAAAATTGATAAAAATAAAAATTCCTATGAAATTGGTTCAATTTATTATCAACTTGCTATCAGACAGATCCATTATAATCCACTCTTCCTCAAAAATTTTAAAACGTAAATTATGGAAAGGGTTACCGCAGGGGTCTGTAATTAGTCCATTGTTATTTAATATTTACATAAGCGATTTAGACATTTTAATCCCTTTTTATATCAAGCGACTTTATTTTGCGGACGATTTTCTTATATATATAACACACAAAAATTTATCCCATGCTGCTAAGGAGTTAAATTTGGCTTTGCATTATATTAAAGTTTGGTTATTGTCAAATGGAATGAATTTAGCGACTTCTAAAACTAAGGTAGTGGCTTTTACGCGCAAAAGAAAATTGCCCCCTTTTTCTGTCTCATTTGATAATGTTCATCTCCAAACTGTTAAGCAAGTAGAATTTCTTGGTATACTTTTGGACCATAAGCTTTCCTGGCTCCCACATATTCAACACATTTCTGCTAAGTGTGAAAAGGGGCTTAATATGATGCGAGCAGTTTCCAGAGTATGGTGGGGATCTCATCCTACTACCCTGAAACTAATGTATAACTCCCTAGTTCGAAGCCACTTGGATTATGGCACATTTCTTTTCGACCCCCTTCCTAAATATTTGGATAAAAAACTTGAAAGAATTCAATCCAAGGCGCTCAGAATGATTATTGGGGCGATGAAATCTTCTCCTATTAACGCGCTCCAGGTGGAATGCGTAGAACCACCCTTATTTTTGAGAAGACAATTCCTTGCTGATAAGTTTATTTTCAAATCTTTATCTCTGTCTCGTCATCCTTTAGAAGAAAGTCTCGATCATTTGTTTAATAACTTAAACAACAGCAAAAGATTGACAGACAAAAATCGACAGTCTTTCCTTCTAAAAAGTTTTCTTTCATACAGATCTCTCTCTTCTTCTCTCCAAAACGTACAAAAAGATCCAATCCTTCCTATTTACAAAATCCCGTTTGATACTATTAATTTTATCCCCAATGTAATAACTTCCGACTTTCGGACGAACATTTTAACATCATCTAATAACTTTCAAAATGTGGACGATCATTTTAAAAGCATTACGTCTTCTAAGTTTCCTGGGTTTTCCCTAATTTACACAGATGGTTCCAAGTCCGAGCTCAAAGATTGTGGCGCATCTGTGTATATTTCTCATCACCTCTGCCATAGGTCACCCCAAGTGGTTCGCTACGTTTGGTGACTTAGCAGGGGTGCCCGGGTTCATGGGGTTCATTGTCTAGGTCTTGGCGGCGGATGATCTAGACACATTGAACCCCAGATTCCTACCCAACCCTCAAACCTTTTTCCTTCCCAGAACTTCCTCTCCTTCCTTTCCTTAAAAATACCCTCCACACAGCATCCCCAAAGGTGACATAGGCCCTGAGGGAAATTATTTTCCTCAGGGCCTCCTGTGTGGACCTAATGTAAAAAAAAAAAAAATATTCCTGAATTCAATCTAAATCTTTCTTATAAATTGCCTAGAGAAATTTCTATATTTACCGCAGAATGCTTCGCAATTGAACAAGCTTTAATTCAAATCCAGCTTCTCAATATTCGTCAAGCCATACTATGCACTGACTCTCTAAGTGCTGTATTAAAAATTTCCTCTAATATCGTTCGATGTCCAGAAGACTACATTATTTGTAATATTAAAAACATCCTCAACTCTCTACACGAATCACAATTTGAGACAATATTGGTTTGGGTCCCTGGCCATCTAGGAATTGAGGGTAACGAGAAAGCCGATTCTCTCGCTAAACTTGGAACGATCTCTGGTTCTATCCCTTTAGATTTTAGAATTCCTATCTCTGACGTCTTCTCTATTCTTAAATCCAATATGTCTCGTTCCTGGGAAGAAAATTGGACAAGTACGAAAACCCGAACTGGATCTTTCTATGCTGGAATACAAAGGCATATTCCGAGTAAACCTTGGTTCCACGGCAAAAAAAAATCCAAAAGATTTATTTCCTGCATTTCGAGAATGAGAATTGGTCACTGCTCTATTGCAACTCATTTGTTTAAGATCCGAGTCCTCGATAGTCCACTCTGCGAGTGCGGTGTGGAGGAGGAGACTCTTAACCATATATTCTTTAATTGTAAAAATCATTCTTCCTTCAAAAACATTTATCGTTTGCTTATTAAAATTACCCACAATTCTCCCCTTAGTATTCCGTATTTGCTGTCTCTCAACAATTCTCGCGTTTTTTCAGTTTTATACAAGTTCATAGACTTAAATGAGTTCAATGTTTGATTTGTCCTGTCCCCTCGTAGATTAACCTAAAAAATTTAACTATCTTTCTTAACTTTAATGGCACAAAGCACTCTTCTTAGGGTGAATTGCCTATTCCATAAAAAAAAAAAGTAAGATATGATTTAAGATTTTCATGGCCAAAAGTATTTTTGTTATTTAGTTTTGGGATGTTATGCCGTGTTACGCTACCTCCTTCTTTAGTCAACGTTTCGGACAATGTTACAGTGTCCATCATCAGGGCAGATGTGTTATTGTTAGTGATAAAAGTGTATGCTTAAGTACGTCTAAGCGATGCCAGCTCCACTCCTCTACGAGCTGATATTACAGTATTGAATACCAAGAACTATTGAGCTTAGCTCCGTCGTCTCTGTTGATATTATTTGGATTTTTGTAAATTTCAATTGCCTCCATAATTAGACAAGCTCTATGAGTTTTGGGTCTCCTAAGGACTTCAGTAACAAATCCAAAGTAATGGCCGGTTTCAATTAAGTGCTCTCGACAAAGCTGACCAATGCACTGGAGCGTAACAGTTACCCAGTAAGGCAGACAAGGCAAATCATAAGAGCCAAATCTGTACCAAACAAAGACAGAACTGAACAAGAGCCAAAAGGCTACGCTTTCCTGCCCTATATTCACAATGTGACAGGCAGAAAAGAAAGCATCAAGACTGTCTTCGGAACCACGACAAAAATACAAGACTTAGTGAGGTCTGCAAAGACTGAGTTTCCTCTGGAAACAGATGGAGTATATAAACTCAGCTGTTCTGGATGTGACAAGGTCTATGTAGGCCAGACAGAGCGGATAATCTCCAAAAGGATATCGGAACACTTAATTGAAACCAGCCTTTACTTTGGATTTGTTCCTGAAGTCCTGGGGAGATTGAAAACTCTTAGAGCACGTCTAATTAGAGACAATTAAAATTTACAAAAATCCAATTAATTTCAATGGAGACGACAGAGCTAAGCTCAATAGTTCTTGGTATCCGCTAATTGACGGCTACACCAAAGCTAACGGGAAAAAAAAAGAATAATAAAATATTGTAATACCAGCTCGTGGAGGAGTGGAGCTGGCATCGCTTAGACATACTTAAGCATACACTTTTACCACTAACAATAACACATCTGCCCTGATGATGGATACTGTAACGTTGTCCGAAACGTTGGCTAAAGAAGGAGGTAGCGTAACACGGCATAACATCCCAAAGCTAAATAACAAAAATAATTAAGTAAATTTGTCTCCAAATTTCAACAGCGCAAACCATATATTTTTTCCTATTATTAATTTAAAAAAATAATTTAGTATCACAACTGAATAATCATTAACACTTAGGTGGCGGTCAATGCGCTTGCCTCTCACGCGGGAGCCGATTTGATCTATTTCTAGGTTTGAATCCTTGCTGTACCGTGAACACATGCAAGTTACAGGCCCAAATTCTACAAAATCTCCAATCATTCTTTAGCAACATCTGTCTAAATTTATCTTGAAATATTATTTGCTTATCTTCAGTAAGGCTTTAAAAGGCCAAGGTATATCCCCTCGAATGGAATGTTGCAAGACGATACGTACCATTACAAACCGTGCGCAGTCGAAGTAGAACAAACAGAGGTAAATCAATATACATTATATTTTAGCGCTTATATTATAGTGTAGGCACTAGTTAGTGCTGTGAACTAAAAAATACTTTATACCTCTTTGAGGATTTAGTAACGTAAAACTCAATAAAACTTTTTTTCATATTTTTTTAAAATTTTTAAAATGTCCAAGCATAAACCATAAACCATATTGTACTCAAAATATTTAATGAACTACCAATGACAATTAAAAATAATAACACGTATACTACTAAAGTTAAATATAATCTAAGGAAGGCTATTGGATAATAATGATTTATACTGATGCCCCACTGAAGCCCTTTTTGAATTCCATTTTGGAATTCACATTCTTAGGAAATGGAAAAATAATTATTTTATAATACCTGACATACATACCTACCTCTATCTACGAAACTATTGATCTACTTATTGATTATACTAATTTGTTCATACATTTATTTGTACTTGCTTATTATATAAGGCTAGTTTTTCTGCAATTTAACCCCCTGACAAACTACATAAGTAGTTTAGCGGGTTTAAATGTGAATAAATAATTTTTTTTTTTTTTAAATCTTAGAGAAATTTTCATAGCCCATTATAGAATTGGACATAGAGTTGAATAGTGACCCTGAATCAATTATATTTGATGTCAGTGATGGTGATGGTGATGATCAAAGTGTACTACCACCACTATAAGTCAGACTATGACATCCCCAATTGCGGTATCTAGCGGTAAGGAGGGGAACGAGATGGGAAGTAGAAGGTGGGCAAGTGGGAAGGATGGTTGGGAGGTACCTGGCTTTTCAGATTTGGTAACCAAACACGGCTAAACTCATTTCAAACAATGTTTAAATTTTGAATGGTTGTCATACACCAGGGCGGCACTAATCAATAAACCATATTTTATTATTATAATACTACATTAATTCGATAACTGAAACCAAATCTACACAGAAAATGGGAAAAATAAAACACAAGCGTGTTTATTTAACTTTTAATTTTAATCTAAAATATAAAAATTTATGTTTGTTTGTTCGTATTTTATGCGCTGCCATACTGCTCATCAGATTGCGACGAAACTTTGGGGATATGATGTGCGCATGCCCGGGATGGTAATGGGATAGTGAGCTATGGCGTTATGAAATAATTTCATATACTATTCATTCGATTGCGATGAAAATTTGGTGAGTTGTTGTGAAAATGCAAGCGAAGGTTCTATATAGCGATATTTTGTATATTGGTGAGCTCTGGCGTTATGAAATTTGCAAAAAAAAATCGGTCACAAGCGAGTTGTTTGAAAAATGGGTGCATTTTCTGGAGTTTAGCGGGAGGGAAGAAGGGGAAAAGGGAAGAAAGGGAAAAGACACAAGGGGACAAAAGGGTAGGGAAAACCATTTCTTTATTTATGTTGCATTGCAACGCATGCAGGATAGCAACTAGTTATATGAAATGATATACCCACTGCTATATATATATATTATTATAATTTCGCGGTAGGTATTATTGGAAAGCATCCGAACATTGTAACAACGGCTAAGGGTCGGCGTAAGCTGGGAGTCAGCATTTGTCGCATGTGCAGAATTTGTTTTGCAATGTATGGACTTATATGAAACAGCGTATGCTGAGAGGCAGACATGCTTCGCATAGGTCTGTATATCTCCTGCAAAATTTGCACGCGCGACACATGCTGACTCCCAGCATACGCCGACGAATAGTCGTATTTTTCAAGGTCTTGAATTTATGAACAGTGTGCCGTGCCTTTTTTCTAAAATTCTAAACAATCGCTATCAACCCGATATGACCTATAGTTTTCTTCCATAAAGCAGTGTCGAGTATTTATTTTTCCCCCTACAGCGGGGGAAAAATTGAAATACTGTTTACAAGAAGTGCGAAAAGCCGAATGGGTGAATAGGACGCGAATGTAACCAATTAAAAAGACATGCAGTATAGATAGCCATTAGCTAAGGACGACCAGCAACATTAGTACACAGCATTGCTGCATTTTGCTTGTTTTTAAATCTGGACATTATAGGGTTTTCGGAACATTTTAGGTTTTGTCGGGACAGAGGGCTCGATAACGGTGATAGTGCACGCAGCATCTCACAGATGACAATTAATTTCCTCAGGGCTACCTGTGTAGAGTTAAAGTAAAAAAAAACTATATTTTGTGCCACAAGTTACTTTTGCGTATAAGATTTTTTTAGAAAATTCTTAATTAAGGGGGGGATATCAAAACTCGGCTTGACTGCAGTTAGGTATTTTTGGTACTTGTACGGCCCGCTAGCCAACCACAATTTTAGCCGTCTATGGGGCAGACTCGGGTAAGATTGACACCAAATTGGTAAACCATTTAGCATTTTGATAAAGTACGAAATAAAAAATACACTTGCTCTATAAAATTTAAATTTGTTTACTAGATAATGGATACAGCTAGACAGACAAAAAATCATATTAGCAATGGAATGGATAGATAGAAACATCTTTTACGCCCTGAACCTTTTTTGACGTCTCCGTTTTTTACTCAATGAGACTTTGAATCTAATGGTCTTTTGACGTAGATTGTATGGTTTATAAAATGGTAATAACTGAATTTATAATATTACCGGAAAATAATGGGTGTGAATAAAGGGAGATCATAAAATAAAGTTGGGACAAATATTTTTAAGTATGTGCGATAGAAATGACAAAAGGTCGTTTTGTTTTTGAAAGTTTATTTAGACAAATTTTTTCGTACTCAAGAAAGAATATATTTCAAAATATTAGCTCAGATAAACAAAAAGTAGAATGACGCACATAAACGAAAAATCACAAAATTTAATACAAATTGATATAAAATCAACTAAATGTAAACTTGGTATGCAAATATTCAGCATAATATCCTACAAAAATTGCCAAGACTTGTGGATTTTAGAATGATATTAATTTTATCTTTAGTACTTGTGTAGTCGTACGGAATTTTTAAACCTCTCAACAATAATAGTAGAATCTTTTTTTTATTTTTATATATAACTTCGCACAGTCCGGAGAAAAATTGTCTTTAAGATACCCATATTGTATGAAGGAGGAAACACAGAGGCCGGCAAATCGTTTCACAGCTGAGCTGTTGAACTCAAGAACGAGTGGTAGAAGCGACCCGTTCTCATGTGAGAAATTTCGACCGTGTATATATGTTGGGCGCGCGTTTGGCGTGTTTCCCGACTTTGCACCGGTGCTGAAGGGATCAATGACGCTAGTTCCTCTCTGAAGCATCTTCCATGTCTGAAATAACGGTAGAACAAGGATTCCATCGCGGTAGACGACCCTGAATAATTCTTGAAGCACGTGTGCTCCTGAGGCTGTTCCTTCTTATTGTACAAATTACCCAAAATTTATTTGACTCTCTCGACTCATCGCCTTGCCCCGCTGTGGGAGAGATGGATTCATACGTCCGCCACTCCTTTTTTATATGAATACCTTACAAACGTCCCACCTGCTCCCGTCTGGAGTCAGTGAGACTATGGCATCCCCAATTGGGGTATATTGTGTGGCTGAAGGTGAATGGGGATGAGAAGGAAATATTGTAATTATTTCTACAAATCTCATGACGTCAGAGCTCACCACTATATGTATATAGAATCCTTCGCGGGCGTGTGCACAACAAATCACCTATTGTTTCAGCGCAATCGAATGAATGGTATAGGAAATTTTTTATAACGCCAGAGCTCAGCACTACAAATAAGAACCATTACAGGTATGTGCACAACAAATCACCAAAGTTTCTTTGCAATCGGAGTAATGCTTTAGGTACCGTATAAGGAATTACGAAGGTGTGCATTTAACAACTTACAAAAGTTTCATCACAATCGGATAAATAGTACAGGAAATAAATTCATAACGCTAGAGCTCACTTGCACTATAATATATATAGAAACCTTCAAGGGCATGTACACGTACACGAAAAATCCGCCAAAGTTTCATCGCACTCAGATGAATGCTTTAGGTACCGAATAAAGGACAAACGAAGGGGAAATGAGCATTTTTTAATATATTTTTTATAGTGAATACCTCACAAGAATCCCAACTGCTCCCGTCTGGAGCCAGTGAGACTATGGCATCCCCAATTGGGATATGTTATGAGGCTGAAGGTATGTGGGGAAGGGAAGGAGAAAAAGAAGAGGAAGGTAGGGAAGTACCTGGCTATTCAGATCTAGTCACTAAACACGGCTAAAGCCATTTCAAGCAACGTTTCAATTCTGAATGGTGGTCTTACACCAGGGTGATACTGAGGGTATCTCCCACTCTGGAACGTGCCGCAAATATAGTATATATTATTTTTAATTAATAAATTGTGAAATAACACAAATCAATTAAATAAAATTTATTTGCGCACGCTGGGTTCGAACCCGCGGCCTTCGGAATGGGAATCCAACGCCCTACCGCTGGACTACCCCGGCCTGGCTACTAGTGGGCATGTGTGCCGGTACCAACACTTGGTTAGAACAAACACTTCCAGCAAAATTTAAAAATAGAATCTCGTTTGATTTTAATTTGAAAGCAGAAAAGTGACACTAATCTGGATGCATATATACAATCTGCAGACCTGACGCGGGCGGAAGCAAAACTCACAGATCGCAGATGGAATTAGACGGTCGATGGCTCACCTCGCTTCAGACATATTATTGCAGATTGCTGGCATTGCCGCCAACGAAATTTTATAATAATATTCTCTATTTTTTTGCTGCATAGTCATGCAAAATAACTATAACCACGAACCGCGGGTGAGACTTTGAAATTGAATTGAAAGAGCTGTGATCTTATCAGGTAGGTACCTACTAATAATTAGGGTTCTTTTAAACCTGATATCGATCAGTGTAAGTCTTGTAAATTATTCAAAATTCACAGCGTATGTGTAGAATTGTTCAACTTCGCTGACAAATGTTATTATAAGAAACTTGAATAGGATAAGATAGATTTATAGTTTGTATCAGCTTAAAAGGGAGTAATTGTGTTGGCTGTCATATACTATACATATATAGGGTGTTAAGGGACATGTATATGACATGTACATGACTTAAGTACTTTAAACACTGATTCCTGACATCTCGTATTTGATAGAAAAAAATGTTAACGAAATTTTGGTCTAAAACATTAAAAAAATCTGTAGGTATTGGACATTTAGGAGCGGGGTTAGGGGTTAGTTATTTACTCGGCTGAGTGACCAGTGACGACATGTGGAAGAGTTTGATTCCGAAGAAAAAAAATTGAAAAAAAGTCATCGAAAAAGTCACCGATGACCAAAATTTCATTAATATTTTTACTCCAAATAAAGTCAAGAATCACTGGTTAAAGTAAGTCAAGTACATCCCTTGACACCCTGTATATACGTTTAGGAATATGATCCACCTCTCTATTGGTTTTGCTGTTTTAGTATGCTGGAAAATGGGTAGGTGTATTCGGAGGACACAACTTATACAGGTGGCTGGATAGTCTTGAGGCCAATACTGCCTTTAGGCAAAATAAACTAAAGGAGACTGGCATGAGTGCAAACCTTTACCAAAGAGGGCCAAGACTCTCCAAGGATTGTAGCGGCGATGATGATGATAACACGAAACCGGGTAGGCACCATCTTTCTTCACAACTTTCACAAATAAAGGCAGAACCTCTCCAACTTGTCTCTTTATTAATTAATCTCTTCAGGTAGGTAGGTATTAGGTATATACAATCTACTTGTAGGTATCTACTATATTCTTCTTCTTCTTCGATGGCGCTACAGCCCATATCGAGCTTTGGCCTCCCGCAACTTCGCCTCCAACTCCCCCTGTCCTCAGCGACTGACTTCCAGTTTGTTATCTGGAGAAGCTGTGCTGCATCCCCCCTTACTTCATCTTCCCACCTCAGTCTGGGTCTTCCCACTTTTTTCTTTATACCCAGGTATCTACTATCTACCACCCCAAATTCCGCAAAAAAGTATTACCGCTCTAATCAGAATAGGTACCTACCCACTGTATTTGAAAATGGTTTTACACCTTTGTATCACATACCATACAAAGGTGTAATACCATTTGTACCAGTGTGGTTTTGTATCACATATACCCAGTGTGGTTTTGTATCACATACGCAGTGTGGTTTTGTATCACATACCCAGTGTGGTTTTGTATCACATATACCCAGTGCGGTTTTGTATCACATATACCCAGTGTGGTTTTGTATCACATATACCCAGTGTGGTTTTGAATCACATTCCCAGTGTGGTTTTGTATCACATATACCCAGTGTGGTTTTGTATCACATACCAGTGTGGTTTCGATTAAAAGATAAATAAAGACTCATCAAATACACCTGTGTTAAATATTTTTTTTAAATGTAGGTTGGTATGTACATATCAATAAACAATAATTCATTAAGAGGGTGTAACCAGAGAACACCGGAAATAAGTCATTTTTAAATCAAATTTTAGACGTATTGACTCTTTTTTTACCAAAAACATAATTTGTTTTCGAAAGATTGTTATTTTATCTGGTAGTCAGTTTTTAAATTTTGAAAAACCGAGTAAATTTTTAATATAGTAAGGTTATACCGTTGGTCGTTGGTAGATTTGTCAAATTTTCAAACGAAATAATGTATTATACAACACACATTCAAATCATATAATCACACAGTAAAATAAATCAATACATTATCTAGTAAAGCCACTTTTAAACAAATAAAATCATTAAAAAAAAATCCGAGCATGTGTTTTGTGACGAAAAAACCTCACTTTGTATATTTATTTACGGCCTTACAAACTAAAATATTTCAGATTTTTTTAAAACACTTATTTTGCTTAGACATTATTAAAAAAAATCATAAATACTTATCTTAAAAAAATACTTACAGGAAGTGTACGACACTAAGAAATTTATTTTCACGCGTTTGAGCATTTGTATTGTTTACTTGAATGCAGGTATATATAATTTTGAATGAAATAAAGCGGAGATTGAGTTATTAGTTTAAAAAATTGGTACGGAGAATAATCAATCTTTCTCATCGGAACCGCTCTGCACAGTTGCAAAGGCAGGATCGCACGTTGAATTTTGAATTTTCGCTTTAATGTAAATGAATGTAATAACTTGTAGCAATGTCATTGAAATAAATGTGTGGTACGGATACCAATAGAGATTTGCCTTTTAATCGGGAATACTTAGCGGTATATTATTATTTCTTTTAATTACGTATGTACCTACGTCTCGAGTGAACATCCCATGCTGCCAGATATTAGATTAAAATTATAAGGTTATTTCGAAACTCTACCTTGAATTGGCTGTAGGAGTACTAGGAGTGGATGCGTTGGATATTTCATCACCTGAATAAATTTATAACTTGCATCCTTAATCACATATTGCGAAATTGATGATGATTCTTTGGAAGGTTACACCTATTCACTTCCTTTTGCTACGTAATACCGTTCAGTGTTTTGTGTTCGCCCACGAATTGGGCAACCGCTGTTTGCATCCATCTAATAATTATATTGATTGAGTCCCGTACACGAACATGTGTCAAAGTCTGAGCCGACATTGTGCAAGGTGCAAGTAGGTATATTCAGCTTTATTCTTGTACAGGGTGGCGCAAAAGTTGTCACCTGATGTTATTTGGCTGTAATTTTTTTTTTAAATAAAAAAAATTGGTTTTGCTTTTGGATTTTAAAAATTTTTAATTATTTATTTTATACACTTTACAAATATAAGACAAAAAGTCCCGATAAACTACTTTTTAGTAGTTTGTCTAACAGGTTCTTTACATTAAAGATTTATAGTGATTTAATAGTCACATTTTTACAATTATAGATATAAAATAAAATTAAACTTTTTACAGAAATATAGATAAAAGAAAAGTTATGAAAACATAAGTAACAATTTTAAAGTATTTAGAATAATATGTCATTATAAGCTAATACAAATAAATTCTTTTCATAAGCCAAGTCTTCAGTAAATTCATTAATTGTGTGTTTTGGGCACAGTTTTTAATTTCAGCAGGTAACATATTTTAACAACTGGGAATCATGTAATTAAACGTTTTTTGTCCATATTTATTTGTATGCTTAGGTACAATTAGTCCTTATAACAAGTATTATGGTTGTGTTTCAGCCTGTTTATATATAAAGGGTTATTTATGTGCTGAAATATAATTTTGTACCACAGAATTGCTCTCACTGAAAGAATTTAGAGAAAGTATGGAATATTAAGTCTTTCTTTGTATAATTTTTTTTCAGCTAATAATTTAACCAATGAATTTTGCACTGGTTGAACATGGTCTATATTTGTTTTACAAGAAAATCCCCAAGCTGTTATTCCATATCCTATAACAGATTCAGCTAGAGATAAATAAATAATTCGAATTGTGTTTATTTGGTGTCTAATTATTAATTTTGGTACATTTTGTTGGTAGTAAAAAATACAAAAACACAAGTCGTAAAAATAAAAGAACAAAAACTGAAAAATAGAGCGATTAGTTACAAAATATAAGATCAGTTTAGGAATAGTGTTGGAATATATATTTAACATGATCCACGAAACTCGCCAAGTTGATATTAAAAATGTCAACATCACATAAGTATTAATCTGTTCCGAATAATGAGTTCTATATACATTGTCATTAAATTATCTACATAATCAAGCTTAACCAACCAAGACGACAATAATATTTATTGACAAAGGCCTATAACGCCTATTGTCTTGTATCTGAGGCCCTAGCACGCTTGCTCTATAACGATCGATAGGATAACTATCGGTAACTTCTCATCGTTCCCTACGACAACTGCAGATCGCAAACGAATAGGTGACAGTTCACAGTGACTAAGTGTCCTTAATATATTCGATATCAACTGTCGTTTGTACGTTTGAGATCTGCAGTTGTCCTAGGGAACGATGAGAAGTTACCGACAATCGGTCGGTAACTTCATATCGAGCAACCGTGCTAGCACACCTGCGGTCGACTTCTGCTAGTGACATCGGTTTATTGCATTGAATGGTTTAATTAAGCGACACGTCACGCCTATTAATCGATATCTTTTGTATTAAATATAAAATTTTGATGAATTGTACCGACCTACTCTGTCATTCGATTACACGACAAGAAAATGGCCGGTAAGGGTAAATATCAAAAGTTCAGCACAGCGGAATTTATGTCAATATTTGCGTACCAGTATTTGCGCTACTCTCTTTTAAAGCAAAAACGAAGGTTGGTACTTTAAGTAATACTGGATACTCTTGTATGAAGTTTCCTAACATTTTATCGTGATTTATTTTTGGGAGATTATGCCGTGATGCGCTACCCCCTTCTTTAGCCAACGTTTCGGAAAGCGTGACAGTGTCCATTATCAGGGCAGATGTGTAAAATCATACAAAAATAAATCACGATAATACTAACTTCGGCTGTGAAAATTTCAAATCAATTCTTTCTAACATTTTGTGCACTGAGTAACAAATAATAAAGTAAATCAAAGTTCTAAAACATGTATATTATGTTAATCGCTCGTCAGATGGTATTTATACTAAACATCGCATCGCTATTAAATTATCCGATAATATTATATAGAAAATATTTACATAATCTGAGATACCGAGTAATCAGTAACCGCAATATTTTCTAATGATTTATTGTGGTGGAAAGTATATCTTCACAACCCATTAGCTTTAATTTGATCCAATTATTGCTGTATAATTGTATAATGAATTCTCACAAAAAAAAATACAGCTGTTTATTTTAATCGCCCCATAATAAAAGATTCTAACAAATGCTATAAAATACTGAGAGCTCTGAAAAGAAATTGAAAGATGGCATCAGATGTGAAAGGGGAGGAACGATTACTATTCGGTAATGGCGCGATAGCGGTAAAGAATAAAATAATCATTGAAAATTAAGTAATTGAAAACCTTCGACTCTTTGTAAAAAAGCAAATAATCCAACAGACAGATTGATTACAATATTTCAATTGAATGGTGAATTCAATAACTGACTTCATCTACCTCTTCGACACTGGTATATTTATGGTGCACAGCAGTTATAGAGACGGAAAACACGTGCCCAGCATTAGTAGACGGTTGACATTTCCGAATGGAAAACTGGTCGTTTTCCGACTTCCTTTTGTGCTCAACAGTTCGACTCTGGAAGACATAAATATCAGATTTTGCCTGTGATACATCTTATTAGTGCATTATATTAGTATTAGATACATTATATTAGTTCATCTTATTAAAAACACGGCAAGATTCAGAAGATAAAGGCCGCGAGAGAAGTCTTGTTAGGAATATGTTATGTTTTATAAACTTGAAGTTAATTCTGCAAGAGAATATTATTTATTGCAATATTTGTCACACTGACAGCTGAATTGCAATGTAGTCACCATATCTGGTAACTTCAGATAGTAATGTTCTTTTCTCCGCCCATATTCCTCGCGATGATGGGTGAATCACTGACAGTTTAGTGTCACAACCTACCAACCTTCTGCCTTCCTCACTAGCGATGCGCCTAACATCTCCAATAGTGCACAAGGTCACACGTGGGACATTCATGGGAAATGCACCTACGTGCATTTAATTTAGGCAAATTATTGTTTCGCAAATTATATATTTTCTGTCACGCAAAATTAGTTATTATTGATGTGTTTTGTGTTCCTTTTTGATGATTCAGGGAGTCCTCCTACATTATTGTGATGAATGACTTCTACCTACATACAATATTAAGTTTGTAAGGTGTTTATATACCTTTTGCTATTTCTAGAGTGTGTTTCTGTTTATCAGGTCCTAACCAACTTTTACACAGCTATGGGTACGTAAATTTAAGCAAGAATTGTTTTAATAGATTCTTCAGATACTTATAAATGTACCTACTTGCAAAATCGCGACATGGAAGATTTTTGACCACCTCTCTCATTTTGGATTCGGATGTCGGAAAAATTGAAATGAAACTGATACGTCATTGTCATTAGTCATTTACATTGGCGTGAGGTGTCCATTCAATTTGAAATTGTACGAATTGTCACCCCAGATACGATTAATGCTAATAATAGTCAATGCGTCCATACTGACATTTGCAATTTTTTTTATTATTGATGCAATATTTTTACATTTTATAATAAAATTCAATAATGTTGGCCTCACTAGATAGTTTACCCGTGCTGAGGCCTCCATTTTACCTACAAATATATTTTACACAATACATTTGAAAATATATGAAAAACATAAGATTAAGATAAATTAAATTTAAAAACAGAGATTTGAAATTAAAGTAATATTAAAAATAAATTAATATTATATAAGGTTTAAATAGCTATATTTAAATTATGTGTTATGTGTTTGTGGGTGATTGTGTTTTATATTGGTTTTGTGTGTTACTTTATGTTTTATTATTTTATGCTATGAGATTTTGGTAATATTGTCTTTTTTGTTCTTTAATCCATTTTGTAATTTTGTGTCGGAATTTATTTTTGTTTTCCTCAATTCTATTTTCGAGTGTTAGACTGTTGAATGCTTTTATAGCGTGATATTGGTTGTGTCTTTGTCCAAAGCTTGTATTTACCGTCGGAGTTTTTATGTTTTCTTTGTACGCTCGTCTAACTGGTCTGTTAGTGATATTTTGTGTTTGTTGAAGTTTGTTTTTTTGGTCAAAAATGTAGTTAAGTAGTGTTTTAACATATAATTGGCGTATGTCTAGTACGTCACAACAATTGAATATTTGGTCTGACTGTGAAATTGTGAAAAAAAAGTGCGACTGACGGAAATTCAACCGGCCCGTCAATATTTTCGCTCAAGTTGTTTTGTGAGCGTTAGCAGAAATAGTACATACCCACAGTGATCAAATTTTTATTTTACTTTTCATAATTCTTAACAATCGCGATATAATGCAATATATCTTTGATATATTTATATTTATTTTTTTTAAAGAAAGACAACATTCCCGGGTTACGAATAACCCAACAACATTTGAAAATCTCCTACTACCTCCACACTAAGCGGAAGATGTCGATTGTGTTGTGATGGAGGACTTAGCCAGCCGTGGAATCGAACACGGAACGCCTGGGTGGGACCCAAACGCGATGCCCACTCAACCACTGACCGGTCACTTAAGAGCCATTGACCAGCGGCTGAGAATAAAAGTTTAAAAATGCTTGCAACTGTACTGGGAGGTTCCAATGAGAAAGATCGATTATTGCCCGTATCAATTTTTTGAAATATCGATTTATTCCATTAAAAATTTGCTTTAATATATACTTACATTCAAGTTAACAACAAAAATGCTCAAAACGCACGATGATAAATTATTAAATATCGTGTACTTCTTGTAAGTATTTTTTGATCATAAGTTTTTTTATTGTTTATTGTTTCTTCTTCACATTTTAGTTTTCAGTTTACAATACAATTTTTAACCTCACTAGGACAAGCCTGTGTTGAGGTTAACAATTATTTACAAAGTAACAAAATAACACAAAAGGAAACAAAAATAATACTTCAAAAAACACAATAATACTTCAAAAAACACAAATAATATAGGTAAAATAAAAATGATACTTCAAAAAACAATATTGTTACACAGATACTGGACAAGCTAAAGGCCCTTGGCAGTCTTGGCACATTACAATGTAAACAAAGTAGGGTGACCATAGTTCATTTGAATTTTGAAGGACTAAGATAAATAATAAATATATGTATATAATATATTATGCTATTAATTTAGCACGACAAAGATGAAAAAATGATTTAGACAATAGAATATACTTTTAATTTATGAAGGACAAAGATGAAAAAAATAATTGGCAATCCTCGGCAAATAAAAATAATTTGAGATTCTTTTTAAAAGTATACAAGGAATTAGATGACTTGACATATTCTGGAAGGCTATTAAATAAGAGTGGAGCCTGGTAAAAATAGTTTCTTTGAGCAAAGGAAGATTTAGTTTGAATTGGCATAAAGTTCAGACCAGAGCCAATTCTCGTAGAACGAATTTGCTGCGTTCTTTCTGCAATATTAATATTTTTAAAAAATCTACAAAGTGTTTGTATAATAAACAACTGTTTTATATTCATGACGTTACATTCCTTAAAAAGTAAATGAGTTGGATATGTAAATTTTTTGTTAAACATAACTTTAAGGATTAGTTTTTGGGCAATATTAAGTGGTTGCATATAAGTCTTTGGGCAGGATCCCCAGCACAATATATTATAAGAAAGCAGAGACTGGATTATTGCAAAATAAACTGTTTTTAGCTTTTCTTTGTCTAGTATATGTCTCAGTTCTTTAAAGATATAGGTAAGTCTCCTAGTATTATTCACTAACATATTAACATGATCGTTCCATCTCAAAAATTTATCTATTTTTACACCGAGGTACTTGATGTTGACTACATTTTCTAAAGGGCTGCAGTTACATTTTTGCAAACAATTGTGAATAATCAAGTTATGAGTGGCAGAAGGCTGACTTTTACTTGAAATACTAAAAGTGATATATTTGGTTTTTTGTGTGTTCAAAGTTAAGATATTATTATTCAACCAACTATTTACTACTCTTAAACCTGTATTACATTTGTCAAATGTTTCATCCCAAGTTTTACCATCAAATATTAAGGCAGTGTCATCTGCAAAACTAACAATATTTCCATGAATATTCAGACTACACAAATCATTTATAAAAATAAGAAACAATATTGGCCCAAGCACACTACCTTGCGGGATTCCAAAGGAGATTGATTTACCCTTGCTTAAAATTTGATTTATTTCTACCTGTTGTGTTCTGTCACTAAGGTAAGATCTGAACCAGTCCATTGCTGCATTATTAATACCTAAAGAAGATAGTTTTTTAAGTAGGAATTCATGGGAAACAGTATCAAATGCTTTTGATAAGTCCAAAAACACCGCTATAGCTTTGTTGCCATAGTCCAGCGCGCTTATAACTTTGGTCAATACCTTTAAAACAGCATCATTTGTACCTTTATTTGCTCTAAAACCGAATTGATTGTCAGAAAGTATTTTATATTTTTCTAAAAATGAAACTAATCTTGACTTAGCCAATCTTTCTATCACTTTTGAGAGAGCATTGAGCAAAGATATGGGTCTGTAATTGTTAACATCTAGTTGATCTCCACCTTTGAAAAGAGGTATAACCTTAGCATTCTTACAATGAGAAGGAAATATGCCACTTTTAAAACTAATGTTAACAATATGCGATATGGGACCCGCCAGCACAGAAACATGTTGCTTATATACCATGATACTTAAGTCATCAATACCACAAGAAAAAGACAGTTTTAATTCATTTATCACTTTTGAAACTTCATAAATGCTAGTACTTTTAAATTCAAAGCTATCTCCTGTAAATTGAGTACAAGGTATATAATTGTTAACAAGACACATTTCGCTAGTTTTATTTGCACTGCACAATTTTTTTGCGAATCTAGGACCAATATCACTGAAGAAGTTATTTACGTGATTAGTGATTACACTTGGATTCTCTTCCATTGAGATAATGTTGTTGTTGATTTTTAATTGTTTTATAGACACTTGCTCCTTTTGTATATTTACTGCCTCCTTTATAATCTTCCACTGTTGCTTGGTATTTCCATTGACGTTATCCAGTTTCCTTCCGTAATATGTTTGCTTTGTATATTTTATAATTTTTGTACACCAGTTTCTATATCTTTTGTAATAATCCAGCAGTTGAATGTTATTTAAATCGCCTCGACATTTATTGTGCAATTTGTCACGGGTTCTGAGACATTTAATAATTCCATCATTTATCCAAGGTTTTAAATATTTCATGTTATGTTTTACGTTTCGTACCGACGAACAACTTTCCACGTGCATTTTTAAACATTTTATGAAATTTTCAGCAGCTGAATTTACATCTTGCGATGACAGGACTGACTGCCATGATTCCTCCTTTAATTTTACCTTCAAAAGATTGTTATCGATGACGGTTTTTATTTTTTCATTATCCTTCGCTATTTTCTTTATTGTGAAGCTCATAAATCTCAGCAATATCACATCATGATCTGTTATGTCAGTAGTGAAGACAGCTCCCTGTGGTTCAAATTTAGATTTTACCATAATATGATCGAGGCAGCTTGAAGTGGTAGGAGAAACTCTAGTAGGCGAAATTATGATTGGCTTCAAACCATGAAAAGCCAAAAGAGAGAGGTATTTTTGAGTTTTCATATCGCTCAAATCCAAAGTGTTAATATTTATGTCCCCACATAAAATGATCTCCTTATTTAGTAAAGACGTAGAGTCAAGTAGAGCACTCAGTGATTCAAGGAAATTATCTATATGAGCCTGAGACGGAGATCTATAAACAGCTATTACACACAAGGTACTCGATATCTGCATCCTTAAGCAGTTTGCGCCAGGGAAAACAACTTCCTCAACAGTTGCCTGAACATTTTGTTTTACGTAGGCAACTACACCATCGTTTTGCAAATAATTATTATTTGTGTTGTAGACTGTGTATCCAGGGATATTAGGTATATTGGTCATTTTTTTCAGCCAAGCCTCTGTAAAAACTAGTACCTCAGGACGATGTTCGATACAATCGAGCATAGTTATGGTTTCATCAAAGTTTTTATTTAAACTTCTAACGTTCAAACAAAGTAAAGAAAACTTGGAATGTTTTAAAAAATTTTTGCAGGTTAATGAATCTTTAATAATTAAATTAGGTTCGGTAATTTCATTTAAATCAATGTATTTTCCTAAATCGATATCCATTTTAATGTCGCAATTATCTTCGGTGCCTTATACTATTTGACTTCTATGACATTCTATTTAGGTCATCTTCGTGTTTTATCTCCCTGATTTTTTTGCCTTCATCTTCTTTCATTAGAATGGATCCATTTTTAAACCAGATGTATTTATATTTTAATTCCTTCCCCTTTATTTTGGCCTTCCAAAGTAGTTCCTTAAAATAAGGAGAAAGAGATTCTCCTAGGAATATCATTTTGTCACGGTTCGAAATGATCTTTTTGTTTTCTAATAATTTTAATCTTGTTTCCGGATTTCTAATTTTTAGGAGAATTTTTTTCGGATGACCTGGTCTTCTGTCATATTGTCTTATTGCCGAAGTGATATCCTCCGAACTTATTTTGATGTTGGCATTTTCTATTAATTTAATGGCTGTTATTTTGGGATGTATATAAGTATTTATGATCTTTCAATAATGTCTGAAAAAAATAAGTGTGTAAAAAAATCTGAAATATTTTAGTTTGTAAGACCTTTAATAAATAGAAAAACTGAGGTATTTTCGTCACAAAAACGTTTTCGGATATATTTTTTAATGATTTTAATTTATCTAAAATTAAAATTCTAAAAAATGTGTTTACTAGATTATGTATTGATTTATTTTGTTGTATGATTATATAATTTGAAATTTTTGTTGTAATATGTCGTTTGAAAGTTGAACAAAACTGCCATCGACCAACGGTATAACCGTAGTATATTAATAATAATCTTAATTTTCTTCAAAATTTAAAAAATGCATTTACCAGATAAAATAACAATCTTTCCAAATTAATTCATATTTTTTTGTAAAAAAGAGTCACTACGTCTAGAATTTGATTTAAAAATAACTAATATATGTTTTACTTATACGTATTATAATATAATAGGCAAAACAAAAATTCGTTCCGCGATGAAACTGAATTACAAAGGGCTATAGTTAGAATTATAGTTAGAGCAATTGGACGAACGATTGTCAATCGCACAGGAAAACGACCATTCCGCTGCGTCAATATGCGCTCAAACAAAATACATACCTACTACCATTCTTTCGTCCCGTCAATAGACGTTTTTAGTATTCCCGAGAATAGGGCTCGCGCAATCTCATTCCTTTACTTTCATTTCTTTATTAAGTGAACAGGGAGATGCAAAAAATACCCAATTCTCCACTCAATTGAAATATTGTCATCAATCTGTCAAATTAAGTAAGATCTGTGAGATTATAGTAAGAAGAAAATTGACTTAACAATTGACATTTGATCGATTCCGGCCAACCTACGTAGAAAATTGTTAAATATATTTTCTACGAATCTGGACTCAAGGCGCTTAAATTTAAAAAGCTCTTGTTTATAGATTGCCCGTAGAGTAGGTAGGTGCAATTTTTGAGATGTTACGCGTGTTATTAGAATGTCTAACATTTTGATTAAGTGGATACACGCAAATACCGTCGGAAAACAATATTTAGAAAACTCCATTGTCTTGAATTTTTTCATTGAAAAATATCCATTCTTCGACACATCTTGCTGCCTTCATTGTATTGCCACAATCTGTTAGTGCAGACGCAGACTGCCGCATTCTGTTCCAGGAGAAAGTGCGACAGTTGGTACCTATTTGGAGGCAAGTTATCTTAATTGATGGATGATAAAACAATGAAGAGTGAACATAAACAAACGGTTTTATAGGCTTAATTCACATAGACGAAAAGAGGCGGTGTCTTCATTGTGTGTACGCGCTGGGGCAATGCATACCCACACACATGGGTTATTATTTCAGCACCCTGAATTTAATATTTTTATTACAGCAAGTAGATATTTTAATAAATATTTTTTCCGAGATGTGGGGAGGGTAGTACAAATTAATTGGAACAATTTCCCCGCAATACTCATATATGTACCTAGATCAATTTAAACAAGGACACCTGCTTATAAAAAATATTTGAATGTGAATGGTTCAAATTTCCAATGTTCTTGGATGTTGTAGTCTGGGAAGACAGGATTCCCCGATGAAAGCATTATCTGACTAGTTAAATCCTGTCCCTCATTCCTTCTATAGACGATGCAACACTTGGAAATACACAGAAGACTTCGGTTTTAGAAAAAAAAACATTTATTAGGCATAGTCGTATTGAACTAATATCAATTATACTCTTTCTGAAGTTGACACATTATAGAGCCGACGTAAAGTAGCACAGATAACAATAAAGAGTGTCGTTTTCAAGTCAGTAGGTACCTACCTACTGAAGGGTTCCATGTCAACTCAGAATCAACTCAACTCTAAAAAAAGTCGTTAAAAGCTATGCAAAAAAATATTTAAAAATAGCCCTTACCCTAACCTAACATAACCTATTTAACCAATTTTTCATATTTTTTTTCATAACTTTCAATGACCTTTCAATGGAGGTGTTGAGTTGAATTCATTCTGAGTTATCCGGTCACCCTACTGCAGATATCTTTTGCCATGTTCATTTACGTACGTAGAGCGCAAAGGGCTCGACTTTATGTATCAATATAATATATCGACTACGGACTTATGTACATTTTATCAGCTACTTTTTAAACTTTTTTCTACTTAATTTATGTTGACCATAACCGGTTTCAGCCTGGGCCATATTCAGACTGTACTTTTAAGGATTTACCATTACAGATCGATAAGGGAATGCCAGCGTCAATAATCACCAGTTTTGTTGCAATGGCGTTCATCGTCGCCAATCACTTAATAAAATTAAAAGTATATTTATCCTCTTGTGATTTTTGCAAAAAACTTTGTACTAGTTATTAGATATTATATAACAAAGAGGTTACATGTGTACTGTGTACATGATCCTGGCAGTTTTGTGGAATATCACAAGGCGTAAAAGTTTGGTAATAAACGTTTTTGTACGAAAGATGTTATTTTCTTTACGAAAAAACCCATAATTTTTCTTTAGAACGATTTATATTCGTTGGAAATAATAAATTTGGTTTAAATTAAAAGAACTAAATATGTAATACATGCTTCTGCTTCGTTCCCAATTAGTTTTTCCATAGTACCCCTTCGAGAAAGATCAGAAACTGTCCCCCGTAGACAAAATAATAAATAAAAAATTATTAGTTTTTCTACATATATTAACTTTTAAATTTTAAATTCCTATAAATGGCATAACAATTCAATGATAATTACATATTGTCATTTAAGTTTCACGGGAGAAATGTGCACGTCTCTCTTTGCACATCCCCGAAAAATTGAGTGACTCAAAATATATTTCGGAAATTTAATATTTGCGTGTCCGTACCCCTTCAAGCAACCTTTAGTACCCTTGGGGGAACGCGAATCACAAATTTGGAACCACTGTTCTAATGTAATGCCGAATAAAGAAATTACTTTCCATTTATTTATTGCCAAATATGATTTAATTGAATTATATTCTTAATTTTTAGTACCTGCCAGAAAAAATTTTTATAGTGCAAAATTAGTTAATCGTTAATTAAATTAAATGTCATAGATAATCATTAATCACCGTTATTTTGCTCACGAAAAATTAAATTACTTAAAATAATTAATGAAAATTCAACGCTGATTACGATTTTGTTGACGTTTATTTGCCTTAGAAAGTGTGAAACACTGCTTCTATCTAAGTATCATATTATATTCATAAGCTTTATAAAAAAAACTTTCGTGTCAGATATAAGTGTCACATTACCTTTATTATATGTCTTTGAATGTACTTGGCCGCGAATAGCTTTCACCAAAATGTCACCTCTTATTATGTTTACGTTCACTTTTATATCAGTATAAAATATAATAACGCTGTTGCCAGCACTTCAATTTGATACAGACAGTGTCTAGGTATATCAAATTGACACTATAATATCTACGCTCTGGTTAAAAACATTGCACATCAGAAAACATTTAGCAGTAACAAATAAAATTTTATAATAGTTCTGATTTTTGCAGGTTTGCAGGAATAAACAGGAATTTGCATGCAGTGACAACAGATACATTGGATAAGTTATGTTTTATAATTTTTCATTCCATGGATTCACGGAAAATTTTTATTCAGTACTTTCAAAAAGGTAATCGCATGCATTATTTAAGGAAAATTGAACGATAACGTTACCCTAATTTTTTTCCAAGACCTTTTCTTCATCACGTGCCTACGAGTATTTGTTAAAAACACGTAAAGACTTATTGGCTATTATTCCGCAATCCTAATCTTTATATATAAAAATTTCCTGTCACAATGTTCGTCTGAGGTAAACTTTGAAACTAGTCAACCAATTTTGATGAAATTTGGCTTTTTATGTGTAATTTGGTACAACTTAAAAGATAGGATAGTTTTTATCTCGATTATTGACCTCAATATTTATTATTGCGAATTAAATGTTTTTTTATCGGACAATTATTTGTAAGTTCCGTAAGTTTCTGACAGATAGGCCGTGTGAGTTAATTTATTGATACAACACTTGGTTATCGTTTCGTTTGATACAACGCTTGGCTGTGTTTCGTTAGCCACAGCAACGCGTGGGCGGGTCAGCTAGTTCATTATATAATTAAGTGTATTAAAAATACTAAACATAAAGTTGGACAATAAATTTCAAAGGTCTCTTAAGTTATTATTATTATTTTTTTAATGTTTATTTAAAAAAAATACTTATATGGATTGTATTCCCAAGAGTTAAGAAACTCATTGTGGGATTATAATATACAGTACAGAACGTGACGCCTTCGTGGTCGAGAGGTAAGGCCCTCGACTCGCAATCCGGAGATTGCGGGTTCAAACCCCGGCCTGCGTAAGTAAATTTTATGTGATTAATTTGTGTTTTTACACATTTTATTCAATTGAAATAATATGCAGTAATATTGGAAACACGTATTCAAAGAATGTATTTGTTACGTAGATAGTGTCTCGGATAAATATATCCGATATAATTTTTATGGAACACCTATTGACTTTTTACAAAAGTCTAAATGAATATTCATTTTTTATAAGAAAAACTCTCTTTTTAACTTTTGAAGGTTATTCCCATCAATGTAATATATCATTGAAGAAGAAGACAACAATAATAATCTAAATAAAAATATGAAAATGAACAAGACACAGAAAAATAATAAAACATTTTTGGTCGCAACTGGGACTCGAACCCAGATCTCACGTCTTACCGGGACGGGCGCTCTAACCGATTCAGCCACTGCGATCTATTACGAAACTGTGGTATTTGTCAACTTTATATTTCAAATTTCAGAATTAAGTATATCCGATTTTATTTTTATGGATATTTATATTTATTGTTGTCTTCTTCTTCAATGATATATTACGTTGATGGGAAAAACCTTTAATCTTATGTAACCTACTTTGTTGTAAATATATTTAAAAATACCTCCATATTTTCAATAATCGGATTTCAATAGTAGACTGATCGTCAACTTGTAGGTAATGAGATACGAAATAACCGGACCGCAAATTTAGTGAATGTTCAATGTTCGTAGTTTCTATCTTCTAGCTCTGTCCGTACGTAGGAATCAGGTTCATAGCCCGCTCTACATCAAGACATGAATATTGACAAGGCTGCTATTTAAAATAACATACCAGCTATCATAATTACAATCTCAGAGAAGATTCAAATCGTGCTTAGATGGTTGGAAGTTGGAACTAACATTACCTATTGCATTTCCATGAGCGGCAAAGCAGTCACACATGTCTGGAACACGGAATAAACTTAAGTATTTATTACAGAATATCGCGGTTTAGCACCGGTACTGCTATAATGTTATCTAGAGCAAAAATTGTAATACCTGGTGTATTGATTTCAGAATTGCGATTAAAATCCATGTTTATAGGAAGAAGTGACAGATTCGGTCTAATTGCTGAGCCTCAAAGTTAGGCCAAAATGGCGCCTGGAGTGTCTTGGATTTTGGCGCCTTATGATTAAGCTGGAATCAGACAGTTCACTCGAGGGAAGGTTTCCGCCATGTTTTTTCGGCCTAATCGTCCATCTTCGTTTCATTCCATGTTCACACGGCGCTATAGAAATAAGCGTTCACTCGTCCATTCCGACCACAGCGTCGCCGAGCGAGGTCAACCGCGCTGGAATTCGTTTGTTTTCCAGCGCGGTCCGGCCCCGAATTTTAAGGTAAAACATGTCAGATGCATCGATTTTTACGAAATTTTGTTGACACAATTAAATAAAATAAATATAAAAAACAGTATTGTTTCGTCTTATAAACCTTTTTATTTTTTATGACATAATAACACAATTTGATTTTACTTTTTTTATTACGAACATTTTCTTACAAATTAATAATCTTACATATATTAAAAAACATATAAAATACATGGATAATAAGGGAGACCCAAAAATTTATATGAGAGCTGTTCCCAAAAGCAAACAAATTAGCCGAACGAATACCATTTTGACGTTTTGCGTGCGATGTGATAGCGTCCTTTTATGGTCCTTCCCGTACAGGACGCGAGACAAACTGATTGAGAGTTCACTCGGTGTTCAGACGTTTCACTTTGCTCTCTTCAGTGAAGGATGCCGAATGAAAATATCCAACATTGTTGGATCGGTTCACTTGAAGATTTCATTCGGCAGTATTCGGCACTTCCGTTTTATTTCATGTTCAGACGTGTCATTCCGAGTAAACTAGGCAGAATGAAATGCGGAAATGAGCGATTAGTGAACCATGTGAATGGCGCTTTACAAAAAAAGTTTATATCTTGTCATTTTTCATATGGACGATGTGATGTTTTGTAAACTGAGTTACGACATCCTTTAGTCTCAATTACGTGAAGTATGGGATGTCATAATGGATGTGTTGAGGCGCTTGCCATTGTCGCCGCCTTATTGGTCGTTATAGGTGACCAACGCATTGAATTTGAGCTATGGTCAAGAGATTGAGAGTTTGTTTCCCGCACATCACAACAAAAAATATTGATATGATTTTTTGGGGAGTGAACAGGCTCTAAGGTATGCGAGAACCAATATATAATATAGATTGACAAATAAGTTACCTCAGCATCGAGCCACTCGGAGCACCTTGCCTTGTATCTTCATAAGACTGGGCCTGCCTAAAATTTATCAAAAAATTTAAGTATTCTAGGAATATACTACTAAACATTACAATACTTCTAAACAAATTTCAACAAACACAAGCTATCATTAATAAACCAGCGTACAAAAAACATAAAACTCCGACGGTACACGCAGGCTTTGGACAAAGACACCACAAATACCAGGTAATAAAAGCATTCAACAATTTTTCACTCAATACAGAAATGAGGGAAACAAAAAACATTTCAGATACAAAATTAAAAGATTAATTAAAGAACACAACAGGCAATATTACAAAAAAATTATAATATGGAAGAATAATGGTAGATTCAGACTTGGTCGACGTACGTGCCCATCGCTATGCCTAACAATATCTGGACTGCTTAGCAACCATAGATTTTCAATGAAAATTTATGTTTTAGGATCACATTGGCCACACGCATCGGGACGTGCGATGTCTGTGGCCATTTTCATAGTAAATGTATGGGTTGCTAAGCATTGTTTGAGTAGCGATGCGTAGGTACGTACGTCGTCCAGTCTGAACCTACCATTAAACATATATACACAATACCATTATTATACACACTCCATTATACGCGACCGTACCTACCTAATAATATTATTTTTTCAGTTCCGCCTTTTATTTCATCTCATTTTATTATTTCATATTATTTTTTATTGAATTTTATTAAATTGCTAAATGGGGGCTTCAGCACGGGCAGAGTACCCAGTGAGGTCCACATTTTTACAATGTTTGAAAATATGTAATGAGTAATGATATTGTATCAATAAAAAATATATAAGCAGTTGTTCACACTAATTATTGACTGTACGCACTGTTAAAAAAACCCAACAGAATTGTATTATACAAGGCGAGCTAAAGGGCTGAACCATTCAATTAACCGTAGAAGTTTTCCAAGTCGCTGTAATTCGCAATAATATTTGTCTTTTTTCTTTGCAATGGAAAAAGATGAAACGGTAAAATCAGTATAGAAGAAGCAGAAATTAGCTAAGGTCTGACATAAATATTTGAAGAATTTCTTATTATAACTTGGTGCTCGAAGTACCGCAAGCTAATGACACCAAGAAATTATTTATAAGTGATCATGTTCACATGACCTGGACAACATAAAAAGAGATCATAGAGTGAGTTAGAAATCATTAGTAAATAGCAGTAGTATGCATTTCTCTAATCATGGATTGATTTGGGTTTTGGAAGATGATTTGAAGTGCTACAGTTTAAAAATACAAAAAAATTGTTAAAACCTACAATTTCAACGGAGCAGTCGGAGAGATGAATCGTTATAAAAATTCAATTTTAAAAATCGTTGTTGGAACCCTTAGTCTGTCAAAATATTAATTTTGATATGTAAATGAATATGCAAACAAAACAAATATGAAAAATGTTAATAATAAAAAATTGTCAAATGTTTGCATGGTTGTGAAAATTGTCAAAATTTGAATTCCTGATCAAAGTTTTGTCAAAGTCTCAAAAAGTAAAAAAAAACAACTTTCTTGGAAAAATGTAACAAAAAAATTCACAACCTTAGACTACACGATTAGCTGCATGTTACTGGCATTTCATTCAGTACCTTTATATTAATATTCAGGCATCGCTATATAATATTTATGTGTTATATATAACATTAAATGTCTGCTTTTGCGCTGATGAAAAACTGAGGTAAATAAATGTAATCGCAGTTTATCCCCTTGCGTTATAAAGTCTGAAGTCATGAAATCGTACAAGACACCCAATGCAAAAAAAATTATTTCGCGTAACCACCGACTTTCTTTAGTCACTTGTAAGTAGGCATTTTAACCAGTTATTGGCTAACGATAAAAACTTTTACATTACAGTGCAAAAGCTTCATCGTAATCTAAGAATGTTCTTTTTTGTTGAGAAGGCTTTACCTATCTCATACCCACCTCCATGATAATATTTGTTTATTTATTCATAAATCTTGAAATTTTAGGAAGGTCACTGTGTCCAGGATTTACGCCGTTGCGCGATGGTTGCATTTATTAGGCACTGGTGAGATGGATATTTCAGAACCACACAAAACAAAACATGATAACACAAAATAAAATCCGGGAATCGAATACCTAGTTTGTTTTCACCTTTTGATCAAAATCTTTTTTAAACTCACATGTACTACAAAAACTATTTTGACACGAATTATTTAAGTTGTTAATGGTTTTTTGCGAAACCAAAATATAAACCTAAACAATAAAGTTGTCATTCATGATTATTAATTGTTGGTTCGTAAAATGATGTTTGGCAAAAGCAGTTTTTAGTTTAGGGCATAAAATTTTTAATAGTTTCTGTTATGAATGAATGTTTATATTTTTCTTTTATAATTTGTACAATTGTATAAATTGAAATTTTCACAAATAAATTTTCAAATGTACAAACTTTGAATTTTCCGAAGACGCGTTCAGGAGGGTAATCTGGAGTTTTTTTTTATGTCTCTACAATTACGATTCACGTGTTTTCAATAACTGAATAGAAGGATCCGTTTTTGACGTCGCAACTTTTCTGATAACTCAATCGATAAGACTCGAATACTAGATGAGTGAAAGTAGGTACCTACTAAAATGAAATTAGTGCTTTTTATTTCGGGCAACTTATCCATAAAAAATGCCAAATCGTGTTTTGAGTGATATGAAAACTAGTTTATTAAAAAAAGCACCCGAATTGAATGTGTGCTCATGTGTCACAATAATAATACACATATTTTTCAGTGCCACATTGTGTCTTCTATATTTGTGAAAATTCGAAATTACATAAATTTCAGTCACGAAATGGGCTAAATAAAAGGTGTTATTCTAATAAGAAGACCCCAATAAACAAAAGGTTTTTAGGAACTTAAAAAAAACTAATATTTTTTAGAATCCAGAGAGCCGATTTTTTTTTAATGAATAGTCGTTTAATAGATAAAAAAAATAGATTTATGAAATAACAAAAATATATTTTTTATTTTATTATTTTAATCATTTCAGAAGCCCTTTCAACTATAATCAATTACGAGATATTACACGGTTTTCAATTACGAGATATTACAACGGTATTTTAATAACAAATACAGCTTGTCCTTACTTTTAAATTATTTGAATTTATTGAAGCATCTTGCATTTTTTAGCGTTAGCTTTAAGAAATTCCGCTACTATTAGATCATCAGATGCATTTCTTAATCAACAAACTAACTAATAACACAATTTTATATGTATAAACATTTTCGTAATGTTCATTCAATCAATCACGATCACACCCTGTCCTTGCGATAGCTGTATGATTTCTTTTGGAAAATGTTGTGGAAATCGAACCCGCAGCAATCGTAGCATCCAGACTCAAATTCAAATACGTAGAGACCCTTACGTCACAGAGGTCGTTATAAAAAAAACATGAAATACAATAACTTCCATCATACTACTTAATACGCGCAAATATATTTCTCGGCATTTATTTTCCGGAATCTGAAAGGAAACGTTAAAATAATTGATGTATGCAAAACGAAAGCTGCGGTAACATTTATTCTCTCAATGTCCCTAACGCAGAGACAAATAAAAAAAAAAATATTTTTTAGGTTTCATCAAACGGTGATCGGACAACTCAACAATGTGCAACTTCATCACTCCTTTAAAAAGTCATTAAGTGATTGAAAAAAAAATTGTTAAATGGGTTACGTTAGGTTAGGTTATTACAGGTGTGGCGAACATAGGACACGCGTGCCCTCGGTGGTACGTATGATAATTTGGATGGCACGCAAACGATTTTCAAGTTCAAAATTTTTTTTTAATTTATTTTAATACTTGAAAAGATTTAAAATTTATTTTATATCCAGACACACTATCAGCAGATGACTTTAACATGGATATTTTCGATTGGCTAAATCTAGAAGACATTGAAATGCAATTTATAGAAATCCAATCGAGTTCTATATGGAAACAAAAATTTGTTGATTTGAAAAATTAATTATTTGAAAGAGTATCATACATAATAAATAATTGCGATCGATTAACGAACATAAATAATAAAAATGCAGAAGATGAAATAATTGGTACTTGGAACGCCACTCCAGAAATCTTAAATTTAAAAAAAAACTAGCAAGAGCAATATTATCAATTTTCTCTTCTACATATTATGCTTGTGAGTCATTTTTTTCAGAAATGAACTTCATGAAATGTAATTCAAGAACGAGAATGACTGATGAATCCAGTTGGTCGTGTGAATGACTAAAAGTGACGAAATATGAACCAGAATGTTAAGAATTTGTCACCGAATGTGCAACAATAAAAAAATCTCATTGATAAATAACTAATGTGTATTTTTATTGATTACGACTTTATTTTTATGAAAATCTATTGTAATTTTTAAGCTTGTAAATAAAATTTAAAAAAAACCTTTTATTATTTTATCTGTTTTGTTATTTTTTTTACTGCTTGGGCATGCCAGACAACCCAGAAATAATATTTGAGGACTTTTGGCACGCGGACCCAAAAAGGTTCGCCACACCTGGGTTATTACATAAGCTATTTAAAAAAAATCATAACTTTTAGGGACTTTTAAAAGGGGGTTGAAATGACATTTTGTTAAGTTATTGTGGACCCCATCAAACATCCAAATACCCAGACTGGTGGAGCCAAGTGAAAAAAGGCAAAGCCTTAAAAGCCGACTGATTATTTTATTACTATTGGAATTTAATATTTCCGACGCGTTGTATTTTGACGGGATGTTATTATAAATGAAAGTTCACGATTGATATTGAATATAATGACGGCGATTATATCTGATACCACTACAAGTTCATTTTACATGCACAGTCATAATATCATTAACTACACCTAAATTGGTTTCTAATTTCTGCATCGTAGGTGACCTACAATAGATATTGTATATGAATGGATGGAATAGGAATCTATTTACCGAAATAACAAATTAGTACAGGTAATTAAGTAAACGGGTTCCAATTAATGAGTAAAACGTTCCTTTTAAAGTTTATTTATTTTATTTTATAGTTCCTTTTATTCAATATTTTATACTTAATATAACATCTTATGAATCTCGACTACCATAATACGGGCATTTGCCTAGCTCGGTAGTCAAAAAGCCATGTAAAATAAACCCGTAACAAGAAAAATGAATAAAGAAAATAAAAAAAATAAATAAAAGAAACAAAACATTATGTAAGGTTAAGTTAAGCCCCGGTGCACCTAGCGGAAAACTAAATGTGCACAGCTGATATCGGTAGCATGAGAACGAGAATATGACTGTCAATCGGCACATTATGGGACGAGCTGCCAGCATTCGTTTGCTCCCTCATTTCATCCAGGCCTCTTCAAGAACCTAAACACCCTTTCTAAAGACCCTTCGTTAACCCACTTTGAGGTATTACAATGATCGGTTCAGATATGATAATTTATCAGTAGCAAAAAAAAAATCTGACTGCCTGGCAGCGACTCTGCTTCCCTTATATATGTAGCTCGGTTGTTTCGAAAACATTCGGTGCTAGAATGTTCGCTTCAAGACTTTTATGGAGTGTGAACCAATACAAACAGTAGAATATTTGCGACTTTTCTTGAACAAATGCCAGACATAATAATCGAGATCACTAGAATGGCCGCGACTTTTCTCGTTGGTTAGATATCTACGTGCCAGACATAAACGTATGAAATACGATGACGCGGATGCGCGCACGTGCTACATAAGAAATACTACTAATAATAATACTACTCAATAACTCAACTCGACTGATGAAAGAAACGAACGAATAGCGTGGGGGCTGGCTGCCCCGCAAGGGGGGGCGGGGGGGACCCACCGCCCCCCATATGTATCCGCCACTGGTTATGCTAGGGAACGATGAGAAGTTACCGAAAGTTATTCCATCAATCGTTATCGATCAAGTGTGCTAGGGGCCATGGTAAGCTCAGCTCATAACCCGCTGTTTTCCACCAATGTTGAAACCCAAGGTTTCAACACAAGTATGCTAAGGACGAAATCTAATTTCTAATCTGTTTCGTACACAAATTCAGCATATCTATGTATACAAATCTAGCATATCTATATATTATTTTAATAATAGTTTGTGGAGGAATTACGCATATGTTTACTTAGGGACGTTAGGAACAGTCCATTACACCAATATAGAATATACCTACACACACTTATTGTAATTAACAATCTAGTCCAGGGGTCGATAGACTTTCAAGTACGAAGAGTCAAGTTGTCAAGTAAACAGGATAGTAAAAATGTATCAGACAGCCATATAGTATAGGGAAGTGGCTAGAGAAATTCTCAGATAAAAATAAATATTTCAACAAAGAAATTACATTATTATCATTTGTATAGATGAGTTCTGTATAAAATAAAGAGCTAGAATATCTGAAAAAAAGGAGCTAAAAAGCAAAACCTCTTAATAGCCGCATGCAGCTCGCGAGCCGCGGTATGCCGACACCTACACATACACCTAATGAAGACCTTTATTATTATTATTTATTAATGTTACCTAATTACAATAACGCCCCGTTAAACTCCCAGAAACAGCAGTTTGTCAATTATTGTTACTAAGTGTATTTTTTTAATGCGTAAATACCATAAATCCAGAAGAATCCAATTTGAATGTATAAGTAAATTACACAATATTATTGTGTTTCTGTTATTAACCTTAACCCTGTCCTTACTAAATCTGTATAAATCCTGCATCCGCCCCTGTAGCCTGTCAGTACCACTGATGCTGAGCAACAAAAGAAGAAAGTCAGAGAAAGTTAACTGTTGTTGGTCTGGAGGCAACGCAGCTCCGCCAGTACTACAGTACTATCGGAAACTCACCTTTACCTGGGATTCATCCGATCACCTCAGCGGGCAACTGCCCAACAAATTAATATAAACTCCAACCAGTCTGGGTTAGTGGTTTTGTTAGTCTCTCGCCGACCGCGGTACAGAGAACGCCTGTGCAAAACGTACCGGAATCTTACCTGAAACTTCGCCAGTTATTCGATATTCCGCTCGCGATGTTTGACTGACATGTGACAGTTCAGAGTTTTTTTAGTCCTGACGTGAGTGCATTTAAATGGTGTCATTATTGCCGGATTCCTTTATTCTTGGTAGGATTTTATTCGATAGTTGTGGGTTTTATTTTGGAAAGTTCGTTGACTTTTTAAAATTTATTCACTATGTTGACAGCTCATTGGCATAGAATGATATAAACTTTAAATACGTGTTTTTAATGATTTCTGTTATCAAAATAAAATATAATATCTACATAATACTTATAAATAATTTAGACGACAATTTTTTCACCTTTTGGTACGAAAGGATGTTTTTTTATACAAAACAAATATTAATTTAACAATGAAATATTAACACAGTAGGTATGACCGAAGAACAATTGTACAAACATTGTCACGCTAAATAAAAATAAAACAAATACGTAAATGTAAATGCAAGCTTAAAAAAACGTGTCAAAATATTAATCATTGGAAAATTATAGAAAATTTTTGCATTTTTACATTACATATTATTACATAATATTAATGTATGTTTTCTCTCCTGTTTTAATAAAAGTAACTATAAAGATTATTCAATTATAAAAAAATATCTTATTTATCACTTACTCTTTGAACATAACACTATTTTGATAAGTATGTTTATTTTCTTATATATTTCGTGTGTTAAATCTCAATAAATTTCCGAACTGTCGAAATTTATTACCATAAATTTTATCATAGTACGTTTACCTATTACTTTTAATTTGCGTTGCACGACCATATCTAATTCGAGCACACATAAATTGTAATGTAAGCATATATGAAAAAAACGATTAAAAAATTACCCAACTCCCGAATCCAGTCAATATTAGTATTTTAACTGTCACGACTCGCTGCGAACTGTCAAAAGTCACGTCGACTGTCACGACTGACCAATTCAGTGCTTTATTTGATGTGTGATCTCCTTTTGTTGTAGATGTTTGAAGTAGGAGTGACCCACCATTGTTGATGAAACAACAAGTGACTAGTGTATAAACAGTGTTGTGGTGTAATAGATCCATCATGGTTGTAAACCCGAACAAAAAGGACCCCAAGAATGGAAAGCGAAAGGATTCCTGGGATTCCAAGGTAAGAATATTAAAAAAGAAAGATAATTACCAACTAGCGATGTCATTACCCAAAAAATATGTTTCAGGGGTAAAAACATATTTTGAAGGATAAAAAGAAACATGTTTTGAAGGACAAAATAACATGTTTTTCGAGAGCATTTTATCGACAATTTAAATTAAAAACAACTCTACCTAAGTACTCGTACAATATCTATAATGCTTTAAAACAATCTTTTTATAATTTTCTTTTAAATAATAGGAAAAAATAATGGTCTTCAATAAAAAACACCATACAAGTTTTTTTTTTACTGTTATGAAGTTTAATAAATATAAAACCGACCCACAATTATACAAAATCTCCCACAATTCCAAAATATATATTTTTTTCATTTTACAATAGTAGTTAGTTGTGTAGGTACCTAAAGTTACAGGATATCTTCTCATATTATCTATTGACAAAGATAACAACGTGTACCATTTTTAAGATAAATAAATAATAATAATAATTAGATGATAAAGATACATTGTGGACCCCTATTGAAATATGTTCCCGAATTCGGGACGTCCTCAAGTAACCCTTGCTAAAAAACCGTATCTTCCTTAAAAGTACATATTTTTGGTGACAGGTAAATAGCTTTGGAGGTATAAATGACTCAAAAAAACATGCGAACATGGTGAAAATCTGCATCTGGCAACAATGCTGATTGCTAGCGATATTTTTCAAATGTAAACAGTCTGTTTCTCTTATGGTATGGAGTGGCATAAGATGCAGACAGGAATTGGTGTCCATAACTGCAGTCCCAATATGGTATGTAGCCTCTGTTAAGATTTGTTACGTAGTAAAATGGTTACGTTACGTTACGTAGTAATAAAAAACATTAGAATCATTTAACTCAAAAATAAAACGCAGGCTCCCTTCACCAATAGGTACGCATTGATGATCAACCTTTTTAGTCGGAGGGCCAATTTACCCATAATCAATTTGTTCACGGGGCGTAGGAAGTAGCGGACCAACAGCTTGACATTTTTAAATTTGCAGTCAATGGTGTCGCAAACCTATTTGTAGTTTCTAAAATGGTTACTTTTTATTAACTACAAAAACAAAGCATCGCAGGCACAAATTTTATATCCAAAATCAAACAAATAAATGCTTCGATTTTTATCATTCATAAATATAAAAAAAAACTACTGTGCAATATTGGGCAACTATTGATTTTTATCATTCAGCAAGGTAAATAAAATTTAGTAAAGAAAACTTTTGATATTTTATAAAACAAAAACCAACACAGATCTCAGCAAAAAGCACTGCGAAGGTGTATTTTTTTCTTTACTTAAAATCGAACCACGAAATTTTGTCTTTGTAAGAATAGTAAGAAAAATCTCATTATTTTGAGCATGTGATTTTAAATCTTGAAGAAAGAATAAAGTTTTCCGCTGAGCCCTTTTGCTAAACCGAACAGAAATCATTCAATATTCGTTACCGATTTTTTATTTATTTATTTAAGGCTCGCGTGCTGCGGGTTGCTCATCACTGTAATAGAGCGTCAACTATCACTTTCCTTTGTCCAAAAAGTTTATTAAAGATTACATCACATTTCTTAGCCCTTTTTCTAACATCATGTTGGGGTTGTAAGTACTAGCCAATCTTGCACGGTCGATCTATGAAGGTTTTAAACTTGTCATCGTTCCTGCACCACTGCAGATCGCTAATGTAAAAAACAATAGTTCACGTCGAATAAATTAAGAACACTTAGTCATTGTGAACTGTTCGCTGGCGATCGTTCGTTGGCGATCTGCAGTCATGCTCGCCAATAATGACCAGTTACCAACATTTCTAGTTACCGAACTCAAAGGTAACAAAATGATTGCAGACAGAATTTAAATCTTATTTACTTTCATTACAATTTTTCAAATCTTTTTACTCGTTTGAGGTTGTCGAAATTTTGAGGGGAGCCAGATTTTTAGTCTAGCGAAGGTGCAAAGCGAAAATCGTGTTTTGGTTTGAATATTTGATCACACAGAAATTTAATATGATAAATGTTATTCTGCGAGTAGATCACAATCTTGGTCTTTACTTTAACCAGGCGTTTTTTGGTAAGCCTAGAAAAAAGTATCAAACCTGCAAAAAATGTTTTAAAGGGTAAACTCTAACTTACGAACCCTTTTCCGAATTAGCTTTTTAAATTAAATTAATTTTTTTATACTTTTACACCAGAAAACATTTAGATCTTTGTTCCTGAACTTCATAAAATAAAATAAAATATATTTATATTTTGGCGATGTTTTTTTTGGTATAAATCGGAACAGGCGACCGGTCAAATGTTCGAAAATATTTGACGCGTTATCCATTCGGGATATTTCGGCAGCGCTCGGTAAAAACCCGTGGTCTCTTGACGATACGTCAGCTATTTACCTATCCCTTAATCAGTAGTGTTTATTAATAAGTTAAAAGGTCGTGCATTGTTTTTAACGGAAAAAGTAAATAAAAAAACGGTGATTTAAGATTTATGTAACCTTCCAGAAATAGTTGACTGTGATCCTAATCCAACCTAACGTCACCTAACAATTCGATGTTCTTCTAACTCTAATTGAAAAATAAAATTTGTTATCAGTGTTATCACGCATAATATGCACCCTCGAAAAACCGAAATGTCAGCGTCCGACACGTCTGGTATTTACGCAGCTACTTCGGGCATTTACCGAGCGCTGCCGAAATGTCGCGAATGGATAACGCGTCAGGTATTTACGAATACGCGGCCGGCGTTCAGTGGAAATTTAAACCCCTGAGTATCAACAAAATCAAACGTTTTTATTTGTTAAGCACGTAAAGAAGATGCTGACATATCTATCGCTTATGACTTATGTATGACTAATATATTTCCTACAGTTTGGCGAACATTAAATAAATTAACCACAATGAAAGTTTCACACACTCAAACTACAAGAACGTATTTATGCGGAACTGGCACAATGTCGAATAATTACGTTTTCTTAGAAAAAATAGGTTTATATAAAATTTATTCTGCGACCTCAATAGAAGACCTACTCGAATAATAATGGCAATGGCTCATAGTTCGAATAAAATACAGAGGTATAAAAAGTAATCGAAAACGCTCAAAAAGGAAAAATACCGAAATATTAAATTGGTAGGAGTTCGATTCTTATACACATTGTATTATTCGATTCATTTTAACCTGTAAATCTAAGGACGTATTTCACAACCTCTCAGAAAACTGTTCAATAGCGCTACTAGTAGAATAACGTGTATTTTATTATACACATTTTACACGAGTAGCGCTAGTGATCATCTTACTGAGAGGTTGTTAAATAGTCCTGTGAAATTATGAACCAATAATGGCAATGGCTCATAGTTCGAATAAAATACAGAGAAAAAATAACATTTACTGTATAGGGAAACACATTACATAATTACAAAAATAAAATTGGTAAGAGTTCGATTCTTCAATATTAATCGATTTATTTTAACCTGTAAAAAACCTAAGGGGCTATTTCACAACCTCCCAATAAGCTCTTCATTGGCGATACACGTAGAACAACCCCTCAGTAAGCTTTTCAATAATGCTACCCGAAGAATTACGTGTATTTTACCATACATTTTTTCAGTAATGCTAAGGAAGAGCTCACTGAAAGGTTGAGAAATAGATTCTAAGAGTTAGTTCCATGATAGTTCGTTCACCGTCAATTGATTAATTAATAGATTTAAACGATTTCCTCAATGACGATAAAAACGTGACGAATCTTAGGTCCCATGTCTTATTTAGGGATATGGTAAGGGGTATTTATTAGAAAAGAAATTAGTGGGAAACTAGCGCATTCGGCAAGAGATTCATTCGAAAACCTGAGTTCGATTCATTTCGATTCCTTACTAATCGAATTAACTTAACGAATCGTCCATGCTCGTAGAAACCAGAAGACAAATCAAATGGGTATAACACAGGCTTACATATAATTTATTGATCATGCATTGTTCTCTATCACGTAATGGTAAATGAAGCAATGATCCGTAACTGCCGGAACGAAGGCGCTCGTTCGTGATACGTAAGAACCACCGTGAACTAAATTAAACTTATTATGACAGCACAATGCTGCTCAAATTATAACATCAAAATTAGGTAATATACTTAGTAACTTATTTACGATTACTCTTTGTTATTTGATTACCACACAAAACATCGACTCCGAAGCCCAGTTTTTCAACTGTATCCTCAATATTGGTGGGTGTCCTATGCCAGAAAATCTGCCCTAAGCCAAAAAGTCGTTTCTTCTGCTGTGACACATAAATTATCGGCGTAAAAGTTCTTGGATAGTCAGGGCTGTTTCCTGGACACGCTTCTGCTGGTTTCCTGTTGTTTCCCCCTAATTCCTATGCCTTTGGGTATTTCAAAATTGTGCTTTGTTCATTAGTCAGAAGTCCTCCGGAGTGATGCTTCCATATCATGAAATCTTGGAGGTACGTGGAATCCTCAATATAAGGTATGCATACATAGGTTTAGTACACAGTATACAGAATATATCTTTGAAAAAATTAAGCAAGAAATATAACAAAACTAAAAATAATATGTAAAAAGACGTTGGTACATTGTCAGACCAATGGTTTCTTCATAATCTGCTAAATAACAAAATATGTAGATAGCCCCGAATTGCTATTCGACATTAGTTAATGTTTCAACGAGGTGTACTTACCAGGCACACTACGGTTCTTCATATGGAAGCCAACAATTGTGCTGCAGAAAATAACTCACCAATTTCTCGCGACCAAAACATATACCCACATCGAAAAAATACTTCACGTTACTACATTTTTTATGATTCTTTGCTAACATACAAAACCAATTTATTATTTTTTTTTAAGTTGATATTATTTTTAAGAACTTATTCCTAATTTGTCATTACTTTTATCAATAGTCAATATTATTATATTATCTTGATTTCCAAATTTCTCTTCACACACTTTATTCCTATTTATTGTTTTTTGTTATTATTATTGTCCAAAGCACATCACAACTCGGCTAGGACATGGATGTGATGGAATTACACAACTTGAATGTCTGACTGACTCATTTTAAGCTCCGGACGCCTAACATTAAACAAAGTTAATATCTTTTTACACAGAAACTTTTTCATATAAAACAGGCGTAGTCCAGCGGTAGGGCGTTAGACTCCCATTCCGAAGGCCGCGGATTCGAACCCGGCGTGCGCAAATAAATTGATTTGTGTTATTTCACAATTAATTATTAAAAATAATATATAGTATATTTGCGGCACGTTCCAGAGTGGAAAATACTCTTAGTATCGCCCTGATTATCGACCACCATTCAGAATTGAAACGTTGTTTGAAATGGCTTTAGCCGTGTTTAGTGACTAGATCTGAATAGCCAGGTACTTCCCCATCTTCCTCTACCTCGTCTCCTTCCCTTCCCCACTTACCTTCAGCCTCATAACATACCGCAATTGGGGATGCCATAGTCTCATTGGCTTCAAACGGGAGCAGTTGGGACTTTTGCGAGGTATTCACTATAAAAAAAAAGCTGCCTTCACTTGACCAATTCGATGTTTTATGTCTTTTGTTTGGTTATCCTTAACTCTGTGTTAGTCAACTGCGGAAAAATCTTCTGGTATCGAAAGCTTACCATCTTCAGATTCACTTTAAACATATTGAAGAAGTGTGTTCTTAAAGAAACGTGTTCTTAGAGTAGCTCACCCTAACATCTATGATAACTCTATTACAATTTAATTACAATGTTTAGGTCAAATAACACAATGTAAGTGCTGTGCAAACAAAGGTGCGGCTAATTAGCATATAAATGCAATTTACTGAGTCCATTAACACTTTGTTGTCAACAGACAATCTTACTAATTTATTAGTAGCGGCATTGCGGTAGTAGGTTTTATCTATCTTAGAGCGATTGTATCTATAAAGAGCTTCTTGAATAAGCCATCAACTTATTACATTCCTAATTCTAATGAAATTGATGATTGCGAATCCAATTCCGTTGCGGAATCTGTAAATACCGGAGTTGACTGAGATATTATTACTCGATTATTTCACACGGACAATGGGAACTAAGATATCCGATTTGCGGCTGGTCTGTTATCAGATTTAGTTCCATCTTCGCATAGCAGAGGCGTACCTTGACTTGGCTTACGATATTCTAGAACAAAAACATTTCAATGATATTGCCCCCGAATGTAGGATTTTTTGGTAAAATTTCATCATTTTCTTGATACATTATTTGAGAGAAAAGATAATCCAGCTGTAAAAACGGTATTTTTGGTTCATTAAACAAGATTGGAAAAGTATCGGTACACTTAAATTAAATAAATCTATTTGTATCGTGTATTGCCTATAATTTATCTTAATCTATTTTCTTATTAGATTAACAACATTAGAAGCCTTCACTGCAATCCGTCGCTTAACGAGAGACTGAGACTTCATTTAAGAAAATAAATATTGTAATCAAATTCATGTACTACTGTACCGCCCATTAATTAATTTTGCTTCCCAAACACGTTCATTAAATAACATAATTATATATTAGTATTAAAAATATAGCAGGATCAAATAATTACTTTTCCAAGAACATGTGTTCGCTATTATGTCCTCTGCGCGTAAACTGTATATAAATAAACATCTTTTAACTTTAATCTCAAGTGACCTACCAGGTGACCTAACATGTACATGTACATTTTTAGGCAGCACCGCGCTAGTTGTTCAGACGCATTGTACATATAGTTTTGTATCGCTGATCAAAGAACCGGTGGATTTGCATCCATTGTTTTAGCCGTAGGTTTTTTATATTTGTCTAGTGTGTAGTTAAAAGTAAGATTGTAGAAATTATTGAAATTTGTACAGCGCCCTTGAGGTGATTTTTCACAAAAACGGCGCTATACAAGTCATCCAATTATAATATTTTTTTCGGTACTCCTCTGCTGCTGCGTACCTACTGAGATGCATTATGTGGCAGGTATGGTGGGAACCATAACACGGTTTCACCATCCAACTCTCAGACGCCGACACAAATTGCTGCAACATTCAGTGGAAGGTTGATGCGGTCAGGTGTTTTCAAAATGATGTTCGATATGAATATGTTGTGTTGTTGAATGCATTGCGCAAGATATAATATATTTTGAAACATGAAATTTATAATTCAAATAATATTTCAAGATATCTATCTATAGACTATTCCGTAAGCTATGGATCAAACAAAGTGAGAGGATAAAGGAGGTTATTTGCAGTCAAAATGACTCCACCTGTCTGGTCCGATTTTTAATATTTCCATGTTATATCGATTTTTGTGTGTGTATGTGTTTTTTTTAAATATCCATAATGCCTTCTAAAATAATTTTCATTAAAAAAGTGCATTGATTTTTTTTGTTCTAATTATTAACTCTTTGTCCATAATATTGAATTGGCGGGTATGGTTACGGCCTCAATATCATTTATTGGATAACAACCACATCTGCCATAGGTCACCCCAAGTGGTTCGCTACGTTTGGTTACTTAGCAGGGGTGCATGGGTTTATGGGGTGAGGTTTGTTCGGGTTTTGGCGGTGGATATGCCTGCCACCTACTGCGTGGCGGGCCGGATCGAGAGAAAAGGATGTATATAAATTTAATTAAATTTAACACAGCCAAGAAATGTGATGTGGGCGTGTTTCGTGATTCGCGAAAGTCCGACCATTCTTTGCTTAAATTTCAAATGCAGAATTATGTTTCATCACCCCCATGAAATTTTCATTTTGATCAAATGGAATAGCGACAGGATGTCAGGCTAGTGTAAGAGATACGGAGCGCGTGCTAAATGGGCTAGAACTAAAAAGTAGTAGGTCAGTAGCTATATTGATTTCCTTTCAAATCTACGAGAAAGCATTTCTAGTGCGTAGGTATTAATTACTATTCGGTATTCACAACAATGTAAATATTTTTACTTGTCCGCGAAAATTTTAAAACATAGCTGTGATGTTCTGTTTATTTATGCTTTCATTTTGGGGGGCGTGCATTGGTTCCGGCCCCCCCGGGATCCATTTATTGGAAAACCAAAATCTTTGTCATAGGTCATCTCAAGAGGTGTGTTCAGGTCTGGGCGGCGGAAGCGTCTACCCACTATCTGAATGGCGGGCCAGATAAGGAGAGGCTGGTTTGGGAAGACCCTCTTAAGTCGGACTCTCGACCCGCCGTGCCATCGCATCGTCTTGTACCACAGCGGTAGGGATGGATTCTTACGTTCGCCACTCTTGGTCACACTGCCCCCAGATTCCTACCACTCCTCATATCTATTTCTTTCCCAGAACTTACTCGCCTTCCTTTCCTTGAAAATTCCGCCCAGACGGCATCCCCAAAATGACATGGGTCTTGAGAGAAATTATTTCTTGTCAATATAAAAAAAGACTAAGAACTTTCCCATATAGGTCGATGAATAGCTCAACCGAACAATAAAAAATAAACTAAACCCCTTACTCATAATAGCGGTATCCGCCGAGTCATCCTTGGTTGTGTAAAGTTGGCCTTAAACCTGGTTTAAGTTTTGCCATAAACGCTTTAACCATGCACACGCAGTGATAATAAGCCAAGTTTTTCACTGTTACGTCGCAATACGACGCGTATTAGTTTTACTACGTTTATGAGTCAGGTGGTATGAGAATATACTCGTAAATACGTACTGTGGCAGTTTCAACGTTATAAGTTGCATTTCATGATTGCACGAAACAATTAATTACTCATATATCAAATATCATAACAATTAATTCATTTAAAGTTTGACAAGAAAGAATACGATTTCGGATGGTATAAATCAATAAAATAGAATTTATTGATTTTCCTGCGGCGCCTCGGGCATTGCAGCTGCCTCGCTACCAACTCAGTCCGCGCCTGATGACTTATGGTCTGCCACCAAGAGCTCTGTTATAACCTCTCTTTCTATAATGATGTATATTGGAAATACGGGGAGGCTTGAACGCCTTGAACGGATCTATTATTAATGGCACGCGTTATCTGCTTATATGGAAATAAGGCAAGAGTCACAAGTGAAATTATTCTTACGGGTCATCGGCCAGGCAATGCACTTCACCTCATTTAATATTGAAGATTAAAGTGATTTCTTGCTCTCTCTCGAATGGTACACAACATTGGTAGCACTGTCAGGATACTCGCTTTCCGCTATAGGAAAATAATAAATACATAAAATAACAACGATGTTATTAAGTTCTGTAGTTTTAATTATTGTGTAAGCTGTTTCGGCGTTCATAATGTTTATACTATTCATTAATTACCCCTCCTCTATTTTTATTTGTATGATGTTAGGAGATTTATTATTTCAAGCGCCCTTGAGGTGATTTTCTCACAAAAACGGCGCTATATAAATAATCTGAACATAATTATTATTAATATTTTCGGTAAATACTGAATAACTTAGAAAATCATTTCTGAGAGGCATTTACCGTTAAAGTGATCTTGAACACCGAAACAGCTTTAATATAAAAAAACATTAAAAAATTCTCGCACAACTTACGTATTAAAATTGACTTAGGTACTCTAAAAAAAATATTGAGTGGAATTCTACAAATTGAAAACAATAACAATAATTATTATACGTTTCAATCTTCGATCGCTTTTGTTGTAAAAATTAAACATAACATAAATATTTTAATACGGCGACATCTTGGAGTGTATCTACGACCGATATAATTATTATCAATTATACAATCTGGAAAATCCGACAATACTGTCGTCAAATAAAAAAATATATTTTTCATAATTGTGATTTATTTTTGGGGTTTTATGCCGTGTTGCTCTAGCTCCTTCGTGTCTATTATCAGGACAGATCGTATTAATACTAGCGAAAACTTTTACAAGCATAAACAACAACGACTTCAATTTAAAGTAGCACAAATATTAAATATGCTCTTGTGCTATTTTATAATCAAATAATGATTATTAAGAAATAAGCTTATCTAATCAGTTCTTCATCAACACCTAACACGTGAGGTATTTTCTTTCTCATAACCTCAACACTGCCAAACCTATTATAGCCATTTAATGTGTTACGCCTCGTTTCGTGCAAGCAATTTTCAAGTAGGTAGTTTATACATACAAGAAATCAAATTTATTGTATCAATATGCTAATTAAGTAATCAATTAAAAGTCGTAAAAGCGTGCATTTACATACAATGCAATAACAATAACATCTGAATTCAATATACAGGGTTTAAGGTTGACTTACTTTTTGACCAGTGTTTGCTGACATTATTGGAGTAAAAAATATAAATGAAATTTTGGTTTCCTGTGACTTTTTAGATGTTTTTTTTTTGTATTGGATACTTGGGGTCGTGTTGAGGGGTTGGGCGGTTACTCAGCCGAATGATGATATATTTTGTTGTTTTGAAAAATGTTTGACTTGGAATTTTTGAAAAAAGGAAGAAATAAAAACATCGAAAAAGTCACCGGAGACAAAAAGGTCATATGCATTTTTTAATCCAAACAATGTCAGGAATCACTGGTTAAAGTAACACCCTGTATATGTAGCACTTTGAACAATTAAAACTAATAACCACTGGAGTGACAGAGCAATTCAAATATTTTTTCTCGAATTGCTAAATGAAATTTCTCCGCCCCCATTAAAAAAATCATACCTCCGAATTTGAATATGGAGACATACAAACTGATTATAGTTCTTTGTAGCCAATGAATTGCCCTATATTTTGTCTGTTATCAGTTATTTGTAAGATTTATAAAAAAAATATAATTAAATCTTTAACCTTAAATTTTTTTAAAGAATCTAGAGAATATTTATTTTGTTATATTTTGACTGTACAATTGTACAATATAATATACTATATATAATATATAAAATATAGTATATATATAATATAGTATATAATATGTACAATATAATATAGTCGTTTTAATAAATTTTTTTTTTTTTAATATTTGCCACATTTTGGCAACAAAGCAATCTTGAGGTTTTGGAAATAGTGCCATAATGTGGCAAAAAGTGCTCGAGTGGTTATAAGAATATGATAAAAGGTTGGGCTCATAATTTATAATTCTATGTAATTTAATGCGCAAGGCCACGAAGGATTCCTTTAGAAAGTTGCTAAATACTCACAATAAAGACTGAAAACTGTAGATTTGAGATCCCTGAGGCGTTTGTGTGGTAAATTCGCGTGTGATCGTTTTAAAAGATGAATTCCGGAATATGTGTATGCGTAATGAATCAAAACCACCTAGATCACAGGAGGTTTTGAATGAATACGGTTAAAACGGGACGCTTAATAGATGGCTTGGGCATGTACGGATGAACAAAGGAAGAAGAAGAATGTATGACGCGGAAGTGAATGGTAGAAGAAGTCGGGTACGCCCGAAAAAGACATGGGACGGTCAAATAAATCAAATACTTGAGTCGGGTCAAGTCAAAAGTTAGAATAAAATAATAATATGTTTGAGAGAATGTATGAATGGGGATGAACCAAGGAGTGTATGCCAAGACCACTATTATGCTAGATATGACAAGATCTCTGCCTACGGGAGATGATTAGTTAGTTATATTTATAATTTCTCAGAACACAGTGAAACAAAACTAGAGAAATGATCGATTTCACGAAATCAATACGCGCCGTGAATCGAATATTATTGTTTTGAATATTTATTTGTTTTGAATATTTATTTGTTTTGAATATTTATTTGTTCTGAATATTTATTTGTTTTCAATATTTATTTGTTTTGAATATTTATTTATTTTGAATATTTATTTGTTTTGAATATTTATTTGTTTTGAATATTTATTTGTTTTGAATATTTATTAGTTTTAATATTTATTTGTTTTGAATATTTATTTGTTGACCTACTCGAACCTCGTTTTCAGGTTATACAGGCACTGCGTTGTACAACTTACCTACGCAATGCACTTAAATACACATTGTCGTACCGTTAGCCGGACATCATCGCATTAATGAGGCTAAACTAAAATATACCCAACAAGGCTGCATAAGAATACAAACGAAGTCCTAAATAAGGTTAAACATTTTCAGATGGTATTTAAAAAGCCTCTTCATGCTCTTACGACAAAAAATTAGGAGGCTAGACTTTGCATCACACGCGGAACGTTTAGGTATTTCATTATCTGTTATTTTGTCCCGCTTTAAATAAGCTAACACACACTTACGATACATGCGAATGCGATACGTGCGAATGGGACAACTGCCGTAAACTCTTATATTTGCGAACAGAATTCGCTCAAAAACGGGTTTCGGGAGAAAACATTTTTCTACACACAAAATTATATTATAAAAACAAAAATATGTTCTCAAAAAAAGAAGCTATGTCGGTACGTTTTTATAATTTTTTAATTCTTTGTGAGAATTGAGTTAGCAGCACTTTTTCCTTAAATAATATTTTCCGATAAATTATACATGTTTGACAGTGAGTTTGAAGTGTTTACATTAATTATTATATCATTGAAGAAGAAGATAAAAATAAATTAAAACGAAATATGAAAAAGAACAAGAAAGAGAAAATATATTTATTTTTTATTTTTTGTTAATTATATCTACATCTGGTGATGTGCTGGGCTTATCACACTAGGAATGTGTTGAGAGCAGGCGCAGTTAACCACAAAAATCAAAAAAAATAACGACTATCATATTTCATTTAAAATATCAAGACAATCAGCATAGTACCATTGGGAATACATACTTATAAGTCGTGTTTAGTATTGTCATTTTTATTAAAAAAATGTTATTTAGTATACCGCAAATATGCGAAGAGTGGCTTACTGTGCATAGGTAGACTAATAGAAGGAATGAGTTGAATTTTTCTTCTATTATTTTTTAGTTTTCAATTTTTTCCTTTAAAAAAGAACTGAAGAAATTTTATATTATTAAAAACAACAGGTTCTTTATTAGATAATTGTAATTCAGGAAAAATAGATATATTGCGTAAGAAGCCAACATATTGTAATTGCGTATAAAATGCAATTCTTTTAAGAGTAATTTAATGAGGCACTGACTCTTACTAACCATAGTTATGTAATGAATAATAAAATCTCTTAGATACTCGATTAGTCAAGAGAAACCTGGGAATTGGTGGACTAAAACTATCAGCGCGTTTGTTTAATCTTTTCAAATCATCACAATGCAGTGAACTAAATCATCTTGATTTAATTATACCAATGCTCAAGATGATTAAATATATCTCATCTTACAATTACCATTCCTACTTATACTTGGGTAAAAACACTTTCTATAAAATATGTGAGATAAATATGCAAATCTTTCATATGGGAATATAATATATGAAGTATGGGAACGAAATAATGTCTATATGATTTACACGTATTTTCATAAAATAATATATAGTCGTTGCATATTTAATATGAACAATGCGACGATTTTGACGAAAATGAGTTAAATATAGAGTTAGTTTGCTTTTTTTTCTCCATCTTCTTACAATATGAGCCATGTAAAAATATCAAATATTTAAGGCGATTGAAAATAAACCATGCGAGGATAATCAAAAAAGTCATATCCTCTGCATACCACTGCACAATTCAATTGACTTGGTATGTACATAATATTAACATCATTTTGTGATGCCTAGCTGTTAAATTTGAATAAATTTAAATGAAATATTTTGACATTATTATGGTATATAAAATTATGACGAAAACTCTATTTAGAATATGAAGCATATGAAAAAACTGTGCATAGAATATGAAGCATGTGAGAAAAACGCGTTAAAATTCAATTTTCTGACATATAATAATTAATGTTTGACATAAATATATTCTTATAATGAACGAAATATATTTTTCCTACTTCCATAAATAGAATTGTTATTTTCCATTTCGTTATTTTTTTAAACAGTTTTTATCTATTTAATCAGAATGTACTCTGTGTCACATGATTCATATTCTATATGCAACGACGATATGCCCTTTCGTGTTATGTAAATATTCAAAGACGCTGTGCATATCGTCCATATTGAGAATTGAGATTGAAATAAGGCCTTGTGTTTAAAAAAATCAAAAGGTTCTCGTAAAACATAAACCAAGATTATCAATTTATAAACATCGTTTTTATGAACAATGAATGACGTTACGAAAATGCGTTGTTACCGAACTGTACGCATGGAGACATTCGGCAAAATTGTAATTTAACAATGAGTCGATTAATGGTCAATTTTACGTAGTTTTATAAAGAAAATTTCTTAAATAACAAAATAATGGAGTTTAAAAGTATATAATTTATTACAAAAATAAGCATAAACAGTACAAAAAATGTTGTAATTTACGTGGGATACGTTGATTTATTTCCTCCTAAAAATAAATGTTTAATCGCTCTTCATTTACATAAAGTAAAGTTCTTACTTTAGTCAAATAATACGCCATCATTCCAGGTAATTTGGGGACGTTTGCCGGCTCTATTATAACTCCATCAACAGCGTTCATTTCTTTAACTCGGACAGTTACTTTGTTCACTTAGAATTAAGATACTGAATACTAATTATTTGAACTACTCGTAAAAATTATAATATCGATCTAGGCCAGCGGTTGGCATCGTTTTACCGCGTTAAGAAAGTGGGTTACCACTATCCAGGTGAGTTTAGGATTTAATGTGAAGATAATTTACGTGATGATTCAGAGATAATATCACCGGCGTTTCCGTTTTATTATGGAGTATTATGTTTTATCACGTAGATGTAAAATGATTGTAAATTAAATTAAATGAAGGTACGTTTTCGAAGCTCCGTGAAACTATAATTATATTTTCATGGCTTTATGTTTGCTGAAAAATATTCCTACATAGGATATAAATATATATTGGAGAATTAGATTTTTTTGTTTTTTTTTTTTTATAATAAATATTTATGATTACATAAATGAAAAGAGCGGTTTTCAGAATGAAGTTATTATACATATATCAGCTATCCCGCGTTTCAAAAACAATCTCGATATTATTTAAAAATAAATATGTATAGGTATGTGAAAACCTCACAAATATCTAATCTAATCAAAAACTGTTCCCGTCTGGAGCCAGTGAGACTATGGCATGCCCAATTGGAGTATGCTGCGAGGCTGAAGATAAGTGAGGAGAGGAAGGAAATGGGGAAGAAGTAGGTGGCTAATCAGATCTGGCCACCAAACACGGTTAATGCCATTTAAAGCAAGTTTCAATTCTGAATGGTGGTCCTACACAAGGGCGATACTGAGAGTATATTCATTATATATTATTCCTCCCTACTTATTTGGATTTTCTCATAGATTTCTACTTATTAGTTTAAAAAAAAACACCAAAGGTTGTACGAATTTTAGCCACCTTAAAACTAAATTATTATTATGTACCCAACTATCAATTTCACATTTAAACATAGCTATTTGCATACTTATCAATCTCCCATTCTAAAGTTGGGACTTTCCATTGCATATCGGATGTTTATTTAGATATCAACAGAACAACATCCAATATCTTTTTTTAAGTAATTGTCTCTATCCTTTCGGGACCTTAACATTATTAAGCACATGAAATAGTATGTAGGATATACATATTTAATAGTTTACCAGAAAAAACTTTGATTTTTTATATCTTTTCTTTTGTAATCTGTTGGTATTGATGGGGATCATAGATACAGTTTTTTAAAGCTAGAATCGGTCTTAGTAGATATTTTGTCAGAAATCGAAATAGAGTTTTCCAAGAATCACTTTAATTTATAAGGATGTATCATCATCCATTGCATATATTATTCGAAATAATTGTAACAACGCAAAGCTATAAGAATTGTCAATCAGTGAAATAAAGGTATATATTATAAATGAATATAATTTCAAGATATACTTAAAAATTTCCACCACAAGTTCAAGTATTCATTAGTAACAATTATTGTCAAAATTTTACACTAGACATGTAACAGTTAATTTTTAATTTTCCTAGGTATAAAGGTAACTAGCTTTTGACGTAAGTATTGCTAAAAACTGCAACATCACCTGGTATTGAGCCTGTCCGCCAACGTAAATTATTTGTACGATTTAAGATTCAGGCACCTGTCGAAGCAATGATAGAGAAAGGATAATATCCGCGGATTTCAGCCTTGATAAACTAATCCAGCTGCCATTCTATTAGAGTTACCGTTCCTTAAAAATGCTGAGGTCGTCTAGATTCTAGATCTAACCAAGCCCGCTGCGTCCCAGTTATCTCTCACACTTTGGTAATTGATCTTAGTGGCCTGTTACAGTAGTCTTCCACAGCGCCGGTTCTACGAAATCTGGCGCCCTGTGCAGGAAGTACCGATGGCGCCCCCCCCCCCAACATTTTTTTAAAATTCAGATAAAAAATTTATATACATATAAAAAAAAAAAAAAAAAATTATGCAATACGTTTAAAATAAATTAATATCCCGCCAACAAGAATCAAGAGTAACTTTTCCAAGTGACCTGGCGGTAGCTATCTATGACACTGGACAAAATAATAACATCATAACAAAATATAATATAAAACATGAGGCAGTTTAGTTCAGAAATAATAATATTCTGATCAGTTTGTTTAATATGGTGCCAAATCGCGCGCGAATGGCAACATAAATAAACCAATAACGCGGCGAAAGCGACGAACTACGAACTATCATCAAAGAGCAACTTGTAATCAACGAAGGGAGATGCGTACGAGAAGCGATTAATGAACCAATCACAATGTTTGTTGAATTTCGAACGATACAATGGTCGTAAGAGCAACAAGGAAAAATAGGTCTTACGTTCGAATGAAATATATTGTATTTGGAAAAAAATTCCTTGACGTAAGTCAAATCCGTATTTCGTTAAATTTTAACCATCGATGCGCGCGCATTAGGTTCACGCATATGGAAAGTGAGTGTTGCCAGCGCGAACTAATAATTCCGTATTACGAGTAATTTTTAAACGATTCGGGGAATATTTTAATTGAATTTTAAAACAATATTTATTTTATCACGGCGCCCCTTCGTAGTGGGCGCCAGGTTTTTTGCACGTTTTTGAACGTATGGCAGATCCGGCGCTGGTCTTCCACACAATATTATATAAATAACTATAACCGTTATATATAATTACTAATTACTAATTACTAATTCTAATTACTAATAACTAGTAGTTCCTGCTCAGGCGTTACCTGAGTTTTAACACTATGTTTTCTAATTCAAATCAATTTATACGTATAATAATTTGGTTTCATTGTGAGTATTATAATCAATACCTCATTAAACAAAACTACCCCCCGAAGTTACTGCACTTTACCCCCGGAATCTTACACCTTGTACTTACCTATTTGAAAATAACAAGACAAAAGAAAAAAAATCAACAAAAAAACATGGATTTCAAAGATCATGTTTTCACGTACAGCATAATAAAATGCCCATTGAACGTGTTGTTAAGTGTCCGATGACACCGTGTGGACTGTAAAACTAAATTATGTGGCGAAATTACGAGTGTATAAGATTGTGTTTTTAAATCGACAAGGGAGGAAGGAAACGATAGGAATGGCCCTTACCTTGATGATGAGGTGACAGTTCCCAGCTCTTCTTTACGATCACTTTCCAATGATGATGACCCGATGGTCTTCACGACAATTATAATATATTTATATTATTGTTATTTGCGAGATTTGCGAAATGCTTGTACAAGCTTGGTCGAATTTTCAAGAACAACTGAATGTTTTTATTAAAAAAAAAGGAAGTGCAAAAGTGTTCTTTTTTCAAGTGTTTTAAATCATCTTCTTTGCTTCTTGGGTAAGGGCCTTGATGTGAAAGGAAGGGAATCACAAGGAAGGAATATTTGGTAAGGAACATGGGTATAATGGATTAATGTCCTAAAGTTATTTCAACACTAAACATTCCGCCGGCCTTGAGAAAATGTGATAATTTTCTCAATAATTGTGCATCAACGACACAAAAGAAAAAGAAAGCAAAAAAGAAAACGACAACAAACCAAATTAAATGATAGAATTAATAACGAAATTAAAATTATAAACTAAGCAAAACAGATATTTAATCGATAGGTAGTCGATACAGTTTTACCACGGGACGTTTAAAAACACCCTGGGGAGTACATACCGAAACGACACGGATAATTCCATCAGCGCCGGGAAATAGTTCAACGACTCGTCCGACAGGCCATCGCATGGGGGCTGATTGCGAATCATCAATCATAACTAGGTCGTCAACTTTCAAATTAGGGTTTGTCGTAGCCCACTTGTTTCGTTGTTGAAGAGTGTGTAGATATTCTTTCCGCCAACGATTCCAAAAATGTTGAGACATTTGTTTCAATAGTTGCCAACGCGATAAACGATTCATTGGTACATCCACAAAATCTTCTTCAAGAACAGAAACGAGGGGAGCCCCAATCAAAAAATGGGCAGGAGTTAACGGGTCCATTTCAGATGGATCCGGCGATAGCGCTCCGACGGGTCGCGAATTTAAAAAATTGCTTCGACGCGAGTCAGAACTGTGGTTAGTTCTTCAAAGGTGAGGATTTGATCTCCCACAACCCTTTTCAAATGGTGTTTGGTTGACTTAATTCCAGCCTCCGACAATCCGTTGAAATGAGGTGCGGAGGGAGGATTAAAGTGCCAGGTAATTGAACGAGTGACAGTTGCATCCACAAGTTTGTCGTTGTTTTCGGGTGCATTTAAGAATTTCGACAGACCAGTATGATATCTATTGGTCCCAATAAAGTTGCTGCCGCAATCGCTGTAAAGGTTCTGGCATACGCCGCGACGAGAGATAAATCTATCTAATGCTGCGACAAATGCTTCAGTAGATAGATCTGAAACTAGTTCCAGATGAACGGCTTTGGTCGATAAACAAACATAAAGACATAAATAAGCCTTATAAGTTTTGGCGCCGCGTCGTTTACTCTCGCGCACTAAAAAAGGACCTCCATAATCCGTTCCGACATTCAAAAATGGACGACCTTCTCGAAAGCGAGAAGCGGGTAAGTTACCCATCATGGGTGAACTTCCACGCGGGTTATTTTTAAAACAAACAATGCATTTGCTCAGACGATGTCGAATTACGTTACGAGCCGAAATTATCCAATATTTTGATGATATTATGGATTGCAATGCACGCGGACCTGGATGTAAGTACATACGATGGTAATGGTCTATTATTAAAGTTGTCAAATGACATTGCTTCGGTAAAATAATAGGATGTCGAGCATTTTCCGAGACCTGTGCATAACGAATACGACCACCGACTCTTAAAATTCCATTTTCATCGATAAATGGAGCGAGTTTTTGAAGTTGTGTCGAACAAACATGATGCGAATGTATATTGTCTATATCTTGTTGAAAATAAATAGTTTGAACGAGCTTAATGCAACATGCCAAAGATAAATTATTTTCTTTTAAAGAGAGTGGGGAAAATACGTTGAAAGTGCCAATTGATTTCGAACGCAATTTATTAATAAATCGACGACACCAAGATATAACACGTAATAATTTCGATAATGAAGAAAATTTCAGTAGAAACTCTTGGTCACAAGTTGACACATTCGTTACGAATGAGATCAAGTTTTTCGATTTGTATTCTGGTAGTTGTTCTGCGGGAATAGTTTGAGGTTTAACTAGTAACCATTCTTCCAAAGGTGATGATAGAAAGTTAGGTCCGTACCACCATAACGATGCGTCAGCGATTTCATTTGGAAAAACTCCTCGTGATCCCAAGTCCGCGGGATTTTCTTGCGAGGAAATATGATACCAATGTTCAAACGGTATATTTTGAGTTATAGCTTCGACACGATTTGCTATAAAAGTTTGTAAAAGAAACGAAGGTGTCTTCAACCATGCCAATACAATGGTTGAATCCGTGAAAGCGATGATTCTTTCTATTTGAAGTCTATCTTTATATATTTCTTTACAATAAGTCAACAAATTTGCCAATAAAACTGCTCCAAGCAACTCCAATCGTGGGATAGATGTCACTTTGATGGGTGCAACCCTTGACTTAGCCAACAAAATATGGCTCGATATTTCTTTGTTGTTAATTACAACTAAATATACAACTCCACAATATCCTCTTTCAGAGGCATCTGAAAATCCAACAAGTATACAACGACTTTGTGGACATGTTCTAACATAGCGATCAATTCTTAGATTGGCGAGGGATGGAAGTTCTGTTATGTATTTCTTCCATTTCAAATTCATTTCCGAAGGAATTTCATCATCCCAACCAATTTGGATTTTCCACAAGTTTTGCATGAAACATTTAGCAATAAAAACGACAGGATTAATAAAACCTAGTGGATCATATAAACGCGCAATTGTGGATAAAATTGTGCGTTTGGTACAGTGGCCATTAAAAACATTAATTTTATATGTAAATGTATCGAGCGAGGGGATCCATTGAATTCCTAATATATTAATATTTTTCTTATCAGCATCCAATTCAAAATTTAAGGGTACTTCCAGGTAACTGACAGGAATGTCTTTTAGTACTTCAGGACAATTACTAGACCATTTTCGTAGTTCAAAACCACCTTTTTGAAGTAATGCAATTAATTCCACTATACGATGTCGAGCGCTTTCCAAAGTTTGCGCACCACCGATAATGTCATCAACATAGGTATTGTCAATTAATGTGCTAGCAGCCTCTGGGTAATTCAATTTTTCAGCATTTGCTAGTTCATGGAGTGTACGGATAGCAAGGAACGGTGCAGATGAAGTGCCGTATGTAACTGTCTGAAGTTCGAATTCCTTTAAAGGATGACTAGGCGATTCTCGCCACAAAATACGTTGGAAACGGCGAGAGTTCTTATCCATGAGTATTTGTCGATACATTTGACGTATGTCAGCGGTAAAAACGATTTTGTGTATTCGAAAATTACACATCAATTCGACGATGTCCTTTTGTAATTTGGGACCGACCAAAAGTATGTCGTTCAATGACATACCCGATGACGTTTTAGTACTTGCATCAAACACAACCCTTAAGCGAGTGGTAGAACTCGTCTCCTTTATTATTCCATGATGAGGTATGAAGTAATTACCAACAATTGGCGATTGAGATGGTATTTCCATCATGTGTCCTAACGATAAGTATTCTCTCATGAACGAAATATATTGGAATTTGAAATCAGGATTTCGATCCAGTCTCCTTTCTAAATGCGTGAGACGTGACAATGCTGTGTCATATGATTTTCCCAACTTCTCCGGGGTTTTCTTAAATGGTAATGATACAACATATCTCCCATCTTTGTTACGGTAGGTATTTTCAACATATAATTGTTCACAACGAAGTTCATCAGGCGATTGAATTTTCTTCAAAAGAGGAACGTTTTCGATTTCCCAGAAACATTTAAGTTTTTCATCTATTGATTCCTCCATTGAAGTGAAAAATGAGTTAATAGAATGATTTAATGGTTTGACATTTCCCATCAAAACCCAACCTAATTTGGTTTCAACGGCTACAGGTTCATTTTGATTGCCAATTAATTTACCTGAGCACAATAGCGACGCAAAGATATCACTTCCGAATAGGATATCAATTTCTGAAGGTATGTAGAATGTAGGGTCTCCCAATTGGAGTCCTGCGATGTGTGACCAATCATGCTCGACGATACGAGATGACGGCATATTTGAACAGATGTTATTCAAAATAAGAAAATCTGTCGTAATACCAGATTCCTTCGAGACGACGGGACGAAATTGTGTTTTTATTAATCCGTTGGAATTAATTGTAGGAATGTTGCCAATACCTAGCACTGCAAGTGACTGCTTCTTTTGACGAGGCAAACCTAAGCGTTTGACGCAATTCTCCGAAATGAAATTAGCCTGGCTGGCGCTATCGACCAAAACTCTAGCCTTTTTGAAAACGCCATTTTTGTCCAATATTTCAACATAGGCTGTAGATAACAACACCGATGTGTTAGTTTTATTGTACACCGTTGTCAAAGCAATTGGTTCCGACGAATTTTCTTGAGGTTCTGGATTTTCCAACATTTTCTTTGGAAAATGCAACAGGGTATGATGTCTTGCTTGACAATGCTTGCAAGAAAAGCGAGATTGACAATTTTTCGCATTATGTCTCCCTTGGACCAAACAATTAAGGCATAGATTATGTTCTTTTACGAATGAGTATCTATCCTTTGCAGAAAGGTTTAAAAATTTGTCACATTTATGAAGAGCATGTGGCGATTTGCAAGCAAGACACTTGATTTCAATATTCGATACAAACGAATTAACATTACTATTATTGCTCGAACGACTTTTAAAATTATAGGCCTTCGATGGAACTTTATTAACATTTTCCTTTTGTGTCATATGTTCCGGAATAATACCTAACGCCATTTCCTTAGCTAAGCATTGTCCCTCCAAAAACTGCAATAGTAGATCGAATGAAGGAATTTTTTCCAACTTATGTTGTAACTCAAAATCAATACGCAATTCTTTTGGTAATTTGCGTAGAACAATATGTAACAATATGAAACTCCATTCACGTACCGGAAAATTTAAAACTTCCAAAGCGGCAATGTTTTCTTTCAGCATTGAAATAAATTGCCTCAAATTGTCATGAGCCTTTACGGGCTGGGATGACAAAATTACCTCCACGTGTATATCAGCCATTAGGCGTACATTATCATACCTCGTCTTTAGAATATGATAAGCAATAAAGTAATTTCCTTCCGAAATCGGCAAATGCTTCACGCAAATTAGTGCCTCACCAGTGAGACTACTTAATAAATATTGCATTTTTTGAACGGAATTTAATGAATTATTTGAATGAATTAACGAGTCAAAAGTGTTAATAAAATTCATCCATTCTGTTGAAATTCCAGAAAAGACTATCAAATTCAACTTAGGTAACGAAACATTAGTCAAATTATAGTTCATTGTTTTATTGTCGATTGCAACTGTTGATTTTTCAGGAAACAGTTGGTTAAATTATGATTGTATTTCGTAATACATATTTTGTATCTCCGAATATTTCGATTGTAATACCGTTACATCAGCTTCATCCTTTTTTGTAGCTTCCAGAGATATATGAGCCTGAATAAAGTTTTCTCGTACAATTACGAGATCTGTGTAACGTATTTTGAAAGCATCTTTGTCAGATAAATTCATTGTTTGAATTGCTTTCAAAGCCGACGCACGAATACTCTCCATATCCAGCACTGACAATCTATATTTAATTGAATTGGATGCCATTTTTGAATATTTAAAACCAAAAATATTCAAACCAAACAAAAAAAACAATAACAAAACTGCGTAAAAAACTGTCACTCTTTACAGTTTACCTTGACAACGAAATCATAAACAAACTTCACTGCGTATCTATGGAAGCAGGGCTCTACGTTACCATCAGTTACCATTAACAGTGCTCTACGTTACCGACGATTGGTTTATTTATGGTTACCATTAACAGGGCTCTACATTACCGACGATTGGTTTATTTATGATTAACAGGGCTCTACGTTACCGACGCGACTTCAAACTGATGCCTACTTATCGAATGCTACCGGAATTGCAAACAAATCATGTCAATATGATTACCTAATTAATTATTAATCTTTATGCGTAATAATGAATTATTGTTGAAATAGCTTTACGACAGGAACGGAATTGAAAGGATGCGAGTTTAAAAACACAATCATTTGAATTGAAACGATATTCAATTTGGCGAATTTTTTGCTAAAAAACAACAATATGTAATTTAGCGGGAATGTGATTTATATCCGGCTACAAGGATCAAAATGTTAAGTGTCCGATGACACCGTGTGGACTGTAAAACTAAATTATGTGGCGAAATTACGAGTGTATAAGATTGTGTTTTTAAATCGACAAGGGAGGAAGGAAACGATAGGAATGGCCCTTACCTTGATGATGAGGTGACAGTTCCCAGCTCTTCTTTACGATCACTTTCCAATGATGATGACCCGATGGTCTTCACGACAATTATAATATATTTATATTATTGTTATTTGCGAGATTTGCGAAATGCTTGTACAAGCTTGGTCGAATTTTCAAGAACAACTGAATGTTTTTATTAAAAAAAAAGGAAGTGCAAAAGTGTTCTTTTTTCAAGTGTTTTAAATCATCTTCTTTGCTTCTTGGGTAAGGGCCTTGATGTGAAAGGAAGGGAATCACAAGGAAGGAATATTTGGTAAGGAACATGGGTATAATGGATTAATGTCCTAAAGTTATTTCAACACTAAACACGTGTATTTATATCTATATAAGAGTTTACACATTTTACTGATAGGAAGGTACTTACTATCCTTTGGTCACGAGTTAGTTTATTTGTTTACTTAGTACTATATTTATTTTATTTTTATTTATTTATTAATAAGAAAAAGATTTTACATACAGGTGATTACATTGTGCAAAGTTATACAATTATACATAATTATTCTACTACTCCATAAGTTGAGCTCCAAGAGCTCGTGTTTATGGGAGGAGTATTTACAGCAAAAAATAACGTTCTAATTAAATTTGTAATCAATCATCAAAAACTTATAAGATAAATACAAACATTATTACATAGGTTTACAATTTAGAAATAAATTTTTATTGAAAGACAACAATACATATATATTTTTTTTACATTGAATAGTGCAGATTAAACTAAGCGTAAACTAAGTGTAAATTAATATATAATTAATATATACAATTATGAAACTCGAAACAATGTTTCGTTGGGATTCTTGTATGTATTCACATAAAAAAGTACTTGCCCGGGTATAAATGCACTAAACACACCATTAACGGCAAATATACCTACCATAATTAAAATATTGTAAGTGATTAACTTTATTTTGCTTGTGGTTGCTCCGAAACAGGTCGGCTACATATCAAGATATATACAATGATCTTTTTATTCCTAAATAAATTGTGGCACCTTTAAGTGAATACAAAAAGGGTTTTAACTGGTCATAAATTCAGTATTTTTGACAGCATTAAAATATTTATTGTCTATAAATTACAAAATACTTTATTCATTGCGGCATACCTTCATGAAATCGTGTATTGTTCTGACAGATTGCCAAGTTCCTTTGATACCAATAACTCTGTCATAGTCACTAAAGATGCTAATTAATACGGTCTTACCTTCGAGAGCTCCACTGTAACCTCTCTTTCTGATACATGCGTCGTTTATAAGAAGAGAAAGAGAGAGAGGTTAAAGGAGTTATCAGCGGAATGCATAAGAAGTGAGCTTGGCCTTTTGTCTGGACATTTAATGAAGGTCGTCCTTTCCACCATTCCAACCAATCAGATTACAGCGCCTTTGTTTTGGATAATAAAACTCGCATAAACAGTTGGAATACAATAACCCATCGAGCAAATCGTTCTATTGTCAGCATAATAATATCAGTGTCGGATCTAGTCGAACTTGTGCCCAGGACAAATAAACATAAACATGTAGTGCACGCCAAAGTTTAAGACTTGCCTGAAATCATCCCAATAGGCTAGTTTCAGGACAGAAAAGTGGCTTACCCCCTCCCCCCAGCCCACGCCTTTTTCTGTGCCACATTCTCTGTTTTTACGCATCTTTATCTTTCGCTTACGTTCATTGTAAAGTCAGTAACTAACTGGAATGGACCATGTACACGGAGAAAAATGTTATTCTTAAAAACGGTTAAAAACAGGACTGAAGTTCTTACGAACAAATTAACAGGGTTTCAATGTTTATGGCGGGATCATGTAAGAATAATTTGTTGGTATACGTAAATTCGTACGTATACCAACAAATTATTCTTACATTTTTCGCCAATAAACATTGAAACACGGTTAATTAGTTCGTAGGAACTTCAGTCCCATTTTTACTATTAAAATGATCGTTTTTTCGAATAATATTTTTCTCCGTGTGAAAGCCGTTCTTAAAGTTTGGTGTGTACTATAACCTACGCTAGGATTTGCTTATATATATTTTTGAAAATCAATTTTTTTCATAATAAACTTCTATCTTTTTAGTTCCATCAGTTAACAAAAACCAAAAAAATTAAGACATTCGTGATATTATTTCAGCAATGCCAACTTTCTATCGATATCTATCATAAAGACGCAATGATAATATAAAAAAATATCCACTTAATGTAATTAATTAGAACGAACATTAATACAACTATTCGTAAATGCTGTTGGCAAATTACAGTTTGCCTTCATTGAAACTTTAGCAGCATTTGCGTCTATTTTACATTACAAATAAAACCTTAACCTAACAAAGATAGCCTGCAAAAAAATATTTTTAAATTTGAGAAGCAAAGTGTTCAAATTAGCCGAAATCAGTTTGACGGTACCCCAATTTTGAAATTTTGTAAGGAAGTGGAAAGGAAAAGGAGATGTAGAGAGGAAGTTTGCGATGCACCTGGCTATACAAATCTGGCCACTAAACACAGCTAAAGCTATTTGAAACTACGTTAAATGTCTGAATGGTGTTCTCTTTTAAGTGCCGTATACACCAGGCTAGGCTTGCATTCAAAAAAAGGTCGAAAATAATAGAATCGAATATATATACCCTAAACTGAGAATACTCCTCATCAAGACCTATGTATGGAGTATCTTGACGTACGGCTGCGAAATATGGTGCCTATCCGAAAGAGATAAACGGAGACTAGAGGCTTTTGAGATGTGGTCCTATAGAAGACTATTAGGAATTTCTTGGAGAGACCACATTACAAATGAGGAGGTTCTCCAAAGAATCGAAGGAGGAAGGCACCTGCTCAGGACCTTGTCCGAAAGGCGTGCAAGATGGATCGGCCATATAATACGACAAGAAGGCCTCTTGCATGCCATAATGGAGGGTATGACCGAGGGGACAAACTCTAGGGGACGCCCACGCCGAGAGTACCTGGAGGACCTGCTGGTGGACATGCGCTGCTCATCATATGCAGACTTCAAAAGAGCCGCACAGGATAGGGAAGAATGAAAGAAAAAAATAAAGGAAATTGCTGCAAACCAATCCCAGGATTGAAACCAGAGAGAGAGAATATAATTATTTTTTATTTATTTATTTATTCAACGCCCAGAGAGCTTTTACATGTTACACTTATTACATTTTGTTGGAAGTAATACTTAATAATACTTTGGCAAACTGGCTGTAATACTCTGGGTTCGGCCCTGCAGCCAACTTCCTTATTTAGGTTTAGTGTTTTAAAATATGGCTGCCATCGCCCCACGTATTGTTTTAGAGCTTCTTTTGAAGAAACCCGCATTATTTTATTTAAATTAAATCCATTAAGATTCACCATTTTACAGTTCTGTTAGGTCGTTATTATTTTACGCTGGACGGTTTTTCGTCTTTGCCACTAAACTGTATTAATTTACACTTAAATTATCACTATTAGATGTTTATCTATACAACCGTTAAACTGTGATAAAAATAGAATCAATTCTTTCCTAACAATTTTTCGCGACTGTTCAAAATATAATTTTGTTGTTAAATCCAGTTCAGCAATATTTAAATTAGGCACCTGTGATAAAATAATTGTAAAAATTTACGAATCGCAATTCCGTTGAAAACTTTTTAAAGGAACGTTCAAACTAACCCACCTTCTTTCCGTGTTGTTCTGGTCTGGGTTCGATGACCCCTAATAAAGGGAGGGTGAGTTTCTGTTAGCAGGTGCTTCCTTTATAATTAGACAACCAGGATTCACGAAGTCCTTTCGCATTCAAGGGTTTTGTATTTGAATTTCGGTTATCGAAGAGTTCTTTTTATGGTAAGTATTTTAATTAAAATTTGTTAGGTAGATAGGGAGATATATATTATATTTTTGTATTTGTATTTTATTTCCCCTTTATCCACATCCTTTGGAGAATGCAAAAAATTGCATTGGATTGACTAGTTTGAATGACTTGAGCGTATTTTTATCATCCTAATTTTCACCCCTTTTCTAAGCGGACCCTATCTTACGCCAATTTGGTATGCTCGGTCCATTTCACACCAAATCTTTCGTCGCATAACTTATGGATGGTAACCGACGAGTTCATCGAAAATCAATTCATCGAAAGCAAACTTATCGACAACTAGAGGTTAGATTAGGTTAGGTTAGGTTATTTTGAACTCGTTTTCGATGAACTCGCCGTGAACCCTTCTGAATGTATGTTTTCTCTTCCGTCTTCCCTCAGAAAATAACAATTGCCCTGTTTGCCAGCTCATTAGATTTTTTTGTAATTTATTTCAGTATTCCTACGTATTAAATTATGTATTTAATATATAATCTTATAAGTAGATATATATGCCGGAAAATGTATTATAAGCAAAAATTTCAATAATATTATGTCAGTTCTAAAACCAAATTTAAAAGTTCATTGACCGTGTTTTACGTAATAGAAATATTTAGTTGTATATTTTCAAGGATATTATTAGTGATAGGTGTGAAGAAAGACCCGTCTTAGTATTGGCAAGGCATCAACGTCATTTAGAATACATTTTTTTTAAATTTTCTACTTAGTATGTTATTTAATTTTTATACCGAAGTAATAGGGGCAATGTGCGAAATGTGAATCACCTCGGAAGCCTGACGTACGTAAAATTTGTAAACATATTTCTAAAGAGATTAAGCATATCAAATTTCAGTGTTAAATTCACAATTCGCAACTCATCGTTAACATGAATACACTGCAGTATTTCTGACGCTTTCGTATTTGAAATTAGAAACTGATACATTATTGCATTAAATGTTGTGCAATTGTTCTCTACCTATACGTATTTTGTACACAGAATTTGAGTAAATAGCTTCCTAAAGTTGAAAAAAAAGCAAATTTCGTCATTATTTTACGTTAAAATTCTTGCATAAATATAAATTTTTAATTTTCAAGCGTTTTTACATCCCATATTCTCATCAACATGAGAATAGGTAACTCTGTTGGTGGTAACTTAACTAAAATAATGGATTGCTAGCTTGAGACTCAAGTCACGATGGAAATTTGCAAACAATAATTTAAACAAATGCATGAGCACAAAATGGTTATTTTGCAAGACAAAGCCGAGAAGAACACTTCACATTTACAATATTGTTCGTGGTAAGCGTAATTGCTTTTCTCCTACGTTTAGAAGGGAGATACCATTTCACGTTGTGAGAAAATATTATTCAATGTGCGGTGGAGTGCTGGCTTAATGTAGGTATGTACCTATAAATAAATATTTTCCAAAGCATACAACACCCATAAACTTGGAATAATAACGTTTGGGTAGAGTATTGGCACATTGCTAGTCAATCCAAGGGAGCTTACTATGACTTGATTCAAAGAGCAATTTCATCAAAAACGTAGTTTAAAAATTTCTTCACTTATTTTAATGAAAATCAAATTGCTCCGTCCCCCTCACCTTTTTTTAAAATTCACGTGCTTCTTTCCCCAGATTGCGCTTACTTTCTGTGGTCTATTATCTATCTACTATCTTACTTCTGGTAGAAACATATTTTATCACACATATATTACTGTCCCACTCTAAAGACACATCCTCTGTTCTATCAATCTATCCTTATTTTAAATTGCATCCTCTCCGTTCAACATATCATATCTTCTAAGTCTGAGGTCGACTCCAATCTTTCAGGATGAAATTTGCACATTAAAATAAAATTAACGTGTACATTCATTTTTATCTCTCAACAATTTGAAATGATGGCCTAGAACCCCCTTGATGGGTGAAAGCCAGAAACGTTGAAAAAAAAAACGTGCACTTTTTTTTTACATTAGCTCCACACAGGAGGCCCGGACGAAAATAATTTCCCCCAGGGCCTATGTCATCTTTGGGGATGCTGTGTGGAAGGTATTTTTTAAGGAGAGAAGTTCTGGGAAGGAAAAAGGTATGAGGATTGGGTAGGAATCTGGGGTTCAGTGTGTCTAGATCAACCGCCGCCAATACCTAGACAAACCTCACCCCATGAACCCGGGCACCCCTGCTAAGTCACCAAACGTAGCGAACCACTTAAATGAATGCGGGATTATATCCATTATATGCGTTATTCCCCTTAAAATTAAATGAGACATGTAAAACAAAACTATTTGTATCCTAAAAAAAACTATCCAAGAAACCTATTAAACATGGTGCTTAAATAAGAGCATTAAGTTTTCATTTCTTGTCATCGATCATTATAATTATTTACTAAGACTATAAAAACCAGCGTGCTTAGTATTGAGTGGAGAATTGTAGGCATAGATTATATGGCAAAAACTATTAAATTCAGCGAACGAATGAACGGTACTTTGCTCCATAAAGTTTGAGTTTTTACGAGCAAATACCAACAAAGGCGACATTTTTTAATACGGAACCGGACGTATCGAAAATCGTTTTGTGATCAATGTTCAAAGTTACACTAACGCACGTCGTAATTCTTGTCGTAAATTGACACATATAAATATCTTGTCTTTCCCCCATACTGTGCGGTTAAAACGGACGGATTAACTATACTAACTTAGATGTTGTTGACACGATTATTTAGATGAGGCGATTGACGACCACCGTGGTCGAGAGGTAAGGCTCTCGTCTAGCAATCAGAAGGCCGCGGGTTCGAATACCGGTGTGCGCAAATAAATTTTATTTGATTGATTTGTATTGTTTCACAATTTATTAATTTAAAATAGTATAGGTAATTATGTGGCATGTTCCAGAGTGGAAGATACTATCAGTATATCCCTGTTGTAAGACCTCATTCAAATTGAAGCGTTACTTAAAATATTATTATTGAACCATTAAAAATTGTTATTGTCATTGACAATATGTCTTACCACACAAGAGCCCCAATTGCTCCTGTCTGAAGCCAGTAAGACTTTGGCGTCACTAATTGGGGTATGTTGTGAGCTGAATGTAGTGGGGAGAAGTGCCGCGCTAATCAGATCTGGTCACCAAACACGGCTAAATTAATAGCAATCACGCTATATACACAAGGGGTAGGTACACGTAGGTACATTACATAACTTTGTCTCGCTCCTCTATCATAATCATTTATTTATTTATTTAAACGCCAAAAAGGCACCTATGTTATATATCGATCCTTGACATGACCCGATTGACGTATTTAATTCTCTTGATCGTGACTTGGGTTTTGGGACGCCCCCGACTTCTTACTTCATTCAATTTCACATCATATTACACTTCTTTTTCATGTGTAACTTTTACTAGCAACAAAATGTATAAACTTTTTTTTTATTCCAACAAAATGTAACAAGTATACTCTACTAACATGTAAAAGCCCTCGGGGCGTTGAATAAATATATAAATAAAATTCTTGCTTCTTTTTAGATCAGCTCGCAAGCTTGATGTCCGCACCGATCCCACCACTATACAAAAGACAAAGACTGAGACAGAAATCCGAATCAAAATTAATATATAATTCTTTCAAGTATTTTTGTTTATGTACGTCATGGATTGTTGACCATGATCGGAAAAAGAGCACAATTCACCGTGACACGAGCTGGACAATCACAAAATAATTGCCTTCCCAATGCTCGAATTTCTTGCCTATTTATAAATAATAACAGTGTATATACATAACAATAGTATGGGTGCAGAAGAAAACTCTAGTTTCCAAATTGCACTGGTAACCGATGGTTATAAACTTTCCTGATTCGATACGATTTCTTATCGTTGTTGTAAAATCTCTTAACTTTTAATAAATTTAAACTGCGTTCAGAGAAACAGATTATGATTATTACGGAGAGTAAAATGAACGAAACGAGTGCAGCAAGTTGGATAAGCTGTTATTAAGGCTATGCGACACGACCAAGCCGCTTGATGGCAAGCACGTAGTTTCTTTTCTATGGCACTTTATGACAAGCCTTTTGACCGTCTCCAAAGCTTGCTTGCGGCTTTCTCACAAGCATTGCGCAATACTACGTGCTGGCGGTGGGGCTTGATGCGAATTTATATTTTTTCGGGAATAGACAAACGAGAATAGATAAATAAGTACCCATAGACAAAAAACATTACGATGAGTGGTGATTTTAGATATTAAGTATCGTGTAAAACAATTATATAAATCATATAAAATTATTATAAAGTAGGCAGCTATTGTTTCTGTGTTCAATTTGTCCATTTCTGGATTCAATTCAAGAAATCCATTGATTTTTAAAGAAAATATTGTACATCAAATTCAATAATGTTATTTTTAAGTTCTGCAAGTATTTTAGTTTTTTTTAAATATTATGAAAGCTGTTTCGGCATTCAATGTCATTTTTAAATTGTAGTTAGGTCACTTTTAGACCACTTATTTATGCGATTCTATTAACGCCGTCCAATTTCAATATCCATGGAGTTTAAAATGATTTTTTACTGGTGTTAATAATTTAATATTTTCTTAAATGTTTAATAATAACGAAACTGCTATTGTCTTAATTAAATGTGTTAAATTGTACAGGTCTTGTGTTTTTTTAAAAAATATTTCCAAACATTATGATTCGAAATTTATTAAGCAGGTTATATGTTAACTTTAAATTGTTATTTATTTATGTTCTTACATCTTCTTTTAATTTTTATTTAATTTCACAAAGTTGTATTTTTTGTAAATATTATCTCAGCCCACTTAGTTTTTTTTATTATAATTATAGTAATGTGAAAATCTGTTTAGATTTTATTTGTATTCTTAATTTTAATTAATTGATATAAACAATCTGTTGATTTTCCTAAATAAATAAATAAACATCTGAGAAATTAAGAAAAATAATTGTCCTTACTTTACTAATTAAGGTTATATTACAATATTAATATGTAAAATTTATTATAACACAATAAAGAATGCTTTGTCTTTGTTATATTCCATTTCGCACAAAATTCACTTTCAACCCCCTTTCGACCGCCACGAAATCACCGAAGGCGTGGCCAGGCTTGAAGGAGAGGCTTGATGCGCCACGGCAAGCCTAAAAGCATAGAGAATAATAGAAAACAACAGATAACAAATTTACGTGCTGGCCATCAAGCCGCTTGGTCGTCTCGCAGTCCCATTAGAATCACAACTTATATCATTGAATACAACTTTCATCGTTTCATTTAACAGTTTATGTGCAGAAGAAGCAGGAAATCAACGAGTTTATCTTTTGACATTTAACACATTTTTTCACAACTTCATAATGTTCAGTGATCAAAACAGATAAGAAAAAGAATAATGTATAGTAAACAAACTCAGCACGCAAGTAGGGTTACCATCCGTCCGGATTAATCCGGACATGTCCGGACTTCTAGCCATTCGTCCGGACTTTGTCAGACCCTTTAATTTGTCCGTATTTTTTTGTTTTAATGGAATATGAGAAATAAAATTTAGATAAGTAATAGATATCAAATAAGTCTTTAAACTTAATTAATTTCCCACTCATCTAAAAACAAAATGTAAATCTTCTTTAACAATATTTTTCAGCGCCAGATACTTGACGGAGCAGCTACCGTTCATTCAAAGTTTTCTTATAGCATTCTTCGCAGCTCATAGTTTTAAGGTTGTATTGAATCATCAACAACGATCTGACCGAGGGTACAGATAATCTATTACGCTCTTTTGCCCACTGGGCTCCCATTAGAGAAAACACTCTTTCTACACTTGCGTTTTGAGCTTGGATAGCAAAAATAAACTCGCAAATACTCAATAGAATAGGAAATCTGGCGATTGTGAAGTTTGAAAAAATGGTAACCCACATTTTATGGACCATCATACTAAAAATGCATCGTTTTGTTGGGATATGAATGAATTGACGGCTGTTATTTCAGCGTATAGCTTTATATCATCGATAACAACAGACAGAAGTACGAATTGCGTACCTGATATTTGCATTATGTGATTAAAATTTCCGGACTTTTTTTGGACTGTCCGGCCTTTTGCCTTTTGCCAGGACCTTCTAATTTTCTAAATGGTAACCCTACGACGCAAGTGCTATAATAGAAAGTGTTTTGATATTAAAAATGGTATAGATATACGTAGAAATTGGTAGGTACCTCAGATTTTATAAAATAGTAACTCTATTCATTGTCTTCGATTGAGTTTTATTGTAAATTTTCATAATATTGAATACCAAATTGAAACATTTATGATGTTCCATCTATTTCTTACTGATACACTTTTGAGATCCAAAACTCATGACGTTATTTAGCTGAAAGTAATTGAAGAGATCAAATTCCAGACAGAAATTTTTTTGCAAACATTAGTGATAGTTTTTGCTACTTATTTTTCACAAACCTTAGATTATGGGTAGATATGTTATGCCCTTGTTTAATTTTACTGGAGTAAGATATTTATTTGCACAATCTCAATTTTGCCCAACAATGTTAGATAGATCAGTTAACATATTCATGAGAATAATGTTTTAATCAAGTTTTCCCTATTGTTTAGAATTACAGAGATTTCTCCATATTTAAAAATACTTATCTTTTTTATTATATATTCGCGATAGATAGACCTACACTACATATTGACATTGTTTGATTCGTGTATAATTAAAACTAGTTTTGAAACAAAAAACAAACATTGCCTAATTATTTGAACATGGTCATCAGTGTTATCACTCATTTGATTATATCACATTCTAAAAGTGCAAAATGTACATAAAATTGGCATATTGTTTAATTAAAATTAATAATGTGTATATAACTCTTTCTGATCGAGGTCGTCAATTATGACCCTCATGTATATAATATATAGTATGTTTCCTGTTTAGTCCAACAGGTTTCACGTATAATCTGAAAATGATTTTTAATTGTGTTCAAAATGTCATGGCTGCATTTGTAAATAAATCTTCTTGATTATATTGTACTGACAAAAAGCTTTTATTTAGCTTTCGAGAATTAATTTTCAGAGACTCAGACATATATGTTCTGTTTATAGAAATAATAATCAACACGGGCAAACTCGGTAGAAAGTTTCCCAGGTCCAAAATAGTTGACATTTATTTTAATAATTGAAAAAAAACAACACTTTTATCGAAGTAGGTAGTGTCTAAAGGGATTGAAAGTTATTATTGAATGTATTAAAGTACATATCCCGAATCCCGAGGTGTGCGTCCATAATTCTCAAGTAATTTGATTTGGCCGTAGATGCCTACGATACGGTGTTTTGCAATCAGAATAACGGGGGTGGATGCTCGGTTATTTGGAGAAGGGTCATCAAACTTATTGCAGCCCTAGCGGGATCTAAGACTGTCCCGTGATTTTTTTACGGGTCTGCGCTAATTGAACCAAACAGGGAGTTTGAAATGAAATTATGCATAGTTCCTACCGAGATGTTATATTACCCAGTACCTACCTCTCCACAACCACATCACCCTGCTTGAAAAGCATTTTGAATTTGGAACAATTAACAAGAGAAAAATAGCAAATTCGGGTGTATTTGTTTTTGAAAAACAGAAGTAGAATTGGTAGAATTTACCACTATTTGTGGTTGATCAGGGGTAAACGATTGTTTATCTTCCTTCCTTATATCCCTAGTTATTCTTAGGCATATTATTACCCAATTCCAGTGAACACCATTTCGTTTCTTATCATTTTTGATATTTACAGTTCATTTCCAAGTGCATCTGATGCTGTAATTCGTAAGTAGTTTCGGATGCAACGGCTACATTTGACTAAAAACATTGTTTTGGTTGGGAAACACATTTTTTATTATTATTTACAAAAAACGGAACATTTTGGCCGTGGCAATTATATTTGTCATTAATATGTTCAAATCCAAATTTTATCATAGGTATTGTATCTCTTCATGATAATTTTCTTCTCCCTTCCATGATATGTCAGAGATTATGTTCAATACGCTGTATTTTTATTACAAAATATGTCTTCCCTTGATTAACAGAGTAGATATTTGTTTGTCCTTGTAGATGTCCAGCCTGGCGTATGGTGGCGGAACGCGGGTCCGCGCGCGCGCCGGCCCGGGCTCCACCATGTCCTGCGACAGTGACATCCGCTTCACGCGTCGCCACCTCAGCCAGGGCTGCCGGTGTGGCTGTGCGCTTCTGGCCGCCTTCTTCGTGTTCCTGCTGGTGGCGGCTGTCTGCGTCTACGTAGGCTGTGAGTACAACCCATCCCTAATTATGTGAACACACATCGCCACCAAAAATACTTTTCTAATTTTCTCTTATTTGATAAATCAAAACAAAAATTTTCTATGAAATCGTAACATTTGTAAGTAGGTACCTAAATACCGACCCACTTAGTTATAAACTATAAGCGCCTCCGCCCACTGAGGTAACTGAAAACTCTCAACTGCCAACTGTCTTTGTATGACAATGTGATGGCCCGCGCACTTCACAATCACACAAAACCCCGTTGTCAATGGTAACGCAAGCGGTGACTTGCGACTGTCACTGCTGCTTTCCCTGGGCGGCCGTTGCTAGTTGCCAGCTGTCAGCTGATTTTTCTTCGTCTATGGTTAAATAAGCTTTTTGACCAATCAAGACAGATAAAACAGGCGGTTTTAGTTGGTTTTCAGTTGCCTCAGTGGGCAGAGGCGCTAATAGTATCTATATTTTATGTAAAAGTTTAAAAAAATTCAAATAAGGAATATTTACACAAATTGTCTAAAAAAACATCACTATATAAGAAAAAATATACTGGTAGGTACTTTTTTATTTCTAAAGGCCATTGGAGGGGACGGTGACCAGAATGTTCGGTGGAAACTTTTTAAGTGTATGAATATTGAGTACAAACTTTTCATCATCAAAGAAGGGAAGGGGTGTGGGAAAGTGGGAAGGGGGGTAGGAGATACTCCTAAAGACCCTGAGGGAATGAAGTAACTATTGAAAAAAATACTAATAAGAAAGTTTATCAAAAACGCGACCATTTTTGAAAAAATCATCACTGAACCACTAAAATGGCCACCATCTTAAAACGGAAACGGATCGTACATACTAATTTATTAATGCACGAAATGCAAAACGATCAAGCACAGGACTACGCTCCACAATCATTCAACTATATAATAAACAGGTCATGCCCTAATAATGGAATATTTCGCCCTCTGTCGTGTCCTGTAACATCCTGCCGAGATACTTGAAGCAAAATTGAAGCACACTTAAATCTGATTGATAGTTGTTAGATTCCCCTCTTCAATGGTCATGTCATAAGTGACTAATGGTAGGTTCAGACTGGACGACGTGCGTACGCATCGCTACTCAAACAATGCTTAGCAACCCATACATTTTCTATGAAAATGGCCACAGACATCGCACGTCGCGATGCGTGTGGCCAATGTGATTCTAAAACATAAATTTTCATTGAAAATCTATGGTTGCTAAGCAGTCCAGATATTGTTAGGCGTAGCGATGGGCACGTACGTCGACCCAGTCTGAATCTACCATAAATCAGTGGCTACTCTTTCTGAGGTCAATACTTCCTGAAGCCTACTGCTACCATGACAATGACACCATCATTATTTTTAGAGTGTGTTCAGGTATAATAATAGTTCTTATATTATATAGGTGAAATTATATAATACACGGAGAAAAATGTTATTCTAAAATACGATCATTTTATTCGTAAAAACGGGACTGAAGTTCTTATGAACAAATTAACAGGGTTTCAATGTTTAGTGGCGGGAACATGTAAGAATAATTTATTGGTACCAACATATTTACCAACAAATTATTCTTACATTTTCCCGTCAATAATCATTGAAACACTGTTAATTTGTTCGTAAGAACTTCATTCCCGTTTTTAACCGTTTTTACGAATAAAATGATCGTATTTTAGAATAAAAATTTTCTCTGTGTATGTACTCACATCAACAGCACCATACAGGACACGTCATGAAAGATCGTATTCACATACAATTATTTAAAACTCAGCTTGTTCCAAGACGTTGACATCACTAAAATATGTAGGCAAAGTCTTTCATCGATGTTAAATCAGCACACTTTCAAATTTGCCTACAAATAGAGCGTTACAGAACTGGGCTTGCTCATAGAGTATAATAATTGGTACCTATGTTATATCCAGACGACTTCCGTTTTGGTATATGGATTTGATTTTCAGTCGGACAGTTGCCAGTTCGATTCTAGCCCAATTTAATTATTAACGAACTGATTTTTCATTTGCTTGATTCAGCTCTGAGAATAAAAGGAATGAAACGTTCACCCAATGATGTAATCCGCATGTCAATGAAATTGACATTAATCCGATGAAACGTATCGGTTTCCAACTTAAAATTTCCTAGTTTTGCGACTAACGAAAGCGTTAGTCGCAAAACGCGTACAAACATAAACACTCAATCAATTTCAGTGAATCTATTTAATCCAAACTAATGACTTTACCATTTAAAATAATAATATTATAGCCACGGTACCTACCAATCTATTCGTCTTATTGACGTAAAAATAATTACTAATCAAGCTCGGGGGCTTTCCATTTCCATTGCGGAAATTGAATATTACTATGAACTCTATGAAGTGGGTTTACGTGATTTACGCTTTAGAGAAACTTAATATTGCGAGCTTTATGCTGTCCGCTTTGGTGGCTTAAGCCTTCAATAATGGTATTAAGCTCAGTATTGGATATTATGTAACTCTAAATACGAACCACAAATGAACCAGGTTTTTATACGATATACTAGCTTCTGCCCGCGACTTCGTCTGCGAAGGATTAGTACCTACTTCGAGTGGCTAATTTTCTTTTCCTAGGTCCCATTTATGTTTATACCAAAAGTCCTAACCTATAAATTTAAAATATCAATAATTCTTGATTTAATTCAAAGTATTAGGCAGTACTTTAAATATTTTCCTAAATAGAATTTTGATTTAACAATCATTGTTTTGCAAAATGTCATTCTATAATTTTGACATTTTCTATTAAAAATAATAATAATTTATTTATAATATATTGAAAATAGCTAGCTTTATAAATTATAGCCTATATGTTATTCTGATATATGAGCTGTATTATTGTAATGTTTCGTTAAAATCCATTCAGTAATTTTTGCGTGAAAGTGTAACAAACACACATACATCCATACAAACTTTCGCCTTTATAATATTAGTAAGATATTTCTATTATATATATTTTCTTAGACTAAAAAGTGTTTAGGTAAGTACAATAAGGAACTCCAGTCCTATTTTTTATAAATAATGGCCTCTAATGATTTAATCTTAACTTAGATATTAGTAAATATTTTTATTGTTATAGTTAGTTTTAATAGTTAAAATAATATTCAATGCTTTAATTTTTCGGGTTACCTAAACTTGTACCAAATCTGTGGTTGTCTGTGACGTCATCAGTCTCAAAAAGCCTACGTTTTATTGCAACAGTCGCTGCATTTTGTATAGTGCACTATGCCGTCGACAGTCGAGACGTCTTTTATTTTTAAGTTCAAGTACTTATTATTAACAAGCGAATTTCCATTCAAGACGTCTGCAATAGGCATAACGACTTTTGTTATACGGCCGTATTCCTGTCTGCAAACTCACTTTAAAAGTGAGGAGCACAAATAATCTTTTAGGGGATCTTGTATCCGTAGGATCAACCGTCGGTGGGCCAACTATCAGGGGGCTAACTGTCAGGGGATAAATTGTCATGAAATCGAGTTAAGATAGCTATGATTAAATTAGTATTTATTTATACGTACGAAATGACTAATTTTTTATTTAACTCAAAATTGTATATCCACTTTATGTGGTCTAATATATAGGTACATGTTTTCATTTTTATATAGATATGTATTTTAGTAATATTAACGATCACTCAACCTTTGGAGGGCCAGGTTTAAAAAAAAAATCTACGTCACTTCAGAAATTTTTTGTGTCGCATTTTATTAGTTTACATTAACAATTCTTTCAGATTTTGGTAGTTTATACAACTGTTGTTACTAATAATATTATTTTGTAATAGAAACTCGAAAACAAATAATGCTAAAACATTTTTTTTTTAAACTTTCACCGTTGGCCACCGGAGGGCAATCGGCCAACTAGAGGTTGTCAAACAGTTTAAAAAAACAACTGTTACTGGTAAAAACCAATATAGCCAATTGATCTCCAAGTTGGGAATGATTTAAATATCTGCGTGTATATAAATGCTTGCGTAACATTCCAGAGATTATTTATACATACTTTCAGTATCGCCATGGTGAAAGACCACCATTCAGTACCGAAACGTTAATGGAGTTAGCCGTGTTTGATGGCCAGATCTGAATAGTCAGGTACTTCCCCACCTTCCTCGTATCTCCTTCCCACCACCACACATTTCAGCATCAGAACACACCTATTCAAATTTACTCTTGTACTGTATTCACATAAAAATAAAAGTACCTACTTAAAAATAGAGAACTTAGGAGAATATCAGATCTAATCACTAAATCGTGCTACACAAATTACCTAAATGCACCATGGAATGTACAAATTAAACACATATTATGTACCAACTCCATAAATAATCGATACACCTAGGTACCTACGTACTAAAGCAGCATTCCCTATTAAAAACAAGCTTCAAATAATTTATAGATGGTATTTTTAAGAAGGTACCCGCGGGACAAATCTAGTTCAAATTTAATGCGTCGACATTGAACCGCTCGCGAGGAAAACCTGTATTAATGTAGCTAATATTGACTTAACCTCAAAACCAACGAGTAACGGAATGTACTAGTTTTTTCATTACATTTGTACATATAATGACAGCGTGTAAAGCGACTGTAATAAGCTGTAAGCGACGTAACAAAAAATGATAATTGTCGTGCGTGGTTAAGTCATATTTAAAGAGCAAAATACCACTATTTAAAAAAAATCAATAGGAATTTTAAATTGAAATTATTTTATATGGTTTTTTTATTGAGATTGGCCTATGTAGGTATATATTTTGGCCATAAACAATTATTATTTCCCAAGTAACCACACGGAGAAAAATGTTAATTCTAAAATACGATCATTTTATTCGTAAAAACGGGACTGAAGTTCTTACGAACAAATTAACACGGTTTCAATGTTTATTGGCGGGAAAATGAAGGAATAATTGGTTGGTATGCGTAATTTCGTACGTAAACCCACAAATTATTCTTACACTTTCCCGCCAATAAACATTGAAACACTGTTAAAATGTTCGTAAGAACTTCAGTCCCGTTCTTAACCGTTTTTACGAATAAAGTGATCGTATTTTATAATAACATTTTTCTCCGTGCACATTCTTTAAATGCAATATTCAAGTACCTACCCAGAAAACAAACTGCTATGCAGTTTTATTTTTATATGTATATACGGATATATTTTTTTACGTTAGCTGTACACAGGACTCCCGGAGGGAAAAAATCCCAACAGTCTATGTAATCTTTGAGTATGGTGTGTAGGGTCTTTTTGGGGAAAGGAAGAAGAGGAAGTTCTGGGAAGGAAAACGGTTTGAGTGATGTGTAGGAATCTGGGGTCAATGTATCCATGAGTGACCACTGCGGTGTAAGGCTAAGGGTCGAGAGTCCGGCTGGAGAGTTCAAAAGGTCTTTCCCAACCAGTCTCACCTGAAGCAGTAGGTGGGCAAACACATCTGCCGCCAAAACCAAGACAAACCTCACCCCCATGAACCCGAGCACCCATGCTAAGTCACTAAACGTAGCGAACCACTTGGTTATGTATGAGACGATGATGTATGTATACAACTATGTATTTGTGAATGAAGCAAGTCATGCAAAAATCGTATTTTAAAAATAAATGAATTTATTCCCTCTGTAATGTCCTTCGGCAAAAATTATTCATCTCACGATATATTATTATGTTAACAAAATATACCGAAATATTTCCTTGAAAAGATAATCTATTTTATTGGCCTGTTGTGTGCTACATGAGTTAGTTGTAAGGTCTTATTCGTAATTTGGCGACATCAGTTTTTCTTTCAAATCAGTATAGATCACACTTCCACGGATTTTCTGTTCAGTAACTTACTTATCTACATTTTTTAACTCTATCCTTACATCATGAATCATCCTCTTTAATCAAATAAAAAATGAACCCCCGAAAGCACACCTACCATGCTAAATAATTTACACGTTATTTCACAGGCCGAACACTAAAACATACTTATTTTTAGTTTTGCATTTATTTACTTTTATTTTTTTGGTTTAACGTTTGTCGGAATAAATTTCGACCTGGCAATAAATCCACTTAGTTGTAAAATGCACGTTAATTGTAGAAAAAAAAGATTGTCATTTAGCTACGTAAACACCATTTTACTTCGTATTTACGGACTAAGTTCCGTTTGAAGTGTGAAAATTAAATAATAATCGATTTGAATCCAATCTTCATCCACTGTTATTTTATATTTGAGGTCAAGGTCCAAGTAAACACAATAAACCTCTTTTTGCGGAGTTGACTGGATTCAACTCTAAATAATGCCTTTTCGCTGCCGTCATAACATTCACCTTTAATGAGGACATTGTCACACTTTACAGGAAATAGTGTCTATGACACGAAACTGCAAATTCAGTCAAATATGCTGTCAATGTTCAATACATTATCTTTAAATGATAATATTGTGCTCATTCTGCGACCCTGGTAGTGCTAAATACATTTAAAAAATATTAAATACCTTTTATTTAATTGCTTGTAGAAAAATGCTTTATTTGAATCAATTGAAACCATTCTTGGAATGTAACTACACGACTCCGCAAAGTTGTACAAAATAGTAGATCGTGATTTATTTTTTGTTTGTAATTTCATATAATATTTCGAGTTATGAATATGGAATAAGACAAAACAGCAAAAAATATACAAAACGTTGCAAAATAATACTAAAGAAGCTGAGCAAATGTTTTTGTCCTTTTGTACACCTTTGTTAAAAAAATGTGGCCCATATTCTATGGCAGCGATGGCGAACAACTTTTGGTGACACCCAATGGCAATGATTTTTTTTAACAAGCAGTGAAAAAGTAATTACTACTTTTTTTGCTATTTTGATATGGTGGTAAACACAGGTAAGTATGCGAACAGTTAAATTTGTTGAGGAATTTTACCAAATCGTATGTGAGGCCTTGTTAAATATTTGACTGCAATCATCCAATGATCGAAATAGACTGCAACTTGTTAAGGATTGAAATTATTCAACTATTAACTGCCAATAAATGAATTGTCTCACAGATTTATCATCTAAAACAAAAATATTATTTATTAATATTGATTAAATATTTAATAATTATTTATTAATTGCGCGGTGCTAAATATAAAAATTACAACAACAAAAAAAAACATCTGAAGATTTTTCACTTAATTATTAATAATATTTATTTGAGACTTGGGGAATAAAAAATAGTGACGTATTATTTAACACAATTAATTGAAGAAATAGGTTCGCCATCCCTGGTCCGTACCTACTACAGATTATAGAGTTCGCTCGGAACTCAAAGCTAGCCCGTTTACCAGAATCACGATTTGGAAATTGAAGAAATTAACTATTTTCCTAAACAAAAGTATACATGTTAATACTAGTTCCCCATCGTGTTTGAGAAACAATTTCTGAATAAATTGCTGTAGCAGTTGTAGTTTTCGGCTATCCAAATTGCCAGTTGGGTCACGATTTTTGTGAGTTTGATATAGTTTTTATCTCCGCCATTGATCAGGAAGTAAAAGTTGGACCTCGTGTGCGTTTGAATAAAAACATAATACGTTTCTTTGTATATTATTACGATAATGGCATTGTGCAACTTCAGAAACATGCATAAACATTCATAATGATTTTGGACCAAACGTTGTCGCATTACAAGTTTTGAAATCGGTTGTAAAATGAAAAATTGGCTTTGGTTTTCGTTGGAAATATCTCAGTTTTTACAAACGTTGTTATTTATTTTCACTGTCTTAGTATATTGCGTAAATATTTTTTTTTTCGGGTTATTCTGTTGTATTGTTTTTTTCTTCTTTCTAATTTCGAGTATTTAAAAGGTTCTTCAGATTGACTCTTTAGAAAAAAAAAGAAGAAATACCTCTGATGACTATTTTTACACAAAAGGATCTACGACGGCCGGCGTAGTCCAGCGGTAGGGCGTTGAACTGCCATTCCGAAGGTCGCGGGTTTGAACCCGGCTTGCGCAAATAAATTTTATTTAATTGATTTGTGTTATTTCACAATTAATTATTTAAAATAATATATTGTATATTTTCGGCACGTTCCAGAGTGGAAGATACTCTTAGTATCGCCCTGGTGTAAGACCACCATTCAGAATTGAAACGTTGCTTGAAATGGCTTTAGCCGTGTTTAGTTACTAGATCTGAATAGCCAGGTACTTCCCCACCTTCCTCTTCCTCGTCTCCTTCCATTTCCCTTACTTTCAGCCTCACTTACTTTCAGCCTCATAACATACCCCAATTGGGGATGCCATAGTCTCACTGGCTCCAGACGGGAGCAGTTGGGACTCTTGTGAGGTATTCACTATAAAAAAAAATCTAAAGATTTAGTTTTTTTATTTATTTATTTGAGACACAAACAGCATATTTATAGTACATTCTTGTGTGTAATATATAACAAATTTAAATTTGTGTGTAATAATACAAATATAAATATCCCTAGACTACTAGATATAAGATGTAATTATAATTGTGAACTTTGTATACACATATATTGTACATGTGATTCATTTTCGATCCTTCGCTGGCGTTTGGAGTTTTGTATATAAATACAATATTTTATCAAGTTTTGTACGACCCCGTTTCATTTTTAAGTTTTTCTTTTCTATTCAATAATATTGTTATTAAAAAAATTAACCCACGAATACACACGTTTTTTTAAACTATAATGCCTAATCCTATTTTAAAATGTCTTTTAAAACTAAAAAAAAGTTTTTTGGTTTGACTGAGGTTTGAACCTTCCTTCCAGTGGTTAAAATCAACCGCTCTATCAACCTTGCCAAAAATTCCGATTTTTAAAGCGATATTTATTTCGTAAAGCGCTTTAATTTCTTAGAATTTAAGGAAAATGCGTTTGCGCATAAAATACGATTGCCACCAATAGTGGATAGAATACAATATATCATTGACATCTGCCAAGTTTCGGCTCGATCAGATGTCGGGAAGTGGGTTAATTTCCACTTGGAAGATTCTGCGCCATTATTACGATCAAGAAAACAAAAGTGAAATTTAAATAGATGTGTTTAAAAAAGGTTTACCTATTTATAAATAAGTTCTGCTGTGTCATTATTATTACGCGTATATATACCCTCAAAGGGTGAAACGGCTGTCGAGCATAATAATAATTACACATAAGAATTTGTTTATAAAGAAAGTCTTATTTTATAAATTCAATAACAATATTATTTCCCTTGTGGGGCTGGCTACATTTGCAGTCCGTTGAAATTATGACTGCCAAGTGCACTTGAGTGTGCAGTGTGTAGAGCAAGGTTTTAGAAGTTTTTAACACATTTTATAACTGTCCATGAAAATTCCAAAGAAAAAAGTTAATTTTATAGAAATTTTATTAAAAAAAAATTAGGTCTAATTTTAATTATAAAATTTGGCTTTGAGATATTTGCAAAATTCTCCCAGCACCATAAAAGGAAAACTAAACAACTTAGATGTACCTAGGTACCTTTATTTCCAAGAATGCTTACTATTTTAATTGCAATAATGTAGGATAATTATACATGCAGATGCAGTGTAAATTTCCTTTACTTTGCAAGATACTTGCATCAGATGTTTAATTTTTATCTAGATGAACATAGAAAATATAGTACTTTCTCAATGGGTACAATATTAAATTATATTCATAGATGAAATATAGCTCTGGTGAATGAACTAATACAATGGGTGATACTGGTTTATGGATGATGGGTATATTCAGAAAGTAAAGAGATATTCACTGCAGACTTGTACCTACTTTCTATGGGATTATTTCCGAACAATTGATATTGTTCAATGGGATGAACTTATTAACCGGTGAGACGACTTTCAAAAGCTGTAATTAAATTACAAATTCATCACTCATTCAATCTCTTCGTAAGATAAGCACTATTCTTGTGTTACAGTTTTAAAATATTTTCTCCTCTCTATTTTTAGATGGTTTCAAACATATCCACAAATAATTTTACAGAACGACAAATTATAGGAAATATTTGTGGAAAAATAACGAATAAGTATAATCATCAATTTTTATTAAACAATACTTTGAATAAATATTTCAAATACTTCTGATGAAACTATAAAACATTTTAATAGTGGTGTAGGTATACGACATGAAATGAGTTTTGTTATTGAATTATCGTGTCACACCACAAAGCGATTAATTCCTATGAAAATAGTATGACGTAAAATTAACATTAAAATATATCATATTTACCTCGAACAGGCAAACATTATGTGAGCATTAAGTATACCTAATTTTAAATTCTATTTTCTGATTTTTAGTAGGGGACTCGGGGCGGAACGGGGTAGCTAAGTTTTGATTACACTTTGAGAAAGTTTGAAAGTAATGCCATGATTATGTGTCATTTGGTAAGTTTATTTACTTATTTCTGTACACAGAAACTAAAACTAAACTTATCAAAATTAAAATTACTATCAAAAATTTGTGTCTGAAAAAATAAGGGAAAGTTCCCATTCTGGCCCACAACCGAGGTTCTTTTCTATGTGAATACTGCACAAGAGTCCAAACTGCGAATGAAGCCATGGGGATGTTGTAAGGCTGATGGTATTCATATCCGTTAAAGGTATCTGTTGAAAAACCGTACTATGAAATGTGTCTCGCCATTGACGAGTTATGGAATATACGGCTAAGCGCTCCGCATTCTTCGCGATCAATCTTATAAATGGTTAAGCATATAAAAAAAATACTTTGAACAAAATTTGTAGAGAATTTTATACTCTACAACTTTTATATTGATGCAAATACGATTCGAGGCAAAGGAAGCGAGATATTTAAAAAAAACTGATTTTCATGACCTTTGACCTTGAATATGTAAAGACGCTCACACGTGACCTTATGAAACTTTTGGGACAACACTTAGAATACCAAAATAAAGGTTTGTACAAATTTTCACCTTATTCCGTTTTATTTAGAGGTTATCCCCTGTTTTTAGCTTAAGTGACTGGACTATTTCTGAAAGCATTATTTAGCAAAAAAATGTACTGATAGTGAGGAAATCTAACTTCGCTTCGGCTTCGTAGTGGTGGGAATCCAGACAAGCTCAATCAAGTTTTCCTTCGCATACACGTTGAAGTTTTTTTTTGAATCCGGCAATTCAAATAATATTTGGAAAATTTATATAGCGTCTTTTTTGTGATTTCCAATTTTTCGAATGTATTAGTATAATAGGAAATTAAGTAAACACAGGAAATTGTACTTATTTTACTACAAATTTTCATAATTATTTTTTTTAATCCTTTCAAAATCCTCGCGCAATGAGATCGAAGTATTTAGAAATGAGCTATTGGATGATAAAGGAGACGATATAAAAGAAAGCCCCCTAGCATATAGCATTTGGAAAATGTGATTTTAACGAATTGAAATTTATATGTAAATATCATTCGATTTGTTATTAAGAGTGAGAAGTCATATTTTTACACAAAAAAATTTGGATTCTCCTTCGTAGAGTGGTCATAACACATTTCACCTAAAATATGCGAAACGATGTCAACTGTCGTCATATTATGCAAAAAGGCGGGTAATTCTCAATGATCACATTCTGATGTACGAGAATTGTTATGTTTGTCAATCTACATATTAAAATAATAAGTACATCAAAATATGACCATTGAAAATTTCCAGCTGCCTTTTTGCTTATGACGATAGTTCAGATTACCAGGGGTGCTAGCATGGTCGATCGATAAGGATCGGTAGGATAATTGTCGGTAACTTCTCGTCGTCCCCTAGGACAACTGCAGATCGCAAACGTACAAACAATAGTTGTTATCGAATATATTAAGGACATTGTGAACTGTTACCTATTCGTTTGCAATCTGCAGTTGTCCTAGGGAACGATGAGAAGCTACCGACAATCACCCTACCGATCCTTATCGATCGACCATGCTAGCACCCCTGGAGTCGCTAATGTAGATATTTAAGATAATTGTGCAAATAAATTAGTTATATGCTTCGTTAGTTCTATTTTTTGTTGCCTGCACATAATTTTTGAAACTGTATACATAACAACAAAAATTCTGCTGTGTTTTTCAAAGTGCCATTAACCTACTAAACGTATAACTTTGTCATAATAAATATAAGAATTAAGTAGGTGTAATGCAATCGAATGGTGCAGTATAATCACAATAGGCAGGTACTGTGATACTTTCCAACATAGCAGAGAAAGCAATCTACATATTTGTTAATAAACATTTTATGATGCCAGTAGTAAATGCCACCATTTCTACAATAATGGCTCATTGTCATTCACGGTGCAGCATTCGCTGACTTGCGTGTGTTGGGCTTTCAAGTCACATAATAATACGATGAAGAGATCCCCTGCAGACAATTCAAGTAATATAACAATTCTCTCACGATTTAGAATGAGTACACGATCACCTACATGAGAAGTCAGTGGTGACTAGTCACTGACACGGTCACGTTTAAGGAAGTTAGTGCTATTAGGACAATCAACTCAATAAACTTGTACTTAAACAGGGGAGCGGACACGCAATAAGAAATATGCTCAATCACTTTTGATAGGCCATACATAGATTACAGGCTTAACGAAAACGAATGAAATTATCATTGTTATTCGTGAAAATAGTTATGTTGAATGCATTTTCTTTTTCTCTCGATACAACAAGTTGTGTTGAATATAATCCACTGGATTATTGACCACTTCACAATAATATGTGTTTCCAGAATAGAATGATTTCCATTTTTGCTTTGTCCCTTTTTCTCTCAAATATGTACACTAGATGCCATGAATAAAATCCTAAAAATAGTCAAAAGTGAATAAATAACTCGTAATTTATTAATTTGCCAAATTTATTACTTGTGATAAGTGATGTTACATTTTTTTTCTATGAATACCGCACAAGAGTCCCAACTGCTCCCGTCTGGAGCCAGTGAGACTATGGCATCCCCATTTGGGGTATGTTATAAGGCTGAAGGTTTCGGGGAGGGGAAGGAGATGGGGAAGAGGAATGTGGGGAAGTTCCTCCCGAGGTAAAATATTTTTCTCAGGGCCTCTTGTGTGAGATTAATATAAAAAAAGTTATAAGACATTCGATTAAAAAAGTTATGTTAAAATTATTATAATCCAACATAGTTAGTAGTATCTGATAAATACCCTAGACACGGAACAAAGACACGACAAATAAGCAAGTATATTATATGGATTGTTTAATAAAATTGATATCTATCATAAGAGTAATTAATTACCATTGACCTTCAACCTTTAGCTATTAGCTATTAGCTACGGTGCGGCGTTAGATTATTGTCCGGTATTCCCCGTGTTGCTTTGATTAAATTAGTATTACAAATTAGGCAAGTAAGTACCTACCTCGTATAAACAAACAAAAAAATTACGTAAAAGTTTGAACCGAAAGTAATGAATTTACCAGTTCGAATTCAAATTCGAAGTTATTGATTTAACCAAACCATTCAGTGAACATATTTTATTGTATGTAAGTGTACATTTATAGGTATTATAAATTAACTTGAAAAATGACTGCAAGCTTGCCCTATGAAGCGGGTTATGAGAAACCTCAACCTATAACTATACGTTTCTATTTATTTTACATTTCATTTAATTCACACATTACCTGCTGTTTATACAGTGTGTAACAGCACGTACCCGACGGAGTTTAGCCAGCAATTCCTGAGCATATTTGGAGTGAAAAATGTTTTGCTCTCCGATGATATTTTTTTTCTATTACAAACAATTTTTTTTTCAAACACACGTCGCTATGGGATATATCCCGTCGCGATGGGTTTGAGCGATATGCGTGCTGTTTCGTGTCTTCACATGTTGCTAGAATGAGACACAACGCTTATCAAAACACGCTTGAGTGTAAACGCGCTACTCTTAAACTAGTCAGTTTCGACGTGTGATGGAAATTTTTTTTTAATGTTTTTAATAGAAAAAAAAAGTCATCGGACAGCAAACTGACGTCAATATTTTTTACTCAAAATATGGTCAGAAATCGCTGGTTAAAATGCCTCGGGTACGCTCTGCTACACCCTGTATATTATTTTACGTTGTTAATTTTTTGTACTTATCTAATTTATAAATAAACTAGCGAGTACCCGGCGTGCGTTGCGGTACCACTCAAAGAAAGAACCTTTTTGTGTTATAATTCTGTTTATTGACTTGCTTTTGGATTCACGGGATTTTTTTTTTTTCGTTTGGTGCATGCGTAGATAAATAGTCGCGTGAACAAGCCACATACAGCTCTCCGTGTGAAAAGCATGAATTTTCCAATATTACTCCCTGCTATCCCCTACCGCTGCAATGTCTCCTTTGCAATCCCTCCCTCTGCCACTCCCTCATCCTCAGCCCTCTGTCACCCTTTCCTTGCGTGTCCGTTCCCAAGCGTCCCCTTCAAATAATTTCATAACGCGAGAGCTTACCATTAAGTATATTTAGATATAGAAACCTTTGCATGCATACGCGCAACAAATCACCAAAGTTTCATCGCCATCGGTTGAATGCTTTAGGAACGCATAATGGACAAACAAAGAAACATTCATTTTTGATGTACACTATACACATTTATCATGTATTTTTAGTTGTGGTTGCTAATTTCTTACAAAAAAGATATATTAATATTATCTACAGTATATGTACAATAATATTGAACATTTCAAATGTCGAGGTATTTCTGGAAGCTGTGTCTGTTGGTATTAAAGCCTTATTGAATGGTGCCTTTCGTCTTTAACCTTGAAAATAATTAAATCTGACTCAATTTTTTCCCTTTGCATACAACACATAAACTGGTTTTGCATCGGTTAAAATGTGCATTTTATAGAGTTTGAAATTACACTAATTTCAACTTGGTGAAGATTAAAAATACTTGTAAGTGATAGGAAAATGAGCCGACAGCACGCAAACATAAGATTTCTTGTAAATAATAATAAAAATTATGGTATGTATACATTTTACGTTTAGTCAACGTCGTTTAGACAACATTGTTGTGGTGATAATGTATATTTTTATATGTATTTAGAATTAAATGATATAATCGAACTTTGAGCTATTTTTAGAGGTTCTGTAAATATTTTTTTACGCAATTGTTTTAAACATTTTAACATGTTTTGTTTTTTCATCTTTTAGAAGAATAATTTATTTGTTCAAAACATAATATTGTTTTCTGATAAACAATATACAAATTTTCTAAAAACTGCATCCAAACCCGCTAATTATGCTGCGCTTGCAGTAAGATACCCTTAATGATAGATAAAAATAAGATACAGATTTTACAAAGCGGAACACCTTTTTATGTATCCTAATAGTTACTCTGACGTTTTTAAATTTGAACATCTTTTTCTGTCAGCCCAAGTAGTTTCAACTCAAAACGCAATTTCCGTCATGAGCTACGGAAATTAGAAATAGACGACACATTTCTTCTTACATAGTAGGTATATATTGTAGATACCGATTTTTTAAATGAAATCTAAACATTGGAAATCATTCAAAACCGCCTAGTAAAAAAGATACTCAGTAAAAACGTTCAATAACTATTTCATGCAATGGTGGAGCGTATAAGTAGCCTCTACAAAGGCGGGTTTTATATCATAAGAAGCGTTACAGATAATTCATTATATACGCGGCATTTTCACCTCAAAAATTATGGTCAAGAATTGCCTAAACTTAAAATAAAACATGTGCTCACCTGAAGGAAATGTCTTCCTGCAATAGTATAGGCTATATATTCATCCATCGGTTGGCGCATTTTATCAATTAATTATGTTGTTTCTTGAATTCTTCTTAAAATACAAAACTCTCAGAAAAAAACAATTTTTCAACAAGATAAAAAATAATTGAACACCGACAAACAGCTAGAGAACAATTCTTATTTTGAATTATTTTACGTCCAAAATAGACTAACTCAAATTTGCCGTGCATTCGGGTAAGTACCTTCCAGATTAGTGCACATAATACGTAAATAAATCTAACCAGGTGCTTATAAAACTCATACGTAATTATAAACTAACCATAACAAAAAACAAATTATATATTATTGTGCTTAACCGTATAATCAAACCCATTGTAATTTTATTGTGACCGAGATTTATTTCCGTGTTATGATTTCGTACGACGTGTTGTGAACAAAATCGATCTGAATTCATTCCTATGTGTTCTGTCTTCTGGTCCACATAGCCGATGGAGATCGCTAATGGAGTTAAATGGATATCTGCGCTAAGAGGCATGATTTGGTGTTTGGACAGCAGCAACGGGACTTGCGATGGCCGACATTACTTCTCCGCGGCCTCGAGCCAACTACTTTATACAACTATAACCAACAAATCAAGAAACCGGAACGCAGAGAGTAAATTCTGGCGACAAGTAAAAAAATATAAACACAGCAAAACAAAGCCTTTTCTTATATCATATTAATGGTTTTTTATATTCATTTCTTGAATTTTACGCTATACGTCCAGTTTACTAGATAGGTACAAACTCAATCACACGAGTGAGAATCTAATTTTTATAAAATTAACAAAAAGATTTAAAAATTTAAACTTTTTTGCGGATCTCATCAAGTACGCACACGTGATATTCAGGGTCCCGGCTTCTTGATCTAGGATGATTTCTGTGGTTTTGTAATATCTATATCAAGGTTTTCACTATTCCGTTAGCGTTTATTAGCGTTAGTACTTACGCCGCGTGTAAGGAAGGTGTATTGTATGTAAACACCACATGTTTTTTTTAAATGGCTTCTGGTACAGAAACAGCTAGAGCATTTTATATAATTTTGGCAAGCTAGATTCTCTTAGGTCCGGGTGAATTCAGAACCAAAACGTTACTTAAATTGCTTTAGCCGTGTTTGGTAACCAGATCTTAATAGTAAAGTACTCGCCAACCTTCATCTACCCCGTATATTTTCCTTCTCTACTCTATCCAACCTCTCACAACATATGGTTTTTTCAGAATTAACAAATTAATGGTTTATCTAGTTTCACATATTCCGTATTTTTGCGGTTAAACTGTACATCAACATTTGTATAGTTTCTTGGTTATGTTAAACTTATAATTATTTTTAGCAATTATATCTCCAGTGTTATCACCTTTACTCAGATACAAATCAGTTTAAATAATTTTTTTTTTTAAATAAGCGTTCTGGGAAAAAACTGACATGTTGAGTTTAAAAAAAAAAAATTGCCCAATTGGGGTTGCCATGGTCCCACTAGCTTCGAACAATCGGGACTTTTATGCGGTATTCTCATTAAAAGGGTAATAATAATTTAACTATGTAAAATTGCCTCTAATAATTACATCAATTTTCGTTATCCATATTAGGCAGTTTTTTCCTTTTTACGAAGTGCATTCAAGTTCAAGAGAAGCCTGGTTGTATGTCTGTTGTCTGGAAGCTCACAATGGCACACTTATTTTCAAATTAACAATGTGTTGTTTATATTAGAATATCAATTAGGGCCAATCACACGGTTCGATGAGTTCTTTAATCCCAGGTGACACTTTGGAATCATGATATTCTGGTATTACGCGTTTACATACCGTATCGAGAATAAATTAATGGAAATTTCATAAGGTGCTTATTGGTATGTGGTGATGGAGAAAATTGTGGTTTTCATTTCACGTTTGTCTCAACTTTCAACGTGCTTCTTATTCCAAGATATTTATAGTAAACGACGATCTTTAGAAACGAGCTTTCTATTTAAAGCTTTAAAAAATGTTAGCTGAAAACGAATAAATTAAAACAATGTGTAGATATATAGACGGCCGGCGTAGTCCAGAGGCTGGACTCCCATTCCGAAGGTCGCAGGAACCCGGCGTGCGCAAATAAATTTTATTTGATTAATTTGTGTTATTTCACAATTAATTAATTAAAAATTATATAAATTATATTTGCAGCACGTTCCAGAGTGGAAGATACTCTCAGTATCGCCCTGATGTAAGACCACTGGATTAAACAATAACGATTTTAAATAACTTCTATATGTAATAGAGTTTAATGTAACTAATAATGGCGTGTCCGAAAAATATATCACCGGATTGATGATCTAAATAAGTGTAATTTATTTTTGAATATGGTCGCGGTGTGGTGAACAATCGAATCGGATAGCAGAAGCAGAGGCCTTAGCAAGCAGCCGACCGTACAGGAAAATTAATGCACCACGTGTTATTGATTTAAATAACTTGGAAATTCATTATGTTACCAGCGGTTCAAGATATGATCGAGAAAAATTATTAAAATATCTATTTTGTGGCATCCTTACAAGTCCTACAACATAACAAATAATATGTGTCTCAGACACCACTACCACGTCACACAACTAGCAATAAGATTTAGCTGAGCGGATAAATTCGTCTGGTTGCCATTCAAGCGTCGCATGTGCTATCCTATCTTACCTCCGTCAACACAAGTAACATTTTCCGCATGTTATGGTGGAAGGAGGAGGCTTTCGCATTAAATGAAATCAAGTAAAACCAGTGAATATTTGTATTTCTTTAATATTTGTCTTTTTTTTAAATGGTTATAATATGGACAAGCCGCAATGAAAAATGTTCGTGCGACATCCTGCTGAGCTGGAAAAGTTGAAAGGAAAAGTTGAAAGGAAAAGTTCTACCACACGGAGAAAAATGTTATTCTAAAATACGATCATTTTATTCGTAAAAACAGTTAAAAACGGGACTGAAGCTCTTACGAACAAATTAACATTATTTCAATGTTTATTGGCGGGAAAATGTAAGAATAATTTGTTAGTACACGTACGAAATTACGTATACTAACAAATTTTTATTTATTTATTTATAAGAAAAAAAAGTTTTACATTACAAGTGAACATTATGTAAAGTTATACAAATTATTCATCATTATTCTACTACTCCATAAGTTAAGCTCTAGGAGCTCGTGTTTATGGGAGGAGTATTTACATGCAAAAAAAATAAAATATTCTAAATAAATATGTAATCAAAGACTTAAAATAAATACAAACATTATTTAACATAGCTATACAATTTAGGAAAAAATATGTTTTTGAATTACAATACCAATATACTATATATTTTAACTTTCAACATTGATAATACAGATTAAGTAATGGTAAACTAAGGGTACAATATATCATTATCTAATTTCAGGGATTTAATTTGCTTTTTAAATTGTTCATATTTCAAAGTTTCAATTATTCTTACATGTTCCCGTCAATAACATTTTTCTCCGTGCAGAAGGACCGCAGCAGATGTACAGCGACAACTTTAAAACATATTTGTGCGGACAGTGTTTTTTAATAATTTTTATAAATATGTGGTGAGTGTTTTTTAATAATTTTTAAAATATGTGGTGACCAATTTTTGTCAGTTATTTATGCAACAAACGTTGTTCCGGGTGTGAAAACTTAAGATAATGATGTAATGCTTTTTTCAAAACCTGTCAACGATGTTACTTTGTTCTCCGGTAAACTCGAATTAAACAAATAATAACCGTGACTCTATGAGTGCCATTACGCTACAGCATTGCATGATTAATTAACAATGTCTTGAATGTTTTCCTCACTGGGATTTCACGTGCTAAGCTTCATTTTTGCATATTATATAATTATTTTAAAAGTAGGTAAATAGTATGTTTGAGTTTTTATCTATGTCAGATTAGCATGTGTCCCACATCCACATCATTAATTAATTGTGTCCCACATCCACATCAGAAATAATTGTATTAAAGAGACAACTTAATTATAGAGCAGAAAATCTATTGTGATATCTGAAGCGACTAAAATTCATAAATAATAATAAATATGTAGTCAATTTTTATATTGAAGCGCTATTTTGTGATAAAATCACTTTGTAAATCATCAACTGTTTTCAACTCCGAGGTCCTAGCACACTCGATCGATGACGATCGATAGGATAACTATCGGTAACTTCTCATCGTTCCCTAGCATGACTACAGATCGCCAACGAATAAGTGACAGTTCACAATGACTACGTGTCCTTAACATATTCGACATCAACTGTTGTTTGTGCGTTATCGATGTGCTGTTGTCCTAGGGAACGATGAGAAGTTACCGATAGTTATCCCATCGATCGTTGTCGATCGAGTCTGCTAGGGCCTCAGTGTTGTGTCGTGTCGGTCACCCCAACTCCGTGTTTTACTGTTAGTAAAAATGTTGAAAGTGCTTCAATCGTAGATATTCCATTTTTTATTTTTTTTTATTTTAATACACAGTTCTTGTGTATGTCTCTCATGACTATTTTTGCCATTTATATTTGTGCAGTTCACTGCATCAATTTCATGAAAATATATTCATACTGTTTTTGTGATGGATTCACAATTAATTAACATTTTTTTAATTTTCAAAGTTTTGTCAATCAAAATTATTTTTTATTACTTCCGTAGGTACACGATCACGTTTTTCCACGTCTTACAATTTGCAGATTATTAAAATCGCGAAGTAAATATACTGACCACAAATTACTAGCGCGCTTTCAACAAAAATTTCAATTCCCAAGAATCTTTATAATATTTGTACAACGAATTATTTTGATTTCGGAAAACAACATTTCGACAACAATGGCAAAAGGATTACTCAAAATAATGGCCACTTTAAAATTTTACGGCCGAATGGGTTTTGTATTCTGTGTTAATATAATTTACAGTTAGTGTGCTCATTTTTAAACATCCTACCACCTACCTTCTATCTCCTACTTCCTCTTTCAAATACCTTTTATCCTTTGTCTTGAGTTTTTAAATACACATTGTATTTACTGTGTCGTTTTCTAAAATAAGACAGGCCGGGTTTATCTCTGTGTGCGGAATGCTAATTTGTATGTTAGTTTTGTGATTTTTTTCAAAGGTCCAGTATATTATAGAAAGCATAGTTAATCTACAACATGTTGCTTGTTAACTAAGTTGCATTATTTGTTAATTTTATGACTTTTGGCGTAGCATTTTGTTGACTTAACTTCGTTTTCGTGACGCCTACGGAAATTTCCGCAAAAAATATGATAAACGTTAACACGTTCGTAAATATGATATTTTTATGGAGCATATCTTTTTAAAATTGGAGCATCACATAAGGATGTCGGATATACATATATATATATTTTTTTTTAATCTATGTAAAATGTAAAAACTTTTTCCTCTTCTTTCTTTTTCTGTAGCACATATTATTCAGCTAAAAAAAAATATATATTTTAACCTACATTTTTATGCTGTCTACAATTGAAAAAATGGTTTCTGTTTTGTTTTTTTTTTCTCTCTTTCTTTTTTCTATAATATATTATTTTCACTTTAATTTACCTTCATACCTACTATTTATGTAATGTTCATATTTTAAGTTGATCTTTTTTTTATCCAAACATTGTGTCTCTGTATATATCATATCATACACTTATTATGTAAAAACCTGTAAGGGCGTTGAAAATGAATAAATAAATAAAATAAATAACAGCCATTGTATTTTTGATAGAGTAGTAGTTACCTAATACTTGGTTACATGACTTGATTATACAGCCGTGAATTTCACGTACCAATATATCCCTTCTAACACTGCCAGAATTACACACGGGTGGAATTACCCATGGAGAGAATTTATACCTAGATGCTGTACTAATTGCAAACTTCAAAAACCTTACCTAACCTTTTTTCAAGTAGAATAGATAGCTTGCCATTTACATTTGTCCTGATGATGTACACTGTAACGCTGTCCGAGATGTCGGCTAAATAAGAAAGAAACGCAACACGGCATAATAACCCATAAATTGATCACGATAACTAATCACATTTTTAACGTGTGTTAATTCCAGAAGGTGTAATTCTCTCCATGTGTAATTCTCTCGATGTGTAATTATCTCCATGTGTAATTGTCTCTACGTGTAATTATCTCCATGTGTAATTTTCTCAATGTATAATTCTGTTCTTATGTTATTGTGGCAGTGTAGGACTTGTTAATTCATTGGTTCGTGAAATTCACGCCCGTTCACATCGTGTTTTAGTTATTAACTAAATCAGTGTTTAGCTACTAACTAGGTGATTAGGTACCATTTCGCATGGCACCACAGCACAACTTATTAAAAGGTTAACTCAATTAAAATGGTGAACCTATTGCATTTGTTTTCTCCACTAAGTGGTTATTTGAATCAGCGCTGACATTTCCCATTTCCTTCTTAATTGCTCTAAAATGGGAGATATTATTATTTGATAGCATAGTAGCTGAATCAATGCAGCGATGAATATAATATTACAATTTTCAAATAGTCCGTTCGCCAGATAGATTTAATATGTCAAAATAACGACAGGATATTTATTGCCCGGAGGCTAAATTTTTTAACCTTCATTCGAGAGGCAAATAAGTAATGATAAATAACCATGGGAGTATTGCTTGCTGAAGTGTAAGGGAACACATATGTACTATTAGTACATTGCAAACAAAATTGAAATTTACATTGCACAACGCCTTATTATTGATAGTGAAAATTTTCATTTTAACCCCAGATTATCAACCTTCGTCGAATCGACTACACCGATTCATAACTATTGTCTTATTTTTTTACGCGTTGACGCACATTTTTAAAAACTTTTTGTTGTCAGATTCGGCATCTTGTACCTGGTAGGTACCGACATTATTGGCGCACCCTTTCCTGCATAGAGTTAATACATTAAAACAGATTTGTGCCCCAGATCTATTATTAAAATGCCCACTAATGCCATGTTAAGGCCTTTTCAGATATAAGCGATATTCGTTTCCCTTGGGGGTAGCGAAAAACATCAAGCTGGATTCCGCCGGGAATTTTATGAATTTTCGCGGCTAGCGCAAAACTAGAATTTAACTTTTTGCTTGTTTTTCGAAACAGGCGCTATCGCTGTCCATTTCAATACAAGTGTCAAGTACCTACGTGACCGACTAGACAGGCGAAAATTAACAACGTTTCGCTACCCATAGCAAATGCGAAATCCACCTAGGTTTGAACATTGATAATATGTCATACCAACTCGGTTTTCGCTACCCACAGTGGCAACGAATATCGTACATATATATATACATATAAATGGGCCTTTGAAATGCCAAAAACATAATTTTCTTTGGTGGATTTTATTTGTTCTCGAATCAATGTTAAATAATTCTAACAATCGTTTCGATCGAAAAAGGTGCAAACTACTTTGCAAACCGACTGAATGACACCATTGTGTCGAAGTGAAAGTGCCTTGCATTAGATTACTGCCCTTTACAGCCAACAGTTTTCTGAAGACGTTATCTTCGATCTGTCTTGAAACTCTCCATTACATTATTGATTTCTTGTCTAGGATCTGGTCTAGATTGCATATACTCTCTTGTAAACGAAAGTTCAACAAAGCACCAACATAATACTATAATAATATAACACGTCAGGCAAAAATAACATGGTTTTATTGTCTTCCATCTACCATACACTGAACACCGCACAAGAGTCCTAACTGCTGTAAAGAGTGGGGGTATGGCATCCTCAATTGGGGTGATTTGTGAAGATAGCGGGGGGGGGGGAAAGAGCAAGGTTGAGAAGTATTGATTATTCAAAATGAATCACGAAACACAGCTAGATGATACTGATAGGATCTACCGTTATTCGCAAATATTTACTATTATCCGTGAAAAATGGCAGCCCAACTTTACTCATCCCAACTTTTTTAAACCACCGTCGAATCAAGATTTTATAAATTATAAAAATAGATTTGTTTTTCGGTTTGATACTACTGCCCTAGATAATAGGCGATTATCATTCGGACTAATTTGAGTACATACATAAAAAAAATATGTATACAGGGTGTTAAGCATCGTACTTGAGTTACTGTAACCAGTGATTCCTGACATTATTTTGAGTAAAAAATGTAAATGAAATTTTGGTCTCCGGTGACTTTGATGAGACTTTTTTTTTCAAAAACTTTTTCTTCAAAATCAAAGAAAAAAAATCTTACACGTGTCAAGGCTGGTCTCTAAGCCAAGTAACCAACCAACCCCTCACCCCGCCTCTAACTTCCCAATACCTACTGATTTTTATGTTTTTGTAGAAAAAAAAAAAACTTCAAAAATGTCACCGGAGGCAAAAAGTTTATTTACATTTTTTACTTAAAATAATGTCAGGAATCACTGGTTAAAGTAAGTCAAGTACGATGCTTAACACCCTGTACTATACTGTGATCACGAATACCTTAAAACACAAGTTTTATTATAATGTGTTATGTGATAACCCGCTTGAAACCCAAAACTGCCCGGGGCCAGTAAACTATGGCATTCTCAACTTTGGGAATTGTTGTCAGGTTGGATGAAGGTTAGGAATGTTCACTAAACATTGATGTAGCTAATTCAAGCAATTCAAGTGAAGAATTCAGAACCTTAATAGTGGTCTCTCCCAGGGGAGAAAAGTGAGGATGGGTGGTGGGGTATTTATAGAGGTTAAAGAGAAAAAAGTTAAAGTTCTCAGGAAAATATAATATATTTTCCTTAAAAATTCATTGATTTCTTGTTTTGTTATGTAGGTACGAACTCGATAATGGGTCTTGGTTTAATTTATACTAGATTATTGAAATTTAGGGACTTTTTTTAACCTCAAGCAGACTGAATACGAACAAAGTTATACGTCATTATTATTAACAATTTTTTGTCATAGTGGAGTAAATTATAAATTATGTTATACATGTAGTGGAGTGGGAATTGCACATGAGCGAATGAGTTGACTTTGAAATCACTATGTAGATTTCAATGGATGTAGGGAATAAACAACGATATAAAAGCAATGGATTCTAATTCGCTAAAATATGCTTTAATATTACTTGACGTTTATAAAATACATTTTTATATTTTTCATATTAAAATGGAATACCATCTTGACCTTAAAGGTTGAATTTTGCTTAGAAATTCATAAAAAAATGATTCCATAATTTTCCTTCTAATAAATGGATATTTTGATTACGCTCATTCGCTAATATTGTAGAAATTATTTTTACTCTGATTTGCTGTTTTTATTTTGCAAAAACCTTGTGAATGCACTATCTCAAAGCTAACTGTACCAAATACCAATGTACATTTGAATACCAAATAACAAGGTGCAGTCTCATCGAGCACCGCGGGCGCGTGAGTGACCTTTCGTCATTTGTTCCGAAGATCCTTTCAAGATATAGCCTCTCGCAGACATCGAGGTCACTTGGCAGACTGCAGACCTCAGAGGATTGTGATGCCGACTGCTATGGGCGTACCTCTGAAAGGTCCGTCCAAGTTGTAACCTCTCCCCATTTCTTATGAACGAAGAATATAACAGAAATTGAGGTTGTATCGGGGATATGACATATAATTTTTAGCGCTCTTGAGTAGGACAAGTTCGGAATATAAAATGAAAAAAGGCTTATATCAAGAGCAGGGGTCTTATTTGGCCCGGTATGCCCAGTTCATTGCAAGGTGTATTTAGGCCATTTTGCAAGCCAATTCATCACAAAATTGATTGATCATTGCTTTTCTTTGATAAATTCGTTGTAACCTCTACCTCTTTCTCATTGTCGACGCATGCAACTGAAAGAGAAGTTACAATGGAACTCTCAGCGACGGACTATACCTACCTGGTGCTTGTTACTTGCAACTGCCATTCCCCGCTTTTGACCTCTGAGGACCAAAATAACTTATCTTTATCACCTTTAAATGTCAATTGTTGCATTTTGTTGGAGCGTTTTACGACGCTCATTGTGTTCATTCTGAAGTGCCGGGTGCACCGCAATCCTCTGATTGGTTTTAAGAAAGTTATTTTAATGTCTCAGCAATAGCATAGTCATACAAACTAACCACAGAAACCATATACTCTCACCTACACTTGAAATAACATATTTCATTTTAAACGATGAGGTACTGTTATAAATAATATGACATGTATTTTTGTTTGCTAATAATATTTATATTCGTTTTACGCAACACTGAAGAGATAAACTGATAGAGGTTAAGTAAAAATAATTAAGCTAAAACTTTCCGTACTTCGTGAAATGAGATAGCATAAAACAAAACTCTACAAAATAATGTTTTATCGAAAAAAGCAAACACTTTGTGGCTTGACATTATACCCGATGAAACAAATACTTAGTTTTAAACCACTTTATTTTGTATAAAAGTGGTTTAAAACTAAGTATTTATTTCATTTGAAATAATGTTTTGTTATTATTACTAGTAGTTCTGCGAACAGTAGAATTCGCGTAATGTTGATTACTCCGATTTGACAGCTCGCGACAGTAGCAACGCTCAAGCGCTAGGGCGGAATAAAAATGTACTATCAAACACGGCTACCACCTTGACAGTAATGATCAGAACCTAACTGACACAGAAATTTACAGATACATAGATTGGTCGAGTCAAAATTTTGAATATAAGTCTAAATCAGGTTAGCACGACGCTCAAATATTATTTCGCCGTCTAATAGATCCATTGTTTAAATTTTAAGTGTTACATAAATCTACTTTGGTAGTGATTGAACCAACTTACTGAAAATAAAGTTTGTAGGAGTCAGTTGAGGTGACAATGGAAAAAAAAATGAACCCAAAGAAGAAGGTAGCGTAACACGGCATAACACCCCAAAAATAAATAACAAAAATGTTACTGTTGTTTTGATGCACTCTGTACATATGTCAAAGCTTCATAATGACGATTACAACGGCTTATTTAATGTTTCCGGTATATAAAATTATTTCAATCGATAATCAACCTTTATCAGCAGCTACTTATTTTTTACTCACTTAGCCAACATCCATAATCACCAAAGTGAATGGAAAGCACATAGAAGTACCCAAAAAATCCAATAAGCGAATACAAAAACGTTAAAAGTTAAAGACACAAAACATTTCATTAGCGGTTTACCTTTTTGTGTCATTACGCGATAGTGAACATTTAGATTGTGTTTTGTTAAAAAAAGACAAGTTTATAGTAACAAGCTTAGGCATGAAGCTGGCAGAGAAAGGGCGGAAGTAGAATACAATTACTACATTTCTGAGGCGTATGCGTGGTCAAAACTTGTATGACAGTAATACAAATAAGTTCATCTGAAAATACTGCAAGTATTCACAGAAAATGAAGACGATTAGGTGGTTTTTCTATTAAATATACGGAAGGAGAAATAAATGACTGCTTGTCCCTGGCACAGGTTATACCTATTAAACTGATTTTAATCACTGGAGCGACTGAGCAATTTAAAACTTTTTCTCGTATTAGTAAAGGAAATTTTCCGCCAACATTAAAAAAATCATAGGTACCTCCGAATTTGGATATGGAGACATACAAACTGATTATAGTTCTATATAGCCAATGAATTCACCTATCTTTTGTCTATTATCATATATTCGTAGAATATATAAAAAAATATTATAAAATCGTTAAATTTAAAACATTTTAAAGAATCTAGAGAATATTTGCCACATTGTGGCAGCAAAGCAATCCGAGGCTTTGGAAATAGTGGCATAATGTGACAAAAAGCTTTGGAGTGGTTAAATAGATGTAATTAATACATTTAAAAAAATATATATTAGGGGGATATGATGCACAAGAGGTTGGAAAAACAAAAGTACCCCGGGAAGACAGCCACGATGAAGTGGACCAAATTCTTGAGACGAGTAATTTCAAAATTTGAAGATAATGAAGGCGTGTAGATAAAGCAAGGTGGGAGGTATGTGTGATGGTTAAAGAGCATGAAAATGGCATATAGTCAGTTATTTAGTTATAAAAGTAAAAATCAAACGAAAAACAAAACATAAAACTATGTCAAATTCTTTTGTAAAATGTTTGAACATTACTTTGTGGCTGTGTAACTATTACCTTTGTGGCAATATTATTTTGTAAATTATTTCCAGCGTATTATAATACGATTTTAAGATGAAGGTTGCGAAAGTTCCCTCCAAGCTAAACGTGACCGCTTGTGGATTTCACTATCCCATGTTTCACTCTTATACTCTACCTCTACACGTAATGTATAAATATCACTTGCCTAGGTACTTTATGGCTAAATGCCCCAACACAGCCTAGTTTTTTTAATGGGCAAAAATGCGTTGTTTGTCTATATGGTTTGAACATTCCTACGTTATTGGTTTATTTATGATTCCTACTAATGGATATTAAATATTAGGACAAAAATTTAATTTACATTTTTTACTCCAAGTAAGCTCAGGAATCACTGGTTAAAATCTCTCGGGTACGTCCTTTTACACCCTGTATAGGTAAAGCGTTCATTGAAACTATAAAACAAATTAAATTGCCTAAAATTGTGTGGTGTAAGGTAAATCACATAATCATGAAATCCATCATAAATAAATAAATTCTAATCAACAAAAAAATTAAAAAAATATACTTAGATAGCTCTTTCACTGTGGAATATTTTCAAGGTGGATGAGTTTTTAATCTTTGCAGACAATATTATTATTAAAAATCAGAAAAAGATTTATATTTTTATAAGAAAAACTCTCTTTTTTTAACTTTTGAAGGTCATTCCCATCAATGTAATATATCATTGAAGAAGAAGATAACAATAATAATCTAATTGCGACCGTTATCTTTTATTATTTTTCTGTGTCATGTTCATTTTCATATTTAAAAAATTTGATTATTATTGTTATCTTCTTCTTCAATGATATATTACATTGATGGGAATAATCTTCAAAAGTTAAAAAAAGAGAGTTTTTCTTATAAAAATATGAATAGGTATTCATTTAGACTTTTATAAAAAGTCAATAGGTGTTCCATAAAAATAAAATCGGATGTATTTATCCGAAACACTATCTAGGTAACATTACTTTCTTTGAATACTTGTTTCTAATAATAAAGGTAGCTGCCAATAATATGGAAAAAAAAAACATTAGTCGAAGATAATATTGTTAATTCTGAAATTTGAAATATGAAGTTGACAATTACGACAGTCTCATAATAGATCGCAGTAGCCCAATTGGTAGAGGTGTATGTCCCGGTAAGACGTAAGGTTCTGGGTTCGTGTCCCAGTTGCGACCGTTATCTTTTATTATTTTTCTGTGTCTTGTTCATTTTCATATTTAAAATTTTTTGATTATTAATCTTCTTCTTCAATGATAGAAAAAGATTTGGTCGCATCTAGGAATCGAACCCAATAACTTCGCCTTGCCGGGGCTCTACTCTAACCACTGAGCTAATTACCTATCCCGGTCATATTTAACTGTATTACACTTCATTTCAGAACTAATTTATTGAGTGTTTATTGTTTTTTTTCTATCCGTTGAAAATGTTTGTACGTTGGTGATAATAAAAATTTCAATAAGTTGAATCTCAATATAAAAATGAACAGAATTATAATATTAAAAATACATTTAAATGGCGCCGTTTAATGACATTTGATTCCATGTGGAGTGGTCTGACCTGATGCCTAAGTTAAAAATACTATTTACTACTTAGGTTATAATCTGTGCACTGTGCAGTGGTGTTCACAATTTGAGTTAATTAATGAACTAATTATTAATTACCAGCTATGTTATTAACATGAATATTAAGCAATACGATCGAATGTTAGGAGACCAGAAAATTTTACATATTTTAAAAACATATGTCACTTTGTTTCACTTTTTTTTAGGGATCGAACCGGGTTTCACCATTGAATGGTTGAAGATGCCCGTATGAGTTTTTAATGGTAACATTTAAAGTATTTGTGATGTCATAAATTATATAAATGTCAAGTAAGTTAAATAATAATCTTGCAGTAATAAACAAGTCAACGAGTATTGTTAATGTGACGACCTTAGGCGCCATTGACCCTCACCTTAAGACCCGATCTCGATCCGATCCAATCACCCAGTTGGTCGCTCGTTACAGAAGCGCGAAGACAGTGATTGTCAAAGACAAACATTCCGGTGCCGGAAGCGGATGAGGAGAAAAATCTTTGACCGGAGGAAATGGAGCCAATTTTCTACAGGTCTTTGTATTGTGAAGACTTTTACAAAGCCACTGACCTGGTGAAAGAGGGCTGTTCTGTGTAACTAAAATTTGAATTTTTCTATAAACTTTTGGACCTTTTCACTATTGTACGTAAAATCAATATAATGCCCATTAATAACATATTAAAACAATTTAAAACTTTTTCTACTTATTTTATTTGTGATCGTAACCAGTTCAGGCCATCTTCAGACTAGTACAATTTTATTTATTTGTTACCGTAACCGGTTCAGGCCATCTTCAGACTAGTACAATTTTATTTATGTGTGACCGTAACCAGTTCAGGCCATCTTCAGACTAGTACAATTTTATTTATTTGTGACCGTAACCGGTTCAGGCCATCTTCAGACTAGTACAATTTTATTTATTTGTGACCGTAACCGGTTCAGGCCATCTTCAGACTAGTACAATTTTATTTATTTGTGACCGTAACCGGTTCAGGCCATCTTCAGACTAGTACAATTTTATTTATTTGTTATCGTAACCGGTTCAGGCCATCTTCAGACTAGTACAATTTTATTTATTTGTTATCGTAACCGGTTCGGGCCATCTTCAGACTAGTACAATTTTATTTATTTGTGACCGTAACCGGTTCAGGCCATCTTCAGACTAGTACAATTTTATTTATTTGTGACCGTAACCGGTTCAGGCCATCTTCAGACTAGTACAATTTTAATTTATTTATAACCGTAACCGGTTCAGGCCATCTTCAGACTAGTACAATTTTATTTAACGCTATACGGTACCTACCTCAGTTTACTTAATCTGAGCCGAACCGACCGAAAATTTCGATTCTTATTAAAAATGATGGTCTGAAGAGGATCAGTTAACAAAATTACAAGTGATTCACTAATGTCACGAATCACTTGTTAAATTATGTCATGTTCGTTTAGTCAATTTCTTCCAATATTAAGTCAACATTCTGTATACCTAAAAATATAATATATATATATATATATATATCGATGTACTTTTTTAAATGATCTTTTCCTTCCTGATATCCCAACTTATCGGGGGGAAATTATGTTTATTTAGCATAATTATTTGTACATGTAAAATTAATTTTTAAAAACTTGGCATTGAAAACAAATTGCTGATCTTTTGGGCGCGGGTTGCGTGCTTCGAGTGTGTTGCCGTTGGAATAATAAATTAAAAATATGTGTTTTCTAAATATTATGTTCTGAATTACATCTGATTTTCAAAATTGTGAAAGTTTATCCCGAAATTACGATATTTTAAATAAGCTTTTTCTAATTGTTACAGCAATATACCTGTCCCGAGAACCGGTGCCTGAGAGGGTCTTCCGTGGCACGCTGAGGGCTCAAGGGGGTCCCGGAGCGGGGGGCCCTGCCGAGGACCCGAGGGACTATAAGGAGAGGCTGAATCTCGTCTTCAAGAGGAGCGAACTACGCTCCGGTTTCCTGCTCACGGAGATTCTGGCTTTAGACAGGTGATCATCACTAAAATATTATTGCCTTGCCTTTGGAAACAACTTCAAACATAGCTGGCTTGTTCCAAAACCACCTAATCTATTACAAGGCCTTTATAACTATTTAATTAACCCCTCGGGTCTAGACAATTTATAATATCAGGACAGTTAGTTACAAAATCTGTCTTATTTTGAAATATTCCATTTAATTTTTTTAATTTTCAACGAATGAATTGTAAACATTTAAATGCAAAGAGAAAGCTTGGTCTTCTCTTTTTCTAAAACTGTCTGACCATAAAATAAATTTTATGAGGACGTGAGGAAGTTGGTGACATGACATATATTATATAGCACTTCGTGACTCAAAGGTTTTTGATCTTTCATGACAAATACCACTATGTGACCTAGAACACAAAAAATGGCTTATAACAGAAACAGAACAGAAGGATCTTATATTATAAATAAGATACCTACTTAAATCAGTGTCCTTGCCTGGGCTAGGTTGAGACAGTTTTGCTTGTACATAATTGGTTTTCGAGAATTTCCAGAAAACTTTCGACTGTCATGACTGGATAATTAACTGAGTTGTTTAAAATTATGATATCTGTTGTTCTTTTACAAGTTTTTCTTTGGAAAACCCGTTTTTAGGCTAATTAGATGACACTATTTTGTACCCTACAAAAAACGATATCCGTACCTATCTTGTTGATAATAAATATAACCTAAATAGCTGTCATGGCCAACTTTGGAGCAAATAAATGGTATGATTCAGAAGTAGATGATATCTGATGAAGATCTGCCGGCTTGAAGATCTTACCGAAGATTGATCTTGATTTTGCTTGGAGATCTGATGAAGATCTTGCCGGCCTGAACCACACTGAAACGGTATGATTCAGAAGAAGAAGATATCTGATGAAAATCTGATTTGCCGGCCTCTGTGTTTCCTCCTTCCTACAACATGGGTCTCTTCTAGACCCAAGTCGACTCCTTCCTCTCCTCAAGAATATCCTCCACACAGCATCTTCAAAGATGACATAGGCCCCGAGGGAAATTGTTTTCCTCAAGGCTTCCTGTGTGGAGTTAATGTAAAAAAAGAAGAAGCATATAAGATTTCGTACGATATTCGCCTTTCTCCAGAGGCCTATACACCTTATTCTGGAAAATCGTGAAAATCACAGTCGCTGTCCCGTATTTCATTTCACTGACTTTGGGTCAATTACGTATGTATATACTTCAAAAGTAGGTAACGTTCTTTGTACACGGAGAAAAATGTTGTTCTAAAATACGATCATTTTATTCGTAAAAATGGTTAAAAACGGGACTGAAGTTCTTACGGCATATTAACAGGGCGTTTATTGGCTGGAACATGTAAGAATAATTTGTTGGTGTACGTAATTTCGTACGTATACTAATAAATTATTCTTACATTTTCCCGCCAATAAACATTGAAACCCTGTTAATTTGTTCGCAAGAACTTCAGTCCCGTTTTTACGAATAAAATGATCGTATTTTAGAATAACATTTTTCTCCATATAGTCTGGTCTTTTACATCTTCTTTCAAGTTCCGCTCTTACTTTCCGTCAATACCCTTTACGTCCGCAGTAACTCCAGCTTTGTACAATCACCAAACAAATACTAAAATTGCACACCATTACAAAACGTTCCTGGCCTTTAGCAACCTTTAGATTTTACACCAAAGTGCTCGCTTGCATTACCTTTCTCCCGGCGTGCCCACATTTAGCGGGAATTGCACCTGCCCGCCTCGTGCAATGTTTTCATCGCAATAGCAATATAACAATAATGTCTGCGGCCGCGATTTCTGCCTTTAAACAGAATTTAACAAATCCATTAGAGCGGATAAGTGCTTTGTGCATTACACAATGGCGATGGCGGACAGTAGAACTGTTGGCTCCGTGTTCCGAGCTTGAACTGGTCACTTTCACTTGATGCTGGGAGCTGGAGGTTGGAGCCGAGACGCGAGATGAGATGCGATATACTGTTTTATTAATGAGTATTCTCGCGATGGTAAGTGTAAGAAAAGGCAGTGCTATGCACTACGCACGTATTATTAATTCGTACTGAATGTACGTTTGTGATTAAGAGGAAGTCACAAGCCAAAAATGTATGTATTCGCCTTATATCGCCACGAATATAGGTAATAGGCATAAGCATTAAGCGGGCGACAAACGCCAAGTTCACATCAAAAAGATACTTATATCTTATAACACAGTAGCGCTCGCCATACAATCCCATACAGACCCGCCAGACGAATCTGAATCTGAATTGAATCTTCGCTAATTCGCGTTATTTTTCGTTTCCGCTACGATCGCGATATCAGAAAAGTTATGCGACCCCCCCTTCGCCGTAAACAGGAGAGGGGGTCATTTTAAATACACGGAGCATGCACGGAGCTGTCAAGTTGACATATCCAGTACAAAGAAATGATATTCTCTCGACCGCTTCCGATTTCAACTAACCCCTTCTCCTGCCGTAGGAAGGAATATTTTATAACGTAGTGTGTCGGTAGAAAAGATACTTATAACGCAGTATCTTTTTGATGTGAGCTGCGAGTCTGTTGCTACCTTTAAGCCAGGGACAAACACAGCGTTAAAAGCGCCGGCGTTATTTGGCTTGACCTATTTCACCACATCGCTCGCCATACATTTGCAATGGTAATCTACGGCGAGGGATATGCTGAAATAGGCCAAGCCAAATAACGCTAGCGCTTTTAACGCTGTGTGTGTCACTGGCTTTAATCGTCGTTGCATATACAATATGACCCATGTGATACTGAGTACATTCTGAGATAATCTATAAAAACTGTTTAAAAATAACGAAACGGAAAATAACAATTATTTTTATGGACAAAGTAGGAAAAATATATTTCGTTCATTGTAAGAATATATTTATGGCAAACATTAATTATTTTATGCCAGAAAATTGAATTTTAACGCGCTTTTCTCACATGCTTCATATTTCTATGCACATTTTTTTCACATGGTCCATATTCTATGCACAATTGAATTAAAATATTGAACATAAAATCGAATGATTTTAAATAATTTATTTTTAATAGTTGTCTCTTATATGTGTACATTATTATAAATTTTTTTTTTAGTAGTTTACGGCTTTGTATTTTTTTATTAAGTTATTAAAAATTTAATTTTACTCAATGAAAACGGTAGGAAAGGCTTCAATTTATCCAATTGCATATTATTTGTATTTGACGTGGCACGATCAAGTAAATCAGATACTTGAGTCGGGCCATGTCAAGAGTCAGAATAATAGAAGAGTATGTATGAGAAAATGTATGAATGTGAATGAGGCAAGGAGTGTGTGCCAAGACCGAGTTGTTTGGCGGTCCGTCCTCTCTGCCTACGTAAAGATTAATCGAACATAGTGATTTAGCATTAAGAGGGTATTACCAGAGAATACCCGAAATTAGTCATTTAAAAAAAAACATAAATTGATTTTGAAAGATTGTTATTTTATCTGATACACGCAGTTTTAAAATTTTGAAAAACTCAGAGTATTTTTAAGATATCTACTAAGGTTCCGTTGGTAGTTGGCAGATTTATTCAATTTTCAAACGTTATATTCTATTAAACAACACAAATTTCAAATCATATAATCCTACAAAAAAATAAATCAATACAATCTAGTCAACACAGTTTTAATTTTTTTAATTTCAATTAAATTAAAATCATTAAAAAATAAATTCCAGAACGCTTTTTGTGACAAAAATACCTCAATTTTTCTATTTATATATGGTCTTACAAACTAAAATATTAATTTTTTTTTTTTACACACTTATTTTGTTTAGACATTATTGAAAAATCATAAATACTTTTGATTAAAAAAATACTTACAAGGAGTACACGATATTTAATAATTTATCTTAATATAATTATCTTTATATTAATTTATTCATAATTTATATAGCTTACTTGAATGTAGGTATATATTAAAGCAAGTTTTGAATGAAATAAATCGATATTAAATTTTAAATTTAAAAAAATTGAATAATCGGGGAATAATCGATCTTTCTCATTGGAACCTCCCTGTACAGTTGCAAGCATTTTTAAACTTTTATTCTATGCCGCTGTTCAATCACTCTTAAGCTCCACCTTAAATTATGTTCTATAGGTACGGACCCTCTTCCAAGATTTAAGGTTTTTCGTTTTGTTTTATTATATGTATATTTAAAAACATCTAAATTTTATTCCATTCGTTCAATGCTTTTTTGGAAGTAGGTACATTTATATATTATTAACTACGTTAAAATCAGTTCGAACAGTGTTTTATGATTTGATATGAAATGTGGAATATATTAATTTTAATTATTAGGCGCTCCGCTGACGAGGCAACTAAAACCAAACTAAAACCGGCTGGTTTCTGTGTCTTGATTGGTCAAAAAGCTTGTTTAACCATAGACGAAGAACAATCAGCTGACAGCTGGCAACTAGCAACGACCGGCCGCAGCAATCAGCAGTGTGAGTCACGTGTCACCCCTTGCGTTACCATTGACAACGGGTTGTTGATTGATTTTGTAGTGTGCGGGCCATTACATTGTCATACAAAGACAGTTGCCAGTTTTCAGTTGCCTCAGTGAGCGGAGCGCCTCAGAACAAAATTTTATGTGTTTTAAATAAATAATCAAATATATCGGTAATGCATGATAAAAAACATTTTTAAAGTGTTAAATTTAACAACATCAGTTGAATGAACTTAAAGTCATAAGGCTTATTTTTATAGGTGGTTAATTTTAATCATTACCTACTACTTATTTAAACATATAGTTTTATGTTCAGTAAATGTTAAAACACGTCTGTTTTAATATTCATAATGCGTCGTTCAGATCACAATGACCTTTTTTAAAGCTGACGAGGTAGATGACTAATAGAAAGTTGGTACTAAAAATGAACATGCATAAAATAAAGATATCTTGTCATATATTTTCAGAACCCGAGACGAGGACATGACGGTGCACTTCGACCTGCACTTTGACCCCTCCTATACGGATGTGGATGTCCATGACGTGGAGGCTGTACTCTTACGCGAGATAAAGCTGCAGAATTCTTCAAGATACTTTGTCAACCTGACTATAGATCCGAATAGCTTAGAGATTCAAGTGAGTTAACACATAGTTATACTATACAATTTAATTAATCTACACCAGTGGTTCCCAATTAGTTTTCCTGAGTATCTCTTCGAGAAAGTACTCGCGTACCCCTTGTAACAAAAATGATAACTAAAAAATTGGTTACTTTTTTTACTTTTACTAACTCCAAGATTAAATTTTTTAAATCCTTTATGGAATAATAATTCTAATGATATTGAAAATTTGCCACACGCCGCATGTAGAGGTAATTATGCTATGCAGATTGATTGTGACAACATATTTATGTTTCGGTGATTCATATCGGTTTCAGTTCGGTCAAGTGCGTGAAATCTCAGTTTGCATCATTTTAATATATGTGGAATTTGTTGAATTGAATTCAAGTGTGTCAGTTTTTCTGCTGCAATTTGTTAATTTTATTTTTATCCATATATTTATTAGACTACCTGTACTACATATAAATATAGGATATATACAATGGAATAGGTCACCCCAAGTGATTGCTACGGTTGGTGACTTAGCAGGGGTGCCCGGGTTCATGGGGTAAGGTTTTACACTGAACCCCAGATTCCTACCCAATCCTCATACCTTTTTCCTACCCAGAACTTCCTCTCCGTCCTTTCCTTAAAAATACCCCCCACACAGCATCCCCAAAGATGACATAGGCCCTGAGGGAAATTATTTTCCTCAGGGCCTCCTGTGTGGACCTAATGTAAAAAAAAATGGAAAATGCACGCACAAAGATACGTTTTCCATCAATATCATAAAATATTAAATTTCCTTGTATGTGAATGTCTGATGTCCTTTCTTTCATTTACGCCTAGTTATTGTGACTAGCGGACAACGAGTTTATATTTTCATTTTGTTAGAATATTTCAAGAGCTCATATTTTGTCTTTGAATTCAGTCCTGAAAATTTTCACCATCAGATAAACTGTATTTTATAAACATTCAGTATTTTAATAACAATGAAATAATATAATATTCGGCATGCCAAAATAATTTTTATATAACCGACTCAGCACACTTTGGCTTCGATCGCTGAATTGTAATAATCATTGTTTTTACTTTTATTATGGTCGAAACGAAACACGCTGTATGCAAGTTTTGCATCTGTGTCAGTACTTCGATAAAGTCATCTTAGGAGTAGCTTTTCATAGTTTTATAAATACCCTTTTAACCTTTGAAGGAAAGCAACGCCATCCTGTCAGCCCCCGTGACTCTGCCGTCCACCAACACGTTCACAGCCGTGGCGCCCACCAGTGCCCCCCCGCCGCCCCGGCGCTGCGCCCCCTTAGCACTGTCCATGTGCCAGAGCCTGCCCTACAACGCAACCTCCTACCCCAACGTGCTGGGCCACAGGTCGCTAAAGGAGGTGCAGGAGAATACTATAGCCTTCAGGGAGCTGATTGACGCCGAGTGCTATAGATTGGCATATGACTTTGTTTGCCAGGTAACTTTGTCTTTTGCAGAAGAAAATATCGTTCTTTGTCCAAGGAAAGTCTCACCAGAACGCTAGCATCTCGGATATGAACAGTTTTACTCAATCAAGAATATCTAATATATGTATTCTTTACATATATAAGTAGTTTAACTCTTTTATTAGAAAACAACTAAAGTAAAAATATGATAATTATCCATTTTTTGGACTTAAATTAGTTAATATGCTATTTTTTTCACTGTTAAAAATTCAATCATGGCTTTGTTTTGGTTATTTAAAAAAAAAAAATGATTCCTCCCAGATTTGTCTTATCCACGATTATCTCAAAATTAATAATATAGATCACAACATAGGTCAGTTTGAGTAAATGCGTTCTTACCTTAATGTTTAAAGTAGGTTACCCGCAATATGTCTACATCTTTATTTATCTGTTGACTACACCTAGGTATGTGCCAAACTTAAATGCCTTGATATGATCCATTCTCGCGAAGGTATAGTCACTTTACTGACATTACAATGACCGTAAGCGAAAGAGAAATATACGTAAAACATATGTGCGACAGAGAGAGGCATAGGCTGGGAAGCATTCCAATTTTCAGACTTTAAATTCGTCTGTTTCTGGTATCAACGTCAGGTCGGCATTAGTTTGGCTCTTACTATAGCTTTTTCATATTCATCTCGAAACCGGACCTTCTTTTCAAGTTGTGGTATAAAACACCACAACTCGAAACTTGGACTTGCTTTTTACATCTCATCCCCCAATTAAAATCTGTCGTGTACCTATTTCTAGAAATATTTTTAATATGACATTCCGATTAATTATTTACAGCTGCTTCAACCTGCATGTTTACCCAAAGATGAAGAGGACAGAATGTTCCTCCCCTGCAGAAGCTACTGCAGGGAGTTTTGGTCTGGGTGCGGAGGACGCATTCCAGAGCGGTTCAAGGATCTGATGGACTGTTCCCGGCTACCGGAATATACGGGTCCCAAGTCGTGCAGACCAAAACCAGGTAGGAAACTTGACAGATATATTATATTTTTTTATTTCTGAAAAACTAGTTCATCATTAGTCGAATGAGTGAATGTTTGTGAACATTGCAAATTTATTCAATGATAAATTATTAAATTAAATTATTTCTAAAAAAATGTAATAAAAAATATTGATTTGATCTCGAACTAAAGTCACAATATTTGAATACCAGGTCGATTGAATGTGACATTTCGTGTTAGTTTTTTTTTCTTGAAATGATAAAATATATTTAAGTATAAAAATACATTTGTAAAAATTTTAATTTCAATTTCAATTATTTACCTAATTTTGGTCACTAATTAGCTAGCTGATCGATAAATAATAATAATTTGAGAGATGGTTTACAAAATTATTTTTTGGCAATTTATTGACCATCTAGAAGTCATACTAAGGTCGTGCCTTCACTACCATTCTGAAGAGGGTTGAACAAGATGGTAGACAGAGTTTTATTTTTGAAATATTGTGCAAATATGATACTGAATAATGTGATCTAAAATTTGGTCTTACAATATACTAAAACAAAATTGTCATCCCACTATAACAGCTGATGATTTTGGCCTCAGTTGTATACAATACTTCAATGATTTAGTCCAAACTCCAACCTCTGCGCGAATGGAGTTATAAGGCGTAGCGAGAGTTGGCGTCGGCCATTAAGATGTTAATTGTTTATTTTTAAATTTTATTTCAGTCGGGTTTTATCCATTGCACTTTCGAGAGGTGTCCTTTTTATATTTATTTGATTATTAGATTTGAATATTCAAGAAGAAGGGTCGGTAAGCAGTTAGAAAATTCAAAAAGATCCAATAGGAGACAAGACGAGCCAAGTAGGGGCGAGAAGATAAAAGGAAAGGCAAGAAGATTAATGAAGAGCCAAGAAGAGACGATAAGATCCCAGAAGAAACAAGAAAAAGCAAGAAGAGAAAAGAAGAGACAAGAAAGCCACATAAAGGCAAGAAGAGCCGAGAAGAGGCAAGAAAAAGGAAATCATAAAGAAGGAAAAAAAATACATCATAATGTTCAATCGATTCCTTTATTCCTGCCCATCCTAAAAAATCCAATATTGGCTTATTAGGTTGCCATGTATACCAGTCGATTAAACTCCAACCTCCTTCCCATCCTTATAGAGCACGTGCTCCAGTCCTATAAAAAACAATGCCCCCTGGTGTACCGGTCTTACCGGGACAGGAGTACTCCTGACTGGGGTGGTATAATCATATTGTATTGTACTCCAACGTCTTCTGTTGAACTTGCTGCAGTGTCAGCAGTCTGGGAAATTTCTTCATCCAGGTTGTAGGTAGCCGTCGGTCGGTAACTCAGTGAATTCTGTGGATCAGCATATAAGTGGACAATGGCTTATAGAATTTGATAAATTCAGTGCAGCGTCTCGTGTAGGACGCTTGCACCGATACTCGTTCATTAACCTCCATAACTGTAACTAACAAACGTCAGTCAGCACATTTTTTTCAACGTTATTCACAAATGATCTATTTGACAACATTCTATAGGATCGTCACAAAGTGACATTATAAAGTTACAAGACCCACTACAAAAGTGATTTTTGAATTGTTTGTTATCTCATACATTAATATCCATTTTCACATCGATTCCTTTCACTTTTGAGATATTGCATTAGTAAGGGTAATATTTTGTCCCACCGTTATCTACCATTCCGTTTCTCATTTCAGACTGTGTGGCCACAATGCAAGCCAACGCCCTCTCCCCCCGGGTGTGTGACGGAGTGCCGGATTGCGAGGATTTCTCCGACGAGACCTCATGTACCTACTGCGCCCCCGGTCACCTGCACTGCGGACTGGGCAGGGGGTGCTTGCCCCCCCACAAGAGGTGCGACGGAGTGAGGGACTGCCCCAATGGAAGCGATGAGAAGGCTTGCCGTAAGATTTAAAATTATTAATTCAGTTATTTTTTGACCAAAGAATAGGAATTAGATATTTACGCAATAATTAGATATGTAACTACACAATTATATTATTTTATGTACATTAATTGGACTTCAAATATTATTGAATATCGTCCTTGGTAGGAAAATGGAAAAAAATTATTACAGCTAAAGACGGGTTGGCGATTTGAAAAGAACTGCCGGTTTTGAATGTTTAAGAGCCTCCAGGAACTAGCTAAACTGGAAAAAATTGAGAAAGGCTTATTTTCAAAGTTCGATATGGGCCTTACTTAAATCACACACTAGAAATTATTTTGGATGCAATAAAAAATATAAAAAAATAGTAAATTCTAAGATCAAACCAGGCTAGATAGTAAGATATCAGAATACTCCACCAACATCATCTATGTACTTAATTCTTCACTACCCACCTGACGCTCTGCTGATTATCAGAAGCCTTTTATAATCAGATTTGATTATTGAGATTTAACGATACTTTAAAATTACAAGAACTTATTTGATTGGACATGTAAATGACTTTTTTTAACCGCTTGGGCACATAAGCTTGTTTTCACGACAATTTAACGTAGGTAGATATAGGAATGACGTATGCTCCGTACCTGAGTTATTAAATTATTTTAAATATTTCACTTACTTCCAGTCACTCTGTATAGTGTAGTGAATTTGAATTTTGTTGACACTTTCAAACAGGTTGGTAAAAAAATCACGATATGAATATGTATTATTTAGTTTGAACATAATGTACAATAATATTTTGATGTATTTATTCATTGATGATGAATTGACTTATTCATATTCAGTTTCACTTTCTCCAGCTGTCGAATAGTTCGGTGAACATATTTAGACTAATATGGTGATGATTGATTACAACTGTGACTTGCACATTTCCTTTACAAGCATAAAACCTCTTACTTAGCAGAATCACTTATGTGGATTTTGAGCGTTTTGGATAGCTCAATGGTACCTTTAACATTTTGTTTTCCAATAGCGTTCCGCTATATAATTTCTTTAGCCTTGAGCGCTCGAAAGTTTTTAAGCGTTAAGTTTGGAAATTTCCCGCCCTCATTAAAAAAATCATACCTTCTCATTTTGTTTTTAATATGAATACCTAATTGCTCCTGTCCGGGCCAGGGAGACTGGCATCCCCAATTGGGGTATTTTTTGAGACTGAAGGTAGTGGAGAGGGGAAGGAGATGGGGAAGAATTTTTGTGCATAAAATGATTACGCAAAGACAGACCGGACAGACAGACAGAAAATAATATATACTATATTTGCGGCATGTTCTAGAGTGGAAGATACTCTCGGTATCGCCCTCGTGTGAGACCACCATTCAGAATTGAAACGTTGCTTGAAATGGCTTGAGCCGTGTTTAGTGACTAGATCTGAATAGCCAGGTACTTCCCCACCTTCCTCTCCTTATCTCCTTCCCTTCCCTTACCTTCAGCCGCACAACATACGCCAATGGGGGATGCCGTAGTCTCACTGGCTCCAGACAGGAGCAGTTGGGACTCTTGTGAGGTGTCCACTATAAAAAAAAAAAAGAACGGCTTTTCACCGGCTTAGTGAGTTAAAACCACAATATAGTTGACCGGCGATTCGCCGGCTTCGTGTGATACATTTTATAAGATGTATCGTCCATCCATCTATCTTATTATCCGTGCGGTATTCGGTTTTTTTTTCATACATTGGTAATAAAAAAATATTTGGGTAAAATTGACAGTGTAAATTAGTCCTAAACGATGATCCGAGTAACAATTTAACTATAAAACTGTGCTAAGCACATAGCCCAGTTTTCCATGAACTTTTAGGTGAATGAAATCAAAACAAATGCTCTCCTGGACAATTTACTGTTTGTCGTTTAGGACAGTTTTACACTATACAGATAATATATGTACATATCTAGTTATGAATTCATCATCTCATGTTTCAGTGATCATTTCACCAAACATTTCCCACCTCGCCGAGTATCCAACAGGATCACCGTACCAGTCAGAGTATCATGCAGAAGGATTTGTGGTCTTTAACGAGGAAGGGAACTTGGGAAAGCTCTGCGTTGGAAGCCAGAATGAGACCAGTACTTCTGTCAAAGCTGTTGCTTCGTCACTATGCAACTCTCTATCATTTAAGTATGTTGTTTCATATGTAGTTCTTGTTTGTAGTAAAACTGAAACAAAAAAGGAACTTATATTGAGCTCCTTAGCTAAATGGACTAATATGAATAGGTCGCTGACTCCCCAGGAGATATACAGCTATTGGGAGTAAGGTGATCTGCTCACTTAGGTAACTGAAAACTGTCAACTGGCAACTGTCTTTGTATGACAATGTGATATGGTACAATGGCCCGCACACTACACAATCACTCAAAAACCCGTTGTCAATGGTAACGCAAGCGGTGACCCGTGACTCGTACTGCTGATTGACGTGGCCGGCCGTTGCTAGTTGCCAGCTGTTCTTCGTCTATGGTTAAACAAGCCTTTTGACCAATCAAGACATAGAAACCAGCCGGTTTTAGTTTGGTTTCATTTGCCTCGTCAGCGGAGCGCCTAAGGCAATTTTTTGACTAGTTAGTTTCCCGGTTTTAGGATAGTTAAAATAAGATAGAAATACTTCTGGGCTTTAAACGTTTAAACGTTTTATAAACAAAACAATCCAATACAATTTTTAGTTGTTTGACTTTAAGCCATCGAATTATTGGTATGCTTTTATAGATAACTTTATTTGACTTTAAGACCTAGAATTATTTGTATGTTTCTTGTAGAGTATGTTGTTTGACTTTAAGCTCTTTTTTTAAAGAAATAATAATCAATTAATATTGACTTACTTTCAGAGATGTGGAGTTTATAAAAATTAAAGTTAATGAAGAAATTGACATGAACTACGTGGAGGTGGAAAATCCTTTGGCTCCGGTTATTAGCTTCCTAAAAACACCGTGTCCGGATAAGAATGTCATGTACGTGAAGTGCTCGCAATTTGGTAAGTTATCGTCCCAATATATAATAAATGTACCTACTTTGATGATTAGTGTTAATATTGGACTTTATCAGTGCCAAATGAATTTCAATCTTTCTTGACGCTTTCGATTTTAAACGTCCTTCGAAAAAAAAATTCACAATTGTGAGTATTTTTTTAAAGTAAACTAATCAAATTTTTGAAAGTACAATGTCATAATTTTCTAAATTTTATTATTATTTATATTCTATATTTAAAATGTGCTTTTTAGGCTTAGTTTTGCGAGCAATTTTTGAAAATGGAACTAAAGTCGCATCTCTAGAAACAATATTACGACAATCATTGATCAAAATGTTTGTGCATGCATGAAATATTGGGGCAGAGCAACAACGATTTTGTTTTGTGTGGCCGATGCAAAACAGAAAACGTCATGGCCCCAACCTACTTTTTTTTTGTTTTTGATCAAATATTTTGAAAACTTTTGGTCGATGGAGAACAGACTTAAAATGAAGTTATACGCCAAATTACTATTTAGATTTATCTTTACTACGAATCGGTTTACACTTCGACCAAGTATAAATCTTGGTCAATGGGTTTACATTATGAATATAAAAAATATGTTATGGATACATTGAAGCTTTTCCTAACTTTTCAATGTAATGGAATTAAAATGAAATTATTAATTACGTTACAAAAAATATAAGCGCAAAGTACCAAATAATTTGGTTTTACATTAGATTAATATGAAGTTAAATAAGAAACATCTTTTTAAAAATACCCCTTTATGGCTAAGATTATTTTTGACTGTCTAACTTTTTTGTAAAATTATTCATAAAAAGAACTTTGGCGCTACTTTCCTTGCCTAAATAATACCAAAAACACGCGGAGTTCTAAAGGGATAAGAAGTCAAATATTTCTGGCATTTATATTCCTCTTAATACAAAAATTTTATGCCATAGCATTTTTATATATATTTTTTTATCTTTGCAAGTCAATTTAAATCCTTTCCGTTTTCTTGGTAACAACGAGTAGTTAATTTTTATGTTTGTTTTAGATTGTGGTAAACAGTCCACCAGGGAGGTGACAGGAATAGATGGCCTTGGTAAGGTCTCTGCCTATGGAGACTGGCCTTGGCATGCTTTGCTTTTAAAGGAAGATTCCCATGTCTGCGATGCCACTATTGTTTCTCCGGAGTGGTTGATAACAACAGCATCGTGCTTCCAGGTTTGCAAAACTTTAAAATACTTACATTTTTTGTAAAACCTAAAACATATTCATACACAGTATGGATCATTTCACTAAGCATAACGAGTCGGTTCCAACTGTGAGTACCGAATTTCACCCGCCCAACTGTTTAGTCTTACTATTTTTATACCCTTTTTTAGCAAAATTATGCTCCGATTTGTGAAATCACTAATTATTTAATTCCAAAAACTTTTTTTAAGTAAGTGAAACCCTCGTAAGAAGTTCTCACGATGTTTTCCTGCTTAAGAAGTTTGGTTGTTTCGGTCCCTTGAAGACCAAATGGACCAATTTTTCCCACTTATAAGGTTTTCCCGCCTAAGAAGTTTTGTCTTTCCGGTCCTTCTTAAGAGGGTTTCACTATTCATTTTTTTTATAAGAAAAACTCTCTTTTTAACCTTTGAAGGTTATTCCCATCAATGTAATATATCATTGAATAAGAAGACAACAATAATAATCTAAATTAAAATATGAAAATGAACAAGACACAGAAAAATAATAAAACATAATGGTCGCAACTGAGACTTGAACCCAGATCTCACATCTCACAGACAAAAAAATGACAGTCTCGTAATAGATCGCAATGGCTGAATTGGTTAGAGCGCCCGTCCCGGTAAGACGTGAGATCTGGGTTCGAGTCCCAGTTGCGACCATTATGTTTTATTATTTTTCTGTGTCTTGTTCATTTTCATATTTTAATTTAGATATTTATTGTTGTCTTCTTCTTCAACGATATTTTAGTATAAATTAGTTCAGTATTACTTAATGTTCGTGTAATTTTCAGTAAGGTTAAATACCATACTTCAGAAGGGTGATTCTCTATATCTTTTGTGTTAAGTCAGTTTTACGAGACAATTAAGACAAAAAGGCAAAAGCCGTTAGATGTCAGAAGGCATCCGTAGTGCGTTATCGGCTGTTAAATTTCTGTGATTTTCTATGCATTTCAATGGTTTGCCTATGCCTGTCATGTGTTGGTGTTGGTTCATGTCAGTTGGTGCGGATTAATGACCTACTTAAAAACACATATTACTATTTATTAGTTAGTATAACTACTTACATATAGGTAAGCTTAAAGGTTTTCACATTACTACCCGTTTATCGTATTATTTTGATTTTGTATGCGATGACATTCGATATGCAAATTTTCCCGCGACTAACATCACTTAACGTGGCAAATGCGCCGTTATCTCTGGTGTTACGCCCATCGTTCACGTAGCTATTTACAAGCGACGCTACCGCTACCTGTCATACAATTTTGCTAGTGTAGAGCCTGGCGGCAATTTCAAACACTAATGTATGAAAAACACTGACGAGCGGCGATCGTATCGCTTGAAGGTAGCTCCATGGAAGAACGGCGTAAGAGTAACTATTTTTAAGAGTTTGTGTCTTGACATAAACGCAGTATTTAGCTCGTTAGCACGATGCGAAATTCCGCATTTAAGAAGACTGTCAAAGTGTTTTATATACGGCCGATTTAACACCTTTAAACTGTCGCAAAAGATACAGAATCATCCTTCAGTAAGGTTAAATATATAGTTTTAAAAATAGCTTTGCCAGAAAAAATGAAAGAACCTTGTCGTTGTTCTGATGTTTTCCAGTGTAATTCTTCCAATTTGATGGCTTTATCAATTCTAGTATTAAATAACACAACTAATAAATAAATACAACAAATATTATTGTAGAAAGCAATCACTTTGTGGTTTGACATATTTAATAAAAATAAAACACCGTTTTGTTTTAAAACCACGATATTTATTAATTTACTTTACCGACTGGTTTCGCTTCACTCAAGCATCTTCAGGGTACAAATTAATTACTGTCTATATATATTGTTGTCTCTCTCTATATGTATAAATAAGCACACATTTTGTAGTTATTGTTTAGTGTTAATTTGTACCCTGAAGATGCTTGAGTAAAGCGAAACCAGTCGGTAAAGTAAATTAATAAATATCGTGGTTTTAAAACAAAAAAGTGTTTTATTTTTATTAAATACAACAAATATTTTACATTGTGTATTATTAATTCAGGGACAGCCAAAAGCGGAATGGATTGCAAGAATGGGTGCAGTCAGAGTGTCCAGCGCCTCTCCCTGGTTGCAAGAACGCCGAATCGTCGGCATGCTCAAGTCCCCGGTAGAGGGCAGTACCATCGTCCTCATCAAGATGGAGGAACCCGTCAAGATGTCAGACTTTGTGCGGCCAATCTGCCTGCCGCAAGTGAAGACCAACGCAAACCTATCTTATTGCAACACGCTTGGTTGGGCTAGGAACCGGGATCAGCTGCAAAGGGTTCATCTGAGGATGATACCGATGGAGCAATGTGAGAATGTCAGCATCACGACGGTTAACAGCTTCTGCACGGAGTCCATTAACCAGCAGGAGGACTGTAGTGTAAGCAAACAGAATTTATAGCATTATATTTCTTTTTCTTGCAGGGTTTTAATTTCAACCCGTCGTGTCAAGTCACCCCAAGTGGTTCGCTACATTTGGTTTCTACTAAGCAGGGGGCCTGGGTTCATGGGGTGGGGTTGGCTAGGTCTTGGTGGCACATGTGTCTGTCCACCTACTGCGTGGCGGGCCGGATCGGGAGAGACTGATTGAGGTAGACCCTTTGACATCTCCAGCCAGACTCTCTCGACCCACCGCCTTGCACCGTAGTGGGAGGAACGGATTCATACGTCCGTCACTCCTGGACACACTAAATCCCAAATTCCTACCCATCCCTCATACATTTTTCCTTCACAGAACTTTCTATCATTCATTACCGTAAAGCCTTCTGTGTGGGGTTAATGTAAAAAAATAAAATTAAACTAAAACGCACATTTCAAGAGTTTTTTTTTAGCTTAAGCAGAAAACATAATTTTGACAATAGTTCAGGTGCTACCTTAAAGGCCTTTTACACCTCCCTAAAATCGGATATTAATTGACACACCCTGTTGTCTAGGAGGGAATATCTTGAGCAGTGTTGCGGAGCGCCCTAGATTGCCTCCTAGATTACCGTGTTTGTAGACAATTCGGCCCTAAATTTACCCACCTGAATATATAATTTCCTTTGGGGTGATTGATCTTCACAATTGTTTTTCTACTCTTCAATAATTAAAGGTTCACAATAAATTAGATTGTTAATTTTGCTCTGTATTATGTAAAATATGCAGGTGTTGTGAAGAAGGTAGTAAATATATATGTATTTATTATAGAATGGCACAATATTAAACAACTAAATCAAATTAATGATGTGGACTCGAAAAGCAGCAGGGAAGAAATCATTGGGAATCATGAAGTCATAATCGTCATGATGAAATAATGAAAAAATAAATTTAAAGCCTTCTTTTGTTTTATGTTCCAATATTTGAATAAAATTTGAATTCCGGAAGGTAGGTAGATAATTGCTAGTAAGCAGGTAATTTTCAGTAGGTAGCTACATAGATATATTTTTCATGTCATTTAGTATGCTTTTCTCATACTATTGTACATTTAATAACTCAGGTACGGGCCATACGTCATTCCTATGTCTACCTACGTTAAATTATCGTGAAAACAAGCTTATGTGTCCAAGCGGTTAAACAAGTCCCGAGTGAACCTAGATTCTCTGATAAGCACAACATCAACATTCTTCTAATATGTTATTTTGTTTTCAGGAGGAAGAGTTTGCAGGGAGTCCGATTGCTTGCCTAGAGCCCAGTAAAGGAAGGTGGTCCCTCATGGGAGTGAGCAATTGGAGGATAGCGTGCTCCAAAGCGGGCATGGGCAGACCTCGAATGTACGACAAAATAACCTCTAATGTGGAGTGGATTGAGAAAACTATCGGTGCCATCTCGTGATCAATTATCACATCAATTAAAATGGTTTGTTCAAATTTAAATTGGAAAAAGATAACCAAAGAATTTGGCGATTGACTGAAGTGATTAAAATTATAAAATTTGTTTGAGTTGTGTGAAGTGAAATAGAATTGTGTGTGAAACATAGAATTCAACTATTCTAATATATTGTTGATCGTTCCCGAATCTGGAGACTGTGAATAAAGACATTAATTAGGCTTTAACAATGAAAGTTAACCATGTTAGTCTTAAGGCATTTTTATATGAGTGTGTAATTTTTTGTACAGTAAATATGTATGATTCCTATAAATTAATAATAAAGTGATAAATTATTGTTTATAAAATTTTCGTTTTACTGCACGTTTTCTATTCTTCTTTGATGCAGAAGCTTTCATTTCATCTTAGGAAGGTGAGTTCAGCTATCTAAAATTCGCCTCACATCCCTCCAACTGTGTTGTGTAAGGAGATGGGTCGAGACAGTCCGGTAGGAGAGGTCAAAAGGCCTCCCTCAATCAATCTATTTTGATCCGGCCTACCATGCAGTGGGTGGGCAGACGCATCCGCCGTGGAGACCTAGACAAACCTCATCCCATGAACCCAGGCACCCTATGCTAAGTCATCAAACGTAGCGAACCACTCTGGGTGACCTCTATGATGGCAGAGGTGTTAATTATCTAATGAATGGTTCCCGGAGCGGTGGCTCACATTTCCGCCTCCCAAAATGGATCGCATTGTCACTAAAAAAGTGGACTGCTAAAATGCATAAATATTAGAATCGATACACAGCTAGATTCTTGAGATAATTAATTCAGAGTTACTATTTATATTATTAATTCAGAGTTGATATTTTCTTTTTTTTTTAAAATCGGATATTGTTTTAAGCTAATATTTTCAAATTAATATATAATTAATTTATAACTAATATTTTTCACACGACTAACATCATTTCTGTGATCCTGGTAGATTTTCCATATTCATCATGTACAAAATGAAAAATAAAATACTTCTCCAATCGTTTATGCGCTCCTGGTTTGTACACGCTCCTGGTAAAAAATAAAAAGAATCATGTATGGTTTAAAGAGTTTTTTTATTAGCATATTTTTTTAACATAATATTATCCATTTGTTTATCCATAGATACGATTCTCTCGCTGCTGTATTTAATAGTTTATATAAGGGCACATAGCTAACGTGCAGGAAGGTAGATATAATGATTGTCTAAAGATATTTTTGAATATATTTAATATTTATGATATAATATTATGAAGTATGTTAAGTTTTAGCCATAGAAATATGATATTCAAATTCTAAGCGTAATTTTGTCACAGAATATGTAGTAGAAAAATACGAATAGCACAAGAGATTATATAGAATAAAATACAAAATTACTAATAGCCCACGGGAAGCAAAATATATTACATTACAAGTAAATAAAATTATTTTGCCAAATAAGAGCATTTTTGAGTATCTTTTTCGGAATTTTGTCCCCTAGATGCTCACAATGCCACAAGCCATTGGGCATTTTTATAATTCCTACGGCAATGGCACGGCTTTTCATTTCTTTAATACGGGTGAAGGCGTACGATAATGATTAAATTTTTCTGTTGGGGAAGCAGACATACGTATCGTACACCCAAGGGCGTATTTAAGGGGGGAAGGCGAGGGTTAGGGGGTAGAAACCCCCCCGTCGGTCTCAGTATTGCATAGGAAAAAGAAAATAGTACTCGTAGATAAAATTCCTGGAAAATACAACAATAATATTTACATCATATCTTTTTTCCAACCCTTCCTCCCCCTTTTTCTCTTGCCCCTCCAACAGAAGAAACCCCCTTAAGGTCGAACCGCCCCCGGTGAATGGCTAAGCCCTTGCGCACACCGGTGTCTGGTTGACGGGTGAGAGGTTAAAAAATACAAATGCGATTTTAACCCTGATGTATAAAGAAACTGTAAAAGGACAGGGTCAGAATCGCTTGCGCCAATATCATTCCAGACGTTGCTTTAAATTTTAGAATTGTAGCTCCTCGGAATTCTTTGTAATTAATTTTATATGGTCTGTACCATCATGTAGGCAAATATCATCCGACATTCAAATGACTATTTATGTTTTGTTTGCGCTTTTGCCGTTCCATAGCCGTATGAATTATAAAAGCTCCTAATCATCGTCACTCATTTAAAAAAATTCTTGGATCTTCTGTCTTTTCTTCAAAGGAAATAAATATCTGATACCGCTAATGTAGGTAACATTTTTTGGTACGAATCTACGATTTTACTATGAACAAAAATAAAAAGTTTATGTTTTGTACAAGATACACAGTATATCCACACAATGTATCGAAAAAAAAAGATTTTGGTCACTTATCAACGATAAAATTTTTTGGCATTTGGGCAGAATCTATTTAATATTTTTTTCATCTTGATCAGTGAAAATCTTTGCATTTTATAGTTTTATAAATCTAAATAGCGAGCCTGAAACGGTTATTTTATCTTCTTAAATGACATTTTTACACAAACCTAAAAGTAATAAGAAAATTATTAACACTTTCGCAATTTAGCAATTTGATTATTAAAAATGTTTTTGCATAATATTTTTTTTTCATTGATTTTATAAAACGATTAAAAGAATAGAGATTAGTTAATTTGCTTTTTTAAATCACATTTTCACATAAAGAATACACAGAGCCAATTGAAATAACGTGGCTAGACATTTTTAAAATTGTTTGTAACCATGGTAAAAAGTAACCACCGTTTATAGTATAATATAAATATCCGTTTATTTGAGGAAATATTTTACTCAGTTCCTGGGAAAGCCGACAAAATATTGCATTCTATAGAAAAAAATCTTAATCCTTTTTTTCTGTGGTGATTTTTATCACAGATTTCTAGATTTCCAATAATTCTAGATACATACATACAGAAATATTAATTTAGGGGCGATTACTTGGAAATTTATTTGGGTATCACAGGATTTAATACATTAATACAAAAACACATGCAAAATTATTAAAAATTATTAAGTAATTTTTACATACACATAGACCAAAATTTTCAATTTTGCCCTCACAAAAGGTCTTATTTTACAACTGATATAATACACCTAGTAGGTATATCATTTTCTGAAGTTATTTATACTCAATTTAGCAGTTGTTTGGATAAACTACTAAATTAAAAATAAAAATATGTTTTTCTTATAGGTTCATTTAAAAATGATAAAATAAACTAAAGAAAGAATGAGTGTACAAAAAAATGTTAATTTTAATTTCTATTTCTCAGAGAAAAACTTACAGTTACATAAGGAGCTGGAAAATCGGTAAAGTAATGTTACACTTATCAAAGTTGTACAGTGACAAATCGAATGATCATAATATTTTATTAAAATAAGTTGGTGTTACTGATCCTAAGATATTATTTAGAATAATAATGTATCTATATGTACCCAATTTTCTCAAATTGTTTTTATTTTACAAAACATTATTGCACGTAATACACATTTTCCAATAATATTATAAACTACATTATTTTACAATAAAATCAGTATTTCACCATGAAAGATCATTGTTTTCCGATTATAATTAATTATATTGTAGGTATATTAATTCTGGAATGTATTATGAAAACTAAAATTATTTAAAGAAATTTCTGGCATGTAGCAATATACGAATTTATGAATTGAGATGAAAATATTCTTAATAATATTATTATTTTAGTTAAGAAGTGAATAATGTCCTAGATTACTTGTAGATACAAATTGAATATATATTTCAAAATTATTATCAAAGTGATTCGTTAAGAGTTGAGATAGTTGAACCGTAATTTTATTATAATAATAAAAGAATTATTAGTACATAGTGATCTTCGAATTATAACCAACAGGAGATATGCGCAAATATAACTAAAATAATGTTTTGTACAAGTCATCGTTCGATAATATTTCTTTGATCCCACATTGGTAAATAGGTTAAAAATAATTGGTTTTATTTCGCAAATCGGTTGTGAAAAAATGATTTAGTAATCCATACCTACCTAGGAAGGTAGAATCATATTATACAATCTATAACAGTTGCTTCAGACAGGCCGCAACTAGCAAAAAAGTTAATAAATACGTAAACATTGATGGGAAGGTCGATTACACAATAATAATCACTATTTTTTTTTTTTTTTTTAAAAGAAAGACAAACATTCCCGGGTTACGAATAACCCAACAACATTTGAAAATCTCCTACTACCACCACACTAAGCGGAAGATGTTGCTTGTGTTGTGATGGAGGACTTAGCCAGCCGAGGAATCGAACACGGAACGCCTGGGTGGAACCCAAACGCTATGCCCACTCAACCACTGACCGGTCAAGCGCATTGATTTCATACAGTTTTTTTTCCCCTTTTGACAACATAATTATTTATTTGCTATTTGGTAGCGGCTCTTGCGCGTTGTGCGGCCTGGAAGTAACTAATAATAAAACACGCTTAAGAATGGGTTGGTGTGTCGTGTGTCCCAGATTGAAATCAAAACATATTAAAATTAGAAATATACTAGCATTGAAACACAACACAATCTTTGCGAATACCTACATAGATACATACACAGTTTTGGATATAGCCGGGAGTCAATCCCAAGTCTAACGTCCTCGAGGTAACGGACTCTTAGCTTTGCTAAGTTTAGCTAATAGGTGCTTTTAATAAATAAATACATTTCGAAGGTTTATAATAACCAAGTACAATACAAATTTCGCATTTAATTAATAATACTTTATTAAAATTGAAAATATACATTTCACACCTTACAAAATTTTTCATAATCATTTTATACAAACAAATCGATCATTACAAATTCATAAGATTCATTTCATATGAGACAATAATTATTTAATATAATATCTAAATATATACAGGAGAATAATAATTTAAGTCATGCAATTTATTACATAAGTACAAACAATGTAGTTTTACAAATTATGCACAGTATCATAAAGTCTAATTTCGATATACAAAGGACTACACACAATTTTCAAAGAAAATACTAAAGCTAAACTATTTAAATAAATACATTTTTTATAAATATTCCAACGGGTCAACTACTTTTTAAATAATATTTTTGAAGAGGGATGCACACTGAATCCTAGAAATGAGAAAAAGAAACAATAAAATGTCAATAAGCGTAACGCGATTGATAATCTTCGTATTCATTCATAGATGACGCTAATTAAAATGTTTAAAAAAAAACAATTTTCGCACTTTTTGGATTGATTCAGCTTTCAATATTGTATTTGTATATTCATTTCTTAAAAGAAATGTGTTTTTACACAAACAAAACTACTTACTCATATTGTAAATATTACATAACCACGGAGCAATTAAAATATTTTTTCTCGGATTTTTACGAATTTAAATATGGAGACATACAAACTGATTATAGTTCTATGTAGCCAATGAATTCCCCCATCTTTTGACTATTATCACATATTTGTAGGATTTATAAAAAATATATAATTAAATCTTTAACCTTAAAACATTTTAAAGAATCTAGAGAATATTTATTTTGTTATATTTTGAATGTACAATATATTATATAATCGTTTTAATAAAAAAATAAAAGATTTGAAAATTTGCCACATTTTGGCAACAAAGCAATCCGAGGTTTTGGAAATAGTGCCATAATGTGGCAAAAAGCGCTCGAGTGGATAGATAACATGCAAATTTTTTTTTCTTTCTAAAATCTTTTAATTAGCGAAATTTATGAATACAAATATTATAATGTTATGTTAAACCCTAAGGTGATACTTAAAATAATTCAAAACTTACTCTTTCACAGATGGCGATAGTTTAAATATTTTAAGAAAAAACAGTTTTTGTAGGTTACGCTTTTAAATATTGAGCTGAATTAATTGTTCGCGCATGTGATACGCAACATGAATATGAATAAATAGTTTAGTGCTTAAAAAAACTAAAATCTTTCAAGAAAGGCTTACAAATATAATATTGTATAGATTATTCAATCAAATATAATATTAATTTGTAAGCCTTTCTTGAAAGATTCAAGTTTGTTTAAGCACAAAACTATCTATTCTTATTCATTTTGCATACGTATATACAAACAATTAATTAACTATTATTAGCATAACTTGCAAACAGTGGATTTCCTAAAATAATTAAACTAGCACAATCTATGAAAAAGCAGAATGTGAATTCTTTTAAGAATCACTTTAATAAAATGTTTGTTGACTTCACAAGCATTATAGAAAACATATTATATATCATAATAGTTAAAGGAAAATAAGTTTAGTTAAAGAATACAAAGAAATAAAGAATCTTAGGGTGAATTGCCTATTCCATAAAAAAAAAAAGAAATAAAGAAAAGCTCACGATTGTCAATAGAGGAAAGGCAACAAGTGAAGTAGAAAATTCTGTATAAAAGACAATATCCAAAATAAGCTGAAATTCACTGTTATAAGGACTCAATACATAAAAACTTTAAAAAAACTATAAGTTATTTAAATAAATAAAAAATTCAAATAAAAAAAATTACCGTAGAAACGTTGGTATAACTTATATGAATAATTTGGGAAAAATGTCATCCTGCATCCGGCAAGGAAATATAATCAACCAATTTAGGAATTCCAACGCCTTTCTTCCATGGAGCTACGTTCAAGCGACACGATCGCCGCTCGTCTGTATTTTCCATTATTAGTGTTTGAAAACGCCGCTAGGCGCTTCACTAGCAAAATAGTATGACAGTTAGCAATAGCGTCGCTTGTAAGTAGCTACGCGAACGATGGGCGGAAATCAATCAATAAACCACAAAAACATTTAAAGTGAAAAGTATTTTTAAATTGAAAGATGCACAACTTGTTGTACCGGAAAACATAAATCCGTGTTACGAATGACCTGACAATAATTTGAAATCTATTACTACCACCACAGTAAGTTAAAATGTTGCTTGTGTTGTGACAGAGGATTTAGCTAGCCGAGGAATAGAACTCACGACACACGGGTGGGACCCAGGCGCGATGCCAACTCAGCTACTAAATGGTCACATCATAGGTATTTAATGGAAATGTATGGGACCATTAATATGGAAAATATTTGGCTAACGGACCACTCCCACGTCGTAGAATAGTAGGACTGAATTGGGAATGGAAGGAAACAGATTGTTATTGGAAGTCCATGGTAAACTGGAGACCAGAAGGAAAAATAATTGAAGAGAAATAGCACAAAACTGCGCTGTAAAAATGTCAAGTTATTATTATTAAAAAGGCCAACAGGAAGATGTCAGCGGGGAGAGTGATGGTTTAAAAAATGTGGAGGATGTAAAGTTTTAAGTCCTGGCCAAAAAAAAGAAACATCGGAAAGACAGGAAGCAGGGCTGTACCCTGAAAAGGGTTAAGCAAGACTAAGTTAAGTAGACATCAATGTAATATAATAAGACAAAGGTCAAACATTTAAAATGGGGCCTCATTTTCAAAACCTGATTGAAGGTAGCAACAGACACGCAGCTCACATCAAAAAGATACTTGTAACACAATAGCGCTCGCCATACAATCCCATTCAGACCCGCCAGACGTAAAAAGATCATGTATTATAAGCGCAGTTTGAATTTTCAATAATCGGTGTTATTTTCCGTAACCGCTACCGGTGCGATATCAGAAAAGTTATGCGACCCCCCCCCTCCGTCGTAAACAGGAGAGGGGTCATTTTTAATACATGGAGTGTCACGGAGCGCCGGAAAATTGACATATCAGGTACAAGAAATGATATTCCCTCGACCGCTTCTGAATTCAACAGAAATCTTTTATTACGTAGTGTGTTGGTAGAAAAGATACTTTATCATAGTATCTTTTGACGTGAGCTTCGTGTCTGTACCATGCTTGAAGCAAAGATATGGCATCTTTTATGTGTGGATCATATTATTAAAAAATATTTTATAGATGAACTAAACAATTTACAACATCAAAGAGTTTTCAAGTTATAGGTTATATAATATGTGGATAACTACATTTGTATAAATAAGACTGGGAAACTAAATAATGCACAAACAACATTAAAAAAATAATTTTACGGGTTCATCAATTTTGTTGCACGAAAGCCGGATTTGGTATGTATCCTAATCAGTTATTATTTAACACAAGATTAAATATGTATGTTCACAATTCCTAAGGAACAATTTTGTTTAACAACTTGATTCTTTCTTTGATATGAACAAATATTTTTAGTCCTTGCAAATATTATAGTTCATATATAAATATACCCTTACGATCTTCGTGGTTCCAGTTTTTGAGACATGTTAGTCAGCACCCTCTGGTTGTCTATTGCTCGCAGGCAGGTTATGTACGCTTTCACCTCACTGTCATTCTTCTGGGAAGGAAGCTCTAGAACTGAAAAAGTGGAGAAATATTTAAAGCTTTGACGAAAAATAAGATAATAAGATTCACTGCTCTAGCGCATTCTTTGCCGTTATGAGTGTATTCTGTCGCAATCATTTCATGGTTCCAGCCGGTTGAGATAATTTCAATGGTGAGACACGTCATATGATGTCACGTCTTAGGCATATCCACTATGTCCACCATGAGTTAGTTGGTGCTTTAGTTCTAGTACAAGGTATCTATCATTGGTCAGGATGTTATATATTTGAGTTGAGCATAATTTCATATATCAATGATTGGCGCATATATGTTTGGCAGTACATTGCACAAATGCATGGTAATTATTAGCTACTATCCAGTTTTGCCTGTTATACGACGCTAAGCGAATATAATAAGTACAATGAAAATATTTCATGTAAGTTATTATCACACAGTTTTACAAACGTTAACACTGGTACATCTCATTGGCTGGACCACATGATTTATAAGGGTTTTAATCGGGTAGTTAATCGCTTGGACACATAAGCTTGTTTTCACGTTAATTTAACGTAGGTAGACATAGGAATGACTTATCCCCTTTACCTGAGTTATTAATGGAATAAAGGAGAAAGGTATTAAGATTTCCCAACTCGGCAAAGATTAAGCTTCTTCTAGCGCCATTTTCCTCAAGGCTGGCGCTGGTAACACTGTTAATATAAGAAGATTATTTACCAAGATGTCTGCTTCGGCAATATCGTATCGTTCGCATGGTTTGCGCCAACATGTGCATCTTCTCGAAGTTAACCAATCCATTGAGAGAGTTCTTATTGCCTTCATGGGTGAAGGTCATATCTTTTAGCAGAAGGGGCATGAATGGTACGACCGGAGGCTGAAGTTTCCCCACATTCAATCTATAACAGAAAAGCAAGTAGGTATAAATATACTGATAGAAATTTTTTCTGAAATATTTGGAACTAGCTTCTGACCTGCGACTTCGTCTGCGCAGGATTAGTACTTCGAGTAGCCTATTCTTTTCCTAGGTCTTATCTCTATGTTTATACCAAAAGTCATTTAAAATCTATTTATTTAACCGCTTGGACACATAAGCTTGTTTTCACGATAATTTAGCGTAGGTAGACATACATAGGAATGACGTATGCCGTGTACCTGAGTTTTTAAAAGATCTATAATTCTTGATTCGATTCAAAGTATTAGGCGAGTACTTTAAATAAATTCACTAATTTAAATATTTTCTAAAATAGAATTTTGATTCAACCATTGTTTTGCAAAATGTCATTCTCAAATTTTGACATATTCTATTAAACAATAATTATTATTTTTAATATATGGAAAATAGCTAGCTTTATGAATTAATCGCCTAGATGTTATTCTGATGTATGAGCTATATTATTGTAAAGTTTCATTCAAATCCATTTAGAATTTTTTATGTGAAAGAGTAACAAACACACATACATCCATACAAACTTTCGCGTTTATAATATTAGTATATGGAAAATAGCTAGCTTTATGAATTAATGGCCTATATGTTATTCTGATGTTTGAGCTATATTATTGTAAAGTTTCATTCAAATCCATTTAGAATTTTTTGCGTGAAAGAGTAACAAACACACATACATCCATACAAACTTTCGCATTTATAATATTAGTAAGTTTTTATTAATTTACAACAGTGCTGTAAAGTCATTTTTAAAGCCAATGTTAAAGTCCATGGTCCAGACTGCAATTATTACAAAAGCCAGGAAAACGGGGAGGGGAAGGTTAGAAGTTAGAATGTAGCTTGGTATTCAAATCTGAATAGTGATACAACTGTCATAAGGAGTCAATCAACATGCTATCATTTCGGTAACCAGTGAAAGTAGTAGAACTTTACGATGGAAGGACAGAGGCCCCTCCGGTTAGTTGCACTCCAGAAGATAAGTGGAAACTTAAGTGGCAATAACGTGATAAATGCCCATTTGAATGACATGAAAATGATCCCATTGAGAGACAGTCTGGGTTCTCACAGTCTTGTATACTCTGGTCCTCCATTAATAGGATATGATGCTTCCACAGCCGCTGTGCCTATATGATGCATAGGTGGGGCCTTAAAGAGTTGGCGAAGTGTGACTTCGGTGTGGTGCAGACCACCGAGCATGTGATAAACAAATGCCCACTCCATTTAATCCCTGGCAGAATTGACGAGGTCTACATGATTACTCCTTACACCTTCATTATACGAGTGAAGAATAAGCAAAACTAAGAATGCTGATTTTACCTGTATGCTCTGTGGTTTCTGCTAGGGTCGATAAGTGCTTCGAATTCTGTGTAAATTTTGCAAAATTTCGAGGGAAGTTTCTCCCAGGTCTGTGTCAGGCGACTGATAGCCATGTTGCTCAGGCCCATCACTATGGCGAAGAAAGCATTCAGGTTCTGGTATTCCTTGCAACTAAACAAAATAATAAAACAATTCAAAACATCTGTCATAACGCTTTTTTTTTTTTTTTTTTTTTTTTTTTTTTTTAAAAAGAAAGACAAACATTCCCGGGTTACGAATAACCCAACAACATTTGAAAATCCCCTACTACCACCACACTAAGCGGAAGATGTTGCTTGTGTTGTGATGGAGGACTTAGCCAGCCAGACTTACCTAATCATAATCATCAATTACAAAACGTACAATGCCTTACGAGATGGAGACATTTTCATCTGTACCTTGAAGACATATAAAGATAAACTCACTGAATTTATCATATATATTATATATATTATGATGCGAAAATTGTATTCATTTTTACTGTTTTTACCTACTGTTCTTAAAATATCTATTGTTTATTTTTACTTTTGTTTTTATGTATAATGTAGTATTTATTATACACTCAATTTCCCTGGTCTAAAATAGTGAAAAAGAATTGAATCGTGAGTAAAATACTTTAATTAAAGTCCTATAAATTACTCACTGATTTATCTTTTAGTATTTTTATTTACAGCTCTGTGGAAATGAAACTTATGCCCCACCCCTTCTTTTAAATAAAATTTCACCATGAATACAATTTGGGAGGCGGGAATGAGTACCGCCGCCCCGGGAACTATTTATTGGATAGTCAACACCTCTGCCATAGGTCACCCCAAGTGGTTCGCTATGTTTGGTGACTTAGCAGGGGTGCCCGGGTTCATGGGTTGAGGTATGTCTAGGTATTGGCAGCGGATGATCTGGACACACTGAACCCCAGATTCCTACTCATCCCTAATACCCTTTTCCTTCCCAGAACTTCATATCCTTAATTTCCTTAAAAATACCCTCCACACAGCATCCCCAAAGATGACAGAGGCCCTGAAAGAAATTATTTTCCTCAGGGCCTCCTGTATGGAGCTAAAGTAAAAAAAAAAATGAATCTTCAATTATAATTAAAAAAAAATTATTTACAGTGCTACACGTACAAGTTGGCGAAAAAGGAGGGCACTGTCTCCTCTCTCTATGAGTAATAATAGCAGGTGTGGTTACCAGATTAAAATATAAAGAAATAGCAGTGTGTTTATGCCACTGCCGACTTATAAGTGTAGCACTGTACGTATCTCGTTAAAATATCCTATCGCTAGTTAAATTCCTTCAGATACATTCTGTTACACCCTGTATATAAAATTTGAAAAAAATTATCTTTGAATTTTCACGAAAAAGAACAAGGTACAGAAAAAAAAGTTATTCTAATCAAAAAATATATTTAAAAAAAATGTACCAGAGTAATACAAATAAATATATTGATGTCAAAATGAAATAACGCTATTTAAATTACAATGAGTGTACTCACTACGCGGCTAGTTTTATCATCCTCCGTAGAATGGAAACACGTTTGCTCAGAGACGTGGCCATCAGGATTTCCGTCACAACCCAATATTGGATCTCATTGAATCTCCTCAAGAACACATCCAGGTTGGCTGTTATTTCATTGAAGTGGTGTCTCCCGAACGTGTGGTAGATCAGCTCGTGTTCGTGAACGCACCAGAAGAGGTCCCAGTCAAATAATGTCATGTAGTACGCCAGGTCTTTGGTGCTGAAGGTTTCAATGTCCATGTCTAGTCCTTGGGTGGCAACCTCTTGTTCAGCTAAGCAGGTCTGCAATATGATAATAATAACTCATTTATCTATTTCTGTAGAAAACAATCTTAAATCAAGACTTTGTGGTTTGACATAATACATTATTATATGAAATAAAACAACTTTTGGTTTCACGCAAAATTAATCAACGCAATTAATCAACGCAAAATTAATTTCACAATGGAGCTGGAAAACAAAGACAAAATCCTGCCTTTTCTAGATGTGGAGGTGATGCGAAAGGAAGATGGTAGCTTAGGGCACACCGTCTATAGAAAGCCAACGCATACGAATCGATTTCTACACGCTGATTCGCATCACCACCCATCGCAGAAGAGAGTACTTATCCATACGTTGGTGACCCAAGCGACCAGAATATGTGAAGAACCTAAAATCGGAGCGGAACTCACAAAGCTGACCGATGCACTGGAGCGTAACGGTTACCCAGCAAGGCAGACAAGGCATATCATAAGAGCCAAATCTGCACCAAACGAAGACAGAATTGAACAAGAGCCAAAAGGCTGCGCTTTCCTGCCCTATATTTACAATGTGACAGACAGAATTGCCCGGCTATTGAGAAAAGAAAGCATCAAGACAGTCTTCGGAACCACGACAAAAATACAGGACTTTCTGAGGTCTGCAAAGACTAAGTTTCCTCTGGAAACAGATGGAGTATATAAACTCAGCTGTTCCGGATGTGACAAAGTCTATGTAGGCCAGACAGAGCGGACTATCTCTAAAAGGATATTGGAACACTTTCGAGCATGTAAACTCGGCCACCTTGACAAATCGGCAATCGCTGAGCATTTGATTGAAACCGGCCATTACTTTGGATTTGCTCCTGAAGTCCTGGGAAGACCCAAAACTCATAGAGCACGCCTAATTACGGAGGCAATTGAAATTCACAAAAACCCCATCAATATTAACAGAGATGACGGAGCTAAGCTCAATAGTTCTTGGTAACCGGTAATTGACGGCTACACCAAAACTAAACGCAAAAAACAAATTTGAATTATACTGTCTTACCAGCTCGTAGGGGAGTGGAGCTGGCAACACGGTATCGCTTAGACATACTTAAGCATAGATTTGACCACATTCAATGACACATCTGCCCTGATGATGGACACTGTAATGTTGTCCGAAACGTCGGCTAAAGAAGGAGTTAGCGTAACACGGCATACTTCATTTAGGTTATTTTTATTAGTTGTATTTCAATTTTTTTTTAATTTTTCATACCAGTGCATCCAAATGATCCTTAGGTGCCACAAAAATCCTTCCGTTCAGGCTCAAACTCGTGGGAATACTGATGTCCTTGTCGTTGATTGGGATCCTCTCTCCGGTAGATTTGACTTCCACCAGAACAAGCTCCTCGTTTGGCCTCATCTTCAGTTTGTCTGCGGCGCTCACCTTGATGATCTCTGCCGTAGTGTCCACGGGGAACTTGAGGGTGCAGTAGGTGTGATCGGCACAGTATACTCTGAATATGACTGAAAGGAAGTACAAATATCAAAAATACCAATTTGATTGCCGGCGCGTGACGTGAAATATTCTCGCATGAAATTATTCCTGCGTGAAATTATTCCCATTCAATGAAATCAAAGTCGCTTTGAATATAAGTGTCATTTTCAAAATTGGAACTCCTTGTGGGAACAATTCAGTCAAGCGATAAAGTAGGCGCCTACCAGAATTATTTTATTTTATTTAAAAGTAATTAATTTTAAAAAATCCATATGATTTGAAATGTGTATTATTTAACTTGTTGAAATTATTAAAAGATTTCATGATTTTTAAAATTTATTACTAACTTTATTTACATATTTAGTTTGTTTATTTTTCATCAGTATCATCTCTAAAATTAACAATTGTATTTGTTTTTGCAAGGCAATGAATGATCCTGAGGCTAATATTTTATAAAATCAGCTTACTTTCAGCTTCACAAATCCTACAATAATTATAATATCCTGTGATTTTTCATGGATCTGCACTTTTAAAGTTTTTCCAGAAATAAAGCGATTTTTTTTGTGAAAATTGAAATAGAATTGAGATTAGTTAATACGGAGTTACAGATTTTAAATATATGGTGAATAGGTTCTTGATGTATGTAAAGATGGAATAAACATTGGTGGCACAAAAGGTATATTGTGTATATATAACATACTATCATCATCCGGGTGTATAACATTCCTAGTGTCCGACTGAGCCCCGCTAAACAGACTGATGGGCTGACCGCAAGGGGGCAACTTCCACTTCTGGCCTTCGTGCAGCTTGCGTTCCTCCTGGCGCCGCCGTAGCTGTGACATCACATGGTGCATGATGCTGGCCTCCTCTTCCAGACAAGACCATTGGATGCAGTCAGCTTCTACTTCTCCTGCCAATTCCTGGAAGGACAAAATACAGTGAAAGGTATGGAGAGTCGTGATATTCACATTTCATCAATTGTAATTATATCATCATCGATGCTATATTTCTTAGGAGTTTAGGTTGTTTCTAGGAAACACTCCTTCTGGTCTCAAGATCTCTCAATCCAGTTTCTTCACCCTTGTAGGAGTCGGACTACGGTCGTGTAACTGTACAATACTGAAGAATTATGCTTACATCAACAGTCGGCTGGCTTACAGCCTTTCAATAACCTTTGTTTTATTTATTTGTTATAATAAAAATACATTTTGACTGTCCAACTAGGTAGGTCTCCCGTTCTAGGACAGTCAAATTTACAGGTATCGTACATATTAGGTAGGTAGGTAGGTTCATGATGATTCATATAAGTATTAAACAATTTCCAATCAATTACGTATCTAATATAATATCAAATCAATTTAGTATCTAATATACAAGAAAAAGTATATTTGTAGTGTATATACAGAAAACAGTAAAAGAAAAGTAAAAGAAAATTTTTGGTAACAAATGAAATATAAAACCTGCATCAGCCTTTCCGAGGCTTAGAGAAATGACAGAACGCTGATTACATAGAGTGTGTATATTGACAGAATAATTAATTTAAACTCCAACAACTGACGCTCTGTCCCACTCTAGTATACTGTCCCTTTCTTTCACAACATTATGTATATATATGTGTACTTATGTATTTTTAGACATTATTTTTGTAACAGTCCTGATGATGGTACGGAGGTACCGAAACCGGTAGACGTAGAATAAAAATAAAGTGACTTAAAACAAAGTATTTTCCATTAATTTATTTAATATAAATTGTTTAACTATTTAATTACATGAACTAAAATTACACCTTACTTTGTAAAAATCCCTCACCCCACTACTACTGCTGAAGACATTGTCCTATGTTGAGCTCCAATATTGTGTCATAGAATTTAGTCCAAATTCCATCGCCCTCTTTTGAACTCAATGGCTTCTTAAGCAATCTTGAGAAATTCCCCCTTCGTCGTCAACCAGTGAAATCTATAAAATTAGTATACTGGCGGACATTGGCTTCTTGAGTTTACTGAATTCGGTACAGCTCCTCATAAAAGCAGTAATAGTGCACATGCACCGATACTTGTTTATTGACCTACTCATCCTTTACCCATTCATCTCTAAACCGTCCAACCATACAACTTTAGGCCTCCCAAGCCTCTTTCGTCCTAGGTACATGCTTGTTCATAAAGAAGACTCACAGTTGTTGATCAGCTCCTTACATCATCCTTCATGTCCTGCCCAGAGGTGTTCCAGTCTTATGAATCTTATTATTGATACTACTTGTCTAAGACTTACCTCAATGAAATCAGCAGCTGCTTGGTCGTCAAGAACAGCCTGTCGATTGGTCTCCGTCCACTTGTGCACAAACTGCACCACCCTTCGTTTGCAGGCCAGGACAAATTCCGAATCTTGATTGGAAGATTCTAGCCGATAAGTATATCAATATTAAGGAAATACTTCGAAAGCAGAAATACAATTTATTATTATTAACAGTAGGACATAATGAAAGAGAAATTACTTCGAATTGTTCTTTTGATTACAATGGAATAAAACTTTGAATGAATGAATATTAATAAAATTACAATTTGAAACAACCCATTGCTGTGCTTGTTATTAGTTACTGAGTCACAAGTCACAATACAATACATGACATTTCCTATGCATTTCACATTTCCAATGGCATGTGACTAGGGTTACCATTTAGAAAATTGAAAAGTCCTGGCAAAAAGCCGGATAGTCCAAAAAAAGTCCGGACATTCACATAATGCAAAATGTCAGGTAGGTACGCACTTCATAACGGTATGGACATTGTAGCGAACGGTCGCTCGGGTCGCGAAGGGCGGTTGCGGGGTGTGGGGTTCGCGCACCTCGCTCCTGTTCGGAGTCCGTCCGTCATAGAAGTGTGTCACTCCACTCATTTTAATTAATTTTATTCCTCTAAAATTAAGAGAATTACTTGCGAAATGCACCCCACCAAGTCAAGAGGCATTTCGAGAAGACGTGAAAATGATGTACAAAACTTGTACCTATTCAGTACCTTGATAAATGGACGACACCCTTGTTTGCATTTAAAGTTTTTGACTGGATAATGTTAAAAAAGAACGAACTGATTGAGTTTGAAAAGCTCGTGAATTCTGTTGTATATATGGGAGCCAAAGGTGTTGTTATCGATGATGTAAAGCTATTCGATGAAATAACAGCCGTCAATTCATTCATTTCCCAACAAAACGATGAATTTTTTTAATATGATGGTCCATAAAATGTGGGTTATCATTTTTACAAACTTCACAGTCGCCAGATTGCCCATTCTATTGAATATTTGCGAGTTCATTTTTGCTATCCCACCTCAAAACGCAAGTGTAGAAAGAGTGTTTTCTCTAATGGGAGCACAGTGAAAAAAAGAAGAGCGTAATAGATTATCTGTATCCTCGGTCAGATCGTTGTTGATGATTCAATACAACCTTAAAACTATGAGCTGCGAAGAATTCTATAAGAAAACTTTGAATGAACGGGAGCTGTTCCGTAAAGTATCTGGCGCTGAAAAATATTATTGTTAAAGAAGATTTATATTTTGTTTTTAGATGAGTGAGAAATTAATAAAGATTAAAGACTTATTTGATTTTACTTATATAAGTTTTATTACTCATATTCCATCTATACCAAAAAATCCGGACAAATTAAAGGGCCGGACAAAGTCCAGACAAAAGACTAAAAGTCCGGACATATCCGGACTAATCCGGACGGATGGTAACCCTACATGTGACTGAATTCGCCGACTGACCAAAGTCAGTTAAATCTTTGAGAATGCAGTTAATTAATGCAATGAAGTTTCAGTGACCAAAGCCATTTGAAACAAGCTGAAACTTTGACCAATTTGGACACAACAATTTATGACTCGAGTTAGGGAGTAAAGGAAGAACTTTGGTAAATTAGTATTAGTGTGCTATCATTGGCACGGAACATAGGGGCATATTGCACATCCCCGATGAAAAAAGGGCCCTAGTAAAAATTTTCCATTTTATAAAATTTTATTTTTGTCTCTGTATAGTTAATTATTAATTAATTATAGTTAGTTAAGTTCTTTTAAGTGATTATGATTATCTATGCCCCACGAAAACATTACTGAAGTTAGATCACTCTATCTCCGTGAGATGTCGCTAGTGTCTCTTTTCGATGGGACTGCTTGTTTTATCAATCAGCATTTGATTTCGCTCTCATGGAATTTTTTCTTTTTTTCACTTACGACCCTTTTCCGGGAAATGCGATATGTCTGTATTATGAGTGAATGGCAAATATGGCAAAGTTATCGCAACTTTACCAACATTTTAATAACTCAAGTACGGGACATACGTCATTTCTATGTCTACCTACGTTAAATTATCGTGAAAACAAGCTTATGTGTCCAAGCGGTTAATAGAACGTTATCGCAACTTTTAAGTAGAAACCAACATTTTTAACTTTTTACGGACTTTTCAGCTTTATCAAAAGCAGATTTCTTATTATTATTAGAATATTTAAATGTATTGTAATGGTGCTTTCACACAGAGTATTGACTTTCTGCAGTCAAAATTTTTTTGTTTTAAAGACTTATTTTGGTTCAATATACCTATTTTGGTTGTAGTGTAACCAGGCAACCGATGGTATTTCCGCAAAACTGGGCACGCTTGAGGGTGACCTTTTACCAAAGCTGATCACCAGAAGGCTGAAGAGGAAGAAAAAACTACCTCCTCGGTTAAAGTGTTTGAAATATTTTTTTGAAAAGGATATTATTTGGATAGCTCTGCGATGAGCCGTATGGTGGGGATGAAGATGATGTGTGTCAAGAGGAAGTCATCCAGGAATGGATCGGCCGCCACCGCCCGGTCCTCCCTCCCGTACCTACCGTCCAGCCTAGTCTCCAGCAAGTGTTCTAGCATCTTCTCCGGAGTTCCAGCCATCACCGTGTATCTGGAAGGCAGATTTGACAAGTCCCTTAGCCAAAAAAAAAACAATTACTTTATTGCGATCAAAAATTATAGTGGGACAGTAGTAGCACAACCAACAAGAAGACCAAATAATACAATAATTGAAAATAATAATTTCGGTGATGTCACTGTCTAACTCCGGTCCAATGACCTTCAGAACTGGAACTTGCTTTGATTTTTCAAAGTTAGAACTGATTATGGGGATTCAGGCAAGCGATACAGTATAGATCTAAAATTATTTTATTAATAATTGTATATGTATCTTTATATATAAAAATCTCTCACAATGTTCGTCCGAGGTAAATTCCTAAACTACTTAACCGATTTTGATGAAATTTGGCTTTCTGAGGGTAATTTGGTCCAACTTAAGAGATAGGATACTTTTTATCTCGATTATTGGCCTCAATGTTTATTATTTCGAAATAAATGTTTTTTATGGGACAATTATTTGAAATTATTTGTAAGTTCCATAAGTTTCTAACAGATGGCGGTGTGAGTTAATTTATTTACAACAATTGGTTATCTAGGTTAAGTAACCATCCAGTAGATAAATTTGTGTTTCATTAGCCTCAGCAACGCGTCAGTGGGTCAGCTAGTATTATTATATTTTTTAGTTAAAAATTTTGACAGATTTCGTAACTTTTCAAGAACGGTGTTCATTCGGAAGGTAAATTTCTGATAGTCCTTTGAAAGGCAACCATTTTTTTTAAAAAATAAAAAATGCTTTCGGCTTCACAAATTCTACCACTAGCTAGTTAATAGTTGAAGTATCCATACCCGCCTATCAAATTGAAAATACGTTCCTTTTTTGTTTTTACATTAGCTCCACACAGGAGGCCCTGAGGAAAATAATTTCCCTCAAAGCCTATGTCATCTCTGGGGATGCTGTGTGGAGGATATTTTTAAGGAAAGGAAGGAGAGGAAGTTCTGGGAAGGAAAACTGTATGTGGGTTGGGTAGGAATCTGGGGTTCAGTGTGTCCAGATCATCTACCGCCAAGACCTAGATAAAACTCATCCCATGTACCCGGGCACCCCTGCCAAGTCACCAAACGTAGCGTACCACTTGGGGTGACCTATGGCAGAGGTGTTGGTTATCCAATAAATGGTTCCCGGGGTGGCGGTACCCATTCTCGCCTCCCAAATTTTAAAATAAATTTTATAATTTGGGATTATTTTTTTTATTATTCTTTATTAATCAATTCTTATAACCAGCAGCCCAAGAGCCAATGGACTAGAAAAAAATGGTCATGAATGCACAAATAGGGAAGATAGAGCCATTAAGAGGTAAATAAACGCCAGAAATATTTGACTTCTTACCCCTTTAAAACTCCGCATGTTTTTGGTATTATCTGCATGAGGAAAGTAGCGCAAAAATTGTTTTTAATTTTTTTATGAATTTTTACAAGAATGAAAAAAAAATGTCAATGGAAATAGTCAAAAATAATCTTAACCATAAAGTTGTATTTTTAAAAAGTTATTTCTTAAATAACTTCATATTTATGTAATAAAAAAAACAAATTATTTATTACTCTACGCTTATATTTTTTGTAATGTAATTAATAGTTTTATTTTAATTCAAATAAATAGAGAAGGAGGAAAAGCTTCAATGTATCCATGGCATTCATATTCATAATGTAAACCAATTCGTAGTAAAGGCTAAATAGTAATTTGGCGTATAGCTTCATCTTAAGGTGAAGTACAAAGTCAAGTTATTTGGTAGAAGGTATTTACGCGAGCCATGGGGCAGTGCAGGATTACTGGGAGCAAACAGCAATGGATCGTCGGAAGTGGATACATAGATAGGAATATTAATAGGGCAAATAATTGTATACGCAAACATCAGCAGAAAGTTATAAGTTAGTTTGTTCATTTGCCAGTAATAGATTGGGAGGCAGTTATCCCAAGTAGACCAAAACACCTCTGTTATACCAACTATAATATCTGTATTAGATTCAGTGCTCACTTGAAGTGGGAGAATGTCTGCTTCAGGGCCGAGCTGATCTTCTCCAGCACCAGTACATCCTGACCGTGCTCCTTGAGGCGCACCGTGTTGGCCTCCACGCCCCTCAGCACGCGATTGAAGTCCTCCTTGTCAACGCGCAGGAAGTGGCAGTTGCTCTCACGTAGGACAATTGTGGCAGCTCTGGAATTGAAAAAGAAACCATTATGCCAAATGAATTCATATGAATGATAATTTATCTGTAGGACAGTAGTGACAGTAAAAACTGAAGTAGTAGTAGCATTTTGAAATCTTTATATATAAAAATCTCGCGTCACAATGTTCGTCCAAGGTAAACTATGTAACCGATTTTGATAAAATTTAACTTATTGTGTCTAATTTGGTCCAACTTAAAAGATAGGACAGTTTTTATCTCGATTATTGACCTCAATATTTATTATTGTGAATTAAATGTTTTATATGGGACAATTATTCCATAAGTTTCTGATAGATGGCGGTATGAGTTAATTTATTGACACAACACTTGGTTATCTAGGTTAGGTAACCATCAAGTAGATGGCGTTGTGTTTCTTTAGCCACAGCAACACGTGGGCGGCTCAGCTAGTATGTATATAAATTAACACGCAATGAACACCGGTAATTATAATTTATAACATGATATATTCAATATACATGGTTTGAATTCGGAAGGTAAGAATATTTTAACATCTTGATTATATTGCCGGCCTCAATTTATATTAAATTGAGGCCTCAAATATTGCCCCACCATTATCACAAAATACACGGGTAGACAGATTGCATATCGGGCTTCTTTGCTGACAGGGTTAATTATCAAATTATTTTAGGCAGAGTGCTTTATATCCATTCAAATTCCAAATTCGTCGCTGTTTTAAAAAAAATGTTATAACATGCCCCACCTTCCCCCGTGGAGGAATAATGAATTATTCGTAATGAACAATAAAGTAAATAATCTACTCGAATATTGTATTCTTAATTCGCAAATAAACCCCAGAATAAAACAAATCCCCATAAATCAACAACAACAAATACCCACAAAATAAAACTCATTATTTAGCATTTCTTTACATACTTCTGTGGGAAACGCTTTGAACATACTAAGTTTCTAGATTAAAATAAAGACAAACATTTTGTAGGTAACAAACATAAATAACAATAGGAATGTGTATTTAGGGAAAATATAAATCCTTTAATGTGTACATTATATTTACATCAATGTGTTTATTTAAAGTTGAATTGTACACCCAAGCGTTAAAAGTATCTCGAAATTGTATATAACGCTAAGTAAATAAAAGTTGAAAGGATTTTGATAAAAATCTCATTTTACTGTGAAGAGAATAGTAATCATAGTATCAAATAAATATTTGCAAAGAATATTATGTTATCAATGCTGTGTTTGTCTTTAATTAGAGATAGTTTCAACCGTGCTTATTGTAATTGTATTTGTGTGAATGTTGACAAACCGTTAAATAAAAAAGGATTTTAATGAAATTAATGCACGGATTGGAATGAATATTGACACTCTGTGAAAGTCATTCTATCACATTTTGAGTACCTATTCTGTGTTTAAATGACATTTTTTGCTGTCGCTTTTACGTTAGCTTTAGAATCCAAAATAATCTTTAATAATAATTTCGTATTTTGTACACAATATAAATATTATTTTTCCAGTAAGAAAAAACTTAATATGTCATCAATTACAATGCACAAAAGAGTTTACTTAAGTAATCCCGTATTTTTATCATCTTGGAATAAATTAAATAAACCAAAGAATAAAATTTTGGGCGGTTCAATGTAGGTACATTGGGTCGATGTACGTACGCTATGCTAAAATGTATGGTTGCTAAGTAGTCCAGATGATATTAGGCGTAGCGTAGCGTATGTACATCGACTCAGTATGTATCTACCTTTATTCAAAACAAAATTTATTTTCATTTATAAACTCGCTACACCCAGAAATTTAAAATTAGACAGGTTAAAATAACTGTTACATCCCCAAGCGTGGGGTATATAAAGCCACTTACTTTTATTTATGGTTTTATAAAAACCTTAAATAAAGTAAAGATTCATAAGTAATGCCTACTTTCTATTTTAAAAACTAACAAAACATAAAAGGAGGTAAACATATTTTTGCAGAGAATATTTTTGTCACATAAATCAAATCTTTATAAAAATAGCCGTATTTTCAATTATTCCAAAGCACTCAAACCATGCAGTATTTACGTAACACTTTGCCAGTCGTAGGAGTATTATGAACATTTTTCCTGTCGATACCCAATTCTTACGTGTTTTTTCCTGCAATCTCAAATCTCAAGAGAACAGTGCTTACGTACGTCGTGCAGGGGCGCTACCAGAGATGGTATACAATGCAATAAAAAACCTTATTTAATTATGGTCCTGGTATTGTTTGAATCCAAGGAAGAGAGAGTTATTGCGAGCTTTCATGATTTGAATTTCGCACTGTTTAATTGTCATTTGAATGTCATTAAATGAGTTTTGAGTTCCTTAATCTGTGGGAAATAGTTTAAGATGCAGGCGAATTCTCTCTTCAGTTTGTGTGCTTTTTTTAAAATGTAGATATATCACAGTTTGTACAACTATGTGTTATTCAATTTCATCACCTCAATAAAGAAATCTTTATTCCAAAATCGATTAAAACACAAAGAACAAATTCTATCTTAGTAAAAAACCTTTTGTTGGATACGATTACATCAGTCTTTTCGAACTATTTTCGGATTTACTATTAGAATTTCGGCAATGCCAATGTACCACGCATATGTCACAAGAATCTCATTAATTTTTTTCTTAAAAAGAAACTTTATTGGACAATATGCCTTCATGTTCTCATTTTTATTTTCATACTTGTATATATAATTTTTATTTTATTTATTATAATTTTTTTAATTAAAGAATGTGTCCATACTGGGGTACCCCGTTCTAAGGACAACTTGTACATTGTTACGTGATTAAATTATAGTAAATACCCGTGTTTAAATAATACGAGAAAAATTATAAAATATATCTAGAAAGAAATATAACACATAATACAATACAACCTTTAATATTTGTTTGGCTGTAAATTTATATCAATATTCTTCCTTCTATAGGAAATCAATGAAAAAGCATCAGGCAGTCACGAACGCCCATATTATGCATTCCTAGGCGGAATTAACGAGTAAGGCGATGTCTGAGGTCCAAGACTGGTTCAGAAATCGTAATATTAACACTTGGGCCTCATCATACGAAATAAGAAGAAATCAGTCATGATGATCGTCAATTAAAGAGGCGGCTGGCGCACAGGCGACTTCAACATGCCCCTTGGTTTTAGCGCCCGTGTGCGCTACACACATTTAACGTAAGTACGTGACTGCACTGCTTACGTATTTCTGTTTCCATTACGGCAAAGAGTCGGGAATATATTTACATTATTTACGTAGGAACGTAAAATGAATCTGTAAAGCAACGTAATGTACCTAAATATACACAACACTTGCGTATGTTTGACGTCGGTCGTGTTGGTAGTTTTATTTTTATTTGAATCGTTTTATCTCAATGTCTATAATGATTTTAAATGCCTTTGACAATGTCAGGGTAGGTATATTACGTGGGATGCCCGTATTAAAGTCAGTTCGTGGAATTTTAAACAAAATGTTAAAAACTGGATGTTGTACAGAAAAGTTGAAATTTAGAACGCACATCAATTGTAAGATTATAACAAAAAATCGTATGGGATTTAAACACAGGGGTAAACATTCGGGATGACTGGACTTTTTTAGAAAAAAACCTTTTGATTCATATTAATTACTTTAAAAGTCAACTAATTGCATTTGGGGCGATGGAAACTGCATTTAAAATTTCAATGACGTAAAATGAAAATTTGCTTTCGTCATATGGGATGACAGATCGTCGCCTGCGTGTTTAATTGTAAAAAAAACCATTTGCAAGTTTTACAGGAGGAGGAGGTTTTCTTTCATTATTTCAATGAAACATTATGAAGGGTGTTTAAGATGAAGCTATTCCCGTAAATGTAAAGGTCTCGTTAGTTTAAATAATTCTTAGTTAAGTGATTAATTATCGTTTTTGATACTTTTTTAAAATATTAAAATGAAGATTGAAAAAAACTAAAAATGGTGATTGGACACATGTCTGTTCTATGACATTTTTGTATCTTTTGTGTATTTTATAGTAATTAAAGTGAATCAAAGGTTTTTTTTCTGAAAAATATTAGTATTAAGCGGGTCCAGTCATCCTGAAAGTTTACGAAAACAGGCACGAAAAACTAGATGTTTATAAGTAATTAATTAATATGAAAAACACTATACTAGATTCCTAAATACAAACAATCAATTAATACAAAAAATAACTATAAATTAATTTTCTAAAACTTATGATGACTTAGATTTTATATTATTATCCGGGTAATTTTCAAGGAAATAAAAAACCCTACATTAATAAATTAATATAACAATATTTTGTCAACTTTAATCAAGATTTTAACCCGTTTAATCACAGGAGACCATATTTGTCCCAGCTCATATAGGTCTCACAGAAATCGTTGTTTTTCCCTTACTATCATAGTCAGAAATGTGATCTAAACGGTATCGGAAAGAGAATACAACAAAATTATATATTCAAATCTAAAAGAAAACCACAAAAAAATTAAAATTTACCCCTTTCTAAAACCAAAGTTTCCGATAGTAATTTGAAAAAAAATTATGGAACTTTGTGAATTTTTTAAGAATTTTTTTACATGAAACGAAAAAAGTTAGGTGACAGTAAGGTTTATAGTTCATTTATCTAATGAAATAAGTATGTGTTTTATTTTTTTTCATTATCAGTAATTTCAGTTAGAAAAAAAAGGAAAGTGAGCCATTTTTCAAACTTTTAAAGATTTCGCAAAAAAAAAATTATATTTTAAAAAATACATACTTAGTTATTTGAAAGCCTATTTCATCACCTTTCGAAAACAGTTATTAGTTTTCAAATACGTTAACAAATGTTCCATTTATTTGGATTTTATTGCAAAGCGGGAATATTTTTAGCCTCTGCAAAAATACGCCAATTTTTTTAGGGGTTAAGTAAAGCTCTAATTACAGGCCAATCATTTAAAAAGCGTACGTTTGAATGTATTTGTGCACACCGATGGTATCGAAATATAAACAAAATTGAACTGGTTTGGAATATCCGCCCGCTTACCATCTTATCCCATCTTACCCCATAAATTCCCAAGACGTTTATCAATTTAGTTTAAATTGAATCTAGCAATTCTGTTATTTTTGTGTTATTTTTATGTTTTTTTGTATCATTCTTCAGCTTCCTAACAAAAATAAAATAATGATTACGTTAAATAATTTGTTGATCCATCCATTACACCGCTACAAGCAAGTATCGGAGAATCCCTTTAAAATGATTTACCTGTACAAGGGTATTGTTGATATTGTAACGAAATTGGGATAGCTATTTTCTGAGTAGATTTTCGTCAATATTTGAATTTGTTCCATTCTAAAAGTGTACTTTACAAAATCAAAGGAATTGGTTTTGGCGGGCGGATTATATAATATTGGGGGAAAACAGAAGTTTGGGGTGAATTTAACAATATATTTTGTAAAAAGCTAAAGCATTTTCAGACTATGGTATCCCGAATTGGGGTATGTTGCGAGGCTGAAGGAAGTGGAAAGGGGGAGGACATGGGGAAGAGGAAAGTGGGGGAGTATCTGGCTATTCAGATCTGGTCACCACACACAGTTAAAGCCATTTAAAGCAATGTTTTATTTCTAAATGGTGGTCTTACCACCAGGGCAGTTCTGAGAGTATCTTCAATTCTGGAACATGTCGCAAATATACTACATAAGATTTTAAATGAATAAATTGTGAAATAATACAAATTAATGAAATAAAATTTACTTGAGCACGCCGGGGTTTGAACCCGCGACCTCCGGATTGCAAGATCAGAGTCAACCTTCGAAAGATCTTATGTAGATCAGATTTTTATTGACTTTCTGTTCAGTGACTTGACTTGTAAACCAAATTTTTATATTCTGGTAGTTTGGTAGTTAGTTGCATTGTACTAAAAAAAGGCGTAGTCCAGCGGTAGGGCGTTAGACTCCCATTCCAAAGGCCGCGGGTTCGAACCCCGCGTGCCCAAATAAATTTTATTTAATTGATTTGTGTTATTTCACAATTAATTATTTAAAATAATATATAGTATATTTGCCACACGTTCCAGAGTGGACGATACTCTTAGTATCGCCCTGGTGTAAGACCACCATTCAGAATTGAAACGTTGCTTGAAATGGCTTAACCAGGTACTTCCCCACCTTCTTCTTCCTCGTCTCCTTCCCTTCCCCACTTACCTTCAGCCTCATAACATACCCCAATTGGGGATGCCATAGTCTCACTGGCTCCAGACGGGAGCGGTTAAGACTCTTGGGAGGTATTCACTAAAAAAATCATTTTTCTCCCATCTGCAAATACAAAATCTAAAGAAAAAATTGTTGAAAAGATGAAAATTATTATTAAATGGGAGAGTATAAATATGGTAATGAAAAAAATCAAATGAAATTATGTGGACGCGACAAGCAGCAGGGAAAGAATAAATAAAAATGTTCTTATGAATAATTCTTTTGTTTCGTGTTCTAATATTTGAATAAAATAAAATTTGAATTCCTAAAGGTATGTAGATAATTGCAGTAGGCAGGTAATTTCCAGTAGGTAGGTAGCCACAAAATTATCATCTAAATAAAATAAAAGAGAGCAAATTTGAAAAAAAATGGAATAGTATAGCAATGTTCTTACCTGGGCGCGTCGTTGATAAGGGCGAGTTTTCCGAAATCATCCCCCTCGTGGAGGGTGGTAACAGTGCCTTTCCCGTGAATCACAACGTCCACTGATCCGCGGACGATAATGTACCAGGACCTTCCTTCATCCCCTTGGTGGAACACTAAACAACAAAACAAACAAAATGTCGGGTTTAAGATGTGATACATCGGTTGTGAAAAAAATGGAGCTTACTTTGGAAGGGTATATCTATCAATATTATAATTAACCTATTATTATTAAAATATTTTGAAACTTCGATGTATATTATTTGTAATTTAATTTGTATAATTTAATAAATTATAATTCAATTTATCAATTATACTATTAATAACTTATAAATAAATTATTATTTAAATTAAAACAAATAACTTTGTTTAAACCACTAATATAATCACAATTACCTACATGTTTCAAAACCGATGGTTTCTTCGTCAGGGTAGTAATGACATTATTATTGTCATTACTACCCTGACGAAGAAACCATCGGTTTTGAAACATGTAGGTAATTGTGATTATATTAGTGGTTTAAACAAAGTTATTTGTTTTAATTTAATTTAAAATGATGCCACAAAGTGATTTTGCGAAGTTTGAAGAAGAAAAAATTATTATTTATTTGTAACCCACATTTCCATAAATTCATACACTATCATCAATTATTATATTATCTGTAAACTTCGTTAACACAAATTCAATGTTAAATTATCTGTAAACTTCATCTATCAATTATTATTTTATCTGTAAACTTCATTGTCATAAATTCCTTGTTATATTACCTGTAAACATCATTATCATCAATTACTATGTTATACGTAAATTTCATTATCATAAATTCATTGCAGCATTAACTGTAAACCTCATTATCATTAATTATTATATTATCGGTAAACGTACTACATTACCTTAAATTATATAATCTGCAAACTTCACCCGCCATAACACAGGGACATCCCTAGCATGGCGGACGAAATAACACAATGTCTACACTATGTATAAAATTCTTTTAATAAATAAATAAATATAGTATAGTCTTTTTAAAAATATTTTAATGTTAACCATGTTAGATTTTTTTAAGAACAATAAATAACTTGCGTATTTGGAAGTGTTAAAAAAATGAGTGTGTCTAAACTTCACGCGCGGTTAAAGTAAAACTTCGACTGGCAGGTATTACTAAAACGGTACACTTACTGCCATCTGTGTTTGTTTTTATTTTTAAAGAGTTTTTAAAATTATTTTTAAAAATCAAGTTATTTGTAATTTTTATTGCATTTCTCAATACAAGCGACCAAACTCAACAGCCGGTGGTGAAGGTGCACGGAGAAAAACGTTATTTGAAAACACGATCATTTTAATAGTAAAAACGATAATTTTAATAGAAAAAAAGTTCATTTTTATAGAAAAAACGATAATTTTAATAGTAAAAACGGTTAAAAACGGGACTGAAGTTCTTACGAACAAATTAACAGTGTTTATTGGCGGTAAAATACGTACGAAATTACGTATACCAATAAATTATTCTTACACGTTCCCGCCAATAAACATTGAAACCTTGTTAATTTGTTCGTAAAAACTTCAGTCCCGTTTTTAACCGTTTTTACTATTAAGATGATCGTTTTTTCTATTAAAATTATCGTTTTTTCTATTAAAATGATCGTTTTTTCAAATAACATTTTTCTCCATATGGTGGTAACTCATGTCTACAGATCAAAGATCTGAAAAAGGTCGTGCAATAATTAGTCACCTCACCCAAATATAATCGTATATCTCATTATTGTTACTACTACCTACCAACCTGAAAATTTTGTCAAATATTTTTGCTTTATTGAAAAATGTACTTTATATTATAATTAGAAAATATTTGTAAACTAGTCTGTCTCGACCCAGGAGTTCCTAGTGAGACAGGCAAGGCCAAAAAAAATGTAAACCTTATGATATAGATTCAATAAATAAACAATAAATAAACAATGATACAGAGCTACACCACGGGCTGTTGCGTTTGATTCGCTCTCGATTTTTCATCCAAGTTTCGGAAAATAATAAAAATATTCTATTGAAGGCGAGAACCCTTTAAAAATAAAAACAAACACAGATGGCAGTAATTTTACCCACATCCGAACGTCATTTCCGCTTGAAAACGTTATTTCCGTCCGAAAAACATCAGAATTACTCGTCATATCACGCAGAAGTTTCACTTTAAAAACATTATATTTCTTACCGAGAATATATTTCGGGAGCATATCAAAATCGCTCAATAATTATCTTTTATTTAAACAGTGAAACAAATTTTTAATCGAAATCAGCTTCGATATTTTCTCCCACGAACCTGCATCGAGCTTATTTTGTTACTTTACAGGCATCACATACGAGATTTCCAGGGAGAAAATTTGTGACATGTTGGGCCAGTTTGCCAAAGAAAGAAAGGCTTCAGGAAATCTAACTATAATAATATTTTAGATTTATTTGGACTTGAAAAACCCAGTGCAAGTGGTGTAAAGCAGATGAAAAGCGGAGGTGGGCTTAATTTAATCTTAAAATGTATATTTTTCTGATAACTTGTAAATAATGTAGGTGTATAGTGTATATATAATAACCTACATGCCCAAAAAAGCTCATAAATATATAATTTTGTAAGTCATTTGTACAAAAGGTAATTTAGATTGTAATAGATAATTTAGTGTTTATCACAAATTTACTTCGTATTGGGGTTAAATATACCCCGAAGGTGGGTTACAAGTACTTGATTGATGTGTTATAATACCATTACACTCACACTTATGTAATGGGAAATACTTACGTACTGACAACAATTCTGACGTCAGTATACCGAGATCCTGTAATGTTTCAACAGGCGGCTGTTGTCAGTATACTAATCATTAAATACTGATGCGAAATACTGACACGTGTAATGGTACGATAGAGTATGGAATGGTATTTCCATCTAGCTTGTATTAAAGTGTGCCGTGTAACCAGGGAGGAAATTGTAAATAGAGGTATAAAGGTAGATACATACAGGATCAATGTATGTGAGCCACGCAACGCTACACCTAGTTGCTAAGTAGTCCAGAGGCCCTAGCACGCTTTTATCATAACGATCGGTAGGGTAACTATCGGTAACTTCTCATCGTTTCCTAGGACAACTGCACATCGCTAAAGTACAAACAACAGTTGATGTCGAATATGTTAAGGACACTGTGAACTGTCACTTATTCGTTGGCGATCTGTAGTCATGCTAGGGAACGATGAGAAGTTACCGATAGTTATCCTACCGATCGTTATAAAGCAAGCGTGCTAGGGCCTCAGATATTGTTAGGCGTAGCGTAGCGTTCGTACGTCGACCAAGTATGTACTTACCTTTACGAGTATAGTAAAAAAGTTTATTTTTACAGGTTGACTTTTTATGATTTTACGTTCTGCAATGTACGGAAAAGCTCGTTAGCATACTATTTATCGTTTAATCCTATAATGAGATGGGAAAATAAACTGAGAAGAAACTAAATGATTGCATGCTTACTACAGTCATAATATATCAAATATAATATTTCCGACAATATCCATCATATTATCATATTATTTCCATCATTAGTATCATATTATTTCTGAGAAAATCTATTAGTAAAAGCTTATTTCCTATAAGTATGGAACTTAGTGGAAATAATAATATTAATTAGATAAAAAAATAATATAACTGAGTACAGATCTCATGTACCACTTGCTCTATTATAATGTTAGAATTAGCATTATGACCATTAAGGTAACACATTAATTAATAAAGACAACAGCGTACCGCGTACGTATTGTGTAATTAGTGACAAGTTCATTGCGCCTAATGACATTGAACTAGAATTGACATCGAGTTATCAAGAGAATATATCTGTTCGTAGGGTTGTAAAATAAAGCATTATTTATTTATAGATGTACCAAAGATAGCGTCGTCTAAATAGATCCGTTTTATGTGGAAATTAGGCAAAGATAGCGTCGTCGAAATAGATCCGTTTTATGTGGAAATTAGGCAAAGATAGCGTCGTCGAAATAGATCCGGTTTATGTGGAAATTAGGCAAAGATAGCGTCGTCTAAATAGATCCGTTTTATGTGGAAATTAGGCAAAGATAGCGTCGTCTAAATAGATCCGTTTTATGTGGAAATTAGACAAAGATAGCGTCGTCTAAATAGATCCGTTTTATGTGAAAATTTGGCAAAGATAGCGTCGTCTAAATAGATCCGTTTTATGTGGAAATTAGGCAAAGATAGCGTCGTCTAAATAGATCCGTTTTATGTGGAAATTAGGCAAATATAGCGTCGTCTAAATAGATCCGTTTTATGTGGAAATTAGGCAAAGATAGCGTCGTCTAAATAGATCCGTTTTATGTGGAAATTAGGCAAAGATAGCGTCGTCTAAATAGATCCGTTTTATGTGGAAATTAGGCAAAGATAGCGTCGTCTAAATAGATCCGTTTTATGTGGAAATTAGGCAAATATAGCGTCGTCTAAATAGATCCGTTTTATGTGGAAATTAGGCAAAGATAGCGTCGTCTAAATAGATCCGTTTTATGTGGAAATTTATTTCTTTCGATTCAGTAAAGTTCCGTAGGTTTGATGGAAATTAGTGGCCAGCTTTTTATAGATCTGAATTTTAAACTTTGAACCAAATAAGTATGAATCAAATCACAACCAAATACAATTTAAACATTGAAAAAATGTTTATATTTTATAAGAAAAACTCTCTTTTTAACTTTTGAAGGTTATTCACATCAATGTAATATATCATTGAAGAAGAAGATAACAATAATAATCTAATTTTTTAAAATATGAAAATGAACAAGACACAGAAAAATAATAAAAGATAATAATATGTCCCGGTAAGACGTAAGGTTCTGGGTTCGATTCACAGTTGTGACCGTTATCTTTTATTATTTTTTTGTGTCTTGTTTATTTTCATATTTAAAAAAATTAGATTATTATTATTATCTTCTTCTTCAATGATATTGAAAAAATGTTTTGAAAAAAGCACATTTTCGAATACCTGTTTAAACGCACGAACACGGAGAAAAATGTTATTCTTACATACGATCATTTTATTCGTAAAAATGGGACTGAAGTTCTTACGAAAAAAATTAACCGTGTTTCAATGTTTATTGGCGGGAAAATGTAAGAATATTTGTTGGTATACTTACGAAATTAAGTATACCAACAAATTATTCTTACATGTTCCCGCCAATAAACATTGAAACACGGTAAATTTTTTTCGTAAGAACTTCAGTCCCGTTTTTAACCATTTTTACGAATAAAATTATCTTATTTTAGAATAACATTTTTCTCCGTGAAGCATGTTCCGCAAATATGACATTAAGGTACCTAATAAAACTATCAGATATATTAATAATATACACCTACACATACTACATACACATATATTAATAATATACACCTACAAGGTGTTGAGGGATGTATTAAACTTACTTTAACCAGAGATTCCTGACATTATTTGGAGTAAAAATGTAAATGAAATTTTGGTCTCCGGTGACATTTTTGGGTGTGTGTTTTTTTAAACTTAATAATAAAAAATCACTTGGTATTGGACAGTTAGGATAATGGTGATAGGTTAGGCGGTTACTCGACTGAGTGACCAGTGATGATGACATGTGGATATTTTTTTTTTGTTTTTTGAAGAAAAAAAAATTATATAAAAAAACACTACAAAAAGTGACAGGAGACCAAAATTTCGATAACATTTTTTTTAGTTTAAATAATGTCAGGATTCACTGGTACGTCCTTAAACACCCTGTACCTATTCATGAAGTGTTGATATATTTTCTTACCTATCCGAAGAAGATACCTACGTATAATATCTGCTCCAAATTTCTGGAATATTGTTTATATCTGATACTGTTATTCTAAATATATCAGGCCCCCTAGCACACTATCGATAAGGATTGTATCGATAATTTGCGATAAATTCTCATCGTTCCCTAGGCCGACTGCAGATCGCTAACGTACAAACAAAAGTTGATATCGAATATATTAAAGGATACTTAGTCATTGTGAACTATCACTCATTCGTTGGAGATCTGCAGTCATGCTAGGGAACGATGAGAAGTTACCGAAAGTTATCTTTTCAATTTTATACGATAACTATATCTTGGATTCACCGTTGATAGTCGAACCTATTTTGTTAGGGAATAAATAAGAAATCGGTGTACGCTGGCAACACTGGTGGATCTGTCCAGGAATTCACATTCCGAAACGTCAAATGCCAATCAATTACGTAAAAATATTAATAATTTGGCAATGTTAAACTGAAATTACAATCTAAATATCCATTGGCAGTCCTTATTTACTTTTTTACAGTAAGCAATTAGTTAATTAGTTAATGAGGTCTTTATTCATATTTCAACCACTTTCGTTTCTCAATGACCGAAAGGAATAAATTGATGGCGCCTTAGATGCATTATTTATGTCTACGGATAGCGTATTCTACTTCTTTCATTTCTAAGAGCTTCGTTATTGCAATAAGTTCATTAAATAAGCCAGTATTTTTTTCATTGCGATCGATATAATCCAAGTAAATATTGACAGTTAACCGTTAACTTATCTGAAAATATAGAGGCCGGGCTAAAAGTTATCAATAGGGAAGTTGAGTGAAAAATATTTTGACTTATAAAAAATATGTTCATGTAGGTGACATGCAAATTTAAATACCAGTATTTTTTTTTTAAAAGTTCGTTTTCATAATTAAATTAATTTTACAAGTTTGAACTTTATTAAAGCCCGCGAAAACGCCGGCAAGAGCATAATAGGTACCGTGCGGCAGAGTTCGTGACGTAACCCGGTCCTTGATTGTGTGAAATATAAGGGAAAATATTTACAAAACCGGGACACGTTTAATAAGGACGAAAACAATAAATTTAAAAAGTTGTAGTAGTTAGATATTAACTAGTACTAATCAATTCAGTTACCGGAATTTTGAAAATGCTGCATTTTAATAATTATTTTTTAAATTTAAAAACACGAAATGTCATTTTTCACCGACCGCTATGGTAGAAACTGTTGCAAGTTTCGTTAAAAAAAATTTAAAAAAAGGACTCAACTTCCTTATTGCCGGTCGGAAAATCTCTTACCAATTGTTGACCGTGATCGCAAATACTGATAACGGACTATAGATGACAGATTTGGTCAATTTCGTATTTGCGGTTCCATGTCAACTCAGAATCAATTCAACTCAACAACTCTTTAAAAAATCGTAAAAAGCTATGATTTTTTTTTAAATAGCTTATATTCTATCCTAACATTAATATATCCATAACCATTTTTTTTCATAACTTTTAATGACTTTTCAAAGGAGGTGTTGAGTTGAATTCATTCTGAGTTATCCGGTCACCCTTATTTACATAGGGTTTTATCGATCGTCCATGCTGCGTACCCTCAAGAAATCACGATTAATATTTGCTTCAAGTAAATTAATCACGAAAAGTTAATTTTATACCTGCCACAAAGTACTGTGAAACTATACAGGGTATCCCGGGGTAACGTGCATTAACTTCGGGAGGTCACTCTACATCAGTGCTTCGCAACCTTTTCTCACCTACGACACACCAAAATTCTTCCTAGAATTACGCGGCACACCAAAAGCTAAGATATATAGGTATTAAATTGATACAAAATTTTACAATAATTTTTAGTTTTTTATTTGAAAAGTATACATACATATAACTATAACATTTTTTTAAGCAATATTAATAATTATTATAAATTCTTGATCACGTATGTTTCTTCCGCCACCCTTCAAATTATTATGCTTTAAGTAAAACGGACAATACAAATTATGAATGAAGCATTATTCTCAAACAAAGTCTCTTCATTCGAAAACCCACAAAATTGGCACACACCACAATTGGCACCAGGCGCTGGAGGAACATTGAAAAATTATATTATAATAATTATTATTATTCTTTACTAAAATCTCAAAATACATTGAATTTGACCGCGGCACACCTGTATCCAGCTCACGGCACACCAGTGTGCCACGGCACACCGGTTGCGGAGCACTGCTCTACATGATGGTAGGAGTAAAAAAGATAAATAACTTTTTCCGAAATTCCAACTTTTTTTTCCCATACCAAAAGACGTACCTATTAAAAATCGTTAGAGTAAGGTACAAATTTGCCCAATAAATTTGCTGTGAGTCAGCCGGGCGCGATTGTGGCAGTTTGAAATTTTGTTGAAAATTTCGAAAAAAGTTAGTAATATTTTTTACTTATACTATCATGTAGAATCATCTCCCGAAGTTAATGCACTTTACCCCCGGACACCCTGTATAATTACGATGTCTGGCCTCAAAAACGCAAGCTTAAGTTTGATCCTAAAATTAAGTGGTGTTCACAAAGTCTTCACTTTATTTTAAAAAGGTTATTTAACTGAGAATGAAAACCCTCTTACAAGACTAAAACATCAACAAGTATTTATTAGAGATTATGAAAATACCAAGTATCAAGTGGCTAAAGCGATTTATTTTCTAACAAGCTCTATCTTATACAAGGTATTATAACTAACAACCCGCTTTATATTCACATCAAGAATTTATTCTGTTTGCATGTAATAAGGAAGTTGAGTCCTTTTTTTAAATTTTTTTTATCAATGTTCACAGGCAAACTTAAATACCATTATTTTTTTTTTTTTTTTAACTTCGTTTTCATAATTAAATTAATTCTACAAGTTTGAATTTTATTAAGCCCGCGAAAACGGCGGCAAGGGCATAATACCGTGCGCGCAGAGTTGTGACGTAATCTGGCCCTTGAGTGTGTGAAATATAAGGGAAAATATTTACAAAACCGGGACACGCTTAATATGGACGAAATAAAAAAAAAATAAAAAGTTGTAGTAGTTAGATATTTACTATATTAATATAAATATACATACCTTGGTCTTACAATAGATGTCAACTTTAACTGGTCAAATCATATTGAAAATCTTTGTAATAGATTAAGATCCATATTAGGAAAATTTTACCACCTAAAAAATTTTGTTAATAAAAATATATTATACTGTATATACAACGCATTAGCAGAATCAATTATAGGATACGGAATAAATAGTTACGGATTAACGTACAAAACATACTTAAATAAAATAGAACAATTACAAATCCGTTTCCTAAAATTGATATCAGGCAAAAAAAAAGTCCAGTTATGTGAAGGTGATTATAAAAAAATGTTCTCTTTGTGTAATGTCCTCTCTATACACAGTAAGGTAAATTACCAATTAACGCTAGATGAATTCTGGAGTACAGAATTCAAGAAACCTGTAAACCACAACTACCCTACTAGGCATAGAGAAGCACAAATGTTTATTATCAATAAATCTCAAAATGTATACGGAGATAGAACAAAAAGACATAAAATTCCGGAAATATTTAACGCATTACCTGAAAATATCAAAAATGAGACATCTTATTCAAAAATCAAAACAAAAGTAAAATCTTTCTACCTCCGAAGAATATGAAATCAAATAATATAGTTCCTTTCTATTTTTTTCTCACCGTATGTTTGTAGGTACTGTGTAAAATATTTTTACTAGAACGCAATTCATAAACAATGTAAAAATTAGTTTGTCGTAATAATTAGTATTTTAATATTAAGTATTATTATATTTAGTATTTACTATGTAAAACTGAAAAGTATACTGTATTAAATAATTAGAAAAAAATGAGAGATTTCTTACAATCAAACTGATTGATCAGTTTCGTAAGATTTGTAAAATAAAATATTGTAAAATTAAAACTAAATAAACATATTAAAAAAAAAAAAAAAACTAGTACTAATCAATTCGGTTATTGGAATTTCGAAAAAATGTGCATTTTAATGGTAATTTTTTAAATTTAAAAACACGAAATGTCATTTTTCAACGAAACTTGCAACAGTTCCTAACATAGCGGTCGGTGAAAAATAACATTTCGTGTTTTTAAATTTAAAAAATAACCAAAAATGCACTTTTTTGAAATTCCGGTAACTGAATTGATTAGTACAAGTAAATATCTAACTACTACAACTTTTTAAATTTATTGTTTTCGTCCGTATTAAGCGTGTCCCGGTTTTGTAAATATTTCCCTTATATTTCACACAAGCAAGGACCGGGTTACGTCACGGACTCTGCTGTGCTCTTGCCACCGTTTTGGCGGGCTTTAATAAAATTCAAACTTGTAGAATTAATTTAATTATGAAAACGAACTTTAAAAAAAATAAAAAAAATACTGGTATTTAAGTTTGAATGTCATCTACATGAACATATTTTTTATAAGTCAAAATATTTTTCACTCAACTTCCCTATTCCATTAACGTAAGCGTAACAAATAAAGTAACATCCGCGTACATTATTAGTAAATTATATTTTTGTTTGGTTTCTCACTTAAATGCGAGAAAATATGCATTCTAGAATATCGTTTTAATCTATTTACTTTGCTAATGCATTTTCTAACAACCCTTGTTTTTGTTTGTCCTATTACAACATCTGTAGAATAAAGGATGTAAGTTTAATGTGGTTGTTACAAAACTTCAGAACCTTATTCTCTTTGTTTTATTGAGGAGCTTTTAACACTTATAAGGGTGGTGGTTAATTCATCAAGTACCCCCCCCCCTAATGAGCAATATCATTTATACTACTTTAGCAGAAAATTTGTTTTAAATATTATTTATGTTATTAGAAAATTATGTTGTTATCAACATTATTATAATAACTCTTTTTGTTACAAGTAGAGAAAATGAAATCCTCACTTGGAACTCCTGTGCTGAAGATTTATTTTCATGGCGAGTACCAAATAAAGTGTTTGGGTTTTAATTCTGTTTATTGAAGTCCTTTCGTATACACAATATTTTTCTGTTTTTCCGTCTGGCTCGTACACGAATAAATCACTATAAATTTTCCGACAAATGAGCATACCACAGTGTGATAAGAAAGGATTCCTCGTCCCCTATATCCGTTGATATCCCCTACCGCTGCTATGTCTCCTTTGCAATTTTCCCCTCTGCTTCTCCCTCCTCCCCCACCCCTTCGTCGCGTGTCCTTTCCCACCCTTTTTTTTCCTTTTCCCTCTTTTTTTCCCTTTTCCCTCCAGCGTCCCCTTCCCCTCTTGCGTTCACCTTCCACCTTCACTGCCTTCCACCTATCCCGCGTCCTACTTTCTTGTTACCACACCTCTCGCGTTTCTGTCTCCCTCCTGCGTTCCCATTCTACCTTTCCGCTTCGTTCCTCTCCCCCCTCCCAAAATTCCCCACCCCCTCCCCCTTTCGCTCTTTATTATGAAATACATACATTTTACAAAACTCAAATTTCATAGCGCCAGAGCTCACTATTATATACTGAAACATTCACGGGTATGCACTTAACAATTCATCGCAATCGGATGAATTCTTTAGGTACCGTGTAAGGGACAAACAAAGAAACATTCATATTTATATATTAAAATTAGACAGATTAAAAATTTGTCGAAAAAAGTGCTTTCGGTTTAATTCTGTATTTGGTGTGAGTATATCTTTTATTGATCTTCATACGCTCTGTATTCAGCATTTTATTAAAGTTTTAATATAATGTTGTTGTGATTTTTGAATAAAAGTGGGATATTGTTTAGTTCCATACATTGACAAAAGATTATAACTTGGTCGAAGAGTTCCATAGTATTTATTAGAAGCTTTTTTTGCTTGTTGGATGTGTTTTAAACTCAGAGATTTAATGTTTCTTTGTGTTAGTTGTATTTTCTTGTGTTTTGTATTTATTAATGTAAAGGAGTATTGTTTTAGAATAGAGTTGTTTACTGGACTGTTGATTAATGTTAATATTGTTGAAGGTTTTGTCAGTGCTAGTTCTTACAGGAATTTTCATTATAATTTTAATGACGGCTTTTTGAGTTTTAATTAATGAATAATAAAACCAACAATCTGGTTATTCAGGGTACTTCAGATGCATTGGAAACCTTATTAAAGTGAAACTTCTTTACGCACGCTTGACTTGGGGGGGTAAGCTGGCGAATGCGAGACAAGAGCGTTACGAAACGTGTAGTCGGGTGAGGCGAACGGGCTGTATCACACTGTAGGAGTAAGAGAGAGAGAGAGAGCAGTGCGCGCCCACGTTCTCTCTTCCTCTCATAGCCAGTGCATGAAATATATATATATGTAGAATATATAAATTAAAAGTCCTTCTTAGGACTACGTTACGCGGGTAAACCGAGAAAATTATTCTACATCTTACACCCGTGAAAACCTTAATCATAACATATATCTCAGTCAGTGGTGGAAGTTTTACTTCAGTCGTGTGGTCTAAAGCACACTCGTTTTTTTATATGAACATGTATTAACTAATGATGATGTGAACTTACAGACGGTGCTGGGTTGAGGGTGAGCTTCAAATACTACGGCGGCACACAGTTCCCTCTTCACAGAGGTGGACAGGTGGGCCAGGGCGGGGACACGCAGCAGCTCCTCATATACAGCCTCCAGCTCATCTGGTGTCCTCTCGTGGCTCCTAGGGAAACACATTTATTATACGACCGTAAAGAAAGTAGGAAGATAATCTTTCAGAATGGTGAAGGAATCACGACTTTTGTAATGAACAAATGGCACCCCTGGAATACATGTTAAAATTCGGCATATTCGAAAACCCTTAAATGCATCTTATGATAGATAGGAATTTGTTTGGATTTAAAATATCCCCAGGCCGCATGTAGTTGCAAAAAAATATTTAAATATAAAATTTGTAAACTCTTTCCATTTATTCTCCCACTATATCTTTAAGTCTGTATTTGTGGCTTAGTTTTAAGTAAACCCTGATGAGGTGAGCGTTGTCCACGAAGTATGTCGGTTTTATCTTAACGATAGTGACTCATGTGTAAACTGTATATGGTACCAACAACTTAAGTTTGTTGCCTTTGAAGAAACACAAGATTCTCTAGATCAAACTCAAAAAAGGAATTAATTTAATGGCAAATTAAAAATTGGAACGAGAATTATTATCTTCTTATAGGGTGTCCGGGGGTAAAGTTAACTGCGGGAGGAGATTCTACATTTTTAAATTTTTTTTTATTTGTTTATTTATCAAAAATACATTTGTACAAAATAAGGGTAGTCCCACAAAGCTGTCATATGGCAGCTTGTCTGTAGGTTCTACAATTTATCACTCTTAATATTATACATAAGGAAATATTTGTTAATACATATTATATAGTTTTAAGGACACATTAGGATAGATCACATAATAATATTAGATTATTTGAATTACATCTATAAGATATTTCAATGTACATGCCTAATAATAAGATATATAGGCAGCTACATTAAGATAATCAATTCAACATGATGGTAGGAGTTAAAAATATTAATACTTTTTCCGAAATTCCAACTTTTTTTCTCATACAAAAAGACGTACTTATTAAAAATCATTAGTGTAAGGGGGCATACATTAATTACGTGAGCAAAAAGTAGGGGGGGGGGGGTCCAGTAAAATCTCACCAAATCTCATTTTACCGCGGGGGGTCAAATCTTACGCAACTTTAAAAAGTTTAATATATTAATAAAGAGATAAAATAAAAAAAATTTAATTGGTTCACTTCTTCAAAAGTGTCCCATTTTGCCTACTGTAAAATGGCTATTATGAAAAACCTTTACTTCGAGAGTAAGAAAAAAATCTCCCGTGAGAGGGGGGGGGGGGGGTCTAAATTTTCTTTAAAACTTCTCACGTAATTAATGTATGTCCCCCAAGGGACACGCTTACGTAACTTACCTGATAAATTTGCTGTGAGCTGGATAGTGGCGATGTTGGATGGTTGTGATTGGCCCGCATCGTAACAGCGGAACATAATAGTTCTGGCCGCACACGCCGTACTAATTTTATCTTTTTACAAAATTAAAAGTTGGAAATTCTAAAAAAATATTTATCTTTTTTTTTACTTATTGTAGAATTACCTCCCGAAGTTAATGCACTTTAGCCCCATACACCTGTATATCATCATCCTTCGATGATACAGTATAAAGCCACTTTGTGACAGGTTAAAAAAATACCAATTTTACCGTTTTTCTTGAAAAGTGAGAGTTGAGAAGATAAGACGGGGAAAAAGAGTAACGAAATTGGTATAGGTATTTTATGGTACTATTTTTCTTCAGCTTGAAGTGTACTAAACAAAAGCAAAACTGTTATTTTAACGGACGGATTATTGGAGGAAAAACAAAAGCTCGGATGCGAAAACGAGTAAAAAAATAAAGGGGTGTGGAGAATGGTTTTGGTTTGCTCGGAGGTTCGATTAATGTGCTGAGGAAGTGATGAAATGTTATGTTTTCTTTGTGGATAATAAACTGGCGAGAAATATAATGGCAAAAGGAAATTGAATTATTTATTTTTATCAAAAGAAACGTGAACATACTTCTAAAATCAACCATTTTGGGAGATTATTCGTGTATTTCTGTATTCTATGGTTGGATTGAAAGATCTGCGAATTTTTTTTCTGGTGAGACTAAATACTACGGGCTAATGTATGCCGTTATAGATAATATCCTCGTATACCTAATACATATTACATGGCATCAACAAATAATAATATTTCAACATGATCAGATGTCCAAGTAATGGTAGGTACATACTGGGTCGAAGTACGTATGCTACGCTAAGCGTAACAATGTCTGGACTACTTAGAAACCATATATTTTCAATGGAAATATATGCTTTAGAATCACACTGGCCACACGCTTCGCAATGTATGGCCAGTGTGATTCTGAAGCTTCTATTTTCATAGAAAATGTATGGTTGCTGAGTAGTCCAGATATAGTTGTGCGTAGCGTAGCGTACGTACGTCGACCTAGTATATATCTACCTTAAACTTTTATTACTGGTACGCATTGCTACCCGGCTTTGTCGGAGTTTCAATACCCTTTTTAATTAAGCAATTGTAAAACAGGAAACGATATTAATTTCTTTCCTCATTTAAAAAATAATTTTATTAAAAATCAATAGCTCAAGGATTATGAAATTGCTAGATGAAAATTGTTTCGTTGACCTAGAAATTTCATAATTTCACTTTCACCTTAAAAATTATACTGAAAACTTGAACTGAATCATGTCAAATAAAACCAATGTAATAACACCCCCCTATACACACCAGCCCTGCTTATTTATGGAGTTACATCAAATACATATATTATGCAATTAATCACTGTAAAAAAATATATACCTATTTGTAATTTATGTATCCTTTTGTACCCAATAAAATAAAATAAAAAATTACAATTGACGGGCTATATTACTTTGAGGAGTAGGTACCCCGAATATTGAACTTTTTCAAAATGTAGAATTTGTTAATAGAGCAATCCAAAAAACATAATGTAGGTACGATAGCGCATCGGTATGACCAATGTTTCACCTACCGTTGAGCAAAGTTTGCACAAGTTCAGAAGGTTTGTTTAGTAAATTATTTAGCATTATACAAACAAAGTTAGTTAATGCGTACTTACTGTTTTCTCAGAATCATCCTGAGAACCGCATCGGGGCCCCTCTGCAGTAGTGCCCCCAGGGACTCACGCAATTGCCCCTCGGCCGCCGTTACCTCATCGCCAGAGGGGGCCGCGGGGGGCGGAGCCTCCTCATCGACCCTGAAGCGGTACAGGAAGCACTTGTCTTTGAAGGGCTGCTCCTTGGACACTAGGAAAGACAAAGAGGTTTATGTTAGTGATGAGTGTTTTTTTTTTAATTTTTCCGGGTTACGAAGGTTACGAAAAAAATTCTACAGTCTTAAGAAAACTCTACAGTCTTCTTCATAAGCGAAAAACGTTACTTGTTTGGAAATGGTGAAGGACTTAGCTTGAACTAACGTCATGTTATGTTAACAGTAGTGTATTAGCTTTAGGGTTGTTCAGGGATGTGTTTATTGCTAGTAAGGGAGTAAGATGTTAGTATTGTGATTTAGTACCTGGATAATTAGTTGTGATTACACCGATAAAAGGTTTTATACCAAACTTATACACTGTGTCTTGGGCACAAACTGCGAAAATTTAGGGATATTCATTTAAATCTGAGAAGGAAAAGGCTTTCGTTCACAAAAAATGTTTAGCATTATTTTATATGTAGTATGAGTCTATCTCTACGTTTTGGTTACTAGGGCAACAAATATTAGCACGTGTTCGCATACAGTCGGACCTAATGTTTTAAAAAAATCGGACAAAACAAAAAAAAACAGTCGGGACCACAAGGTTTTGGTTTTTCATCAGTTATGAAAAAAGGCCCCAATGTTTCATGTTTGTGGTAATATTTTCGCTGGAAACCTATTAGTATAATGACAATGATACTATTCTTTATCAAGTTTTTTTTGTATTGTGACATTGAAAATATTATGTACTTGTGAACACCTCACAAGAGTCACAACTGCTCCCGTCTGGAGCCAGTGAGACAATGGCATACCAAATTGGGGTATGTTGTGAGGCTGAAGGTAAGCGGGGAAGGGATGGAGAGGGGGAAGAGGAAGGTGGGGATGTACCTCGCTATTCAGATATAGTCACTAAACACGGCTAAATCCAGTTCAAGCAACGTTTCAATTCTAAATGGTGGTCTTACACCAAGGTGATACTGAGAGTATCTTCCACTCTGGAACGTGACGCAAATATAGTACATATTATTTTTAACTAATTAATTGTGAAATAACACACATTAATAATTTTTTTTTTTTGCGCACGCCGGGTTCGAACCCGCGGCCATTGGAATGGGAGTCCAAAACCTTGCCTCTGGACTACGCCGGCCATCATAAACAGGTTATACACGCTAGAGAAACAAATAAAATTAATTACTTTATTTTCTTATATATTTCGCTCAAATTGATGTAGTACCTACTTAGGAGCTATGTTTCACACAAAAATAACATATTTCTTATCCACGACTGATTACTATATCATTATTGCAAAAACAGTTCTTCTCTTGTGACTTTGAAAGAGTGAACAATCAAGAATAAAATAACAAAACAAAATATATCAAAAACCCTTTTACTGTGCTCAAAAGGACACGTGACGCAAGATTGATGAAACACGTAGAACCTGGTGCCCAGAGCTCTTGGAGCTAAATCGTAAAAACCCACAAGACAAATTGTTTTTTTTTTAGTTAGCGTAATTAATTACCAACATTTCGTTCTCAGCCGACTAACTCTGGAATTGAGACAGTTTTACGACTCTAATCCCGCCACCCACTCAAACTCAACGAAAACAAAGGACGAGGAGCTTCAAGCATTTGAGCTTTTACAGCTACTTGGGGAGAGACGACTCTCCGATTGGACTATAATGATGTCACAAAAATGCAAACAATGCAAAAGTTCTGGGTCATGTAAAAATACAATAATTAGTTCAGTCATTCCAATTTTGAGCCGCCTTGAAAAATTGAGCTCCTTATCGGATGTGAGGTCAGACGAAATTAAATGAATTAAACGAAATAAGATGAAATGAATGAAGCGAGACGAAAAGCGATTACATTAGATAAAACAGATGATATGAGATGAAATGTGATGAAATGAGACGAATGAAATGTAAATTCACCAACACGACACAAGCAACATTTTCCATTTACTCTAGTGGTTGTAGGAGATTTTCAAATATTGTTAGGTTATTCTAGGATAGATAAGGGAATGTGTGTATTTCTTTTGAAAAAAAAAAAGATGGAGTAAGCTGTAATTTGTTGGAATTGGATAGGGTGGATTTAAAGGGAATAATTTGGATTTGGAAGGAATTGGGTGGCATTGGATGGATTAAATTTGATGGAATTGGATTGATTTTTGATGGAATTGTATGGATTTGTACTGGATGGGAATTGGATGAAATCGTATAGAATTTTATTTTGGATGGTATAGGATGAATATTGGGTGGAATTAGATGGAATTTGATGAAAATTGATGGAATTTTTAGAAAATAGAATAAATCTGATGGAATTTGATGAAATTTGATGGAATTTTCAGAAAGTAGAATAAATCTGATGAAATAAGATGAAATTGGATGAAATTAGGTGAAATTACATTTAAATTTTACTTGATGAAATTATGTGAAACTAGATGACATTTGATGAAAAAAAGGGATAATAATGAAATCAGTGTTTTATCAAAGCACCCAGAGATCATGGACGGAAAAGTAAGACAACAGGACGAGTTAAGAGTTACAAGTGTTAAGTCCTCACCGTGAGAGATGACCCCCTCCTCGAGCAGCGCCTGGAACATGCCGGTGGCCTGCTGGCGGCCATGCACGCTGGGCGACACGGCCATGAGCCAATCCACCAGCTCGGTGCCGGGCGCGCACTTGCGCACCAGTTTGCCGGACACTTTGCGGTCCCGCAGACACGAGCCTGGCTCGCTCACCAGCATCGTGCGGAGCGCCCAGCCGATGCGCGACATCGCCGGACTAGGGGACTGGAATCGTACACATGTGATTAGTAAACTTATTGGCAGATAATATTAATAAATTCGAGATACTCGTATTCACATTAGCAGGACAGAAAATGGTTTGCTATACGTAGGATATATTTGAGTTTTTATCAAGGGTACCTAACCACAAATCGTGAACATAAAAAAAATCAACAAAGAAATTATATAGTTTTTTTAGGCGGATTACGACGAGTAACCCAGATCCTTTTTCGACAGAAGTAACATTTTAAATCAGAAATGACGTTCGATTTATATTTCATCACATTAAAGTCGTAGGTATGGCAACAATGAGTGCGACAAATGTCAGCGAATTACTAAACGTCAAAACAAACTCAAACGTCAGACGTCATCCGTTTATTTTATTTACTAATGTATATGGTAAGTTCAAGAGGTTTTTGTTATATTTCGTTGATAATTATATGATTTAACTAAAGATTTTAGATGAAAATATTGGTTTGTCTTATTTTTTACGATGAAAAGGGGGGATTAGTGCCCGATTTTCAGTTAAGACAAGTGCAAATCCTGATGAATATTGTTCACCAGTATAAGCACGCGCAATTCAATTAATAATAACCCTCAAAATCAAGTTTGAAGAATGTTAAAAGTTAATCCTTCTTTCTCTCTGATTCTTGTGAATTCTAGCTATTGAAGTAAAAAGTGGCAGTAGTGTGACAATAAAAATAGTGTTGTTTTAATGCAAATGGCTGAATCGCAGGAAAATTTTACAAATTCGTCTATAAATAATTATAAACGAAACAATAAATAACCTAATCATGTTCCGCCGCCTAAAAAATGTAGATTTTTATTTAGTTTTTAGTCAAATAAGTTTTACTTCAACCGCGCCAAAAGCGCGGACGCACTTTAGACGCACTCAATTTTTTTCAGATACAGGAAAATAAACATATCATAGAAAGCTAAAAAAGGTTTTAATCGTAGAATTGAGAAGAAAACTAAAAGTGCCTTCCATACAAATATGAATGGAACCAAATGTTCCATTTAGCCCAATAGCCCAGCGCTCGGTATGCGACACTCGACACTGAGTGCATTCACCGGGTGTCTGGAGTGTGTACATCGCTGTCAGTGTCGCGTTGTTCCGTTGTTCGCTGTGTGTTAGTGTTATCAGAATGTTAAAAGTATAAACTGTAAAAAATATTGAAGGGATGAGTTGATGTGTCCAAAGAGGTGACAATATTTTCGTATTTTCGGCAAATATTTGGATCACGAAACACGCCCACAATGAACTCCATTCCATTATTTTCTACCATTGTTTTTAATGATTTTTTTAAATCATCCCTGGAAATTTCGCGTAATAATCGTAAAACATGGTTCATATCAATATGCCATTTTAGAATTTAGATCGTGTTACTTAATTACCTACAGCATTTATACTGATGTATATGCAATGTATCAGATAATTTTACCTGAGATAGCACAGACGTTTTTCAAACTCTAAGATATTTATGGATTAAATAAAAAGTTACCCCGGTTAGCAAACACGAACATACTTTTGTAAGTTATCAAATGATTAGTTATGTAAACAATTTAAAGTTCGGGAGTATGCTTTTGGTAATCAACACCGTTTCGTTATTAACTCCAAGAACAATGAACTATGGAAAGAGGATGCAAGGTGTTAAGGAGCTGCAAACTTTAATGTATGGGAATACAAACATAATAACTGTAAATCAGGAAGTTGATTATATGAAATAACAACACCCACGAACGTAAAGTTTGGGAATTAATTGTATGTAATTTGCGAAGTTCTTTCTGCCTTAAATTTCTAGATAAACGCGACTAATTTCTGGATAACCGGCGTGGTCGAGTGGTAAGACTCTCGACTCCCAACCCAAAGGTCGCAGGTTCGAACCCGGCGTACGCAAATAAATTGTATTTGATTAATTTGTGATATTACACAATTAATTAAATAAAAATAATACAAAGTATATTTGCGGTACATTCCAGAGTGAAAGATACTCGCTGTATAGCCCTGGTGTAAGACCACCATCTCCTTCCCCTCCCCACAACCTTCAGCCTCACAACATTCCCAATTGGAGATGCCAGTCTCACTGCTCCAGACGGGAGGAGTTGGGACTTTTGTGCGGTATTCATGTAAAAAAAAAACTATTAATAACTTACAACAACGACATTAATTTTATTACTTTTAAAAAAGCCATTGACATAAAAAAACGGTCTACCAATAGTTTTTTTATAACTGCTTGACTTCTGATATTCAGATATCTATGATTTCTTCAATTAAATTTATCTAAATCTCTTAATGTACTTCGAACAAATATTAATCATTTATATGACACATTCATTTCGTGGATCCTGCAGACAAGCTGTCTTGTATCAGCTTTATGGGACTACCTATCTGAAAAATATAACCTGTAATAATTTTTTTTTCATGTGTGAATAAATAAATAAAAAACATCATATTTACGACTTATTTCATCCAAATATCTGCGCAGCCGGGTTTTAAAACGAGCCAAATATTACGATTATGTAAATCCATTGTAAGTTATTTATAAATTAATTTAAACATTGAAAAAACTCACTGGGACCTTAAAATCCGTAAATTGTTAAAGTAGATTTTATGGAGAAGATGATGCAACAAAAATTATTATCGTCTACTAGCTTTGCAATAAACATAATTTATTATTGTGTTCGAATCCAAACAATAAAAATAATTCATTTTTAGAAAATAATTTCCTTAAAATTTACTACGATAAAACTATACTAACAGACAGACCGATATAGTTTTATATGACAAAATTAAAAAAATAACTTATATCATTGATGTAGCTATTCCAAATTCCTATAATATTGAAAAATCTGTTTCTGAAAAAATAAAAAGTATCAGATTTAGGAAATGAAATTAAAAGAATTTGGCATTCTCAGACTATAAAAATATTACCATTTGTTATTTCAGCTACTGGCATTATACCTAGCTCTCTCATTAAAAATTTAGGCATATTAGATTTGTCAAAGAATTTGTATATAAAAATGCATCAGTAATTTTAAATACATGTAGGATTACGAAAGATTTTTTAAATATTTATATTGAGGGATCAGTAGGAATTATCGGTCAAATAAGGAATTCCACCGAGCCGAACCCTCTGATATGAAAATATCTGGAGTCGGTGAATTATTTTCCCATTTAATAGTCTGGTAGGTTAACATGTTGTTCTTGTATTGTTTTGTATTAATTATACTTATATAATACACTTGCATAGCATGGATTTACTAGATGATCATTTATATGGAAAAGTGTGTGAATGGGTTTAGTTTTTCCTATGGAAAAAAACTAAACCCGGACCTAAAAGTCTGGTGTGGAAAAATGATTGACCAATTTGAAAATAATAAATGATTTGTTCCTCTGTAATGCACTCGAATTACCGGCGAATTGTGCATAAATGCATAATAACATTAATAAATTAATTAATCCACCAATAAAAACCCAAAAATTGATAGGACTATTTACAAAGCACATTAATGTGCTTTGTAAATATAAAGACTTAAAAGTTCATAACATAAAATCCTTACATGTAAAAAATATGACCTCCTATTTTAAATTCAAATTTACAAAAAAAAAATTATTAAATCAAACTATAACACAAGATATTCCAACAAATGCAATTATATTATTCCAGTGACTAAAACCTCAATGGCACAGACACAGTTTAACTTTCTTGCTCCTAAAATCTTATCTTACTAATCTTACTATCTTACTAATATTATAAACGCGAAAGTTTGTATGGATGTATGTATGTTTGTTACTCTTTCCCGCAAAAACCACTGAATGGATTTTAATGAAACTTTACAATAATACAGCTCACAGGTTAGAATAACATATAGGCTTTATAAAGCTAGCTATTTTCAATATATTATAAATAATAATTATTGTTTAATAGAAAATGTCAAAACTTGAGAATGGCATTTTGCAAAACAATCAAATTTTCATTTAAATCAAAATTCTATTTTAAAAAATTAGTGAATTTATTTGAAGTACTTGCCTAATACTTTGAAATTATAGATATTTTAAATAAATATGTTAAGAATTTTGGTATTAACATAGATGGGACCTAGGAAAAGAAAATAGGCTAATAGAAGTACTAATCCTGCGCAGACGAAGTCGCGGGCAGAAGCATGTATTTAATAATTTATAAATTGAAATAAATAAAACATAAAACTTTGTGCACAGTATGCAAATGTATGTTTTGTTGCAAAATATTTTATTTTATTTTAAGTATTTCTTCAATAAAAGCTTTTACCGCCGCCACGTGATATTTGGATAACCAACGATAGCGAAGCAAGATCAGTTGCTTCGCAATGTTTGGTGGCTTAGCAATGGTGCTCGGGTTCATTGTGTTAGATTTATCCGTGTTTTGTCAGCGGACGCGTCTGCCACCAACTGCATGGCGTGCCGGATTCTGAACTTTCCAGCAGGACTCTCTCGATCCATCACCTTGGGCCGCAGTGGGAAGGATGGATTCATACGACCGTCACTCCTGGATGCACCGACTTCCGGTTTCCTACTTGCCCCTCATACAATTTCCTTCTCAGAATTTCGTCTCCTTCCTTTCATAAAACTACCCTCTCCATAGCATCCTCAAAGATGACATAGGCCCCGAGGGGAGTTGTTTTCCTCAGGGCCTCCTGCACGGAGCTAATAAAAAAAAATTGGAACATGCCGAATCGTGGAGGAAAAAATTACAGTATTTTATAAATATTAGTACAAATATTTTAATAATAATAAATGACTTAAATAGATCAGGCAGTTTTTTATTACGATTGTTTGGCAACATAATATTCCTATATAAATATTATTGTCTTTATGAAATACTATGCAATCATATCATGAGAATATAATATTGAACGACAGATTATCGAACATTTTCTACTGTAACGTAAAAAAATCGAAGCAAAATGGTCATTCTTACTTTATATTCAGAAAATATTTTCCACGTATTCATAGATACGAAATGTTACGTCCAGCATTCTGCAAATAATTAAATCACGCTTTTCCAATAAATCAGGCCGTTACGGACGGGATTAATTTCAGCACTATTTTTCTATTGATCCCATCGACAAAGGAAATTCCAACAAATCATGCTTTTTTTCAAAATTGCGCAATAAATTGTTTCCCTGCACAAATTGAAGAAAAATTTTCATCATCCAACTTTAAACGCGGAAACGAACATTCCGGTAAATATTCAAAGGCACACAACAATGGTCGGATTTGGTTGGGTTGTTTATTATTTGTACATTAATATCCTCGTATATTGCAAGTTCGCCTGCACAAATATCCCACTAATAACTTTTCACTCAAAACACACATAAACAAAGTACACAGGTGTAAGATCAACTAGATGTGAAATCAACAGGCCCCTTTGCTCGAAGGACGCACAAATAAAATAATGCAATTCTGAATTTTCATTCGATTTAAAATGTGGCAATACTATTGACAACTTCGTGTACATCCGTACAAAGGGTTAAGATTTCATCATTAAGAGGAAACTGCATGGCGTTTTTTGTGTATAAACGTATTCCACAAATTCCTTTCTGAATTTTGACATTTGTGCTAATATTTTTTAATATAATGTAGACTTAAATTATTTTTTTAATATAATGTAGAAATTAAACAAATTATTAATGAATTAAAAGGAAATTCTTCCCCTGGTTATGACAATATTTCTGTAGAAATACTTAAAAGAAATTCAAACTCACTTTGCAAACCATTGGCACACATCATAAATACAAGTTTCGAAAATGGCAACTTTCCCTTAAATTACAAAAAAACTATTATTACCCCAATTTTTAAATCTGGGGACCCCCATCTAAGTAGTAACTATAGGCCAATTTCTCTTACCTCAAATATTGCAAAAATATTTGAAAAAATTGTAAAAAAACAAATATTTAAATTTGTAAAAGAAAATAATATATTAAATGCACATCAATATGGGTTTAGAGAAAATTTGAGCACTCAAGATGCGATTGTAGATTTAACATCTGAAATATATAAATCTTTAGATAATAAAAAAAAATGCATCGGAATATTTGTCGACCTAAGAAAAGCATTTGACAGTATATCACACTCTAATCTCATCTCCAAACTAACGAAAATTGGTATAACTGACAATGCTTTAACTTGGATCAAAAATTACCTATTTAATAGAGAGTAATTTGTTAAGTTAAATGGCTTTCTGAGCGGTTCACAGACCACGAATTTTGGCATCCCGCAGGGAACTGTACTGGGACCAATCCTTTTTATCATTTATGTCAACGACATGTTCAAACTCAAAATCAAGTCTAAACTCATTTCATATGCAGACGACACAGCAATTCTAACCGAGGGATTAACTTGGAATGAAACCCAGAAAACAGCAGAGTTAGACTTAAACATACTAAAAAAATGGTTCGATAAAAACTTGCTGTCACTTAATACGGAAAAAACCTTTGTAATACCGTTCACCATTAATAAACATGCATTCCCTGAAAATTTAAAGATTAGTATACATTCATATAATTGTAATAGAAATTTAAATTCATGTAAACCTGACTGCTCTGTACTCACTGTTAAAACTAATGTAAAATACCTCGGTGTAATTATAGATAGTAACATAAAATGGAAACTACAGATCAATGCAACAGTAGAAAGATTAAGAAAATTATTGTACATTTTTCTTAGAATCCGAAACATATTAAATTTTAAACTATTAAGAATCATTTATTTTTCACTGATTCAATCTGTATTACAATATGGAATTGTTGGCTGGGGTGGTGCATTCAAAACTTCTCTCTTGCCTTTAGAAATCATCCAAAGAATATTAATAAAAATAATTTTAAAAAAACCATATGATTACCCCACCATAAGATTATTTCAAGAATTTAAAGTCCCTTCACTACACATTATTTATAAAAAAAATTCACTTTTACAAATACACAAAGATTGTTTCAACAACGATACCTCAATATCTATTTCAAACAGCAAAAGACCAAGTATTCTTGGCTCTATAACTATCCCGCGTTGTAATACCACCACAGCCCAACAATTTTATAAATATTTTGGAGTCAAATGGTTTAACCAATTACCCCTTAACTTAAGATTGGAAACAAACTATAAAAAATTCAAAAGGTTAATTAAAACAATATATCAATAACATATTACAATCATTGTGACTGTGACTTTGGAAATCCCTTTACTTTTATACTCTTTTTTATTTTCTCTCTTCTTCTTTTATATCTTTTCTTTACTCAATTCTGTTTTTTTCTTTACTCAATTGTATGATATTCTGTTTTTTTTTCTTTACTCAATTGTATGATATTCTGTTTTTTTCTTTACTCAATTGTATGATATACATATATAAAAAAAATTAAATATTATAATTTTCATTATCGTTACTACACATTTTAAAAATATATGTTGAATTGTTTTTCGCTGCTCCACCTTTTTTACACGAGCATTGCTAAAAAAAAAGGTGAAACACGATATTTAAAAAAATGTATTAAAAATATATATATACAATGTATAATAACTGTATTTGTAAAAAAAAAAAAAAAATAAAAAAAAAAAAAAAAAAACTTCTATCACTAGCGACATTTTGCTTTTTTCTGATAATTTACTTCTTACAGGAATAAATATACAAACCAGAATTATATAATATGAAATAAATAATTATAAATATTTCCCATTGCAAAATTCTTAAAGATAATATTACAAATTGTTATTTTGGTGCAATGAAAATAGACTTTACTTAAATATTTCAAAATATCAATTAATCAGATTTTCTTGAAAAAAATCCAGTGATCTATAATTACAACATTGAGAACAATGATCTTGAGACATTAACACAAATTATAAGGCATGACTTTTCAATCAAATCTTTATTTTGTTAACCACATTATGTGGGATTATAATCTCTAATAAGGGCTTACACATGTTGGGATTTATAACTAACTAAGGTTAAGGTTAGGTTAAGGTTAACTAAGGCTAACCAGAGACTTGGAAAATATTAAATGTTTTATGCTTTTATATTTTGCTTTTGTTAGAAGTCAACTTTTTATACAATTTTCCCGTTTGGAACCCACATTATAATTTTAATACAATCTATTGAAAGAGTACAAAATAAATGCTGACGTTTCGTAAATGGGAAATCCATCAATTATTACCTACAACATTCTACTAAGGGGGTTTCTCACCATCCTCCCAATAGCTTATCTACCCTAATAACGAATATTATTAAACATAAAAATAAAATACTTGCAGTGGTTAGAAAACTCGGCCAACATATCCAACATATAGTTACTATTTATAAGTTCGAGTACCGAATTATAAACTCCAACTTAATAAATAAATAAGCCGTAAATCGTAATTCGAAAATATTCGTTATTAGTGTACATAAGCTATTGGGAGGATGGTGAGAAACCCCCTAAATAATATGAATATGCTTAAATTATTAGACAGAAGGATTTTTAGTGACTTGGTATTTTTATATAAAATATTAAATGATGCAATTGATAGTCCTGAATTGCTTGCATTGATTAGTTTTCGGATTCCACTACGTAATACTAGAAGTCGGGATTTATTTCAGTGTAGAAATTCTGGGACTAACTACCATATGTATTCCTCTTTGCCCAGAATACTAACGGAGGGAAATAATTATACCAATTCAGATTCAGTAGACATCTTCAATTTGTTGCTAAACAAATACAAAATATTTTTACTTAAGCAGTTTAAATAGGTATACTTTTTACTACCCACATGTAAAAGTTCCCAAAAAGGCGGTTAATAAATAAATAAATGAAAAATAATACGAAAAAAGAAAAAGTACAGATATAGATTATTATTTTTTTGTAAATACAGTTGGTAAAAAAAAACTGAAAAACGGTCCAGTTAGAGAAAAATGGGGAATACAAAATCTCGTTTTTGAGTTTTATTTAGGTATTATCAGCCTGTGGTGCAGTTGTCTCTTTCGCTCAGTATTCGAGGGGGAGGGGGTAACAGTAACATTTTGGTAAAATACCTATTATTCACACATCTCGGCGATCGTGTTTCCCCTTAACCCTTCAAAATTTGGCGTTTTTTCTTACTAAACTTACTGATAATGAAAAAAATAAAAACACATATTTCATTAGAAAAATGAATTATAAACGTTACTGTTACCTCACTTTTTTGTCGTTTCATGTAAAAAAAATCTTAAAAAATTCACAAAGGATAAAAAATATTATAAGCAACAATTATTGAAAAAACCACATTGAAAAAATCTCCCCAGAAAAGATACATGTCGCCGACGGGACTCGAACCCGCACCCCTCAGATTGCCGGTCAGGAGCTCTACCATTAAACTACGGCGGGTTACCTCCTACCCGCCAAATGATTAAATATATACCTACAGCCTTACTAAATAAAAACACTCCGCGGCCGTTAAACGGTGTTTCTGTAGCACGTTGTGTAAAGGCTGTACATTTCGTTTTTCAAATTCTTACTAAACAAAATATATGGTTTTGATCTGACAACGTCGCCATTTTACCAGCCTTACTAATAAACTTTCTGAAAAATTTGTACAATGGTCAAACAACCATGTATGAAGAATCCTTACTAATTTAAGAACTGACAAAAAATTGTTCATGGAATGATATGTACATTGCTTACACGGCCAAGGAGGGTAGTTTATCTGTTGTATATATTTGTTCCATTTGTAATTTTCAACGAATTTCGAATTTTTTTTTTAATGTCCTATATATTTATTATTTTTTGAGATGTCGTAAAAACAAATACCATTTTAGAACCAAAATTTAATTACCTTTAAGATTTTCATATCTAAAATATACTTAAATGATTAAAAACTGTAGTATTTTAAGCTTCAACCATCAAGTTGAAAAAAAAACTCACTTACCCCAAACACTTTCTATTAAAACATTGAAATATTTGGAAAAACTCAAAATTCAAAAAACACAGTCCTTTTATTTAATGATTTTGAAATAAATCTGTCACCTCACTTTTTACTCCTTCAAACAATAAAAAAATATAAAAAACTCTTGAAATTCGCTTTTTATTTTCAAAAATTTACAATAAAAAAACTCACGTTTGAATACATTGCTTGCACATCTTAAGACATTTATTTCTTTGATACGTTTACTAAAATATGTATTAGACATTTTAGTCACCAAAAAACATCACTTTCAAGAATTTATAATAAAATAAAGATCTTAAAATGCAAATTATTTCTGAACATAACCTATGAACCATTTTCTGACAGTTTAATTTAGAAAACACGATTTTAGTGCCACAATTTGACTTAAACTAACAAAAAACAACACAAATTAATAGCAAATAGATTGAATACGTGAATATAAGTGCGAATTAGTCATAAAGATTGAAATCATTAACTAAAAGATCATGTTAATCAGACAAACATTCGCGACCGACTTTTTTCCGTAGAGTTAGCGTACGCGGTTATATTTTCGGCAATGCGCTGGCGCATCAATCACACCACCTAGCGGATTATTATGAAAACTCCAATTTAAACAGTAAATTTCCAGCGTTGCCAAATGTAAAGATTCACAAAAACACCGTTTAACGGCCGCGGAGTGTTTTTTTTTAGTAAGGCCGCTAGTGTTTCATTCAACAATTATGGCTTATTACATTTTTTCACCTGCAAACAACCAATTTTATTTTTATATGAGAAAGGCATGTAAGTGCTAACTCTTTCACTAGGTGGCGTCGAGACATAATATGTCTACCTTTTTTGGTGAAATACTTTAACTCGTCAAATATTGATTATTTTTTAATTGATATACTAATGTTAAATCAATAAAAAAATAAATAAAAAAAATCACAAAGTTTCAATTTTCTTTTTCAAATTGCAATAGGAAACTTTGGTTTTAAAAAGTTGTCAATTTCATTTTTTTTTCGGTTTACTTTTAGATTTGAATATATTATAATGTGTTGTATTCTCTTTCCAATACCGTTTAAATCGAGGGTGGCCAACCCGCGGCCCGCTGGGCCTCTACTTGTGGCCCGCGGAGCATATGATGTCTTTTAGTTTATATAAAGACACCAAAAGAACATTTCATAGTGCGTAGTTCGTATCATCTAAATATCATATATGGGGAAGTATCTCAGTACATAAATTGAACTATTTTTTCGTGGAATTTAAAACAAAGTAATTATGCTTGATATGCAATAATTCTGTTTCTGACTTGAAAGAGTATAACATTGAACGACATTACGAGGCTAAACATGCAAATAAATTTGAAAGTACGAAGGGCAATTTTGACAAGACCAAGTAAATGATTAAAAAGAAAACGTTCTGCACACCGTCGGATATTTACTAGAGCGGCTCAAGAGTCAGCATGCTTTGTAAAAGCTAGTTATGAAGTAGTCATGATACAAGTAAAAAAATCGAAGCCATATTTAGATTGTGAAATGGTTTAATAATGTTCGGAGAGTGTCGTTAAAATTCTGGGCCCAGAAAAAAACGGATTTCTCAAAAGTAAGCCTGTCTTGTCAAACTATTACTAGGCGTGTCGACGACTTGAAAACCATATTGAAGATAATTTGAAAAATCGAGCATCCAAGTTCATATTTTATGCTTTAGCATTGGAAGAAAGCACATAACCAGCAGATACCGCCCAAGTGGCTATTTTTAAAAGGTGTGTTGATGTCTATCTTAACAAAATAGAAGAATTAGTGGCACTGTATCCACATAAAGATACTACTTGCTCACGAGGTTTGTTAGGAGCTGTTACAAAGACATTGAATCGCTTTTCGTTACAACTCAACAACCTATCTTAACAACAGATGGTGCTTCAGCATTGGTTGGGAAACACGAAGGTTTAGTAAAATTGATTGAAAATGAAGCCTGCAAAGTGGTAATAAGTTGAAAGTGTTGAATCAGCGTCAGTTCCAAGAGTTTCTCAAGTCTTTGGATTCACAGTATAGTGACTTACATAATTTTATGTAGAAATAAGGCTGACCCGTGCCAAAATGTTGAAAAGAGTGTTTGATTTGAAGGAAGAAATGCATTATTTTTTTGAAAGCAAGTCAAAAAGTATCCCAGAATTTGAAGACAAGGAGTGGGTTAGTGACTTTGCATTTATGGTCGATAAGGATATACACGTTGTTAATACTAGTCTACATGGGAAAGATTAACTAATTAATAACATGTATGATCTTATTTCTGCATTCCAAATGAAACTTGGGCTTCGGGAACAACAGTTAAGGACAAAAATCTTCATTCACTTTCCTACATTTTTATTGCAGCCAGACGACACATAAATGGCGGCAGATAAATACGCTTCGTTGATATCCGACTTGAACGTGGAATTTGAAAACTGACTTCAAGATTTTAAAATACGAGTGCATCGTGTGATTTTTGCTGCAATTTTACGAATGGAACATTGTGAAATGTGTTGTGATGCACAGTTAAAGGAGAAATTCAATCACGTTGGTTTGGAAGAGTTTTAAAAAACATATTTTGACAAGGAGATATATCCTGCATTTCGCTATTTGGAAACAACATGTGTGAACAGCTTTGTAGTGGAATGAAACACATTAAATCTCGAATGAGAACACAAATCACTAATGAGCACTTGGAAAACTGTTTGCGTGTAGCAACAACATCAATCGTTATCAAAATTGATGCACTTAGTTCTGACAAACAAAATCAGATATCTCACTAAAATTTATTATATTTTGTTAATTTTTTATTATTATTTTTGGTATTGCCGAACACTAATAAATATGTTTGATTCTCATTTTTGTTATATCTTCTTAATAACTCAGGTCCGAGGCATACGTTATTCCTATGTCTACTTACGTTAAATTGTCGTGAAAACAAGCTTATGTGCCCAAGCGGTTAAAAAAACAATATATTTCTTGTTTGCTTGGAATAATTAAAGAATTTTTTTTGTACGGCCCGGTAGGAAATCTCATTTTTAAAATTTGGCCCGGCTGCTGAAAAGGTTGGCCACCCATGGTTTAAATCATACTTCTCACTATGATAGTAAGGGAGACACAACGATTTCTATGAGACTTATGTGAGCTGGGACAAATATGGTCTCCTGTGATTAAACGGGTTAATATTAACATTCGTTCCGCCCTTCAAAGGCATTATTGAACACGCAATGGCTCACGATGAACATTCACAAATGGAATTAATTAAAAACCAACGTTTTTATTACCCTTAATAATTATATGTTTTGAGTTCATAATAATATAATGTTTTATGTCATAATAATGTCCAATATCCACGGAATAACGAACTTCAATAAATAAACAAATAAATACTAGCTACAGGTAGAAAATTCGGCTAATTTATAACTTATCCGATATACGATGTGTGACAGGACGTACCCGAGAGATTTTAACCAGCGATTACAAAGCTTATTTGGAGTAAAAAATGTAAATAAAATTTTGGTCTCCGGCGACATTTTTGATGTTTTTTGTTTTTTTTTGTAGATGTTGGACAGTTGGGAGCTGGTTAAGAGGCTGGGCGGTTAATCTTCTGAGTGACGAGATACGGAAGATTTTTTTTTGTATAATTTTTAGAATAAAATTGAAAAAAAAAACTTCATCGAAAAAGTCACCGGAGACCAAAATTTCATTTACATGTTTTACTCTAATTAAGCTCAGTAATCGTTGGTTAAAATCTCTCGGGCACGACAGTCCTAATCCACACTGTATACAGGGTGTTAAGCATCGTATTTAAGTTACTTTAACCAGTGATTCCTGACATTATTTGAAGTAAAAAATGTAAATAAAATTTTGGTCTCCGGCGACATTTTTGATGTTTTTTGTTTTTTTTTTGTAGATGTTGGACAGTTGGGAGCTGGTTAAGAGGCTGGGCGGTTAATCTTCTGAGTGACGAGATACGGAAGATTTTTTTTGTATAATTTTTAGAATAAAATTGAAAAAAAAAACTTCATCGAAAAAGTCACCGGAGACCAAAATTTCATTTACATGTTTTACTCTAATTAAGCTCAGGAATCGTTGGTTAAAATCTCTCGGGCACGACAGTCCTAATCCACACTGTATACAGGGTGTTAAGCATCGTATTTAAGTTACTTTAACCAGTGATTCCTGACATTATTTGAAGTAAAAAATGTAAATAAAATTTTGGTCTCCGGTGACATTTTAAATTTTTTTTTTCAAAAACATAGAAATCAGTAGGTATTGGGAAGTTAGGGGCGGGGTAAGGGGTTGGTTGGTTATTTGGCTTAGAGACCAGTGACGACATGTGGAAGGAATTTTTTTTTCTTTGATTTTGAAGGAAAAAATTTTGAAAAACAAAAAAAAAGACATCTAAAAAGTCACCGGAGACCAAAATTTCATTTACATTTTTTACTCCAAAAATCACTGGTTTAAGTAACTCAAGTACGATCCTTGACACCCTGTATAGCCCCTATTCACAGGTTTGGGTACCGAATCTTGGACTTTATAAATAAATTGTAAATTGAAAATACACGTTAACCTGTGAATAGGCTATCAAGAGGATGGTGAAATACCCCTTATAATTAAAACAAAAAAAATGAACCTGCATACATGTAATTTTTTTGGTAATATTACCCACACGCAGGCAGCGCCTAAGTGGGTTCTCAGATCCCATTACTTGCTCGTGTTATATATTATTATTATTATTATATTTTAAAAAGGTGTACTATGCACTAGTACAGTCAGTAATTCAATATGGAATTATTGGATGGGGAGGTGCATATAAAAAAATTGTAAACCCTGTAAATGTGGTTCAAAAACTAATTATTAAAGTCATTTTAAAAAAACCACCTACATTCCCTTCTGCAACATTGTTCAAAATTTTCGAAGTTCCAAAAATTGAAGATCTCTATAAAAAAGACTCAATATTACAAATATTCAAAGATAAGACATTAAAAAATAATAAAGTTAACTCATCATTAAGACGTAAATATAATATCCGAATTCCATTATATTCAACTCAACAAATGCAAAATAATTATGTATATAAAGGGATAACTTACTTCAATAGCCTTCCCGAAGAAGTAAAAAAAATAAGAGATTTAGCATTATTCCAGAAAAAGATCAAACTATTCTTAAAAAACTGTATGCAATAAAATCATGTGACCTTAATCGTATAAATCAAACCATAAAATATTGTATAATGTCTTCCTTAATCTAGTCCTTGATATTATATTAATTATGGACTAAAAATTGTATATTCTTACATAACTCCTACACCAAGCTCAAGAGCCAGTTCTCTTAATTGGTGTAGAAACCAAAAAAAATTATGTTTTCACCTTTTTGTTATACTTTTTTATTATATTTTGTTTTTATTTAGTTAAACAATGATTAAAATTGTAAAATTGTTGTTTGTATGAGGTGAAATAAATTGAAAAAAAAAAAAAAAAAATATATATATTTTATTTTATTATTATATTTATTATGTGAAAACAATGTAAGTGCTTATGTAAAATTAATTGGTAAAAAGAAAGAAGACTTAAAACAAAGCTCACCTCCGTGATGGGGTCCGCCGGGTTGGGGCGCTCAGGGCTGGGTGGGCGGCGGGGCGGGGAGGCACGAGGGGGCGAGCCAGCCCGACCCACACCTGTTGACAACAATGGATTCATATATCATCTGTATTAGTTTAGCCAATACATATAAGAGAAATAAAATAATATGTGACAAGGAAGCGTCCTTTCCGACCGTCGACGAACTATAACCAAACTGCACGGACTATCAAAGAGAAAATTATGTATGGGTGAACGATGTTGACGAGACGCGGTGTGCGAGGGGTTTCATACTAATATTGGTTCGTGGGTTTTTGAGAAATTGTGTAGTGTGTGCGCCATCACATTGACATACACAGAATAGCGAGTTTAGTTGCAAATTGTTTTTTTTTAGTTGCCTCGTCAGCAAAGGCACTAAGTGCTTCCGCTGACGAGGCAACTGAAACCAAACTAAAACTGGTTGGTTGCTATGGTTTTCAACCAAACTTTGATCACGGCGCTACTCAATTTTACGATTTCTGTAATTATCTCAGCTTGTTTAACATAGACGAAGAACAATCAGCTGTCATCGCAGACATCTGTCGTTAGACATACTTTTTTGTTTTACATTACAGTTAATATTTTATTGTATAAACTAATATTACCTACAGTATTTATATATATGTTTTATACTCTTGGTTTCTCTTTAAATCCTGTGAGTGTATATATATATACTAACAAACGCTATATGCAGAGATATTGGGGGGTCTTTAGTCGTTCATAATAATTAAATGTAGCTTCGTTTTATAAACAAAAAAATTAAATCTTGACGTGTCGATGAACAATTATGTTTCACATATTTTTTTTATGGGAATATGGTGACTCCTCCAATGTCTTTTAATTTACATGTATGATTCGGGTCCAGTCCGGTAAAGATGGTAGCCGTGTTTGATAGTACCTTTTTATACCGCCATCCAGAGCGCAAGAACCTTTCACCACTGTTGTGATCTGTATTGCGCAAAGTCACAGAACTACTAGTTATTATGTCATTTTAAACAGAAAATTATATCACATAACAGATATCTAATAGCATTGTAGGCATATTTAAAGCATAAAAGTTCAAAATTGTTAGCGTAAATAAAAAAATACTACCCTTCTATAAATTAGTTGTTATGCACCAATGATACCACTATACAGGGTGTCCGGGTTTAAAGTGCATTAACTTCGGGAGCTGATTCTACATGATGGAAGGAGTAAAAAAATATTAATAACTTTTCCGAAAATCCAACTTTTTTCTTCCCATACAAAAAGACGTACCTATTTAAAATCCTTAGTGTAAGGTACAAACTTAACCGATCAATTTGCTTTGAGTCGGCGCGATAGTGCATCGTAACAGGGGAAAATAATAGTGCTGGCCGCACATGCCGTACTAATTTTTATCTTTTTACCAAATAACTGCCCTTAAAATTTGGAATTTCTAAAAAAGTTATTTCTCTTTTTTACTTATACCATCATGTAGAATTACCTCCCGAAGTTACCACTTTACCCCCGGACATCCTGTATATAATTTAGCAATTAATTTAATCGCTTGACCATTCAAAATGAGGGATTACTGGATATTGCTTACTTCCTAAAATATTTATTTTAAAAATTCTAAAGAGATAAATAAATTTCTTGTAATGCAAAACAAAAACTTTCTTATGAAATCTTATCGTTAATAAATCACAAAAAGAAGGAAAATGTATATCCGGAATCAAGATACAGCAATTTATCATTGCTGAGAACGGCGGTTCTGAACATAAATACATCGGCCCGCATAAATTGTATACTAACGATAAATAATACTGAAATATCTGGGGCAGTACGGACGGTGATGTAGAAAAGTTTGGGCTGTTTCAACAATTCTGGGGCGAACCGGGATGGTGCTTGGGTTTGTTCCGGTCCAATTACCGGTTCCCGTTTGTTACCGCTCAGAACCTACAGGGTTATTAAACAAAATTCGTAATTTTGGTAACTATTGAATCACTTTTCCAAATAGATAGACAGGAATCAACAAGTTTTGAAGTTTCTTAAAAATATATTAATCTTTCACAAAATTTTAACTCTAAGCTTTTATTGGATTTTTCTTATATAATTTCTGATATAAGCTTTTATTGGATTTTTCTTATATAATTTCTGATATAAGCTTTTATTGGATTTTTCTGATATAATTTCTGATATAAGCTTTTATTGGATTTTTCTGATATAATTTCTGATATATAAGTGATTTGGAGACATCCTAGTAATTCAAATAAGATAAATTTGTAAAACATATTTTCAGAAAGTCCACATCTCTATCGTTCACCCAGAACTTAAAATTACTTCGTTGAAGTTGGAGATAAGAAAACTCTCTGGTTAGTGGCACGAAATTGTCATTAGAGTTTATCTTGTGCTATTTTTTTGGCGTTCTTCACTCCGGCAAATTCTTCAAAAGGATTCTTTCTATATTAAGGTAAATTTTTACAAGAGAGATTAAGTTATCGAATAAACTTTATTATCACACAGTTACAAGACAAAAACAAAACAGGTATGTCGTATCTGGATCTGGATAACAGACAGTTTGGACTTCTTAATAAAGACGAAATTTTTTGATAATTTAAAAAGGCCTAATTTCGTTAAACGTTGTTTTAAGAGAACAAAGACAACGAACTGTGTATTGTTATTGTGCTTATTTCGCAGATTTTTTTGAATTCGTAAAATATAATTTTTTAACGTTGTAATGGATTTGAACGGCAAAACAGCTCTCACAGTAATATAAAACTCGAAAAATTTTAGGGATATTAATAATAAAATTATTCAATATGCTTGCTTACTGTGATTACCGCCCAAGAGTCCCAACAGCTCCCAACCGTCTGGAGTTAGTGAGACTGGCATCCCCAATTGGGGTACGTTGTGAGGCTGAAGGCAGCGGGGAGGGAGAGGTGGGAAATCACCTGGCTATTCAGATATAGTCACCGAAAACATCTAAAGCCGTTTCAAGCAACTTATCAATTCTGATTGGATCGGTTTTGAACCCGCTACCTCCGATTGCTAGCTGAGAGCCTTATTCCTCGACAACGGAGGTCAATTGGATTTATTTAAAATTGTGCAACAAAACAATCGCCTTTATTCTCATGTGCTTGTAAAATTCCCACTAAATAATGAACCACAGATCTTTTATTTAAAATAATTAAATAGATCCTCATTGTGTTAACAGCTTGCTCAAAACACTGGATCATTTATTAGAGAAAGGTTTTTATCTCAGAAACCTTCAGAGAAGATGTGTGCATGCCGACTCACGGTCATGACAGTGAGTGAATATATTACTCCTGTGATTAACCATTTGCTTATTATCAGGAGTAAAGGAGCATTATTTATGAAGTTGCCTGAGAGTCGTTCCAAAGTCAAATAACTTAAGCATAAGTAAAGCCCATGTAAACTTAGTACGAAATAAAGTCTATCAAAATCAGGACTACCTACCTAATCCATTAATTTACAAAGGTAAGTTAAAGGCATGGTAAACCATGTTAATACATTAGGATAAAGTTTTAATGGAAAGATCAAGTTCATTATGTACATATTAAATATATGGCAAAGGAGGATAAGTTTTAAAAATTATTAAGAACATTTCAAATTAGTCAGCTCTCCACAGTAGTCGGTAAATGCACTATACCAACATAACAAAGAAATGCAGAAGGGTGAATCCGTATTATGTATAGATAAAGGCAAAATACGTCGGATATCGGAAGGCGTCCGTCGTGCATCATCGGCTGTCAAATTTCTGTGATTTTGTGTCTTTCCATAGCTTGTCTATCTATGCCTGTTGTGCGTTAAATTGATTAATTACCTACTTAAAAACACAATTACTATTAATTAGTTATTAAAACTACTTACACATTATTTAAGCCTAAGTCAGCATTACGACATAATTAAGAAAAAAGGCCAAATACGTCGAATATTCGTTGTGTATTATCGGCTGTCAAATTTCTGTGATTTTCTATATCTTTCCATGGCTTGTCTATCCATGCCTGTTGCGTGTTAAATGGATTAATTATCTACTTAAAACACAATTACTATTAATTAGTTATTAAAACTACTTACACATTATATAAGCCTAAATCAGCATTACGACATAATTAAGACAAAATGCCAAATATGTCGAATATCCGTTGTGCATTATCGTCTGTAAAATTTCTGTGATTTTCTATGGCTTGTCTATGCCTGTCGTGTGTTAAATGGATTAATTATCTACTTAAAAACACAATTACTATTTAATAGTTATAGAAACTACTTATGTCTTATAAGCCTAATGGGCGTTTATAAATGACTATCTGTTTGTCGTATTATTTTGATGTTTGTAAGCGATGACATTCGATTCGCAAATTTTCCCGCAACTGACACCTCTTAGCGAAGATTACAGGGCAAAATCTGTGGCGTTAGGGGTAACTACTTCTAATCTCTCGAATGTCGGATGATATTTGCCTACATGACACACCACAGCAAATTAATTACAAAGAATTCCAATATTGGCGCAAGCGATTCTGACCTTGTCCTTGTACAGTTTCTTTATACATAAGGGTTAAAAATGCATTTTATTTTTTAACCTCTCATCTGTCACCCGGACACCGGTGTCCGAGCTTCAGATGAGTGTCTTAACCGCGTTTAAGAAAACTGTCAAAATGTCGTATTCAGCTGATTTATAACGCTTTACGCCGTTACAAATGATAGAGAATTAAATCAGATTTATATTTTAAAATAACATTGTTTCGTTTTTAATTTTTTTGGGGATGTGCATGTGCTCAGTTCTTCGTTTGAATCATAGAATTCGTGGGTAAAAGGTACACACGGATAAATCTGAAATAGAAAAATCAGAAAAAGATAGGTCGCATCTAGAACTTTATCTTTGCCTGGGCGCATGCTCTACCACTGAACTAATGGAAAACTATCCTCTTCGGTCATGTTTAACTGTATCATACTTTCAATGAGAAATGAATTTTAAGGCGTCTCTTTGGACCGATTCTAGAAAATGGATTTTGGCGTAGACGTTACAAGGATGAGCTCTACACTCTGTTTAAGGAACCAAAAGTGACACAATTTATAAAGTTGGGAAGACTTCGGTGGCTGGGTCATGTGGAAAGAATGACAGAGCATCAAGCACCAAAGTCCCTACTAAAATCTAGACCTGTAGGGCGGAGGAGCCTGGGAAGACCAACATTAAGATGGAATGACAACGTTCTCAAAGACCTACGTATCTTGGAGATTCCAAACTGGAGAGAACTAGTACAAAACAGAGATGAGTGGAGGAGGCCAAGACCCACCAAGGGTTGTAGCGCCAATTGTGATGATGATGATGACTTTGAATGGGAACTACTAAGATTATCTCCATTTTATTGACGCATGTTTTTATTGGCTGCTATCTTTATGTATGATTGTATGATACAATTCCTAGATGCGACCGTATATTTTTCTAATTTTTCTGTAAAAAAATTTTCGGTTGAAGTCGCTAATATTGTCTTTAAGTTAAAAGAAAAATAAATAGTAAAAGTTAAATGTAAATGGTCATTATAAAAAGAGTATTAATTATATTTTGTGTATTTGAAAACTTGATCTTAAATTCTGCATATTTGAAGACTAACCAACATAAAATTTGCTATTCAACACGCTGAGGAATATTTGCTCAAAACTAAACTCATAAAATATTTAATATCTTGCTACCGGGTGAAATAGACCCATCATATTTTTATTGCTCGTGTTTTAGTACGGTAGACGTGATGCACCCGACTTACGTCAGTAAATTATGAAATCTTGCGAAATTTGATAAACTTGTTGGCACAGTAACTTGCCTACGGTGGCTTAAGACTTTTCCAATAATGTACTTAACATAATTTTTTTTTATATCCGTAAAAGTTTAAACTTTTTAAAGCTGAAAAACCTTTAAAATATACATAGGTATAATACAAGAGCAGATAAGCACGAAAAATGGCGAGAGTAATTTAGATAGTGCAAAAGCCCTCACTCAATTACGTATATATTTTAATGTTCATACCGCACACGAGTCCCATCTGCTCCCGTCCGCTGGAGCCAGTGAAACTATGGCACTCGTCCGTGGTCGAGTGGTAAGACATTTGACTCCCATTCGTAAGGTCACGGGTTCGAACCCGGCGTGCGCAAATAAATTTTATTTGATTAATTTGTGTTATTTCACAATTAATTAATAAAAATAATATATGTTATATTTGCGGCACGTTCCAGAGTGGAAGATACTCTCAGTATAGCCCTGGTGTAAGACCACCATTCAGAATTGAAACGTTGCTTAATAATGGCTTTAGCCGTGTTTAGTGACTAGATCTGAATAGCCAGGTACTTTCCCACCTTCCTCTTCCCCATCTACTTCCCTTCCCCACTTACCTTCAGCCTCACAACATACTCCAATTGGGGATGCCATAGTCCCACTGGCTCCAGAAGGGAGCAGTTGGGACTCTTGTGAGGTTTCTCTATTAAAAAAAAAAAAATTGGGTATGAGACTGACGGTAGTGAGGAGGGGTCTGGAGATGAGGAAGAGAAGGGTATGTAGTTACCAAATACGGCTAAAGCCATTTCAAGCAACGTTTCAATTCTGAATGATGGTATTATAGCAGGGCGATGCTGAAAGTATCTAACACTCTGAAACTTGCCTAAAATATCCTAAATATCAATTTGGCAGGCGTGTATGGGGACCATTTATTTGATGACCAACACTTCGCCACAAGTGATTCGCTACGTTTGTTGGCTTAGCTTAACATACTACAGGTATAAATTACAATAATATTATTGAAATTAAAAATATAGAACCTTTTTTGCTGGGGTATAAACAGTAAACAGCTTGAAAATAACGTACCGAATATAAGTTTTTCGTTAATTACTTTCAAATAACAGACTCACCGAATTCGTCTTCGAATGATTTCTGCAAATAGGAACATACTTGCATATAAGAAGGAACATATAAGTAGGAACTAAATAGGTATTAGTAAATGCCGATAGTGCAAAGGTACTTTATAATGATCGCAATTACTGCGATGGGAGTTTCAGAAGTTTCGACATTCGATTACGTGCTTTGAAAACGCGGAATGGGACTTGACGCTAAACGATGAACTTTCTTAGCAATTTGAGCTTCACTAATAATCGCTTGCAATTTACCAAGGTATCTGGTAAAATTATAGAAAATGTTCAAGAAACTAGATGCTACAAACAGTCTTTACGTAAACTAGCGAATTCATTATCAGCTATTAATTGAACTGGCTGCCTCTAAAACAGTTACCATTTTCATATAAATCCTCCACTAGTTTATTTCAACACTTAATACAATATCGTCGGTAGTACAACAATTCTTATTTAATCTTGATCGCCTCCAAGAAATGCCTCCACTCCTGCTGGATCCCTCGGGTTTCTTATGCCTAATAATAATAGTAATATCCTTCCCACATTGCAGCCATCTAGGTTTTAATCACAAGTACTCCTTCGTCCTGTAGGTTTACTATCCACTGGAGCGACACAGAGAATTATAAAAAATCACCTCGAATGCTCGCCAATTTTGAAAATTTCCTGTCCACATTAAAAAAAATCAATACAAATTTGTATATGTAAACATATAAACAAATTATAGTACCATAAAGCGAATGATTTCACATATATTTTACTAATGATCCAATCTTTTTAAAATTAATAGAAAAATTATTTAAAAATCTTCAACTTTATAAATGCGCGAAATTTGTGCTTTAGTGATTTAAAGATTTGAAATTGTCGCCAGTGTATATTTTTAATATCTATATTGAATATTGTTCTACGTTTTTATGTTTTCTATGGCCTGTTTGACGATCACAGATGCAAATATATACTAGAAAACCACTTTTTATGTGTGTTCATCAAAGCAAAAGTTTGGTTTGAAAATTATTTCGAAGTTCGTTTGTACAACTGAAGCTTTCCAACTGCCAAAAAAATTCATTCTAGAAGAACAGTCGAGTGGAGGAATATTTTGACGGTCGCTTGTTGCTTTATAAGCACGAATTATCGTTTTTTGGGCTTTTTGTAGAGGATCAATAAAATTATGAGCACAGCCGCCCCAAATTATGATGCCATATGCTAATTGGGATTGGCAGAGAGCATAGTAAACTGTTTTCAGTATTGTAGGAGTAAGGATATTTTGCAGTGTTCGAAAAACATAAGAGAGCTTGCGAATTCGGAAAGTTAGGCTGGTTAAGTGCTGATCCCAACGAAGGTGATGATCAATTTGGACCCCCAGGTATTTTTTTTATGGGATACTTTTTCCAAATTTGGGCAAGTACAGGAAGAGTAAGGTCTTGGACAAGAGTGAATTGTTATTTTCTGATTGTTAGATTGTTAGTTGGGTTGCAGCAGACAGACTGAAGATTAAGAATTTTGGTTTGCCAGCATTGAGGGTAAGAAGATTATCATCTAACCAATTCTTTGCTCCTTTCCAATTTTTATGTCGAGCTACAAGCACAGTGTCATCTGCAAAGGATATTAGTTTTCGGTTATGGGTAGGTTACAGAGTTTGTTGATGTATATGATGAATAAAATACGGTCTAGAACATTTCCTTGTGGGACTCCGATTTATAAGATTTATGGATTGGTAAAGGGTTAGTTCCAGCTATACTGTTATTTTCACAGTTTGTAATCTACCAGTTAGGTATGAGGAGAACCAGAGTTGAGTCCCGGGTGGCTATTTGAGATGGGATGGGAAACCGTGTCGAATGCTTTGACTAAGGCTAAGAATATGTCTAGGCAGGAATTTCGTTATATTCTCAGTCAAATCTAAGATTGCAGATTCTGTACAAACATTTTTTTGAAGTCTAACTGATTGGGCGAGAGAATCTTCTGGGTATAAATCTGATAAAATAAAGCACATATCTGGTTAAAAGGAGCTACCTACAACAAAGAAAAAAACAGTAATAATAATTCACAAATGAATACCGTAAAATATTTATTTTGCGTGTTTCATAATTGTCCGACACGTGCGGAAAGCGCAAATGCATTTATGAATGCATGGAAATGAGAAATTTATGTTGATGACTGACGCATACAAGCAGGAACAATATTATTATTATTATTCCGATACAATCTGAATTTATTTTGTTCAATTCAACTATAGAGAGATTAACTTCATTTACGGTATTGTTCCCTTGGAACTGGATTGCATGGTGAATTAATTAATACAATGAGTGGAATTAATGCGGAGATTTTAAATAATAATAATCTCGTTACTGAAACTGCGAATTTGTCCTCAATTATTAATGTTGATCGAATTTATTATAAACAATGACGATAAAATTGTTTAATTAAAAAATAATATATCTCAATTAAAAATTAATACATACTTGGTTTTAACCACATTTATTGTTTAAAAAAACCATCACGTTTCGTAAGCAATGCTTACCTACTTCACCAAAGTTTACCCGTTTTTCTACTGATTTATAACATATGTCCCTTGAACACTTCAGGTTTCTAAGTTCTAAAAAAATATATGTTTTTTGTTGAAGATAATCTGAAGACTTTTTTAGAGCAAAACGTTAATTACATGAAATTCTTACGATAGAAAAAAATCGCAAGGTACGCTCCGAAAATTGGAAATGGCTGGGAATTCCGATTTTCTACCGAATTATAACATATGTCCCTTGAACACTTCACATAATGATAATAATAATATAAAATATTTGAAGATTTCCAGAGCCGAAACGTTAATTACACAAAATTCCCTCGATAGAAAAAAATCGCAAAGTATGCACCGAAAAATTATTATTTACATGTTTGTTTCTGTTATTTTATTTTACAAGTTATATGTATGAAAAAATTCACACTGTTTCTTTAAATGCTACTTGAGGTGTTGAAGAAACACTTTTGCTCTTTTGTAAACGAATCGTATTTTATTTAACATTTTCCCGATTTTCTTATTTTAAATATTAGTGCGATTCCCTCAAACATTCGTATTACCGTATCTGTTTTAAGTAAACTCCGATGAAGTAAGAATTGCTTACGAAACATGTTGGTTTTTAATAACAAGTTAAAACTAAGTGTTTATTAATTTTGAATTAAAATGATGGTACAAAATAAGTTTGCTGTTTTTAAAGAAATAATGGGTACATCTGTTTTCCGAAGCCAAAAAAGACTTTCGAACGATGAGCTTCTTTGCTGAGAATATCCCACAAGAGTCTTAAAATTCTCAGGAACTTCCCCACCTTTCTCTTTCTCCTCTCCTTTGTCTTCCCACGATTTTCAGTCTCACAGCATACCCTAATTGACTAATTGGGTATGCCTAGTGGCAGTGGCTCTTGACTTTAGGGGCAGTAGTCTTGGCTTGGGAGTATTCACATTAAAAAAAACCACTCGCAACTCTCCGGAGCCAGTGGAACTGTGGCATCCCTAATTGAGGTATGTTCTGAGGCTTTAGGGAGTGTGAAAGAGAAGGAGATTGTCAAGGGGAAGACCAGTAGTCCAGGAGTTATAAAGTTATCACATCTTTTTCTGTCTGGATTTTCACGTTCAATGCAGCGAACTTCAAGTGGCAAATATTTCTATCGTAAATAAATAAATTAGTAAAGATGCCATGTTAGTTATTCCATGTATTTATTTTGTTCAACAAGAAGAGAATAGTGTCGCAGATCGAGCGAAGCTTCGTAGTAAAGCTAGTCATAAATCCGAGTGCATGCAGCAGTAAAATCATCGAACCGTGAGCTTTGGCGTGATAAAATTTGCACAGCATTTCCATGTATATTTATTTCTAGGTCAACACAACCGGGTAGATCACAACGTCATTATCTTCATGAACTTATGAAGCAATTATTAAACATGTGTATAGGTAATACAATAAAATAAAAAAAAATATTTTTTAAATGTTAATAACGCACAAAAATCTCAACTATCCGAGGTCAACCAGTGGGACTGTGGCATTCCCATACCTGGCTATTAGATCTGATTACCAAACACGGTATAAGTCATTTCAATCGACGTTTTTTCTCTGAAAAGTGATCTTTCAACAGATAGAATCTACCACTACAAATGTAGTTAAAATCTCAGGCGAAGCCACGTATTTATTATCCGAAAACTTTTTAAACCTAAGCTTTGCATTTAAAGTTTTTTGATATAATTTGCTAGTTTAAGTTCTATAAATTAATGAGTTACGCCGCAGTCAAGTAAAACTTTATTCCTTAGCGTACCTTCATCAGAAAGTTGTTCGAGAAATCGTTGGGTGTATCTTATGGACTGAAAGCCGTGAGCTGAGAACTACTTAATCAATGTGGCCACGAGGAATAATAATGGGAAAATAGATCCACTCTATTCTCCACTGAGAGTTCAATCACGGTGCCTTCTCAGTAAATACTGCCTTTTCTTGAACCCAGCGTCGTATTCATTTCATTTGTAAAGGTTCTTCAGAAGCCAGTACCCGTGATATTTTACTATATCCACTCGGATTGGAAAAAAACCAAACAATCATTAATATGAATGCCTACTAAGATGAAAATTATTTTAATGATCTAAGAACTTGGCAGGTTTTGTGATTGTTTTTTTAATTTATTTTGAGTGAAAAACACAATTAAATCTTACTAATATTATAAACGCGATAGTTTGTATGTATGTATGTATGTATGTTTATTACTCTTTCACGCAAAAACTACTGAATGGATTTTAATGAAACTTTACAATAATATAGCTCATACATCAGAATAACATATAGGCTATAATTTATAAAGCTAGCTATTTATTTTCAATATATTGAAAATAATAATTATTGTTTAATAGAAAACGTCAAAATTTGAGAATGACATTTTGCAAAACAATGATTGTTAAATCAAAATTCTATTTGGAAAATATTTAAATTAGTAAATTTATTTGAAGTACTCGCCTAATACTTTGAATCGAATCAAGAACTATACATATTTTAAATAAATAGGTGAAGAATTTTGATATAAACATGGATGGGACCTAGGAAAAGAAAACAGATTATTTGAAGTACTAATCCTACGCAGACGAAGTCGCGGGCAAAAGCTTGTACATAATATAAAAGAGATGCAAATATGTATTCTTCAAATTTTCTATTCATTAAATTGTTAGTTAGATAATTTGAGGACTTTTCGACCACTATGCTTAGCACTAATGCTGGTGTTGTGGTGGTCGAAATATATATACAAAGACATACAAAAGCGATACAAAATATTAAAAACAAATATTAAATATATATATACAAAGGAAATAAAAAGAGAGTTTTTAAAAGAAAGAAAACCAACATTCCCAGATTAAATTGCTTGGCAAAAGGAGTCTACAGGTCTGGATTTCCAGCGCAAAAGTGGTTTTTATTTATTTTGTGAATAATTTATTATAAAAATAAACAAATCAATCAAGGGAAACAGTCACATATAATTTTAACCATAAAATGGTATTTTTAAATGTTGTTTCTTGTGTGCGTTCATACATTTCTTATGAAAAATACATTTTTAATAGTTTACATTGTACTTTTTTAATTCTATTTAACGGAAACGGAAAAAAGCACCATTTTATCCAACGCACATTTTTTGAAATTTATAATGTAAGCCGATTCGTAGTAAAGATTAATCGAAAATTGTAATTTAGCATTAAGCTTCACCTCCTTTCTCCTTAAAACCTTTCCAGTTTTCTAGTTCTTAAAGATAATCTCTAATCATAATTTTTAAAGATAATCTCTAAGCATATGCTGAGATTAAAAAGTAATTATATTACATTCCTCTAATAGTAAAAATTACGAAGTATGGTCCGAAAATTATAAAAAAACACACTAGGTTCTGTTATTTAACATGTCAAAGGTATGCATTCACATTGTTTTTTTTAAATGCTGCTTTCGAAATTTGCCATAAATAAGAGATATCTGGTATATAGACAAGCTTGATTCGATATTTTCGCTTATGCCTATTAATTATATTAGTTTTTTTTTTAAATATAAGCACACTCCCTCTGACATTCGTATTTATATTATCTCCCCTTAAAATCATGTTCTTCTTTTTTTCTTCTTCGCTTAAGGTAGATTCAGACTGGGTCGACGTACGTACGCATCGCTACTCAAACAATGCTTAGCAACCCATACATTTTCTATGAAAATGGCCACAGACATCGCACGTCGCGATGCGTGTGGCCAATGTGATTCTAAAACATACATTTTCATTGAAAATCTATGGTTGCTAAGCAGTCCAGATATTGTTAGGCGTAGCGATGGGCACGTACGTCGACCCAGTCTGAATCTACCATTACTGTGGAGCCTTTAGGGGAACGAATGCGTGGCCCGTTTTGGCCCATTTCATATAAATCTTAATTTTACTTTTGAGACCAAAATACCCATCCAAACTGAAAAACTATTTTTGTAATCAAAGGGTATATTATATCTAGTACGGTTAAGTGCTACTTTATTTATTTATATCCCATTTTACTAAAAGTCACGCAAATTATAAAAATTCTATACACATGTTTCTTCGAAAGAAAAATTGTATATTTAATCCTTTTTTAACCAGCCATGCACCTAACATGAGAAAAACTTTTGACGTGCAAAATTGCTCACGCAACGACTGACGAGAGATGTTTTAACAATAAAAATAATGTAGACGGAGCATTATTATACGTTTACATACATACTATTTCTCATCGGAATTGTGAGGTTGGCGGCGACTTTTGATAAGTGATTTCTATATTTTGGATCTCCGAAATAAACATTCTCGAAGCTTCGGCCAAGTCAGCTAAAGACATTTGAATGTATATTGTCATCATCGATCAAGATTATGGCATCCCACATACAAATGATATTATTTCAGATGATGACTGATGTGACATGTGTCGCGGCCAAAATGTAAAAAGGCACTCTAGTAAATTTTACAATTAAAAAGTATTACTTTTGTCGTGTTTGGAATTACAACGTGGGATTCGGGTATGTATACATAGGTCAATGCAAGTGGTTCGATATGGTGACTTAGCAAGGGTTCCCGGGTTCATGGAGTGAGGTTTGTGGATCTTGGTGGTGGATGCGTCTGCCCAGCTGCTCCATAGCGGGGCCTGATCGAGCGATACTGATTTACGGAAGCATTTTGACCTCTCCAGCCGGAATCTCTCAGCCCATCGCCTTGCACAACAATGCAGGGTTGAATTCATACGTCCGTCATTTCTGGACACACTGACCCCCAGATTCCTAGCCAACCCTTATATCTTTTTCCTTACTAGAACTTCTTTTCCTTCCTTTCCCTAAAAATACTCTCCACAAAGCATCCGCTAAGACGGAAAATGTTTTCCTCAGGGCCAAATGTGTGGAGATAATGTTAAAAAAATAACAAGCGTATGAAGGAAATCCGACGGTTATTTCGGTGTTCAATAAAATTTAGGAAAAAAATATTATCATCAAAGGGACGACTTCCGCGGTAGAGCGGTTAAGATCATCGACTACGAATTCGGGGGTTAATTAATTGAAAATTTAAAGCAAAGGAGTTGGGTACTTTAAGAAGACATTTGGTTACAGAACTGCTTTACGGAAATGATCTAATAAATGGAATGTTAACGTTAAACTAGGAAGAAAATAAAATGCGGAATAATTATTTTTATCAAAAGAAGCGTGTTCTGTGAGCACGCAAGGGTGTATAATGCGTACACATGATTGGTACCTGGAAATATGACGTATTTTCTATATTTAGGGTAAGGGAGATTTTCTCCTTAGCGGGGACGTGTGCGCTGGAGTGAAATGTTCTGGAAAAATACTTTAGCGGGTTTTAAATTGCAATCGGGGGTACGCAATTACACCGTAGCCACTGAACAGAAAATCCTTATAAGTGTGATATTTTATTAAGTTCAAACAGTAAATTTCAACCGAAGTAAGAAACATTGTCTTTAATCCAAGCATAGCATATTTCCAACGATAATTATTAAATTAGTTTAAGAGGTCTTTGGTCATATGTAAACCACCTTCGTTTCTCAAAGATCGAACAGGATAAATTGATCGCGTCTTAGGCGATTCTTTCACGGAGTTTTACAAGTTTCATACGCCGCTCTTGAGTATTCGCCATATATACTATTTACCATACGATGCGCGTAGCATTGTGTACGAACATCAGCAAAATAATATGGCGGGTACTCACGGGCGCGGGTATGAAGCTCGAGTCGCGTGTAAGTCCATCTATGGTCTATGGATCGCGTATTCGACTTCTTTCAATTCCAAGAGCTTCGTTAGATAAACCAGTAATTTTGCATAACGAACGACAGGGAGAGAGAGGACAATTTTGGAGGCGGGAACGGGTACCGCCGCCCCGGGAACCATTTATTGGATAGCCAACACCTCTGTCATAGGTCACCCCAAGTGGTTCGCTACGTTTGTTGACTTAGCAGGGGTGCCCGGGTTCATGGGGAGAGGTTTGTTTAGGTCTTGGCGGCAGACGATCTGGACACACTGAACCCCATATTCCTACCCAACCCTTATACATTTTTCCTTCCCAGAACTTCCTCTCCTTCCTTTCCTTAAAAACACCCGCCCCACAGCATCCCCAAAGATGAAATAGGACCTGAGGGAAATTATTTTCCTCAGGGCCTCCCGTGTGGTGCTAATGTAAAAAAAAATATAAAAAAATATGTGTATATTGAGAGTTAACCGAAAATTACTGTAATGTTATTGTTTAAATATTGATAACTGACCATAGATGACGGATTTAATCAAAATCGTAATGATTCAGCAGAAGTAACGAAAAATCGAACTTATGTGGGGCACACAGTCACACCAATATCGTACTTCCGTTGGTTCATCTCTTCACTGGCCGTGGCCGTTTATCCAGTGGACAAAGAAAAATGGAAAGCGTTAAGATTGGGGAACTTTGATCTTAGAATTTACCTTTATCGCAACCGGACCTCCACGTACAAACTAACGCTGATAAAGGATAGTGAACGTGCCTTGAATATGACCAGTATTTATAGTGCTGCCATCCAACAGGTTTCCGGAAACCTTTTTTTTTTAATTCAAGGAAATCTGTTATTGAGTGTTCACTTAAAATTATTGTTCATAAACTGCTCGTTCATAGATAAATGAATTTATTCAATAATTTTAGGAAAATATACTACTTCCAAGTTATGCTTCAAAATATTAAGGGTAAATGATACAAATACGAGGTAAATGTGAATCCCTTAAATATTTAATACGAATATGAATAAATAGTTTTGTTCGTATAAAAACAAAATTCTTTGAAGAAAGGCATACAATCATAATATCAAGTCAATAATTTGGATTGAAGGCAGGATGACAGAAAAGCGTCTGTCTTAGAATAATTGAGTTTTTACATAGATAAAACTTTTTATTCGTATTCATATTGCATATTAACGGTCGCAAACAAACAATTAGTCTTAGGGGGTTTCTCACCATCCTCACCACCACCTAATAACAAATATATTTTCGATTTACGATTTACGGTTTATTTATTCATTCAGTCGGAGTTCATAATTCGATACTCGAACCTATGAATAGTGGCTATATATTCGATAAGTTGGCCGAGTTTTCTAACCACAGTGAGTATTTTATTTTTAATAATATTCGTTGTAGTATGAACAAGCTATTGGGAGGATGGTGAGAAACCCCCTTAATATTTTACACCGAGGAACTTTTGCCGAGAAATCACATTAAAAATCATAGCTTAAATTCATACAGTGCAATTTAGTAATATATTTAGTCAAACGCGGAATTATGAAAGATTTGGAAGTCATTGTCTCCAAAGTTTTCTTGTCCGACCTTCTATTTCTGTATGCATTGTATTTAAAAAAAAAATAGGAATCCTGTTTTTATGGAAATTGATAAACCACTGCCAGCATAACGAGCCGTTAAACCAACAATGAATCAGGAAGTTAACTGTGGAAGCCATTTAACACAGAACAGGTAGATAAATAGAAACTAAAACTTCCTCACCAAACCGCTACCCGAATCAACCACTTTGTAATTCGTATAAATTACTCACCAAGATAACATTAATCAGTGGCTATTCGAGCAATTCTTCAATGGTGGGGACCGACATTTTTTACGTACATTGAAGTATAACTACCCGAACTATACTAGTCCCAGTGACAGACAGTACGAGACGTCATTATTCTATTATCTTCTGTCTTTTTCGTTTTCTAACACGACGCGTCAGAACGAAGAGCACGAACGTCGATGACATCAGTACGAACTCTCGCTGGAACTAGTTTATCTAGGCATATTGATTATGAATTTTTAAATACGCAACGATAATTCTATCTACTTATGGTAGCGATTTTGTCATTTAATCGTTTGATTTAATTTGAATTTCAATCGAATTAATTATGTACCAGCTGACTCGACATGTGTTGCAATGCAACTTAAATAAAGAAACCGTTTATACCTGCGTGTCCTTTCCTTTCCCCTCCCACGAGTCGTTCCCTTCCTGCGTTACACTTTTACCTTTATCTCCCCTCTTCCGCTGTTCCTCTTCTCGCGACCCCCCTCACGCATTCGCCTTCCACCTTTTCCGCCTTCGCCCCTCTCTCACCCCCCTCCCGTGAACCCCCTCTCCTTAATTCCCCGCCGGCTCTTCCAGATACCCCTCCCCCTCCCGATTTTTTTCCCTACCGCTAAACTCCATAAAATACACCCATTTTTTAAAAAGCGTTTGACCTATTTCAAATTTTTATGCAAATTTAATAACGCCAGAGCTCTTTATTATGCTATTCATAAGATACGATATTCATAAGATGCATAAACAAAGATCATAAAAATCGGTGCGGCCATTCTTGAGTTACAAATAATGGTGTAACTAACCCGACTTTGTTTTATATAATAAGATGATATAATGTGCGCGTTCCTTGCTGTTACCGCGAAACTTCGGGACAATACATGAATAACATCACAAAAAATATTTTATAATTTTTTTATTATTGCCTAAATAAAAAGTATCCAATAATAAATTTCTTATTTTTGGGCGTTTTATAAAGTTTCCGTATGAACACACCTTTATTAAAATGATTTCTCTGTGCTGTTTTGAATTTACAATCTTTTAAAAATTGGTACATATTTAAATTGAATAACCGCTATCACTATGCGTAAACCATGTACCATACGCTTCTGATATTATCCGAACACGTGCATTATGACTCGCAAAAGTAGAGAAACGAATACACAACAATTTTAAAATGAATTTAAGGATTTTTTTTTTTTTAATATTAGATGCATTGCTGAAAACCAGCTGCATTCCGGTTCCGAAAATTACAACTGAGCAGCGACCCATTTGTCAATACTGTCAAACCAAATATGATGATATCGTCGAACAAGCTAATGATCTATTGAAAATAAATCTTTATTATTATTATTACAATATCCAATTCCTATCTAGATACCTCCTCGCTCAGAGTTATTAATGAACACCGATTGCATATTTTCAAAGACGGTTCAATTTTCCAGGTGGTTTATCTGAGATCAAACGCGCGGGTGCGGGTGAAAAGCCCCCATTCTCGGTGCAGAGTTCTGGAGAAATCCATTGAACCGGGATAATTACATTTCATATTTCTAATATTACTATATTCGTTTAATCAAAGCCCTAAAATTGTGATGCTTGAAAGGTTTAAGCTTATTATCTCATAATGTTAGGACAGAGTCGAACCCATCACCTTTCACATTCACAGCCGAGTTTACAAATGTCGATTTTGTTCAGGATATAAATGAAAGAATTGTAGTATCTAAGTAACTGGTTAATACGTTAAGAGGGTATTATCAGAGAATACCGTAAATTAGTCCCCTTTAAATCAAATTCTAGACGTATTGACTCTTTTTTACAAAAAAACATAAATTGATTTTGAAAGATTCTTATTTTATCTGGTACACGCAGTTTTAAAATTTTGAAAAACTAAGTTTATTTTTAATATACTAAATTTATACTGTTCGTCGTTGGCAAATTTGTTCAATTTTCAATTTCAAATCATATACCTATACATCATACAACAAAATAAATCAATACATAATCTAGTAAACACAGTTTTAAGAATTTAAATTTTAGTTAAATTAAAATCATTAAAAAATTAATCCGAGAACGTGTTTTGTGACAAAAATACCTCAGTTTATCTATTTATTTAAAGTCTTACAAACTAAAATATTTCAGATTTTTTGACACACTTATTTTGTTTAGACATTATTGAAAAATCATAAATACTTATGATCAAAAAATACTTAATTTATCATCGTGTGTTTTGAGCATTTTTATTGCTTACTTGAATGTAGGTATATATTAAAGCAAGTTTTGAATGAAATAAATCGATATATTATTAAATTTGATCTTTCTCATTATAACCCACCCCCCAAGGATGTTGCAAGCATTTTTAAACTTTTATTATCAGCGCTGGTCAACCGCTCTTAATAACTGAGTGGACTTTGTCCCGTTGTGGGTTCATTTCTTCTGCTTGCTCTCCATTATTGAACGAGAAACATTTTCAGATGTTATTCAAAACCAGAGAATGTTAGTCTTTCTTTTATAAAAAAAGTAATATTAATAAAAGTGCAGAAATCCCGATTCCTTCCAAGATTGAAGCTCGCGACATCAGACTGGTTAAGGATTTCTGAATTTATTAGCTTCGTTAATATTTGCTTATTGTGGTTAATTTAGAGACATTACACGGTCTAAGGATTACTTAACCGTATTACACAGAGAAAAATGTTATTCTAAAATACGATCATTTTATTCGTAAAAACGGTTAAAAACGGGACTGAAGTTCTTACGAACAAATTAACAGGATTTCAATGTTTGTTGGCGGGAACACTGTTAACCAGTCGTACGAGTGTTACAAATATATAAATTCGGCTCTGTGTTTTCGTATAAATAATTATCTTTCATGAATTATGTGATGGTAAGTCCATAAAGGCGTATCAATCACGTGTAAAATTCAGATCAAAGCGAAAATTATATTATCTTGTTATAATGAACTTAACACCTCCCTTGTTGTGGAAGGCAGTACGTTCGCCGAAATCCAACTTAACCTTACTTTTCATAAGCTAAACAAGATGAATATTTCACAATTCATACAAGGTGCGGCAAAACAGAGAGTGCAGTTTTGAAAGGCCGGTACATCCCATGTGGTCGGGGTAGGAACCTGGGAGTGTTCTCATTGTGTCGGGAGGGTCGTGCCGTTTTCAGTCCTTGCTATGGTTTGGTCCAGAGAACACTGGGGCTTTGCCATCCGCACGTTTCTTGAAAATAACCGTTCTGTCATCGCCACCCAGTGGGCCTTCCAGCTGCACTTCAATCTTGCGCGTTGTGAAACCGTCCTTCTCCTGAAAATTTTTTTGAACCTCGATTGGAAGAACTAACGGGGGAAACAGATCTGGGAGACATCTGGTTTCAACATGACGGTACTACGGCCAATACTACTCGAGTTTTAATGACAAAACTGTGACAGATGTTACTTGAGCGCCTCGTCCCTCCGAGGGTGACGACGGATGGCGCGCACGCTCACCCGATTTAAGCATTTGTGGGGCTGTCCGAAGGAAAAAGTTTTCAAACATTGGCCTCACACCTTGAAGAACTCAAGGATCGAATTCGGGAGGTGCCAAAATGCATCCGAAAACTTCAGAAATCGCCTTCATCAATGTATCGCTGCTGGGGTCCATCAACTTTCTGATGTCATCTTCAGGACTTGATGCTTAAAACGGCATGATGTAATACCGAATAAAATAAAATAAATCCCATTTCTGTAAGTTTCACGGTTTTTTTAATGGCCCTTGTGGTGAACCGTCTCGTCTGCCTTTACTAACTTCTATGGGTCTCGGGACCAGTTGTAATGTACCTGTGGGGCTACCCGGTACCCGTTGTAATGATCCGTAGTCGTCTACCCTTGGTTTTTCTATTCTTTCCCTTTAACACTAGCTGTCGGGGTCTACTGGCTACGCTACCCTCATCTTTTGGCCTTCGATCAATATACCCTTATATCTAGCTACACCTAACTTTTCCTTAAACCCCTGCGATTTTCTCACAGTAAATAAGATTTAAGATTTTATTGCACATTATTCCTATATACTACGTTGTGTAATTTGTTGTTTCAGTATTTACATTTGTATGTGTAAATTAATACACATACACATGTAGAGGAAATAATGTAGTGTGTGGTAACCTCAGATTCTTTCGGAGTAAAGTGTGAAAGAATCTCGTTTGATAAACTAACCCCGTTTTTAGATTGTTTTGTTTTATTTTCAAGCCTATCCGTATTACCCGCCTTTTCTCAACTTGGACAAGTATGTCATTGACGCTAACTCTACCGTAAATTGTCACCCGGTTTATAAAATTCAAAGTCGTAGTTTTTCTTACCCGATTTTTTCCTGTCTATAGATTCACATTGGGTTATATTAACATGACATGGACAGTGTGAATTATGACATGCATGCCAGGATCCTTGCGAAGCTCTCAATGTCGTCGTACTGCACCTAAATGGTCAAGTTATTATTGTTATTAGTATACACTACATGTACTGGGGAAGAGGAAGGTGAGGAGGGGTGATAGGAGGATCTGGGGAATGTTGTTTCCTGAATAAGTCGGCTCCTCCACTAACCAAATAGATACTGGTGACCAACATTCCGGACAAAGACTCAATCATTACGTTTGCTAGGATGGTCCTTAAGTCCTGATTTTGTTCTCTTGCATGAACTTCATTGCTATGAAAGGGTCCCTTCACGCCAGATGAAAGCGCGCAGAGTCCTCATGTCACTTCCAGTATTATCCCGACTTCCTATCCTCCAGATTTGATTTTAACTCGACTGATTCTAGAAGGGGTATGTCCATTTCTTCCCTTATCATGACTCTACTCGCGTTGAGTGCGTACGGAGCCGTTTGAGATGATCCTTTCGTCTCCTTCGTAGGATAATCATTGGCTTGCGTTCCTCGCCTCCAAGAGCTGACATAACTTCTACCTCGTAAAAACTATGTTTGCTTTCAGGTCGACACTACTGGTAGTATGCAATAGTGCTATAGACTTATTCTCACGGAATACCACGCCGACGTCCCCTCCACATAACTTCGCAAAACTTGGGATACCTTCGGTCGAAACGCCTCCGTCAGCGAATCATACCCTACCATTCCAAGTGGCATTTCCTTTTTATCCTGTCTTACATGCCTTTCCACTCTGCATGACCCCGCGAAAGGGAATAACTTCCAGTACCCCGCGTGATTGCTCAGTTTACGTTGACATCCCCTATCGCATGATAGCGCAAGAAAAAAAGCCCTCTTTGTCTCATATCTTGTGGGGATATAATTTCAGTGACGCTATTGCATTCCCCAATCGTGAAGTCTATATTTCGCAGGTCAAGCGGGATTTTGGAAGGGTTTGATTGAGAAAACATTACCGAAATAATGTTGATTTCATTTTTTGTAAGGAAGCCTGAAAGAAATTTGACATAATAATATTGTTGTTAGCAAACAATTTTAATGTTTAAATTCAATTCTCCAAATTTCGTTTTTGAACTAATATCCAGTATGGTATGGATGTTCCCGTCATTCCCACTTTGGTTCGGCATACCTCAGAAAAAAAACCGTACTAATTTGGATGACCGTACGATGTTCATCCCAGCTACGATTTATGGCCGAGACCCTTTTTTATGCATTCACCTCACCCTTACTAGTACGCAAAATATATAAGTTCGTTGAACCAACATTGATAATAGCTTCAATTTGGGACAAATCTCGTAATTACACATCGAGACTAATATTTATAACACAATTAAATCCTGGAACATAAACTTCTTTTGTTATTAGTTATGGTAGATTGGCTGGACCTCTCAGATATCGGGACCAGGTACGACCTGTAAATTAATTAAAATGTTTCTTTCACTCACCTGGACGAAGCCTGATTAAGTGCACTAAATACCTGTGGAGGAAAAATAATAAAGAAAGAACCTTCCTATATTTATGATTCGGTAATTTAGTCCCCAGAAGTAGTAACACCCATGACTCTATGTTACACTTATTATTTGAATTTAAGAAAATACGTAGGTTATTAATTATTGAAGATGACATTCATACGTAGGTATATGTTGATATTATTTTGAATATTTGTATTATCTTGATTATATGATATATTGAAGAAACTACAAGCGCGTAGGTATTGTTTATTATCGTTGAACAATTTGGTCATCGGACCTTTGACAGCGGTTCATTTACTCATTTTGTCTTGTAATGAATTGGTTAAATATATTATGTCGAAGAATAATTTATTGTCAGAACATCACTGACTTGCGAATGATTGAAGAAAGTATTTAGATGTACGCTGATGTTATTTTACTATTATGTTTGCGAGAAGTTGAAGAAAGTTGGTACATGTAGGTTTTATTTTATATTATTATTATCTTGCGGGAGGTTAAAGAAAATATAAACTTGTGAGTATTACTTTATAATATTATTTGGTTTCGGAAGATTGGATAAATTATAACCATATAGGTTTTTTATTTTTTTATACATTATACTTAATATTATTATTTGTTTTTTTTTTTGTTTTTGCGAAAGATTGAGCAAGGCATTATTACGTAGGTATTTGTAGGTAAATTTTGTATTATTATTATTTTTTTGTTCGGCGCACATTGAAGAAATTTTAAGTACGTAGGTGTATTTTTAATGTTGTTTAGATATTATTATTTGGTGTGTGGAAGATTGAAGATGACATTAGTACGTAATTATTGACTCCGCTAATTTTATATTTCAAACCGAAATTCGCGCGATGCACACCCCTTCTATTTTTAAAACACAAAGTTACGTTATTATTAACTCACTGAAGCTAAGTATTTCATTCACTTTGATTATTATTTTGGTTTTGATAATTCAAATTAATTTTATTATTTAATTAATCCACTCGCGGCGCACTGTCAATCACTGCAGCTAATTTTCAATAAAGTATTTTAACAAGCCAGATAATTAATTTATGTACACGAACTATTGTTCCTCACGAAGTCACAACTTAAAATCCTTTAATATTACGATGGATACTTTCTCCCAACATTAACAAACACTTGTCACTGTTTATCACGACTTTATTAATTCTTCGGTGGATTATGTCTTATCACTCGTTTTTATAATGTTGATCAATTGTTTTGCTAAATACGAACGATCTCACTGTTACTTGTTGACTCCCTTCGACCCTCCGACTCCGACTGCCTCCTCGCCGGTACCCAGCCCTTTGAATATCTTCTTAAAAAAAAACGCCAGGTGTGGATTCAGGACGTACATCTCGCCTTCCGTAGGGCGCTTTATAATTGAGAGTTCAGACAATTTCAACTTTCATTGATATGTTATTTTTCATGACTCTCTCTCTCCAAAATTAAATATGTCCGTTTTAATTATTTCTTTGTCTGGCCGCCGATAAGTGTAACTCACCCTTTTGATGCAATTTTGCTTTAAACTTTTCCTAGAATTCTGCAATCGGTCTTTCCTTAATAATCGGTAAATTATCTCGGCTAATAGTGACTTTATATCTATAATAATTATCACTTTCCGCTCTTCCGTTTATTATTTTGTTTAACGTTTGCGGCAGGTAAAATTGAATTCAGTAGTATTTCGGCTTAATTCTCATGGTGACATGAAATTGTTTCTGTCATTTACTTGATTCACCACATTCCTTGCAGATGTTTACAACTATTTTTTATCCTTCGTCCCTTTTCATGATCATATATAATATTCGTAAAACTTTGTCTGGTAATAACTAATATCACCTTATTATTTTCGTTGTTTGTTTTTGGGGTGTTATGCCGTGTTGTGCTACCTCATTCTTTAGCCGACGTTTCGGACAGCGTTGCAGTGTCCATCATCAGGGCAGATCCGGCAGATCCGTCGATGTGACGGATCGACGGATCTGCCGGATCTGCCCTGATGATGGACACTGCAACGCTGTCCGAAACGTCGGCTAAAGAAGGAGGTAGCACAACACGGCATAACACCCCAAAAACAAACAACGAAAATGCTTTTGGCCGTGAAAATCTAAAAACGTATCTAACATCACCTTATTAATTCAGAATTCATTTTCTTAATGCGTTCCAAATAGCTCTATGGTCTAGTACGTACCTGTTTGGCTTCATTTTTTGTGTACCCAAAAGTAAAAATCTTATTTACTTTTAATCTGAGTGTGTTGTTTACCTTTTGAAAAAATCTCGATCTGTAGCACTAATGCATAGATTGTGTACGTCGTTAATTTTAATTGGTTTTCTCAATACTCCGTCTGTATTCTGTAGTGGTAATTTGGGCTTAATTACCCCATTTATTCCTCAAAACCATGTTAGTTTTTTTTGTTATTAAACAAACCCTCTTCGTATACGCTCTGGAATTTTAAATTTATGGTCGTCTGAAGTGTCGGCTTACATTCAATATTGATAAATTTTAAACGTGGTATCGATTTGAAACCTCGAGCTATTCATTATTTCGTCACCTTGATTTACCTAGTCACCTAGTGTAATCGATTTGAAATTTCGTTTAGGTGGGAAAAATTTGTATGAGCTCTTCCGATGAAGAAGATGCTTTGTTTTTCTTTCGAACGTAGTGTTGAAGCCATCACACCCTTCAAAACTGCACTGTCTGTTCTGCCACACCCTGTATTTTATTATAACGATTAGGATGAGTTCAACATCTCTCTCGTTGTTAAAGGCAGTTCACCGACATTGTATGAATTTAACCTTACCTAACCTTACTTTCCGTAAGCTAGATGAGATGAAAGGTATTTCACGATTCATATTTTATCATAACACAGTTTGGTTTATGGCAAAAACGTCCCAAAAACTGCCGTAAGTGAAGCAAAGCACAAGACGGTCGCTAAAGGCCGTAAATTTCGATTATAACAGCTTGGTTGCGCACCTTATCATTTTCGCACATTATGTATCATCCGGAGCGTTACCTTGAATTACAATTTAACTATTTTCTCGGTGTAAACAAACATTACCATACTATCATTGTGATTTATAAATACTGTGATTGTGATATATAAATACTAGTAAACAATGACATACAATCTAAATCAGAAGGTTCAGCACGGACAGCTAGATAAAACCCTATAGCAATACAATATTGACCAAATCCGTCATCTATGGTCAGTTTAGTCAGTTATAAATATTTGCCATCACGGTCAACACACGGTAATATATATTTCGACAGAGGACTCCATAGTATCAGATAAGTTTCGGTTAACTCTCAATATTCGTATTTATTTGGACAATGTTGTTCGTTATACAAAATTACTAGCTAATTAATGAACGGAGTTAAACTGAAGAAGCTCTTAGAATAGAAGGAATATACGTGACCCATAGACATAAATAATTAAATAGTCGTATACGTGATCAATAGGCTTAAATAATTTGACTAAGACGCGACCAATTTATTCCGATCGATCTTTGAGATACTAAAGTGATTGAAATATGACCCAAGAACGCATTCACTAATTAACTCCCATTTAGTGTCATAAAGTTAATGCGGATTGCCAATGCATATTCAGGTTAGTATTTCAATTCAACATTATCCATTTATTAATATGTTTAAGACGTTTAAGTAATTGATTGGCGTTTGATATTTCATACTGTCAATTCATAGAAAATAACTTCAGTGTTGCCAAGGTATATCAATTTCTTATTTATGTATGTAATATCCTTTTATCAAGAATAAGGAATAGTTGATTTTTCGTAGTTGACGTTTATTAAATTTCAAATCCAAAGTCTACAAATACGTCTTTTCAGCTCTTTACACTCGTTGAACACTAACGCCGTTCTTCCATGTAGCTACGTTCAAGCGACGCGATCGCCGCTCGTCTGTGTTTCCCATACTATTACTAGTGTTTGAAAACGCCGCTAATATGACAGGTAGCGGTAGCGTCGCTTGTGAGTAGCTACGCGGGAGAACGGCGTAAGGCTCTCTGCAGAGACTGAAACCAAACTAAAACTGGCTTGTTGCTATGGTTTCCAACCAAACTTTCTACTCAATTTTACGATTTCAATAATTATCTCAACTTGTTTAACCATAGACGAAGAACAATCAGCTGACAGTCGAGTCGCGAGTCATCATATCATATCATCATGGAGAGAATAACGAGTTTAGTTGTAAACTGGTTTTTTTAAAAACTAAAACCGGCTATTTTCTATGTTTTAATTGGTCAAAACGCTTGTTTAACCATAGACCAAGAACAATCAGCTGACAGCCGGCAACTAGCAACGGCCGCCCACGGCAATCAGCAGTGCAAGTCGCTAGTCACCGCTTGCGTTACCATTGACAACGTCATACAAAGACAGTTGCCAGTTGACAGTTCAGTTGCCTCAGTGAGCGGATCGCCTCACAGCGAAAAAAACAAAAGAACACAAACAACCAACTGCACTCAGGTCAGACGTTCTAATTTTAAAAAGTATTCAATTAAGAGTTATCGGCGGGTAGGTACCCCTTTTCCCGATACTACATTTATTTCCTGCCAATGTTCGGCTGTCAACGGCGAAACCGTGCTCGGAACAACGTTATGAAATCATCGAAAGTTATCGATTTCATTGTGCTAAAGCACCCAAAGCTTATCTAGTTACAAATAATGGAAATGCATTTAAAAAAATGGACCCCATTCCTTTTTAAATGGGCTTAGCGTTTCAGTTTCCTCAAATATATTCGTTCGAGTTAAAGTTACTACATATTGGAAGATTGTAATCAGAGCGGGCTTACAGTCTAATAATAATCAAATTGGATTTCCCAGCGAACATCCTAAGTTGGAATGGGCAAAGGATATTTATTTCAGAAAAGTTTCACTAGAACTCTTCTTTTTCCGCCACTGAGCCCGGATTGTGTATTCTAAAAAGCCAATATAAGTTGAAAAAAATAGTTAATATAGGACACGATGACTAAATTTATATTTTTATTTATTTGCTTACTTTTAAACATTGTTAATATTTAAATTTTTAATTTATTTGCCCATTTTAAACATTATTGACATAAATTTTAAACATTGTTGACATTTAAATTTTAAACATTGTTGACATTTAAATTTTAAACATTGTTGACATTTAAATTTTAAATATTGTTGACATTTAAATTTTAAACAATGTTGACATTTAAATTTCAAGCATTGTTGATATAGTAGGTACTTGGGTAATAAGGCTGCTTGCTCTTTCAAGAATTTTTTGATTTTTTGAATTACGAGTATTTTAGATTAATGATTTAACATAATATAATATACATGGTGTAACAGCACGTACCCGAAGGATTTCAACCATATTTGGAGTAAAAAACGATCCTGAGCATATTTGGAGTAAAAAACGCACATGTCATTTTGCTGTATTTTTTTTTCAATCAAAAACCAAAAAAAAAAATCACATTTCTATTCTATGCCACTGATCACACTGCTACATGTCGTGACAGGATCACGTGATGAAAGCAAAATAAAATGTACATTTCTTACTCCAAATTTGTTCAGGAATCACTGGTTAAATTTCTTCAGGTACGTGCTGTTAGACCGTATTTATTGCCTTCGTTTGGTCTTATATATATTGGTCATTCCAGAAAATTTGTTTGGACTTTTTAATTGTTGACAATTTAAATTGTAAAATTTGTAGACATTTATATTGTAAACATTGTTGACAATTAAATTTTAAACATTATTGACATTCAAATTTTAAACATTGTTGACATTTAAATTTTAAACACGGTTGACATTTAAATTTTAAATATTTTTGAAATTCAAATTTAAAACATTGGTCACATTTAAATTTTAAACATTGTTGACATTTAAATTTTAAACAATGACACATTTGTAATACTGGATTCCCGAATCCAGATTCCCGATCAAGAATACAGTGTGTATTGTGCTGAGTCAGCGGCAGCCAGCAATACAACACGTCTGTTTGGCGTAAAGTCCGTTTATTATCTGTTTTGGTTCGTGATACGTATGTTTTATACGAATAATGTAAAGTGTAGGGAGAACGAAGTCACATAGTCGCAACCCCCGGATAGAAGGATTCTGAAATGTTTCTTTTTAAGATGGAAGCATTCCAATCACATTGTAATTGGGAAGCCCTGATCCATTTTGGGTTTCCGGGGCCAGCTGATGGCTTTATTTTGAAATAATTAGAATCCCATAAAGCTAAACTCCGTTAACTAAAGACACCGTCATTAAGGATCCAGAGCAATTGATATAATGGGAATGATGAGAATTTGCAAGGTTAGGCCCAGTTAGGTGATGAAGCATTCATTAACTAAAGTACGTAGTTAAGATTATTCAATGAGTTTGGTTCACCCTTTAACTGGGGGATTTATTGTATAATGAAATGGCTAAGCTCGTTAGTTAGTTTCGAAGGAATTGGAAAACAAACTAGTCAAAATGTGGTTTTGTTGAAAAATGCCTTCAATACAGTGTGTTGTTTAATCCAACTAATTTATTGAAGGGCTTCTCATCGGGTTCAGATGAACATTTTTGTTTAATATTTCATTTAGGGTCGCACTTTAATGGTTTCAGCACAAGTAATGTAAAAGTAAACTTTTAAAAGTAAGACTTATTGAGAAAAAATAGCACGCTATAATTTAATTAATTTAACATATTTATTTACTCACAAACACATTGTTGGCAAGCTTACACTATTTTTAACGATATTAATATTATAACAACAGGGTTTCCTAATTACTTGGAAAGCTGCTGGATGACAGAAATATATTAGATTTTATTTATTTATTTATACGTCTAAAAAGGCTTTTAAGTGACAACTGAAATCATAAATCTACAGTGCACATACGAGAATAGTAGTGTTTGACGATTATATGAAACATAATATGCTTCGCCAATTTGGAATTCGCAGTATAAACTGTACATCGATAGCATAGAATATATTCAAAACCAATTATCTGTGCTCTTCATACATTCAATGATATTTGCCTAAATTCCAGACATCGACATTTTCTCGGATTCACTGCCTAATTTTAATAGGGTGTAACCAGACAATACCGAAAATTTGTCCCTTTTAAATCAAAATGTAGGAAAAGCAGGATTGACTCTTTTTTACAAAAAACATAAAAAGCATTTTTTAAATTTTGAAAAACTTAGTTTATTTTTAAAATACTAAGGTTGGTCTAATATACTACCGTTGGTCGTTGGCAGATTTGTTAAATTTTCAAACGAAATCTCAAATTATATAATCACACAGAAAAATAAATCAATACATAATCTAGTAAAGATACTTTTCAGAATTTTAATTTAAGTTCAATTAAAATCATTTTAAAAAATCCGAGAATGTGGTTTGTTATGAAAATACCTCAGTTTTTCTATTTATTTAAGGTCTTACAAACCAAAATATTTCAAATCTTTTTAAGACACTTATTTTGAGTAGATAATATTGAAAAATCATAAATACTTATGATCAAAAATACTTACAAGAAGTACACGATATTTAATAATTTATCATCGTGCGTTTAGAGGAATTTTATTGCTCACTTGAATGTAGGTATTTTTGGCAAGTTTTGAATGAAATAAATCGATATTAAATTTTTACTTTAAAAAATTTGATACGGGGAATAATCGATCTTTCTCATTGGAATCTCCCTGTACAGTTGCGAGCATTTTTAAACGTTTATTCTCAGCCGCTGGTCAATCACTCTTAATAATGTGGGTCTTTCTTATCGGAACCTCCCTGTACAGTTGCAAGAATTTGGGAACTTTAATTATCAGCCGCTGGTCAATGGGTCTTAAAAGCAGTTTCATGTCAATGATATAAATTGTTCAATGCGCATATATTTCCCTTCACAGATCTCCTCTTCTCATACCCACAAACGTACTCACACGTACAAACCTATAAACTACGCACATCACCCGGTAAATATTAATAGGTACGCACCACAAAAAATAAGACATATTATATTCAAACAACATATTACCATAGGTACTCACAATGAAATATTATTTAATATCCCTAAATTGTTCCATCGCTGTAATCAATGTATTGTTCGTTTCTATAATATAAAATTTATAAACACTCAATTAGGTAAGAAAATCTTTCGAAATAAGAAAATACAGCCGGAAATTACAATATTTTATATTTCGGAGGAATTGGAGTAACCAGGTGTTCGTTTAGAATTAAAAAAAGAAGCATGCGACAACAATAAACATTTAAGGAGCTTCATTCTAATAAGGTGTTTTACTACTACTTAAAGCGATAATGAGATAAAAACGTACGATAAAAGATCCCCGCTGCGGGCAAATCCGCTGGGAAATTGTTTTATTTTTTCACTCTCCCTGAGGAAGGCAAGCGAAGGTTTTACAGATTCAAACTGCCATAAATTTCCCAAGAAGCCGAGATTTTGAAGGCTCCATGGACGTATAACATATATTCGGTGAAGGTTCGAGATTACGCCCGGGAGTTATGATATTCGAGATGAATCAAGTTTCGATATGTCTAATGGGCGGGCTTTAGGGTTGGCAGTTTGGCAGGTGACAACTTTACTAGTTGGGTGTTTGCCGAAATGACAGGAATAAACAACTTGTCGTAGATTTACCGCTTTCACAAGAAAACTCTAGGTTTATTTATGTAAACTTTGGGATTACTTGCTGATTTTAATGAAAGCTTATACCCGTATTGTACAATCTTAAAAGATTTATTAAATTCCGAGGAAATTTTGGGATTAACAAATAAACAGTGTTTCGAACAAATACAATTCAATAAATTATTAAAAAATATTAAATCATATTCATTACATTCGCATTCGTTTCTTTTTTCATTGCTTTCATCATTCTTGCATTCGTAATAAGGTGGTACATTCGAAATATGGTGGTACATGGATTTTGCCACACCCCTCAGTGATCTCATTTCTATGTCGGTAATTGTACATTCGTCGTTTTTCTAAGGTGCTTTTAAAATAATTTAATAGAAAACAATATATTTAAGTAAAATGCGTGTATCTAAAGCAGTATCCTGTTGTGAGATTGGGTACAAAGCACAAAGCGGATCGACTGTGATCGGAAAAGAAACCTTTGGCAACAGTCTGAAAAGTATCTCGTCGGTGGCAGCTGCAGAGATAACATCCTTCCCCCAACACCCTTCTCACCCCAGCCTGCCTACGATTCCACTCCCGTGCCCTTCTATCCCACTACCATTATATATTACGGGTAAGTCGATGTGAATGGAAGCGACAAATGCAATTTCGCTCAGCTCAGTACAGCCTTCTGCCAGCGCTCTGTGCGAACGGCTACTTTTGGGGATGGGTGAAATCACGAATGCTGGAAATGAGAGTGAAAACTTTAGCAGTACATAATATATCCAGTAAACAATTTCACCTTTTTAATGGCCCACCCAAGAGTCAAAACTTTTTAGAGGCAGTGGATTTATGACACTCCGAATATTGAGGAAACACTTGACACCAAAGTGAAAGAGAAAGGATTTTTTTTATGACTTCAATGTATTTTATTGCAACTATGTGATAAAAATTATATCTTAAGAAAATAACCAAGTCAAGAAATGTACAGCGACCTGCCTATATCTATGTACATATTGTACATAGCAATAATAAGCACTGCGTGGCCGCCTCTACCTACTACCTCGTTACGCCGTATTATTTGCCACCTTGTCGAAAGGTATCGGAGCTGCGACACGCAATACACAGCGCCGCGCCGAAGAATCTGGAATGTTCTAACGTGAGCGCATTTAGCCTGCCGCCCAAGTACTTGCCAAATCGGCTATATGAGCCGTGACTAAAGCAGGTTAGTCAGTCTTTAAGTCAACACTCATTCAATCAACACCAAATCTCCGGCCGCGCGACAAGCTGCGCACCTCGACGCTCTTATCTGGAGTCCCGCGAACCTCGGAATTACCTTTCTACGTTTGTAAAATACTGTGCATTTGTAAAGAGTCTCTGTAAATACGTCATCATCTCACGCAATCATCATCCATTGTTAATTATTCCGAGCAGCACGCACGGAGGTATCTCGACCCGATACCACCTTCTTTTTAATGGATTTTTCAACACATTTCCTCCGAAATCAACCGGAGGCCAAATTAACCTCCAAACATGGATTGGGAGAAGTGAAATAGTAGGCGAAGAGAAAAGGCAAAGATGTACATAAACATATATTTATTTTTAAAACCGAATATTAGAATCCAATTTGCCCGTAACCCGATGTTGTAATACGATATCTCCATTTCATTGTGGTACGTTTTGAGGCTGAAGGTAAAGGAGAGACGAAAGAGATGAAGAAGGAATTAAGAAGGAGTTAGGAGGAAGGAAGAGGATCTTTCAAATCTGGTCACTAAATTGGGCTTAAGCCATTTTTAGCAACGCAATGTTTCGATTTTGAATGGTGGACTTTCATCAAGGAGGTAAAGCTGATATAAAAAAAAACTGTTTTTTATTATTTTTTTACGTGAATACCACACCAGAGTCCTAACTGCTCCCAACCGCCTGGGGCCAGTGAGTCTATGGCATCCCCAATCAGGGTATGTTTTGAGGCTGAAGCTAAGTGGGGAGAGGAAGAAGATAGGGAAGAGGTAGGATATGAAGTACCTGGCTATACAGATCTAGTTACCAAATACGGCTAAAGCCATTTCAAGCAACGTTTCAAATCTGAATGGTGTCTTAAACCAGGGCGATACTGAGAATATCTTCGGATTTTCAGACTTCATCAAATTCGGTGATCATCAAATCAGTTGTCAAGTATCACCCCACGAGACACATATACCTGGAAAACAAATTATATAATATCTATAGGTAGGCAGAAATTCATGTTAGCAAACTATTATTTTTTAAATCTGAAGCAAACGGCACTAGAGGCCTCCATAGCAGCATGACATTTCCGCGACGTAAATTAGTTTTCACTGGATGTGGCTTGCGGCTACAGGCCTATTGGCGTCCGTTGGCCGTCGATAGATTTCCCTTCGAATGTTGCATCCACCGGTTTTTAATTAGCCCGATGCGTTGGCGATTACATTACAATCCAGAGGGCTTCAAAAATACATTGTGTTCATCTAATCTAACCACGCTTCCTATAGATTCTTTGAGAGATTAAAAACAAAATATTTTATTATGATTTATTTTTGAGGTATTATGTATTGCGCTACGTCCTTCTTTAGCCAACGTTTGGGGCTGCATTACAGTGTCGATCATCAGGGCGGATATTATGTGATCTGCCCTGATGATGAACACTGCAATGCTGTCCCAAAAGTTGGCTAAAGGAGGTATCGCAACCCAGCACAATATCCCCAAAGAAACCACGATAATACTTTTGACAAATTTGAAATACTGTAAAGGACAATATATCCAAAAATGAGAAAAACATGTATATTTTTTTCTCTTTCGATTTGCGTCGTCAAAATATTTCTAGGAAAATAATTGCGTCTTTTACGACCTGCATTTTAAAATTAAAATAGAATAAACACTAATAAAGTATTCTGAAAGATCTAATCAATATTATTTTGTAATAAAAAATCATAATTATAGGTCTACAAAAACAAAGATACGAATTTTTGAAAAAATTAAAAAAACTTTATTTTCCTCTCCTGAACAATTAACATTTTGCCCTTTACATTATAGTTCAAATTTCTGTGATGGATATCTAATAATTTTTTTTTTATGCATAGCACAAAGGGTAACAATTATTATAAACAATAATTATCAGTCTGAAACACTCATCCATATTGAAAAAAACCTCCCGAGAAAAGTTACATGCCGCCGACGGGACACGATCCCGTGTCCCTCTGATTGCCGGTCAGGAGCTCTAACCACTGAGCTACAGCGGCTAATCTCTTGCCAGCGAAATAATTCAATATATACTAATGTTTCATTCAACAATTGCCGCTTATTACATGTATCTTTTCTCGGGAGGTTTTTTCAATATGGATGAGTGTTCAGGCTGATAATTATTGCTTAAAATAATTGTTACCCTTTGTGCTATGCATAAAAAATCTTGTCTTAAGCATTAGTTTATCAATTAAAAATAATAAAATATTTTTTCTTATTCTACATCAGTAACCAATGAGATTAGGTAGGTAAATAAAACTAGTTTGACATTCTACAATAATTAATTGTCACTTTTCGGACAGTACACGCACACTCTGTTAACGAAACTGCCTATAATACATTTGTAGTGTATAGGAATATGTATATTAGAGAGTCAACTTTAGATTACTTTTCAAGAGAGTCAACCTTGTAGCCCGTTCATCAACGATTACCGAAATAACCGATGATATTCGATCAACATCTTCACTATCTTCAGTGTCCAGTTCCTTTACTTCAGAAATATACTTAGCATCCATTAGAACGGAATTTTGATCCAGTGAAATATTCGTCGTAAACAAGACGATTAACAAACACGATTCGTAAACTGACGAACTGAGTATCAATGAAACTCCCGATCATTTGAGAGGTATTATTTACACAGAGATAATCACAGAACTCTACAATATCTTACTAATATTATAAATGCGAAAGTTTGTATGGATATATGTGTGTTTGTTACTCTTTCACGCCAAAACAACTAAATGGATTTTAATAAAACTTTACAATAATATAGCTCATACATCAGAATGACATATAGGTTATATTTTATAAAGCTAGCTATTTTCCGTATATTACAAATAATAATGATTGTTTAATAGAAAATGTCAAAATTTGAGAATGACATATTGAAAAAAATCAAGATTGTATTTTAGAAAATATTTAAATTAGGAATTCATTTGAAGTACTCGCCTTAATACTTTCAATCAAATCAAGAATTATAGATATTTTAAATAAATAGGTTAAGAATTTTGGTATAAAAATAGACGGGACCTAGGAAAAGCAAATAGGTTACTCGAAGTACTAATCCTGCGCAGGCGAAGTCGCGATATTATTTAAAAGACTTGTAAATATATATTTTAATTATTATTCTATATTCCGCTTCTTTAATTTATGATTCGTTGGTCTAGAATTCTAGAACATGCGAATCTTTGTTGTTTATGCTTTAATATATGACTTTTTGTTTCCTAATTAAATATAAATAAAAAAATATAAATATCGTATTGGCTTACAAATGTGTAAAATCATCGAATTTAAAAATTCCAAAAGCTTTAAAGTTATTTGTTATTTATTTATTTATTAATCGCCCTTATGGGCTTTTACATTTTAGTTATCTTAATATATAAAACAAAGTCGGGTTAGTTACACCATTTATAACTCAAGAACGGCTGGACCCAATTTTATGAACTTTGATTTATTGGATTTGTCTCCGTCCCGATTAACAGAATAACATATTAAATTATTAACAATATTTATGAAGAAAACAATTTTTTTCATATATTTTGTATTGAACGGCTTTTCAAATAATGTGCGTTGGTCGATATAATTTGAATCAATTCGTTCAGCTAATAAATTAAACACAACATTTATTGATCCTGAGGCGGTACGAAGTTTGCCGGGTCAGCTAGTATAAATATATACACTCGCGAGCAAAAGTATCGAATCACTTTGCATTTTTTCATGTGCATCCAATATCTTCGTAGTTTCCCACCCGAATCTAAAAATTATAGTACCAAATAAAAGCGAACAATGCAACGCATTGGAAAATGTGCTAATTTTATTATATTCAAGGTCCAAATGTTGAAAAAAACTAAAAAGTAGCCTGAAAATGCTCTAAAAATAAACAACGCAAAGTTGGAATAAAAGGCTTATTTAACATACAATACGATTTATTATAATTAAATTAGTATCGGGTATTGCCACTCCTGGCCCTGCTGACACAGTTTAAGCGACTTTTCATCGACCTAATTAATTTTCTAAGGTAGTCTTGAGGAATAGCGTCCCACTCCTCCAGCAAAGCTAGCTTCAACTCGTCAACAGTGGCCGGGGCAGGATCTCGAGCCCGAACCTTTCTCTTCAGGTAGTCCCACGTGTGTTCAATGGGGTTGAGGTCCGGAATCATCGCTGGCCAGTCCATGGTCTCGATGCCCACTTCGCGGAGGTAGGCAGCGTTGACCCTTGCGGTATGACAAGGGGCATTATCCTGCATTAGCATGAACCCCTCATCAAAAATAACAGCATAAGGGACGACAGATTCTCTGTTATGTACCTGGCAGCAGTCAATCCACCGCCACGACCACGGCCAGGCACGAAAACCAGCTCAGTCCGCGCGTCGTACGAAATGCCGCCCCAAAACATAACAGAGCCACCTCCGTAGGCGACTCTTTCAGAGAAGCAGCACTGAGCATATCGTTCTTCTGGTCTCCTGTAGACTCTTCCCCTTCGGTCACAGCCGTTCAGACACATTCTGCACTCGTCCGAGAAGAGAATTGGGGTCCATTGCGCAAGGGTCCAATTCTTATGAATTTCTGCAAATGCTCTTCGGCTCTACGGTGCCGCACAAGCAACCTGGGGCCCGTCACAGGCCTCCTGGGTGTCAAATTCGCTGCCTTGAGTCTTCTTCTCACTGTCCACTCGCTGGCAGCCACTCCTAGCACCTCACGCAGACGCTGCTGGATGGTAACTCCTGTCTGGTGACGATCTCGGAGATATGTCGAGACAATGAAGCGGTTGTCCCTCTCTGATGTGCACCTTCTGCGGCCGCTTCTTGGTCTTGAAGTAAAAGCTCCAGTTTGCTGGAACCTCTGGTAAAGTTTACAAACTTCAGATTGGCTCAGATTCACCTCGGCAGCTACTGAACGTTGACTACGCCCTTCTTGCAGGAGCTGGATGACTACGGCGACTTGATCTTCAGTGGCTTCCACTTTTTCCAGGTGTTCTTCACAGGATAATATGCGGAGATGTGTACCGGTCGACTTTGATTAGTGACTGATAAGAAACCCCCTCTCTACCCCAGTTATATAGGGGTCAAGGGTAGTGCAACTCATGCACGTCATAACGCGTAAAGGCTCACAAACCGGGAAATTCCCCATAATCTGAAAAATCCTGGGCCAATTTTCATGTTTCATACCTTTTTATAAAGCCAATATTCCAAGAAACATAATTACATTTATTAAGTAATTAAGAAAAACCCGATTTACAAAGATATTGTGAGCACATGAAAAAATGCAAAGTGGTTCGATACTTTTGCTCGCGAGTGTGTATACATAAACTGATGCTGGATTTTGAAGCCTAAAAACACGCGTCAAACATGCTGTACGCAAACAATGAATTTGTGTAAGTGCCTACTTACTCTGTTCGGAACAACTTTGGTTGTGATAAAAAGGTATACAGAGGGTTGTAATGATTACAAACGCATTAACAATAAAACACTGATTCTGCCAAATGCCAATATAATTCTCGAGGCACAGGAACAACGTCAAACCGAACTACGCGTTGTCGTGAATGATTGCCGCGAACCAGGAAAGCTCAGCGGAGACAACAGGGGAAACCGGAACAACGACAAAGCCGAGTACAGCTCGTCGCTGATGCAACCAGGAAATCCTTAATCCCCTAACAGACAACAAGAGATGAACCGAACAATAGGCCTTTGTGTTCCCGAGAGGATTCAACAAACTATAACTTACTGGAGTTCAATCACTCTAAGTTCGAAACGTCGGATATTATTGCTAGTAATTAATCTAATGACCGTGAATGATTAATTCGTCACTGTTTGTATTAGATTTCAATTCCTATTATAAATTATTCTTTAGAATAAGGGGTTGGTTTGTTCTAAGATGCTGTCAGAACCAAAATATTACTCAATTTCAAAGGAAATTGACACGTCACTCCAATGTAATGATGTCGTTTCCTTTTTCATATTTCACTCCAAAAGAAACGTTAGATACAAAGTTGGAAATTTATTAATGAAATTTCCGGTACGATTCTATTATTATACATATGCGCGGTTGAATTTGGCAGCCAACTCTGGTCTGGAGCCCCAAAATACTTGAAAAAACCTTCAACTCTGGGCATAAACGTGCGTTCCGTTTAATAGATTTTCCCATCTTAACAAACGGATTGAAATATTTAGGGCACAAGCGTCGTTTAAATGGAAGATGCTCCGAGGAACTAGCGTCATTGATTCCTTGAGCACCGTAGCACAGTCGGGAAGCACGCCGAACGCGCACCCAACATTTGTGCACAGTTTACATTTGTCACATACGAACAGGTCGTTTTTACGACTTGTTCTTGAGTTCAAAAGCTCGGCTGTAGAACGATTTGCCAGCCTTTGTGTTTACTTACTCCTATAATATGGGTCCCTCCAACACACAGTTTCACTCATTTCTTTCCACAAAAATCCCCACAGCACTTCCAAAGATAACATATGCTTACATAGATAATTACAAAACAAATGCACCAACTAATTCGCCAATTAACCGTGTGTTTTTTTATACTTTCAATAATATTTGCCAAAATTCTAACATCAACAATTTCTCGGATTCACTGCCCAAATTTAAAAGAAGCATCATGTCAATAATATAAACTGTTCAGTGTGCTTAATATCACTTCACTGATCACCACTTTCTACACCTACAAACATACTTACACATACACACATACTTACACACTACGCACATCACCCGGTAATTACTAATTATATCATAGGTAACCATTATGAAATACTATTTAACATCTTTAACTTTTTTTATCACTGTAACCAATGTTCTTTTGTTTCTATAATATAAAATAAATAAATAAATGACCCGAGGGAAATTATTTTCCTCAAATTGTGAAGTAAATGTAAAAAGGCAATTTCGATAAAAAATGAATAACTCACACAATAAATTTAATGCCGGCATTATACAAGTTATTGGCTTGACTACTTACATTATTTGCACATTGAAAATATTGTCCTTTGAAAACAAAACTATGGTATTTTTTAATATTTTTATTTCTTTGAATGAATGCCGCAAAAGAGTACCAACTGTCCAGAGCCAAAAAGTTAAAAAATTGCATATTGTTTAATAAAACAGATTGCTACAATAAAAGTTGAACTTTAAATATAAATGTGGAACCGATTTAGAAAATGTACGCGATGCAGCGAATATATTTCTAAATCAGAATGACTCGCTTAAAGTGTGCATAAATCATTTAACATAAATTTAATTCTGCTGAAAATTTTTTTTAATAAATAATTCAAAAAAGATACATAAATTACAAATACATTTTATACACTAATTAATTATATAATATATATATTTGATGTACCCCCATAAAAAAGCAGGGTTTGTGTGTATGGGGGGGGGGGGGGGGGGTGTATGTGTATATTTTAATATGTTGAAAAAATATGACACAAAACAAATCTTTGCTAACTTAATTTTGGTTTTGAAGTTAGCAACTTTTTACGAACGTTACATACTGCTTTTAAACAAAGTTGATCTTCAGGGAGACAGATTACATAAATGTAATCTGTAATTTTGGTCATGATTTAGGTATTTCTTTCCAATTCAATTTCCGTAATTTGTTTTTCTCCCTTAATGTGGTTTACATTGAACAAATTCACTGTCTCTCAAATCAAAGCCAAGTGCACTGACTACTATCTACTACTAATGCTCTGAACTGAAATGAAACGAAAAAAGCCAACTGTCATACATAACATGTTACATTGGTTTTTATTTGAGAAATATTGTACAAAAAATCAACCAAATATAAAATGTTTTAATATCCTCTGAAACAAACACATCCTTCTGCCAAAATATAATTACATACGTGTGGCTTTGTTGAATGAACTGATATTTTTATTATTGCGTCAATTTTTCCTGGTTGTGATAAGTTATGAAAAAACATCCTCGCATACTAAGAAGATTCATCAGATAAAATTATTTTTGTAAAAATAATGATATCACAATGTATGGAATATCTATATATGGAATAGGGATATATTCCATGGCAATAAATTGTTCGTTGTTTCCTTATCCTCTCACCACTTCATTCCTCGAATTTCAGTTCGCAATAATCCGGTGTGAAATTCACAAACCGCTTATAAAATCGCATAATTTATTGGGAATTAACTATTATTAGTAGCGAAATAATTAACTAACAGAGTGATCCGCATAGCAGAGAAACCTTTATATATCGTTAGGGACACGATATCGAATAGAAAGTATCGATGCTATACTCATGAGTAGTATCGGAAAAAAAGTATCGTACTCGTAAAAGTATTGAAACAAAAGTATCGATACTTCAAGTATCGAGTACATTTCATAGCATAGTGCCTGATTTACAGCTCTGACCGGTACCACCTAACTGCGGAACACCCCTTTCCCAGGATCAGAATTTTCAATTTTTATATTTTAGTTAGAAAAGAAAAAAGGTTAAAGGACGTCAACAACAATCAAATTTTACAACGTTTAATCAATAATAAAAAAGAATCTGTAAATTCACGAATTGCTTTGGTACTCATAAAAAAGTGTAATGTTTTTTATCTATATAGTCAATGTATAGATTTTTTCTTCGCCGATTCTCGTTCTCAGTAGCCTAAATGGCGGAAAATCGTCTACGTTGGCAACTGGTTACTTGCTGTCCTAATCTGACAGCGACATTTATTCGTTCCATGACACACTAGATTGCTTATGCTTGCAATTATACCAACGCAATGGAGTATTTTAGGAGGTTTGCTATGATTGAACTAGATGGCGTTGCCATAAACATGAGCCGCTTAGCCAAAATTTTAAAGGCATCGATACTTGTCAAAAAGTACTCATTGAGTAAAAGTATTGAATACAAAGTATCGAGTACAAAAGCATCGGTATCGAAAGAAAAAGTACTCAATACCACAAAGTACCGATACTTTTTTCGTGTCCCTATCTATCGTAAGTACTGTTAAATTTGTAGGGGTTCCTTCCTTCAGTTCAAATGATTTGGGCTTCCTTCATTAAAAACATTTGTTGCTTGACACTGTTTTTTATTTGCACCTTTTACAATAAATTCACTGTTACAATAAATATTTACTACCCGGCTTCAATAGATTCTCCCAGATTATCACAGACCTTGCTGTTTTACTAAATTTGGTTAAGAATGACCAGCAAAAAACAAAACATTGATATTTATACGAAATCTTAAATGACACAAGCAAATAATGACCCTTTCCTAAGAAATCTTTTTTACCGACAATTCAAACTGTCTCTACATTACCGACAGATAGAGCTGTCAAAGTTGCCAGAAAATGAAAACTAGCTCAGAAAATAAACAAGTACCTTCCTATCAAATAAAGTTTATTGCCAAGTATTGACTTCGAAGAACACAAAATAAATTTGTTGTATAAACTCTTTCGCCAAAACACACCAAAATGATATTTCGACAGCCTAAGGAGTTATTAATAAAAAAAAATAAAGAAAAAAAATTTATATAGTAAGAGTATGCATCTACCTACATTAAATATTTGACATTATTATAAAGAACAGTGTGTGTCTTGAAGCCATAATTTATAATATGATCACTTTGTAAAATTGTAAGTGGCTCTTTATCATAGTAAGCCAGAAGCTGTCCGACGAGTTCTGCAGCAATACTAAATCGCTACAAGAGAAATAATTAATTAGGGTAACATTATTAGATACAGGAGCTAGTTGCTCGGTTCCCAGATCCCAGTCGCAGGCACTCAGGGGTTTTCTAGCCTCATGCGGGTGAATAAATAAATAGCAAGATTCATATTCCAGTTCGCAATATACCCTCCTTGCTTTATTACCTTGACAAATATTCTGTGTACTACAGATAATATGTACTACAGATCAGGGCTGGGAATTTTTAAATTTATTTTATATTACAGAAACAAACAGTACATTGGTTACAGTGATGAGACAGTTTACGGATATCAAATGATATTTCATGGTGGGTACCTATGATATGTTTCTTTGAATGTCTTATTTGTAATTACCGGGTGATGTGCGTAGTGTATATGTGAGTGAGTGTATGTTGGCAGGTATGAGAAGTGTATGCGCATTGAATAGTTTATATCATTGACATGTTTATATCATTGACATGATGGTCTTTTTAAATTTGGGCAGTGAATCGGAGAAAATGTCACATATTTAGGCAAATATTATTGAATGTATGAAGAGCACGGTTAATTGTCGAATTAGTTGCTGCATTTGTTATGGGAAGCTTGTGTGGTGAATAATTTTGATGTTAACCACTCGAGCACTTTTTGCAACATTATGTCGCTATTTCCATAACCTCGGATTGCTTTGTTGCCAAAATGTGGGAAATTTAAAAAAAAAAAATTTTTTTAAAACGATTATATAATATATTGCACATTCAAAATATAAGAAAATACGTATTCTCCAGATTTTTAAAAATGTTTTACGGTTAAAGATTTAATTATATATTTTTTATAAACCCTACAAAAATATGTTAATAAACAAAAGATAGGGGAATTCATTGGCTAGATAGAACTATAATCAGTTTGTATGTCTCCATATTCAAATTCGGAGGTATGATTTTTTTAATGTGGGCGGAAAAAATTCCTTAAGCAATCCGAGAAAATATATTTTAATTGCTCTGTCGCTCCAGTGGTTATTCTATATGTATTCGAAGGACCTTTGTACATATGATACACTAAGGAGAAATACATCTCATACAGGTAAGCGTTACATAAACGCGATCAATCTATGACGTTCGATCTTTGAGAAACGAAAATAGTTGAAATATGACTAAAGACATCATTAAATAATAAACTTCCGTTTAGTGTCAAAAAGTAAACACGGGCTGCATTTTTTTTCTTTTACATTAGCTCCACACAGGAGGCCCTGGGGGAAAAATTCCCTCAGGGCCTAAGTCATCTTTGAAGATGCTGTGTGGAGGGTTTTTGAAGAGAAAGGAAGGAGAGGAAGTCTTGGAAAGGAAAAAGGTTTGAGGGGTGGGTAGAAATCTGGGGATAAATATGTCCAGGAGTGAAGGACGTGTATAGCCATCCCACTGTGGTGCAAGGCGATGTGTGGAGAAGTCCGGCTGGAGAGATCAAAAGGTCTCCCTCAATCAGTCTCTCCCGATCCGGCCTGCCATGCAGATGTTCGGCAGACGCATCCGCCCCCAAGTCCCGGACAAACCTAACCCCATGAACCCGGGCACCCCTGCTAAGTCACCAAACGTAGCAAACCACTTGGGGTGACCTGTGGCCGAGGTGTTGGTCGTCCAATAAATAGTTCCCGTGGCGGCGGTACCCATACCCGCCTACCAAATTGCATATTTATGCTATTATTCCAATTCAACATTGCCAATTTATTAATATATTTTCGTAATTGTTTGGCGTTTGACTTTTCGAAAAGTGAATTAATTCAAAGAAAACCTTCCAATGTTGCCAGTGCATATCGATTTCTTATTTATACACTGTCAATATTGGTTCGACTGTTAACGGTGAAACCGTGCTCAGTATATTGTTATAAAGTCGTCTGAAGTTACGATTTACCTGTGCTGTACCTGCTAGCCAAATCCCATCACTTTCGCTTCTCAACGTTTACGCCGTTCTCTTCGTGCAATAGTTTCCATCAAGCATCCTAATTGATTGCGTTCCTTCTGATGATTTATGTGAATAGTATGATTATCAATAAATCAATCGATAAAGTCCAGAGTTTTTTTAATACCCTTACATACTTCACACAGGTACAAAATAACATCAGTGATTCCCATTTATAGGTACCTGTACTACCTATATTAAATTAATTAATTAATTTACAAATATATCGATTTCAGAAAAACAAAAACTGAAATAGGTACCGATATTTTTAAAAATCGTTTTTTCATCACCCTCTGCAGATTAATCCATAAAAGATGATGATTATTTTTTTAAATTTAAATTCAAAGTTTATAATCGCGATAATGTACATGTACATTATTTTTTGGGACTGGAAATTTGAAAATATTAAATTCATTTTCAATTTTCCTGATAGATTTTTCGAAATTGATATCGGGAAATAATGAAAACAATGTCATAGTAAAACGCATAATAATGATAATTTACATAGCGCTATTTTTGTGAAATGTCACGTAAAGGAGGCTCACACAAAATCTCGTTAAATTTAATTTAATTGTTTTTTTTTTATTTTTATATCTTGCTACATGTAATCCCAAAGAGTAATTATTCAAACCTATGTGAGTTTTTTTAAGTAGATAAACATACTAAACTAATTTTATTTGGCTAATGTATGTCAAATTGAAAATTTAATTTCCTTAGCCCTGTTATAAATACAGAGTGCAAAATATGGTACATGTTGAGGGAACCCGTAGAGCGATATGGTTGGTTTGTTTGCTCGCTATATCGTAATATAATTAGTACTCAATATCAACTTAAAACATCCCTTGAGTGGATTTTCATGAATATCAAATTACCTACTTACAAAGCCCTGGAGTGAATTTCAAATGTAATAATATCTATTCCTTATTTATTCTGAACCAATTTTGTAAAAAGTTAAGGGTCGGAATTCCGATTTTCGACCGATTTATAATATATGTCACTTAAACACTGTAAGTTTCTAAATTATTAAAAAAATATATGCTATTTTTTAAGATAATATCTGAAGATTTGTAGAGCCGAAACTTTAGTTACATGAAATTCCCTCGATAGAAAAAAAATTATAATATTTAAGTTATATACATACCGGGTCGACGTACGTACGCATCGCTACGCCTAAAAATATCTGGGCTACCTAGCAACCATACATTTTCTATCAAGCTGAAGCAACGTGCGGTGCGTGTAGCCAATGTGATTCTAAAGCATATATTTTCATAGAAAATGTTTGTTTGCTAAGTAGCCCAGATATAGTATGTATCTACCTTTATCATCAAACATTATGGCGTCAAAAATGACAAAAAAAAGTTTTTGCAAAATGTCAATATGTACTCGACAGGTTTTGAAGGGAGAATTTTTGTATTTTAATAAATAGTATTATAAAATATTTAAAAAATGTTATCATTTTTAGACGAAGATGGCGACAGTTAAGCACGAAGAAAAGGTTTCCTAGAATAAATTATGTTAAAATATAAGAGGGAATGTTTGAAAAATATTAATCTAAATAGATGCTAAGCCACTATGGATTCTGTTACGTAGATATAGAAAGTTGTATATGTTAATGGAGTTATGTTTGACATTCAATTAAATTTTACTAATCACATTCAACAAAATACTGGCAAAGGCATAAACACACTGGGATTTATAATCAGAACTATCACAATCTTAGATTCGTTAAAGTTATAAAACTCATTCACTTGTTGCTAGTACGCAGCTTCTTAGAATAAAATTCTATAGTATGGTCCCCATTCTATCGATTTCATATAAAAATTATTGAACGTGTCCAGCGCAAATTTTTACGATTAATTTCAAGCTACACATAGGTAGCTATTCAACAAAAAAACTACATTCTTATTAAATACGCTTAAAATGCATTCCTTAGAAAACAGCAGAAAAATAAGTGACTAAATTTTTTAGTTTAAAATTGTTCACTCCGAATTGAATTTCTGCACCTCATCGACTTCAACGTACCCAATCGAGAAACAAGGCAAAATATTATTCTGCAACAATAATTCCGGAACCAACTAGCACATACATGCACCCATTACTGGCTTTCACTCACTTGGAGACAAATTCACCTCAAATATCGACTTGTTTAATATGAGTTTACCATTATTTAAGAGATGGCTTGAATGGTATTTTTTTATGTAGCACTAGCTGACCCCCCCACGCGTTGCTGTGGCTAAAGAAACACAACGCCATCTACTTGAAGGTTACCTAACCTAGATAACCAAGTGTTGTGTCAATAAATTAACTCACACCGCCATCTGTCAGAAATTTATGGAACTTACAAATAATTTCAAATAATTGTCACATAAAAACATATAATTCGCAAAAATAAATATTGAGGTCAATAATCGAGATATAAACTATCCTATCTTTTCAGTTGGACCAAATTACACACAGTAAGTCAAATTTGATAAAAATCGGTTAAGTAGTTTAGGAGTTTACCTTGGACGAACATTGTGACGTGAAATTTTTATATTTAAAGATAATTTTATAATCAAGGAGCTGTTCCATATATTATTGTATTTTTTAATGTATCTATAACGTTAACACTTGTTACTCTCTTTTATTTTTCGGTATTGTGAACTTTGTCATGTATTATTCACCAGTAAAATTCTCATATTAACCTACACTATATTATAATTTTTATGTCATCTGCAATTAAAAAACTGGTTTCCGATTAATGTATTTTTATTTTTTCTCTTTTCTTATAATATATTGTTTTCACTTACCTTTATACCTACTATTTGTATAATGTTCATTTCTATAAGTTTATCTTTCTTATTTAAACATTGTATTATTTGTTATAGCACTGTTATACACTTATCATGTAAAAGCCCTTCAGAACGTTGAAAATTAATTAATAAAATAAATAAAAATATTTAAATTTTGGATGCTGACAACAATTCTTGGCGAAGTTGTCAATTTTTTTTTTAATTATTTTCATTTGTTGATCATATAACACGCACAATCAATGGATCAGTCATGAAATGTAATTAAATTACCATAATGATCTGGTAGTATTCTGACGACGTTGCCAAATTTAATAATAAACCCCTAAAATAAATAATTATACGTATCCAAAGTTTCCGGGGCTTGTTTGCGCATAAATTTGGAGTTTAGTAATTATTTTTGGGGAGTTTAGATCTTTATTGCCATCTAGTTCTGAGAAACCAACCGAATTCGAGAACAGAAATGTACTTTATCATACGTTTAAGAAATAACAAACACAAAACTTTTCGAATTTCGTAACCAATTAGGATGAAGAATAATTCTAGAAGAGATTTGTTAAAATTTGAAACATTCAGGTTTTAATTATTAACAGCTAAATCTAAGGCCATTCTTTCACGGAGCTACTAACAAGGGACTCGAGATTCATTCGCGTCGCACCCGCGCCGTTCGTGAGTACCCGCCATACTATTTTGCTGATGTTCGAACACAATTCTACGCGCATCGTATGTTAAATAGTATGGCAGGTTCTCACGGACGGCGCGGGTGCTACGCGAAAGAATCGACTGAGAATCACCTTCACTTTAGGTAAACTACCTATTCAAAAAAAATATATCTCATTAGATTTGTTTTTACATCGGTCATCAGAAATCAGCAAACGGATTACTAAATACATGTTCTAGGGTTACCTCACGTAGAACGTTAATAATTATTTTTATAGAAAAACAAAGAGTGGTAATAGCGTTGCGAGGCGAACGGGCTGTATTACATTGTAGAAGCAAGAGAGAGCAGTGCCCGCAAACATTTTATTTCTCTCTTCCTCTCATAGCCAGTGCATGAAATATTTCAGTCAGTATTTAGAAATACCAGTGACGCGCCAAACGCGGGGAGGAGCAGACGTCGATGCGCACGGCTTGATCGGGCGGGGCGAATGATAATAAATAATTGTAGAAAATTAATATATTTTATACATATAAACATATATAAAGACATACATATAGATGGAGCTAAAGAAGTATTTACTTCAGTCTTGTGATCTAAAGCACACTCGTATTTTTTGTCCATAATTATTGTCCACATACTTAAGTATTCTACCTTTTAACCATATAACTTGTGTGTCGTTTACTTTTGTACTCTTACATATACATTTCTTATATACATTTGCAACTTTTAATTTAGCCGTGTTTAATGATCAGACCCGTAGAGCCAGGTTTATTCCCGCATTCCTCTCCCCCCTCCCTTACCTCTTCCCAACCTTCTTCCCATCCCGCTACCCCAATCAGGGATGTCATGGTCTCACTGGTTCCAGACTTTTTGAAGCAGATAGGGTGTTTACATTAAAAAATATATTTTTCCATTTTATTTTACAATCCGCTTACAGCGAGCTCCGGATTATTTTATATTGTGAAGTTATAATAGCGAAGTTAGAGCTCTTTGAAGACATAAATCTGTGCTAGGGGATTTAAATTGCGAAGAAAAGCTTCATACAATAACAATGGTTGTTTAAATACAAACACAACTGATCGAGAGCTACAGAATTTATTTAATCAGATGAAATATATTTACGAAATAAAAGAAATTGAAGTGGGTCTGAACTACAAAGTAGGTAGATTTCAGATAAATATTTTATTAACGTATTTTTCCTTTGATTCGTGGAATGTAAACATGTATCAAAATTTAACAATCTTGTAATATTTTGAAAGGTTTTTTCTTAAGTAGAAATTAAAGAAAATATATTTTGTGGTTTGCAATAATAAATATTTGAAAAATATAATCCTTGTAGATTGCCAGACATGGACTTTTAGATAGGTAATTTTTTTAAACATTTTATTACGAATTTCCAGATGATAATTTCTTTGCGAAAAAAAGGCAAGGGGGAGGGAATTAAATGGGGAATCTGGGAGGGGGGCTTCGCGGAGGGGTGAGATCGGGAGAGGGGTGGGGGAACGCAGGAAGGGGAAAGGGGAACGCGGAAGGGGACGCGGGAGGGGAAGGGGAGTCAGAAGGGGAACGGGGACGAATGGGAAAAGACACGAAGCAAATATAATTAATATCCTCGTCGAAGTATTCTTATTCATCGATCATTTAAAGATTTAATAATATTAATATAAATAAGAAAATAGAAACCGTAATTAAAAACCGAATATTAAATAAATATATTTCTTTTTCCTTTATTCATAAAATATTTTTATAAACAGGTTATTAAGGTACGTACTTCACTTACTTTCCAGTGATTCCTGACATTATTTGGAGTAAAAAATGTAAATAAAATTTTGGTCTCCGGTGACATTTTTGATGTTTTTTTTTCTACAAAACATAAAAAATATTCGGTGTTGGACAGTTGGCGACGGGGTAAGTGGTGGGGCGGTTACTCGGCTGAGTTACCAGTGTCGCCATGTGGAAGAAAATTTATTTTGTTTGATTTTGAAGAAAAAAAATTTTAAAAAAAAATGTCCTCAAAAAAGTCACCAGAGACCAAAATTTCATTTACATTTTTTACTCCAAATAATATCAAGAATCACTGGCACACTGTACAGTTTTTTTACATGCTTTTCGACTACCACACTAGACACATGCCCGTATTATAGTAGTCGAATAATAATATATCTTTACAAATAAATTTATCCGTCACCGCAAAGCTTTTAAAGTGGAAAATGTTTGAGAAAATAAAAATGAAAGTTAAATAGTAGCTTGTTCTTGGGTCTCTGTGTGGGTCTTGGAATGTTTCATTAGGTACTACGGATATTTAATTGCTTTTTGTTGTTGGAAACCCGTTGTTACTGAATTTGGATGACACCACTAAATATTTCACATTTTGATGAGAACAAAAAGTTGATATATTGGTTTAGAAAAATTAAATTAAAAAAAAAATTATAAATTGTAGTAAACTTACTGAAATAAACGTAAAGAGTAAATATAGTGTGCTGGGGATCCTGATAAAGAGTCATATTGCCTATTATTTTGAATTACAGCCTTTATTATTGCATTTTATTCAATTTCATTAAATTTTATTTAAATTTTTTATTTAATTTTATTAAATTAAAAAACAGAGCACTTAACACGTGCAATCCAGTGAGACCAACATTATTAAGAGTGATTGACCAGCGGCTGAGAATAAAATTTTAAAAATGCTCGCAACTGTACAGGGAGGTTCCGATGAGAAAGATCGATTATTCCCCGTATCAATTTTTTTAAATAAAAAAATTTATATCTTTTTATTTCATTAAAAACTTAATTTAATATATACCTTCATTCAAGTAAGCAATAAAAATGCTCAAAACGCACGATGATAAATTATTAAATATCGTGTACTTCCTGTTTAAGTATTTTTTGATCGTAAGTATTTACGATTTTTCAATAATGTCTAAACAAAATAAGTGTGTAAATTTTTTTTTTAATATTATAGTTTATAAGACCTTAAATTATTTCAAAAAAACTGAGGTATTTTTGACACAAAACACGTTCTCGGATTTATTTTTTAATGATTTTAATTTAACTAAAATTAAAAAAATTAAAACTGTGTTGACTAGATTATGTATTGATTAATTTTGTTGTATGAGTAGGTATATGATTTGAAATTTGTGTTGTTTAATAGAACCTATCGTTTGAAAATTGAACAAATCTGCCAACGACCAACGGTATAACCTTAGTATCTTAAAATACACTTAGTTTTTCAAAATTTTAAAACTGCGTGTACCAGATAAAATAACAATCTTTCAAAATCAATTTATGTTTTTTTTGTACAAAATAGTCAATTCGTCTAGAATTTGATTTGAAAAGGACTAATTTCCGGTATTCTCTGGTAATACCATTTTAAATATTGTTCGAAAATACTTAATAAAATAAAAATGCAACGCAAGAAAAAATGATATTTTTTTGTTCTGTAATATGATATGACGTACGATTATACATTACGTACGTACATTTAAAATGTTTGATGTGAGCATTTACGCAGTCAACTGAGGCAGTCCGTGTCGCTGGAGGAGAACGTTCACGTTCACGTAAACTTTGACTAACATGGCTTCGACGTGATTCACTTATGCAAATGAGCACTTTTGAAATCTATTTGATCCGTATGCAAATTTAATTAAATCACATCTCAGCGCGGGCGCCAGTAACTAATCTTCACAATATGGAAGAGTTAGAGTCGACACGACGAGACACGTCGCGTCGCGTCTGTCTGAGAGCACATTTGTAGGCAGGTAACAAAAGTGGATTTCATCGACATTTTAAATCATTTTATTAATTATGCTTGTAGCTTGTGTGTAGATATAATGAAATACTTGGGTTTGATATGGAAAGTTTGATAGCAGTTGCAAAAAGCTGCATTTTTGAAAATTTCATACAAATTATTACAACAAATTAATTAATTAAAACAAATTAAATGTTCCACTAAAATTGTAATTCCAAAGAAAAATTAAACGAGTACATCTTTTGTACATATTCACTCTGTTAGTACTATTTTATTCTATTTTGTAACATAGTTATTACTTTCGCAGATCCGTAAAAAAATAACGGGATATTTAATATCTGTAATAAAATTGACAAATAATTTTCTGTATTTAACTCTTTATGACAATCACCTTACCCCTACGTGGTCGAGGAGTAGGGTGGAGTTAATTCCGGAGTGCGCAAAAACACCTGGTTCGATGTGATTTGTGTGATGTTATATCGCAACTAATTAAATTAAAAATAATGTATAGTATATTTGCGGGTCTTTCCAGAGAGGAAGATACTCTCATTATCTCCTTGGTGTAAGATCACCATTCACCATTCAGAAATGAAACGTTGCTTGAAACGTGTTTGGTGACCAGATCTGAATAGCCAAGTGTTTCCCCACCTTCCTCTTACCCATTCCCTTTCCCTGCCTACTACCTTCAGCCTCACAACATAATTGGGGATGTCGTAGTCTCACTGGCCCCAGAAGCAAGCAGTTGTGACTCTTGTGCGGTTACACATACCAATTTTAAAAATGACATTTAAACTCAAAGAAAAATCAGAGTTCTAGAGTTCGTGGAATTAGAGTTGCATGCAGAACCACAATCGAAATTTGTATTTTTGATTGTGAAATAGCAATTTTTACTGTGTGTTATACGAATACGGTGCATTTGAAAGTTATCGCGACAGCTTAGTGTAATACCAGCATCCAGCATTCCACCCCGATTTTTTTGGCAAGAATCCAAATAAATGTCTGTTTGTATTAGTTTCAATGCCTTTTCTCTTTAGTAATTATTGCGGGACATTCAAAGTAATAAATAGCCATTACAAGAAATACAAGGAGAGTTGCAAGAAATTTAAAATTAAAAACAAGTTTTTAAAATTTTTTTTGAAAGTAAAGTTTCTCAAATATTAGGTCATTACACATGAAATTGGCGTTTTGCCGTACTGGCAACTTTGATCTCAAATATCTTCTCTTTGGTTAGGAATTCCAAATTCAAATTTATACAGCTATTTAATCATGTATTTGTGTTTCGAAAATTATAATTCATTTGTTTTTTCCTTAATTGTTTTTTTTCTTTGCATAATGGAAAACTTGAAATATCGCGTTATTTACGAGTACGAGTTCCACCGTGGCACCAGTGCTGCAGAAACGGCTCGAAGGATTAATGATGTGTATGGCGACGGTGCCGCAAAAGAAAACACAGTGCGTTTTTGGTTCCGACGTTTTCGTTCTGGAAATTTTGACCTGCAGAACAAGCCCCGTGGATGGTTGGAGACCAAAGTTGATAATTTATGTATTTATTATTTTTTTTATTCACCAGATTTACAGTTATTTATTTTTTATATATTTTATTTATTTATTTATTTAATTATTTATTTATTTATTTATATATTTATATATTTATTTATTTATTTATTTATTTATTTATTTATTTATTTATTTATTTATTTATTTATTTATTTCTTTATTTATTTATTTATTTATTTATTTATTTATTTATTTATTTACTTATTTATTTATTTATTTATTTATTTATTTATTTATTTATTTATTTATTTATTTATTTATTTGTTTATTGTTTATTTATTTATTTTTTTTAATATATTTTTTTTAAATATATTTTTTTAATTTTTTTATTTATTTATTTATTTGTTATTTATTTATTTTTTTATATATTTATTTGTATTTTACGCCCTGCTGGGCTTTTACATGTTTTTATTTTTTTATTAACAAAGTATATCTAAATCATAAATTACATTCAATTCACACAAAATTAGTTGGCTCTTTTTCACACAAAAGCAACAAATAAAATTAAAAAGCAAAGTACATCTAAACTACATAATGAAGAATTGAAGGCTATTGTAGAAGCGGATCCATCGCAAACCACGTCCGAGTTAGCTGTAGGCTGCGGTGTTAGTGATTAAACTGTTTTAATCCACTTGAAGCAAATTGGGAAGGTGAAAAAGCTCGAAAAGTGGGTACCTCACGAATTGAGTGAAGCAAATCAACAAACGTGCGTTGACTGCTGCGTTGCATTACTCAACCAGCACAATAATGAAGGGATTTTAAATCGAATCATTACCTGTGATGAAAAGTGGATCCTGTACGATAATCGGAAGCGCTCATCGCAATGGCTGAACTCTGCTGAACCAGCCAAACCATGCCCCAAGCGAAAATTGACTCCAAAAAAGTTACTTGTGAGCGTTTGGTGGACTAGAGCTGGTGTCATTCACTACAATTATAATTTTATTATAATTTTAGAAACACAAATACATAAGAAAATAGCTGTATAAATTTGAATTTGGAATTTCTAACCAAAGAGAAGATATTTGAGATCAAAGTTGCCAGTACGGCAAAACGCCAATTTCATACGTAATGACCCAATATAAGAAATTTTCGGAAAATATTCAAAATGAAAGATGCTCCCCATAAGCCGCTTTTATAACAGCTGTGATATCGATTGGCAGTTTATCAAACCAATAGGCAACTTGTTGAATAAGTTTCAGTTGGGAAGTAATACCCAAGGAAATGTAGGAAAGACATCGATTTATAAGTAGGCATTGATTTGACTTATCTTACTTGACCCCCATCGCCACTCAAATGACTATTAAATTTGATTATTTATAAAATTAAACCGTATTTGTGTCGCAGCGAATGTTGATTGTTGATTACACTCACACATATTAATTGTTTCAAACATATTTTTGACATCAGAAAAAAAAAGTACCATGGATAAATAAATAACACTTTATACCAATTTGATAATAGTATACATTTTTCGTTAATAACAGAATAAGATACAAAAGTTGTTTCTCTGTAACACTTTTCAGTAATATCCCTATGGTTGCACCAATAAATACAACACTATGTACGTGTTTTTCGCGTCAAACCCTTTTACGGGACTTTTAACTAAAGACAAATAAAATAAAAAAATGGATTTTCCCGAAGAACACAAGGGATGTGCACGAGCCCTATCGAAACATGTTTCGAAATAATAGTTAACGTCCCCTTTTGCGGTCGGATTGAGGACATCTTTCTATTGCTTCCATCTTTACAAAATTATCTTACAGATATGCATCTCTGCATCCAGTATGTCCTTGAAAACCTTTGCATACTGAACATACCGAACTAACAAAATAATATCTCTGCGGCATTTGGACTGAACACTTCAAACTAACAAGAAATTATAAATGAGCATTTAAAAAAAGTTATATCGATAATTAATGAATCATCAAAATTAATCGTTAATTAACAACAAAGGCTAAGTAAATAAATTCCCATCAAACGTAAATGCAGGGCAAACACGCCGGCTTGCTAAGCATTTTCTGCACAAAGTGATTTGCAGCTACGAACATTCAGTTAATCTTATAACGTGTAACATTTCAAAACATTTCGCCGTTACTCAAATATTCTAATATGAATTATTTTATTTTATTTATTTATTATTAAATTGCACAGTATTTTTTTTATAGAGAATACCTCACAAGAGTCTGCTACCGTCTGGAGCCAGTGAGACTATGGCATCCCTAATTGGGGTATGTTATAAGGCTGAAGGTAAGTGGTGAAGGGAAGGAGACGAGGGAGAGGAAGGTGGGGAAGTACCTGGCTATTCAGATCTAGTCACTAAACACGGCTAAAGCAATTTCAAGCAACGTATATCTAAGTGTCGCAGCTAATGCAATTAGAGTATTCACACAGATGAATTGCTTTCCTACAGCATGTTTCAAACATGTTTTTGACATTCGAAAAGAACAATAAAGAATCTGAGGGTCTGTGTTCAAAAGCTAAAGTCAATTTGATACGAGCAAAAATTAACACATGTACAATTTTTAAGTTCATTTTTGTTAATACAGAGGAGAACAGTAAATAATGCAAGGCTGAAGAAAGCGTAATGGTTAAGATTAACAAAGGGATGCTTTGCTGGTTGCAGCCACACTACTGAATGTAGAGAGGATGAACGAAGAAAGAAAATGGCAGAAAAAGTCGGGGGTGCTCGTACTATCAAAGTCAAAAACAGAAAAACAGAAGAATATGTATGAGACTACAAGTGAATGTGATTGAAGTTAGAGTTAACTCTATGTCTACCCATAGTGATGGATAGTAAGTTAATTAGTTTTAAATTGTTATTTATACCTCGTTCAAAAATGTAAGATGTCTAATGAAGATTATTGTATTTTTTTGAGAGACTACAGTAATTCAGAATATAAAAGTTGCAAGCTGATTTTGCTAACGTAAATGACTGTCGGGTTAGCCACGTAAGCACTTATCTTTTCATATCTTATTTCCCCAAGCCTCAAAACATTCCCTAAATATAACAATAGTGCCATAGTTCCTTTGGAATTAGGCCCCTGGGACTCTTAAGCGGTATCACATAAAAGTACAATAAATATAGAAGTACAACCCAGGAAACAGAACAAGAAATAATAGAACGAACTTTGGATAGTAAAAAAAATGTATTATCTTACAGTAGAGTTTATAAGCATACAGAAAATAAACTACGGAATTTTGTTTTGACAATTTTACCTACATATATTTCTACTGCTTCCGGGTAGTTGGAACCAATAATAAGCTTATTTTTAAATTAATTTTTTCAAAAGATTTCGTCCGAGAATGCTGTGGAGAATAAATTTTTTTGTTTGTTTAAAAAGAGACAAACATTTTCGGGTTACGAATAACCTGACAACTACCTCTCCAACTATGTTGCATGTGTCGTGATGGAGGACTTAGCCAGCCGAGGAATTGAACACGCGTCGCCTGGGTGGGAAACAAAGGCGATACCACTCAGCCACTGACCGGACATGTGTTTAAATTTTTTATATGTTTGACAGGCAAACGAGATATTTACACCAGCAAATATTTATTGATTTCACTTACCATTTTTGATTTTGCAGCTGGCTAACAAGTCCGACATCAGATCTTTATTTTTCTGAAACAACACGAAAAAAATCACATCAGTATTGTTTTTAAAGGCAATTTTTCATTTTATGAATATGAATTGAAGTAGGTAAGCACGGTAAAATTGTATGATAAAGATAATAACCAAACTTAAAGATGATGTGTTCCAATACATCTATAATATAAAAAAATAATGTTTGTTTGTTTGTTTGTTTGTTTGTTCGTACCTTATGTGCGGCCATACCGTTCATCCGATTGCGATGACACTTTGGGAATATAATGTGCGCATTCTCGGGATGGTTATAGGATAGCTCTGGCGTTACGAATTTATTTCCTATACTATTCAACGATTGCGATTAAAATTTCATCCGATTGCTATTATTTTTTTTTGAATTGTTGTGAACATGCCCGTGAATATTTCTATATATATATATACTGGTGAGTTCTGGCGTTATGAAATTTACAGAAAAAAGTAAATAGGTTGTTGGAAAAATTTGTGTATTTTATGGAGTTAGGCGGAAGGAAAAAAAGTTTGGGGGAAG